>CM032454.1:34127127-34132127 GCA_019049505.1 Pachyrhynchus sulphureomaculatus
GGTTTTTTGTTTTATTTGTGTATTTTTCGTATTTTCACCTAGAACTAAAAATTTACCTTTTGCTACCCGAGCCCGCTTTAGATGTCATTCTGTGTACAGTTTTCCTAATAAACTCCTAGTATTATACCTTTTTTGATAGCTAAAAAGACGTAAAAGTTTTTAAAATAATTTGCAGAATAACTTCTATACATTTTTTTTTCTCTTTATTGATTTAAAGTAGGAAACACTTGGTAAAAATTCGTAATTTAGAAACATTAACAAGCCGCCATTTGAAACTGTTAGTAACTAGTTCAAATTTTTTTGATGATTTTTGATACTTGACATACAGACTAACTAAAAATAACCAAAAAATCGCACTCCAGAACCTCCAATAAAAAAAAATCGATATAAAAGCAAAAAAAAAAACATGTTTTTTTTTAGAAAATCTTTATACTTCAATATCTCGAAAACGGTTAAGTTTAGGACATCATGTCATAGAGTCAAATCGGTCAGAAACGACCTAAACTATAACGTCCTTAATTATCTAGGACGACTTTCCCTGTAACCCTGTATATATATATATATATATATATATATATATATATATATATATATATATATATATATATATATATATATATATATATATATATATATATTTACTTTTCAATTTTCTTGGGTTTGGAGGTCAATTATAGAATGATACTTCCTAAATTTTATTGTGATCCTTTCCTTTTATTGACGTTTCGGCACAGTTTGCCTTTCTCAAAATTTTTTATTTTTTTTGTCGGGTTTGGCTAAAATTGTACATATTTTATCCGTAAAATGCTATTTGAAAATGCATATTATTAATTTATTAAAAATAAAATAATTAACTTTATGACTGATCTTACCTGGGACGTGGATGTTTAGGTTAATATTTATCTTTGCCCATTTCACTGAACACAACGTTACACGAACCATATGTTAATTAGTTTTCATTATCATTTATTTTATTTTAATTTAAAAATTGGGACAAACACAACATGTAGACTGCATTTATAGTACTGCCATATATATTTGGCTCAAGTTATTTATTTCTTTTTTGTTGTTGATAGCGGTTGGTATTTTTTGTATCATAATAGATTCCAATATTTCTCTTTTTTCCTATTGTTCTTAGTGATTAAAATCTTAGTTCCTTCATAATTAAATGTGTGTTTATTTTCCTCTTCGTGCTTTGTTAGTGCTGTTCTATTATTTTTGTCATACTTGTGTCCCTTTATCCTATTTTCCAAATATTGGCTAGTTTGCCCTATATAACTACCTTCACAATTATTGCAAGGAATCTGGTATACAACATTGCTCTTTTTATTTTTTGGAGTTTTAGTTTTTAATTTTGAAAAGTTGGTTGCCAGTAAGTTATATATTATGCTTTTTAAAAATTTTTTCAGTCTTTTGTGAAAATCCGTTTAAGTATGGTAAAACGATATGCTTTGTTTCTTTTGGGCTTTTTTGTTGTTGGTTTTTGTTTTCGGTAGAATTATAAAATTTATGTATTCGTCTTTTGAATATTTGGTTTATAAGATATACCGGGTAGTTATTTAATTCCAGTGCTTTTTTGGCTTTGTTTATTGATTCTTTCCGATATTCTGGGTCTGTTAGGGATATTGCCCGATCCGCCAGACCAATTATGCCTGATTTCTTGTATTTTAGTGGATGGTTTGAGTTATAATTTAGATATCTAGATGACCATGTTTGCTTTGTGTACCACTCTATTTTTATACTTTGGTCTTTGTTGTTTAATGTTAGGTCAAGGAAATTTATTTTTTTATTTATTTCTACTTCTATTGTGAATTGTAGTTTTTTATTGTAATTGTTAAACTTGTTTAAAATATATTGTACACAATTTTTTGGAATGGCAGTAATACAATTGTCAACGAACCTATAGAAAAATGGTATTTCAAATGGTATGTGGAAAAGGACATTCTCCTCTAATTCCTCCATTACTAATTATGCCACCACACTGGATATGTATGAACCCATTGCACATCCGTCTATTTGTTGATATAGATTTTCTTCAAATTGAAAATATATTGAGTTCAGAATCAATTTGGTTGCAGCACTAAATTCTTCTATTGGTATATCGGTAAATACTTTGATTTCGTTCCATTTTTTCTTTATAATTTCAATTGCATGAGTTAGAGGTATACTGGTATATAATGATATGGTGTCAAGGGATGCCAATATATAGTCCGGTGGAAGTTTTATTTTTGTTATTTTTTCCTTGAAATGGAATGAGTCTTTAATATAGTAGTTATTTTTGTATATTATCAGACCATAGACTATTAATAGCAAATATAAAAGTACCGTGGTACAAGACAATAAAGCAAAAAGAAACAATAGATAAAGAAAACAGAAATACTAATGAGATAACAGAAAAAGCAGACAAAGAAATAAAATACAAAATACACTTACTGCAAGACGAAACGATAAGAGACCTATATAGACGACGATTAGATCAAAAATTAAATGAATTTAACTACGACAACCTCCAACAGATGTATGACCACATAAAAGAATGCATCAAACAGGCGTCCCTAGAAGCATTAGGTAAAGAAGACAACGAGAATGAGAAACATAAAATTAAAATCTGTGAAAAAACCAAAGAATCTATAAAGGAGAAAAAAGACTATACGAAAAATGGCTGAATACAAAATCAGAAGAAGATCTACAGAAATATAAAGAGAAAAATGCAGAAACGAGGAGGATGATAAACAAAGAAAAGAACGAGAGATGGGAAAAATCGTGCGAACATGTAGAACAGTATATAGGAGGAACTAGAAGTACAGAGTCATGGAGAATAATTAAAGCATTAAGGACTAACAATAGAGAGAAGACGTATATAGAGTACATCCCAGAAAGCGAGTGGGAAGAATATTATAAGAAGCTGCTAAAAGAAGATAGACAAGAATTCCAACAAGAGAACCCTGAAGAAGAACAGAATAAGGAAATAAAAGAGATAGAACTAAGCTATAAAGAAGTAAAGAAGACAATAAAAACACTCAAAAATAATAAATCTGCAGGGCCTGTGGGTGTGGTAAATGAAATGATTAAGTACGGGTCTAATAAATTACATCGAATGCTGAGAAACATGTTCCACAGAGCGATAAATGGAGAAAAAATACCAGAGGAATGGTCAAAAGCTTATAAAGTATCTATATTTAAAAAGGGAGACCGCAGAAAATGCACAAACTATAGAGGCCTAAGCATAATATCGAGTATGGGACGTTTGTATGGAAAAATTATTAAAAATATCATGGAGGAAAATATAAAAGGAAAAATTGGAGAAGACCAAGCAAGCTTTACAGCCGGAAAATCATGTATAGACCACATATACACTATAAAACAAACAATGGAAAAAAAAAACTGGCAAAGAATAGAGAAGTTCATCTAGCCTTCATAGACATAAGAAAGGCCTATGACTCAGTACCAAGACAAAGATTATGGAACGCAATGAAAGAAATAGGCATTGACAAGGAAATAATATACGCAGTAAAAGCTCTCTACGAAAACAACACAGTGAACATAAAAATAGGACATAAAATAGGGAAGAGACTCCAAACATCAAAAGGCCTATTACAAGAATGCTCTACATCCCCAACACTATTCAAAATATACCTCGAACAAACATTAAAAAAATGGAAGCAAAAAGTTAGTGGAATGAGAGTCCCAATACGAGAAGATTACTTACGAGTATATACTCTAAGTTTCGCAGAGGACCAAGTAATCATAGCGCAAGATGAGGAAGACCTTAATTATATGGTAACAAAACTGAAAGAAGAAGACACTAAAGCAGGATTAGCAATAAACTTTAATAAAACGGAATATCTAACAACAAAGGAGGGAAACGTGGAGAATCTAGAAGTAGATAACGAAACAATAATCAAAGGAACGGATAAATTTAAATATCTAGGAACCATCATTTCAAAAAACGCAACATCAGAAGAAGAGATTAAAGCTAGATTAGGACAAACGCGAACATGCATAAGACAATTAAATTCGATCCTGTGGGACAAGCACATTACAGAGAGAAACAAAACACGCATATACAAATCAATAATACAAAGCATAATGACATACGGGTCAGAAACATGGACGATCAATAAAAGAAATAAATCTAAAATTAACGGGGTAGAGATGGAGTATTGGAGCTGTAGAGTGACACGTATGGAGAGAATAACAAATGAAGAAATAAGAAGCAGAATGAACATCAAAGAGAACGCAATAAACACCATTGAAGAAAAACCATTAAAATGGTATGGACACATAAGACGAAGCGAATATAATAGGTGGATAAAGAAAATAACGGAGTGGAGCCCTATAGGGAGAAGAAAAAGAGGAAGACCCAAACGATCGTGGAGAGACGATGTGGACGAGGCTATGGAGGACAGGGGTCTAACACATGGAGACTGGGACGATAGAAACGGATGGAATCAAAGGCTGAGAGAAGGAAGACAGCGTCAGCTGTAGAAAATCCTTGTTATATATTATATATATCTTTTCGATTATATTTTTGAGAAATTTGGATAAGTTGTTAAACGGGTGTTGAATGCATGAAACTATTGGTCGCAGTGGAATGTTATTTTTATGTAGCTTTGGGAGTCCATATATTTTTGGTGGTAAGGAATTTCTAATTTTCAATGTGTTAGCAATTTGTGGTGCAATATATTGTTTATTTTCCCATCTATATAGAGCTGTAACTCACAAATTAATAAACAAAACGTCATGAAAATTTTACACGAATCTTCTGAGAGTTGACACTAACTTTTTGTGTGTACTACCATCTCTCGGAAAGTCTCGGGAATTTTCACTCCATGTTATTAAATGATAATATATGTGTACTGGCAAAAATTGTTTTAATGTAAGATAATGTATGTTTTGCTTATAAAGAAATTAACTTAATGTTTGCGTATTTTTACCTTGCTATACGTTTGCCAATTTTAAAAATAGTTTATTGGAACACTGACTAAAAATATATTGCT
>CM032454.1:34137127-34165338 GCA_019049505.1 Pachyrhynchus sulphureomaculatus
ATCGCTGCGGCGGCGGAATCGCAAAACGGTACTTACTTAAAAAACATGCCTCGTATTATAGATATAGATTATTTTTATTATTATATAACCTGGCCAAAGAATATATGCGTGAATTTAAAAAAAGACAGGTAAATCTGATAAGTGGTTCCTGCGTGATAAACGCACTAATGGACTCTCAGACAGACAGAGAGACATTGCATTTTTATATATATTATAGATTATACATATACAGATACATAATATTGTTCCATATTTAATGGTTTAGGCTGTGTATTGCAAAGGCACGCGCTAACGGCAAACTTATTTGCGACATCATTCACTATTTTACGTCACTGCTCATTCTTTATGCTACCTATCGTAATAAAATATAGCCTATAACCTGGCCAGAGAACATATGTATATTTAAAAAAAAAAAGTACGTAAATCGGATAAGTGGTTTTTCAGTGATAGGCGCACTAACGGACAGACAGACAGACAGACAGACAGACAGAGAGACGTTGCATTTTATATATATTATAGATGTAATAAAATATATATCTAAAAACCTGGTCGGAGAACATATGTACGAATTTAAACAATCACGTAAATCGGATAAGTGGTTCTCGAGGGATAAACGCACTAACGGACAGACAGACAGACAGACAGAGAGAGGTTGCAATTTGTTTATATTATAGGTATAGATTATTATTATTATTATTATATAACCTGGCCAAAGAATATATGTATGAATTTAAAAAAAGACGTAAATCGGATAAGTGGTTCTCGCGTGATAAACGCACCAGTGGACAGACAGACAGACAGAGAGACATTGCATTTTATATATATTATAGATTCTAGATATTTAATGGTTTAGACTGTGTATTGCAAGGGAACGCGCTAGCGATAAACTTTTTTCCGACTTCATTCACTATTATCGTCACTGCTCATTCCTTATGCTACCTATCGTAATAAAATATAGCCTATAACCTGGCCAGAGAACATATGTATGTTTTAAAAAAAAAAGTACGTAAATCGGATAAGTGGTTCTCCAGTGATAAGGTCACTAACGGACAGACAGACAGACAGACAGAGAGACGTTGCATTTTATATATATTATAGATACATATAGCACGTTGAAAAAGGCACTTTCGACTTTACAAATTCATCGCACAGGTCCATTCGGCCAGCGATTAATATAAACCAAAGTTTGAGTGAGGTCGTGCCATATTATTACCCCCATAACACTGATCAGGACACCCTTATTAGCACTGATTTAAAAGTAAGCAAAAATTAACTTCAATACACGTCCGAAAGCTTTATTTTTATTTTGTTATATAATAATACTTATTACTTACGTGTCGACACTTTGTCTGGCGATTTTATATGCGCTATTTTACTTCCCTAAGTATCACTAATAATATTATTATTAATTGTTTGGGAGCGAATGTCGAATAACATTTTTTTATCGCTGATAAGCTTTATATTGCGGATTTACAAAATTTGTATTTTAAGTGAATTCCTGTGAATCCCACACTCAATAAACAAAGAACAGATAACAAAAAAAAGAAAATGACTATAGTAACAAGCAAAAGTATTTGATACCCAAGAGGAGATAAACCATGTCATTTATGGAATCGCCTCCCGCCAATTAAATCATGAAGTTAAAATGTCAATGAGTACAGCAACGGTAAGTAGAAAACAGTCGACTAAATTGCAACCCCGCCTTACGCACAAAATTACCTTACTCCACTTGCATGTAACACTGCAAAGAAATTGAACGGTCAGCTGCTGCCTTGAGTAAAACTGCCTTGGCTACGTACGGGTGTCGCCACTTATATTTATCAATCTTATTATTTACTTATCAATCCTATCTCTGGACGAAGTCTATTATGATTATTATATTGTCTGGGAAAAAGTTCGTGGCCTTCTTCCCGATAGATGGCGTCAATTGCAAATAACTCAAGAAACACAGATCGCAGCGACACACGAAACGCTCGTTGGAAAGGTGACACTTCGAGAGTTACTTTGAGAGTATAAACATCGAAATTGATGCAGTGATGGAAAGTTGTTTGCGTTTGAAAATGAAGAAAAAGTAACGAAAAATTACGCTATATTTTGCAATATTATTACGACAAAGGGAAGAAAGTTGCGCAGGCTTGTGAAAAAAATTGTGCTGTATACGGTGAAGGTACTTTATCAAAATCTGCTGCGCGGAAATGGTTCGCTCGCTTTTGATCTGGTAATTTTGATGTGAAAAATGAGTCACGCTCTGGTCCAATCACCGAAAAAGCTGATGAAATTCTTGAAAAAGTCCAGCAAGATAAGCATATCAGCAGTGTCGATATTGGTATGGAGCTATGCATTGACCACCAAACGGTTTTGAACCATTTACACAAAGCTGGCTACAAAAAGAAGCTCGATGTACGGGTTCCTCATGAGTTGAGCGCAAAGAACATGATAGACCGAATTAACATCTGCGATGCGCTGCTGAAACGCAATGAAATCGAGCCATTTCTGAAACGTGTCATAACCGGTGATGAAAAATGGATCACGTAAGACAATCGGAAGCGTAAAAGATCGTGGACAAGGGATGGTGAGCCGTCACAAGCGTTCGCGAAGCCAGGATTGCCGCCGAAAAAGGTGATGCTGTGTGTGTGGTGGGACTGGAAGGGAATCGTCAACCGTGAGCTATTTCCAGTTGATCAGACGATTGATTCTCAACTGTACTTTGGACAACTAGAGAGATTACGCCAGGAAATTGAAAGGAAACGGTCCGAATTGATTAATAGGAAAGGTGTTGTCTTTCATCATGATAACGCCCGACCACACTCTTCTCTGATGACCCGTCAAAAATTTCGAGAGCTTGGTTGGGAAGTTTTGATGCATCCACCGTATAGTCCAGACATAGCACCCTCTGACTATCACTTGTTCCGATCTCTGCAGAAATCTCTCAATGGAATTAGGCTAATTCCAAAAGAAGCCTGTGAAAACCACTTGATTCAGTTTTTCAACCAGAAAACACAGAAGTTCTTCACCGATGGCATCATGGCTCTACCCGAAAAATGGCGAAAACATTGTCGATAATAATGGAGCATATTTGGTGTAAATAAATTCATTTTCACACTATAAGAAAACCAGTTGAATTTTACTAAAAAAAAAAACGCCACGAACTTTTTCCCAGACCAGATATTAAGATGGCTGCAATATGGGTGCAGATTTAAATTTGTAACGTGTGAAGCATAGGAAGTGTGATAGTATTTTTCAAAAATAATATTTGCAAATATTGGCAATATGGACCGCTACAAATCCTGCCCAAAGGAATTTTACACTAGGTGAAAAACTTTTAAAATCAAATCTTTTCGTTGGGTGTGGAATAATGACAAAACTGTCGCGCCTAACATAACGAAAATTCATGCAATATGTATATCCACGACCCAATTTCGAACAGTGGTGTTTAAGATAAATAAACATTTAACAGTAGAACAGGGAAAATTTTATGTATGATATAATCTTGTAAAACCGGTGAAGGTGAAAAATGCAAACATATCCTTGCAACTCTTTTGTATTGTTACCGGTAAAATTCTAACCTATATATGTCTACTATTTACATTTCAATTTTTGTATGAAAATTAATAATATAATCTGAAAAATGTTATCTAATAAGGAATTTTTGTTTGACGCACGTACAAATTACAAAAAAAAGAACTACTTCTGAGAAAACTGGAGAGCGGTAAACAAGACCTTTCAGCCGCATACTTTAGGAGTGCAGTTTAGCCAATAATCCGTAATGCGAAATACTGTCGAATGCCATAAAGAAAGAGAGAAATAACCGGTCAAGTGCAAGTTGGACTTGCACAATTAGTGTTCCGTAAGTTAATTGTTTTTAAAAATAAAAAAATTTTGTTACGGTGGTATAAAATGATCAGTGACTTCACAAAACACACCTCAAATGAGTTTTCAACAAAGTTTGCTTCCAATCTTTACTGAAAACTGATGACCTCGAAATTTTTTTTTTATATATACCAGATAAATTATTAAAGGTAATGCACTCATGATAATTTTCGTTCAATCTATACCTCGTGGAGAATATTCCAGAATTTTTTCAAAATTTTTTGATCGGTACTTTTCGAGATAAGCAATTTTTCGCGTTTTTTTAAAAATAATACAAAGAAAAGTGTGCGCAAGTATTACATTTTATTTATTTATTTATTTATTTATTTATTTATATATATATATATATATATATATATATATATATATATATATATATATATATATATATATATATATATTACTCGTGCTTTCACAAGCTTTCATTTGACTTTCACTGACTCAATGACCTAGTAAAAATTTTTTTTTTACTTCCGAGTTCACCCCTCAAAACTAACCCCTTAAGTCAAAATTTAACTTTCAAAACTACACAGCTCTGATAAGGCCATCAATTCCTATATTAGTACCAAATTTCAACTTTCTATGTCAAATAGTTTCGGAGAAAATCGGGTGTGACAGACAAATAGACAGACAGACACCGAACTGATCTTATAAGTGTTCCGTACGGAACACTAACAAATCACTGTTCAAAAATAATTTTACTTACCTGGAAGAATGTAATATTCTTTTTTAAAAATGTTTAGAACAAACTTTAATATTAATTGAGACTTTTCGTTCAATTCAGAGAACTTTTTTTCTACACTTTCAGTCTGTCAACTTTTTCCACGTGCCCAAATGCATTAGTAATATTTACGTAATCCTCATTCGTTTTTGGAAACACAGGAAAAAACTACATTTAAATCCTTTTGCAGGCGACTTTCACAATTGCAAACACAGCATAAAAGTCTCTTTTTTGATTTTTCACGAAAAGCTAAAATCTCGGTATTAATTTTTAAGAAAATTTGTAATATTGATTTACACAGACGCTTATAACAGATTCAAAAATGCACCTCAAGTTTAATTTCTGAAAAAAACCGCGAGATGTATTAAATAGGTAAGATCCCAATTTTAGTAGCTGAATATCTGTGTGTTATTATAAATTATTAAAATGCAAATTATGTTATTTACTTTCTCCTCTGTGGGGCGAAGCTATGCATTTTATTAAATTTGATAATAATAATGAAAGCTTATTGTGGAAAATAAACAAATTACATACAAAATTTTTACAGAACAATAAAACATCCGATAAAGGCAGAGTTCGCATTTATCTGCGAGGCAATGGGTAGCGGTCTTACATTCAACCTTAGATGACTTTATGCTATCGAGAAAGCTAGTAAACCAAAGACTGTCTTCAATTTTGGAAGCGTGACAACACTATATGACCTGCTTGTTAGCAGTCGATCCACCCAACCAATTTTTAGAACAGAAATGTGATCGCGATTTAGCGTCAATCTGCGTAGGCTTGAGTAAAACCTGCCTTGAATACGTACGGATTATGCGACTTCCATTTATTAATTTTATTAGCTCGTTATATGTGGTTATATCAGAAAATGGAGAGATTCGAGAATGAGCATGGACGAGCGCGGACGGAATTCCGCTTAATGGTAGTGAGGCTCCATTTTGTCGGTAAAAGTAAAGTTTTGCACTTCGGTTTCATGCAGACATACCTAAAGCGACTAAAACTCTGAAGAAATAGGTTCTCAGATCAACAGTGTTTCAGTTGGATCATTCGCGATCGGACGTAGGACACAGCGTGAAAAACCAACAGAAAATAAAATCTTGGCGATATTTGGAAAATTTGGTTAATATAAAAATAAGACTTAAAACATTCAGACATAAAAATTCAAAATCCAATTTAAGGTTGTGTTTTTAATTGGTGCTTTTCAACAAGTTGAAAATGCTGGAACTTTCCATGTTCCCAGTACTAACACGTGGGCTGAAAAGTTTTTGGTCTAGCTGCTTAAAACACATTTTTTTTACAAAATTCGACTTTATCATCATCCAAAATCAAACCTTCAAGAGCGATACAATCAGTCCAACGCTTTTCTAATATTTCTATACATTTCTCGTAAAGGATTTGTCTTTGCCTTCAAAATAGGCCTCAGTTGCGGAGATAACTTCTTCATTGGAGCCAAATCTCTTCCCGCGAGCATTTCTTTCCAATTTCTACCCTCAAATGCACCAATAACTTTATATAATATTCGCTATTGATGGTTTTTCCCTTCTCAGCATAGTCGATGAAAATTATTCCATGCGCATCCCAAAATACAGAGGCCAAAACCTTCCCTGCCGACTGTTGTGTCTTTGGTCGCTTTGAGAGGCTTTCACCGGCTGTTGTCCACTTAGCTGACTGCCGATTTGATTCCGGTGTAGTGGTGGATCCATGTTTCAACTATTGTCACATATCGCACGAAAAAATTCTTTTTATTGCGCTTAAACAGGTCCAAACAGCGCTCAGAATCATCAACACTTGTTTTTGGTCCGCTGTGAGCAAACGAACAGACCTTTCTCATTCCCAAATGTTCATGCCAAATATGACCAACAGGTTCTTTTGATATCATTGTCAGTTATCTCATGCAATTTCACTTTACGGCCATCCAACACAATTCTGCGGATTTTTTTTATGTTTTCCGATGTAACCACCTCATTTGAGTATCCAGAGCGTTCAGCATCATTCGAATCGGTACGAGCGCGTTTAAATTCAGCATACCAGTAAATGATAAGTGATTTTCCAGGGGCAGTCTCCGTAACACTTATCAAGCCATTGCTTTGCTTGAACGGTATTTTTTCCCATCAAAAAACAGTGTTTAATTAACACACGAAATTCGATTTTTTCATTGTTTTAAAAATATCAAAAGTAGCGTCACTAAAACCGCTGAAAATTTTAAACTAATCATCGAAATGTCATGAAATTTTGACACGTATCGTTTGAAGGTTGGTACTTCCTAAAAATCATATGGATTTTTTTGAAAAGGGCGACGTCTATGTGTCAGATCAGAAACTTTTCACCCTACCTGTTACATTTCGTGTTTTCTATTTCCATTCTCTGAGTATATATAACTTATTAAAATACAAATTTAGAAAATATTCAGCACACAGTTATAATTATAATGTGACTTACTTTCTCCTCTATTCGGTAAAACTATGAACTTCATTAGATTAGACTTTTAATAAGATTGGAAAAGCCAGTAAACCATGGATTTTAATAAGTTTTAAAAGTCTGACAACACTATCCATTTGAACGATTTGTTAGCGATCGATTCAGTCAACCAATTTCAGGACAAGTGGTTACATGTATTATCTTTAATGTAAATATGTGAAGGCTTAGTAAAAGGAACTTTAAGCAGAGAATGGAAGGGATAGAGAAAAGATCTTCCCTTGTCCAAAGGGTAGTATAAGGACAAGCACGAAAAGTGGAGCCATTTTCAATCAATTGAAAAGCGCCAATTTTAAAACACATAATCTTAATTTTGGATGTCAAAAACTCGAATACTTTGCAAACAGTTATTTTAGTTAATTATCTAAAATTTGAAACGGTCAATTCTAGTGGATATCACATTTTTCAAATTATGCTATCTAAATAATATGTTACATTGAAATCATTGTTAGGGATATCTTTTTTTGCCGATACACTTCAAAACATAAGCTGTTTTAATATCACTCAGTCAAGTTCAATGGGTTTTTTTTGAAAAACTGTATAATTTACAAAAGTTGAAATATACTAAAATCCAGAAAAAAAAGGTACCGGCAAAAATCAAAGGTAGTTACCATCAAGGGCTTCGTACGGATAAACATCGAGTATTGACGACAATATCAGTCTGATGCCGGACGACCTCCGACGTTTAATGCAACACATCCAAGGTCAATATAATCTTCTTCTTCTTAAACCACAACTTCTCCACTGCAGGAGATAGGCCTCTTCAAGTGTCTTCCAATTGTCTCTATCCTGTGCAAGATGGAGCCATCTACTGCATGCTGTCTACCTGACATCATCAGTCCCCTCTTTTCATTGGTCTTCCGACACTTCGTCTGTTCTACCATGGTCTCCATTTAAATAATTTTGTCACCCATCTACCCTGATTCGTTCTAGCCACGTGCGTCGCCCATTGTCAGTTTAATTTTCCACTCTTTCATTGTTATCTGTAATTCTTGTTTTTCATCCGCTATCCTGGCTGTTAATGTGTTCTCGTAAACTAACACCTAACAGATGTTAGAAAGACAGATGTCTTTCCATATCCCGTTGAGTACGTTGGATTCGACAAAGACTATTTTTGTAAGAGTCATGTTTCCAGCCCCTACGTACTTCGACAGTATACAGCTCTGGTACACTTTTCTTTTCAAGGTCATAGTGATATCTCTCTTTTCTAGAATTAGTCATATATCAGTCAATTCTGATGTGAAATTATTCCTTTAATATATTGATTTAAAGTTTGAAACTAACGATGGGGTTAAAAATGAGTGTTATTTCCAATATAGTATTAAAAATTAGGATGTGCACTCGTCCAGGCTTATTATCCAATCCTTTCCATTCTCCCGTCTTGACCAATGTCACGGGGTAATAAAGATAATGTACGGCACGACACTAGTCAAACTTGGTTTCAGAGCGTTTATTCCAGTCATAGAGAGAAACATTTAATTTATAGTATATACATATCTATCTCGTTGACAACCTCTTAAAAGATTGTCACCTAGCAAATTTAGTATTCTATTTTTATCCAACTGCGATAAAAACTAAAGAGTTCGAAACGACGTTGTTTCATGTGCTCCACACAGCAACATATTGGTTGGTGGAAATGTTTTCTTAAATATCAAAAACACAAGAGCTTTTATAATTTCTTTGAGATCGAAATTGATTTACCACTCTAGTACGTCTCATGTATATTTGCAGTTTAATATTATCTTTGAAAAGACGCTGTATATACTGAAATTATTAATTATATCAGTTACTTTAAACATGGTTCTAAGAAAGGCTAGAATAAATTATTTAACTGTTAGCCGCTTATATACGAGGGTTGTATTATAAGTACCTGGCCGTGACAAGAAAAAAACATTTTTTTTTCTTTATTTTATTTTTCAACATAGTTTCCTTTTAGCTCGTTACACGAGTCCAACGTTTTTCTATCTTCTGTGCCTCAGCTAAAAAAACAACCCTTTAAAATAGGCGTTTATTTCAGCAATCACTTCATCGTTCGAGCCAATTTTTTTTCGCCGAGCCATTCTTTCATATTCGGAAATAGGAAATAATCACTAGTGGCTAAATCTGGCGAATATGGTGGATGTGGAAGCAATTCGTATCCTAACTTCTTTGGTGTCGGTTCGCCAAGGAAAATCCACTGTTAGGATGGTTCTTTGGTCTCTGGTGTACTGTGATGAATCCATGTTTTTCATCAACAGATATGCCAAAAATCATTCCGATTACGTTTTAACATCGCCAAACATTCTTTTGAAGTTGACACACGTGCGTGTGTACTGTCAATTGTGAGCAAACGCGGCACCCATCTTGCGGAAAACTTCCTCATATCCAAATGAGTTGTTAAAATGTTCTGCACCCGTTCAACTGAGGTGCCCACACTCTCAGCAATCTCAAAACACTTTCACTCTCCGATCATTTATCACTATATCGAGCATTTTTTCAATCATTTCTGATATGGTGACCTCATTTGGACGACCTAGACGTTTCTTTACCAAAAATGCTTGTACGGCCGCGTTTGAGTTCAGCTGTCCAATATTTTATGGTCGCTAACGAAGGTGCAGGATCCCCATAAACTTCGTTCCGTTTTTATCTCATCATTCGTTTTCTTTTTCAAAAACAAATATTTTATCACTGCTCGATATTCAATTTTTCCACTGTTGTAAAATCACAAAAGTTGTTCTATTTAAATGGCTGCCACTCACAAAGTAAATCATGCAATGACTTAAAAATTTGACAAGATTCTTGTGAAAGGTTATGTTTACGCAAAATATAATTTTTTTAAATAGTAGTAGCGCCATGTTTGGCTAAGGCCAGGTACTTATTATACAACCCTCGTACGTCCTTGACCTGTCAGTCCATTAACTCTCTTCTTGATGATCAGTTTCGCTTTCGAAACAATGTGTGCCCTTCGAAAGAAGAAAGGTAAAAGAAAAAATAACCGGTCAAGTGCAAGTTGAACTTGCACAATTAGTGTTCCGTACGTTGATTGCTTTTAAAATAAAAAATGTTATTACGGTGGTATAAAATGATCAGTGACTTCACAAAACACACCCCAAATGAGTTTTCAACAAAGTCTGTTTCCAATCTTTACTGAAAATTGATGACCTTGAAATTTTTGTTTTTTTTTATATACCAGATAAATTATTAAAGGTAATGCACTCGTGATAATTTTCATTCAATCTACATCCCCTGGAGAATATTCCAGAATTTTTTCAAAATTTCATTCATCAGTACTTTTCGAGATAAGATGGGGGGGACAGCGATTTTTCGCGATTTTTTTTTTTAAAAATAATACAAAGAAAAGTGTGCCCAAGTATTACATTATATATATATATATATATATATATATATATATATATATATATATTTTACTCGTGTTTTCACAAGCTTTCATTGGACACCATACTCGATGACCTACTAAAAAAATCTTTTTTTCACTTCCGATTTCACCCCCCAAAACTAACCCCTTAAGTCAAAATTTGACTTTCAAAACTACACGGCTTTGATGAGGCCATCAATTCCTATATTATTACCAAATTTCAACTTTCTATGACAAATAGTTTCGGAGAAAATCGGGTGTGACAGACAGGCAGACAGACAGACAGACACCGAAATGGTCTTATAACTGTTCCGTACGGAACACTAAAAAGACCAAATAACCCTATTAAGCCATAATTGACATCGTGGTGTTAAGGTACTAAAAACATGAGTACCTCTCAGCCCGATTAAACCCAATTTTTTAAAGAAATTTTAAGGTGGTTACTTTTAAATCAGTTTTTTGAAAACTTTTATATAGATTATACTCAACGAAGAGGCTTTATTTAATGATTAAACCTAATACCTCAATTTATTAAAACACTCTGTAAAATAAATAGTATCAAGTAAACAGATATAGCCAATAGGCATTCGAGAACAAATCTTTATATCTAAGTTGTTCCAAGAGGTGTCCTTAAAGCCGATTATTAAAGAATGTGGGCCCATTAAAACACGTATTTTAACATTCTTTATGAACTGAAGAGAGATCTTGCGCTTGAATCTTAGAAATTTTTTGTGAAATTTTGGAAATCTTTAGAAATATTTAGTTGTCAAAGAAAGGTACCTCAGCAAAGGCAGTAGGTGCAGGAGAAATACTAGAGGTTTAATTCAATCTTCGCTAGCATAACTGGTTGTAAATTACGGTATTGCAAGTTAATTTACAATTAATTTCCAGTACATTATATTCATTACACGTGATCGGTTTTACGTTAAGCAAAAAGTTGCAAGTCCACTTAAATTCAATTTTAAGTGATTGTAGATCAAAATTCAGTTTGTTGTTATAACAAATGATACCGTCTAATATGAGGATGGAAAGTTTACAAATGATAATGAATTCTGCGATGTCAGTCAGGATCTAAAACGCTGTTTTTTTCATCACTTTGTAAACCTCAGACAAAAAAAAATCAAAATTGTTAGTTACATAAGAAATTATTCCGGTAGATCTTAAGACACCAATCAAAAGAGAAAAAAAAACACGTATTTCGGGGTTTCCCTCTCTGTCCCTCTCAATTCTTCTACCTTCCCCATTATTACAAGCTTTTCCATGGCATCCACTTTCCTCATAATGTAACCAGAATATTTCAGGTACTAATTCTATTTTAAAGTCGGTCATTTATACTAAGCTCTTCAAGAATAGATACATTAGTATGGTGTTCGGTATATGATACTCTGAGGATTCTTCGCTATGCCCACATCTCAAACGCATCGATTTGTCTTTTGTCAGCTTGTTTAATGGTCCATGTTTTTTGTAACAGCTGAATCTTTCCAGACCTTAGCGAGTTTGATCGTCGAGTTTCTAGCCATAGCCAAACGTCTTCTTATTTCCGCTTCACAGCCACCAGGGTCAGTTATGAGGGATCCCAAATAGCTGAAATGGTCTAGAACAGTGAAACTAGCAATTTCATTTATGTGTGACAGATCTTCATTATGACTAACAATCATTACTTTGGTTTCTCTATTAATTGTCAACCCATAGTTTTTTGCTAGTGATTTCAAGGAGCTACATAACTGATTCTAGGTCTTGTATTGACGTTGCAAGTATAACAGTATCATCAGCATATGTAAAGTTACTTAGCTCTTTTCCACCGATTGTCACACCCCCACTCCAGCCATCCAAAACAGACCTCATATGTTCACTATACATGTTAAAAAGTAAGGGTGACAGAATACAGCTCTGTCTGCTACGGCAGCAGAAAAGTTTTGAGTCTTTCGTTTAGGATCCAGAGAAACACCTTAGTAGTGTGTTAATGCTTTTGCTGCTCACTTCCGAGATGGTTATAATACTGCACGGGATGTCATCGTGTGTTTCTCCTTCTGTATGCGGGGAGCATGTTCAGGTTGTGGCGCCGTCCTTTGGTGAGGATGACGTTGTGAGGGTGTCGAAGCGTCTCAAGCCAAAGTTGTCCAGTGGCCCGGATTTTGTGCCCAGCTTCTTTGTTAGGGATACCATAAATGTATTGGCCCTGCCTCTTAGTAAAATTTTTAACCTGGCAATATACAGTAAAAGATACACCTTTGAGATGGAAAATAGCTAAGATATGTCCAATCTTTAAGAACGGGAAAACAGATGGGAAGTCGAGAATTATAGGTCGATTTCAGTTATTTGTGGATTTGAGATGCTTTTGTATGAGGACATCGTCACCAAGGTTGAACGATGTTGTCGGTGCGACAGCACGGCTTCGTGAGGGGTCGGTCGACCGCCACCAACTTGGCATGCTTTGTGCATTTCACTTCTAAAGTGCTTGATTTGAGAAGCCAGGCTGATGTAGTGTTCACGGATTTCTCAAAGGCATTTGATAGAAATTGAATGGTGTGCTTCTGGATAAGATAGTAAATTTTGGTGTCACACCTAATTTCGTTAGATTATTCAAGACCTATCTGGTAGGCAGGTCAAAATGTGCAGTATAATGGTTTTAGGTCGCATTCGTTTCATATAACGTCTGGTGTTCCGCAGGGGTCGAACTTGAGGCCTTTGTTATTCATTATGTTTATGAATGATATCCAGTATGTCATTGACGTGGAATACCAGATATTTGCGGATGATCTGAAATTGCACGTTTCAGTTGAGTCCGGCGATGACTGTGAGTGACTATAGAGCGGGTTGACGCCGTGCAGAATTGTTCTTGATTCTAAGCTGAACTTCAGTCATTAGATTAAGACATTGGTTTTGGATGCGATGAAGAAGATGGGATTTGTAATTAGAAATTGTAAGTCTTTTCAGAATATTGCGACTCTTATTACAGTATTTAATGCACTGGTTAGAAGCCGGCTTGAGTATGGGTATGTTGTCTGGGCACCATTCTATAGTAAATATATTATTGCTTTGGAGAGGGTTCAGAGAAAGTTTTGAAGTATATATCTGGAAGAGTGGATGGAGTATACCCGCAGGTTGATATAGACAACGATATCTTGTTGGAAAGGTTCAATTTTCTGAGCTTGAAGGAGCGTAGAAATATAGCAAAGGGATGTTGTTGTATAAGCTAGCTAATGGTAGGATTCAGTGTCCATCGCTGCTGGAAGAATTGAAATTTATTGTATCCAGATATGCAAATCGGGTTGGTAATTTCTTTTTACCTTCCTACGGAGCACACAAACGTATTGTATGCATCGCCTGTGTTTACGGAATATGTTCTGTTTACAATGAAGTGTCGCACGCATGTGATCTCTCCATGACTTCTTCTGTACTTGTTTAAACCTACTTTAATAACTGTAATGGTGTGTGACATGATATTAATCATTGTGTTTATTTAAATTACTAGCCGTGCCTGCGGCTCCGCTCGCGTGGACTCAATTCACTGCTTATTCCTTATGTTACCTAACGTAATAAAATATATGCCATTATTTCCCCTTATCTCCCATTATTTCGCCTTATCTTCCATTATCTCTACTTAATTTCCATTATCTAGGCTTATCTTTGCTCATCTCCCATTATTTCTCCTTATCTCCCATTATTTCTCCTTATCTCCTATTATCTCACCTTATCTCCCATTATCTAGGCTTATCTCGACTTATCTCGCAATATTTCTCCTTATCTCCCATTATTTTCCTTATCTCCCATTATCTCACCATAACTCCTATTATCTGGACTTATCTCTGCTTATCTCCCATTATTTATACCTATAGTAAATATATTATTGCTTTGGAGAGGGTTCAGAGAAAGTTTTGAAGTATATATCTGGAAGAGTGGATGGAGTATACCCGCAGGTTGATATAGACAACGATATCTTGTTGGAAAGGTTCAATTTTCTGAGCTTGAAGGAGCGTAGAAATATAGCAAAGGGATGTTGTTGTATAAGCTAGCTAATGGTAGGATTCAGTGTCCATCGCTGCTCCCATTATCTATGTATATATGTATAAATTTATAAAAACACGTAAATCGGATAAGTGGTTCTCAAGTGATAAGCGCACTAACGGACAGACAGCGAGACGTTGCATTTTATATATATATTATATTCTTTGCAACATGATATTGTTCCATATTTAATGGCTTAGGCAGTGCACTGGAAAAGAACGCACTAACGGTAACCTTTTTTCCGACTTGATTCACTATTAGCGTCACTGCTTATTCTTTATGTTACCTAACGCAATAAAATATATCCTATAACCTTGCCAGAGAACATATGTATATTTTTAAAAAATAGCACGTAAATCGGATAAGTGATTTTCCAGTGATAAGCGCACAAACGGACAAACAGACAGAGAGACGTTGCATTTTATATACATTATAGATATCCTTTACTACATGATATTTAGTGGTTTAGGCAGTGTATTGCAAGAGAACGTGCTAGCGATTTGATTCACTATTATCGTCATTGCTTATTCCTCATGTTACCTAACGTAATAAAATATAGCCTATAACCTGGCCAGAGAACATATGTATGTTTTTAAAAAAAAAAGCACGTAAATCGGATACGTGGTTCTCCAGTGATAAGCACACTAACAGACAGACAGACAGAGAGACGTTGCATTTTATATATATTATAGATTATAGATATAGATTATATAACCTGGCCAAAGAATATATGTATGAATTTAAAAAAAGACACGTAAATCGGATAAGTGGTTCTCGCATGATAAACGCACTAATGGACAGACAAACAGACAGAGACATATTGCATTTTATATGTATTATAGATTATAGATATTCTCTGCTACATAATATTGTTCCATATTTAATGGTTTAGGCTGTGTATTGCAAGAGAACGCGCTAGCGGCAAAGAATTTTCAGACTTCATTCACTATTAACGTCACTGCTCATTCCTTATGCTACCTATCGTAATAAAATATAGCCTATAACCTGGCCAAAGAACATATGTATGTTTTAAAAAAAAAAAGTACATAAATCGGATAAATGGTTCTCCAGTGATAAGCGCACTAACGGACAGACAGACAGAGATACGTTGCTTTATATATATATATATATATATATATATATATATATATATATATATATATATTATAGATTATTATTATTATATAACCTGGTCAGAGAACATATGTATGAATTTAAAAAAGATACGTAAATCGGATAAGTGGTTCTAGCGTGATAAACGCACTAATGGGACAGACAGACAGACAGACAGAGCGACATTGTATTTTATATATTATAGATTATAGATATTCTTTCTACATAATATTGTTCCATATTTATTGGTTTAGGCTGTGTATTGCAAGGGAACGCGCTAGCGGCAAACTTTTTTCCGACTTTATTCACTATTATCGTCACTGCTCATTCCTTATGCTACCTATCGTAATAAAATATAGCCTATAACCTGGCCAGAGAACATATGTATGTTTTTAAAAAACAAGTACGTAAATCGGATAAGTGGTTCTCCAGTGATAAGCGCTCTAACGGACAGACAGACAGAGAGACGTTGCATTATATATATTTTATAGATAAGGTTAATTTTAATCTTGAGTTACTGTCTATATTGCATTGTTATATATTGATGTTGTGTAGTAGCTATGTTATCGGCCCTATTTACTTTTGTTGAGCTTGTGGTAAATAAATACATAAATAAATAAAATATCCTCCAAATACTAAAATTCCAAAGCTCTTCCTACTAAAATTTAAATAGTCGTTTTGACACACCACGTACAAAGTTTTTATTTAATTTTTAAAAGTTGGTATTTCACTACAGCTGAAAATTTTAAAACGATGTGAATGTCCCAACTTTATATTGACAAACAAAGGAAGTCAACATAGTATCAGTTGCATGATAACAGGAGTATCTAATTTAAACAATTACATGTTTAAAATGATTAATAGGCAGTATTTTATTTAAATAACAAGCCACAATTTGGAGACTATTATCATAAAATAAAGACCTATACTAATTTTTCCGTCTATGCTATTATTTAAATTTCTAATGGAATATAATGCAACGATGAGTGCGTCTACACTAACAACTATGCCCGCATCACAATTAGAAAGTGGACAAAGCACAATTTTGAAACTACACGAACATATAATATAAGGGACATCAGGCTACGTTTAAGGTTTGTTACACTTATAATTTCTGTAATTGAATGTCGGTCAGAGATAATATGCGCATACAATTCTACAAAAATATTTATTATTTTAGTTTGTACCAGGTGTACAAGTATGAAATGCGGATTTTTTTTTCTAAAAAAACATGTTAAATTCGAAAGAATGATAAAAAGTGCTTTATTCAAAGTATGCTCCATCGCTTGTTATACATTTTTTTCCCATCTTTCGGGCAATTTGTGAATACCACGCCAATAAAATTCTTCCCCTTTTGCTGCGAACCATTCATCGAGCCATTTTTTCTCATCTTCGTACGAACCAAAGCGTTGCTCAGCAAGTACGTGACCCATCGACGCAAACAAGTGGTAATCGGAAGGGGCCAAGTTTTTGGTGAGTAAGCCGCATGGGGTAAAACTTCCCAGCTGAGTGCTTCCAACGTGTCGCGAACTGGTTTTGCAGTATGTGATGAAGCATTGTCATGAAGAAAAATGACTTTGTGCTGCCTCTTTCGGTATTCTAGCCTTTTTTTAAGCAGCGAACGGTTCAAAATCGGTCAATTGTTGTTGGTTACATTTAAAATTAACCGTTTCCCCAGGTTTTAACAGCTCATAATAGGCCACGCCCTCTCTGGTCCCACCAAACACAGAGCGTCGTCTTTCTGCCAAAGCGATTCGGTCTTGCGGTCGATGTGGATGGTGCGCCTGGGTCTACTCATGATTTTTTTGCGCTTAAGAATCTCAAAATAAATCCACTTTTCATCCCCTGTAACTATACGATGCAATGCAAAATGTCACACATGTTTTTGCGCTTTTCCATTTGCATGTCGTTCAACTCATGTGGTACCAATCTACCGGTCTTCTGAATCTTTCCCATCTCTCGTAGCCGATTCGAAACAGCTTGTTGACTAACGCCCAATTGCCCGGCGAGTTGCTTTTGTGTTTGCGAATCATCTTCGTCCAACAATGCTTGCAATTCCACATCTTCGTATTTTTTTGGCGGTTTTCCACGTTCCTTGTCTGCAACATCGAAGTCACCACTTTTGAAACGCCGAAACCATCGTTCACACGTATCTTACGATGGAGCATGTTCACCATAAGCTTCTCGAAGTAATCGGTATGATTCAACAGCAGTTTTCTTCAAATGAAAACAAAAAATTAATGCTGTCCGCGAATGCTCTTTGTTCGGTATAAATTTCGACATATGGAACACAACAACACAACACTATGCACACACTTTTCCAATTTATCACTCGTGCGCGTCTGACACTTGTTGATGTCACAACAAAATGGCGCAGTGTCAAATCTTCATAGCACAAACTGCATTGGTGCACCATCTGTTGTCTGAAATCCGCATTTCATACTTGTACACCTGGTAAAATAGCAGCAACCAATAGAGACTCTTTCTCAGGTGAAAACAACAAAAATGATTTTCTTAATCTGCTTCAAACAATAAATAGGAATACATTCCCACTGGAGTGGGATATGGAAAATAATGACAACAAACTATGGTTAATAAAACCTATGGTATACCCACCCTTACATATTATGAGTAATACAAGATCTGAACACATTTTATTAAGACTTGCTATATAGGTCAAATTTATCAAACTCATTCATATCTATTAAAAAAGAATCTATACAGAAGTGTGCAACCTGTAATGCCATCCTCTCAGTTAAACATATCTTTGAGGCTGATCAATCCTTCCTGCTGAGAATAAAACACAAAATCCCTCATTCGATTACGCATACCATTAATCAATTTCCTACAATCAAAAATAACATCGGCAATTATCTAAACGAGATGAATATAACAGTATGATATTTAAATAAAAATGTCTAAATGGGGCGCCAAATGACCATTGCAATAGATGCGCTCTGCCCCCTAAACAACAACAACAAATCGTTTTTTTCGACTTTCGAAGTGACTTTGCCTGTCGAGCCACGTTTTTGGCAAGTTATCGACATTTTTCATCTCGTTAAAATGATTTTACCCACTTCTTCATAAACGATACCGACTTTTTAATATGTTTAGGGGCCGCGGAACGAGTCATTTTAGGCTCTTTTGGATGGGAATAAAGAAAGACTGCCTCGAACCGACGCGCAAACAAGTGACTCATTTTGGATTTTACGTGATTTCGACGAAAGTTCGGAATCCACTAATACTTTTACTAAAATGCGTCATAGACAAAGGTTCCCTCTACCGATTTTTTGTTGAATAGCTAAAATCGCATCTACCAAAAATGAATTATCGCGGACACGTTCTTATCTGACAGACTGTACATTTATCCGAGAACGGAAAATACCGAATCAGTATGTTTAAATCCCTCTGTTTAAATATGTTAAATTCTTGTTTTCTTTATTTATGTGCGGTTATTTATCGTGCCTTGACTGTTTAGTATTTTTAACAGCTCATGCAATGTTGCTATTTTTCATCTCAGATTTCTCAAATATAACCTGAACTAAATAATATGTTTTTGGTGTTCTGTGCGAAACAGTCAAGTTGCGCAGGATCGAGATGCCTGGAGATTGACTGTTGAGGCAGCAACTGCATAGTCTCATACCCGATTTTCTCCGCAACTATTTGACACATAAAGAGTTGACATTTGGTACAAATATAGGAACTGATGGTTCAATCAGAGTCGTTTAGTTTTGAAAGTTAAATTTGCTGAAGGATATGTGGAGGATTCCGCATTTAGTGTTCCGTACGTTGATTGCTGAAGTAGTCTATGAAATTCAGTTACACATTCATCTTCAATATAAAAATTACCAAGAATATATAAAAAGCGACACATATTGATAGTAAAAGTTGAAAACAAATAATTATTACCTAAACATTTGTTTAATTATAAACAAATAAAATAAGATTACTTTGTCTCGGTACCTATCCGTTGGTCACCACTCATCATGGAAATTGATTTTATCTGTGATTGGCCAAATGCTTAAAACAGTAATCTACAGTATATACAGGTATTACTGATTGCACCGAATACGAAACTTGTAAGTATTGCTATTTCACAGCTGTTAGTCCCAGTTAAATTCGCAACTTTCCACAAAATAAGTCTCCACCATATTGTCAAGCCAAATATTTTTTTTATATACCGGATAAATTATCAAAGGTAATCCACTAGTGATAATTTTCGCTCAATCTACTTAGTTACTTACTTATTCCTAAGTCTTTCTATCGTGAGGTGTAAGACTGTGGAGTTGAGTTGATCAGCCTTTTCCACTCCTTTCTATTCTGTGTCAGGTTCTTAATTTCACTCCACTGGATATTTCTCTCCTGGACAGTCTTCCTTGCCTCCTCTTGCCATGTTCTCCTAGGTCTTCCTTTTCTATTTGCCCCCTGGACTTATACCTCATATATTCTTTTTGTTAGTCTTTCTTCCGTCATCCTGTGTATATGTCCCAGCCATCCCAGTTGTCCGTCCTGAATTTTTGTTACTATTGGTTTTATTTTGAATTTGTTTCTGAATACTCGTTCCTGATTTTGTCCCTTCTTGATTTTCTATCAGGAATCTCATTTCCATTGCGTTTATTCGACTCTTGTCCTTGCTTGTAAGGGTCCATGTTTCACTACCGTACAATGTGAGGTTTACTATTTTTTTAACTACCTCGATAATTATATCTGCTGTTATTTCTTTTTTCTCAAGGAATGTTGTGTTGATAATTGTATTTTCTTCCTACCTCTGCTATTTTATCGTTTATTTCTTTTTTTTCAGTTTTCCATTTTCTTCTATTATTGATCCTAGGTATTTGAACTCTTCAACTTGTTCCATACTCAGTCCATTTATTCTGACGTCGAGTTTTTGATTCTCTTGTCCTTTTATCATCGATTTCGTCTTCTGTATATTTATTCTCATATTTATATTATTCAATTCCTCACTTAAATTGTTTAGGTTGTGCTGTAGGTTTTCTTCTGTGTCTGCTATTATCGCCATATCGTCTGCAAAAGGTAATTCTGATATTTCGATTTTTTGCATTCTCCAGTATCCCAGCATCATCGGTCTCATTTTCTGCTTGGCTCTCTACACTGCTCGGTTAGGACTATTGCGAATAATAAAGGGCTCAGCACACATCCTTGTTTTAGGCCATTTATTATTTCGAAATCTCTTGACTCTTCATTATTTGTTCTTGCCTTATTTTTTGTTGTATCGTACATAATTTTTATCACTTCTGTTATTTCTCTGTCTACTTCATATCTTTGTAGGCATTCCCATACATCCTCTCCTCTTACTCTATCGAATGCCTTTTCTAAGTTGATGAAAGCTATTTGTAATTCTTTATTTTTACTTATGCACTCTAAACTCTGCCTTAATATAAATATGGAGTCCTGGGTACTCCTGCCTTTTCTAAAGCCATATTGGGTTTCTTGTAAAGAGGTTTCTAACTGGTATTTTATTCTTGTTTCTATTATTCTAGCGAGTACTTTGGCTGGTAGACTCATTAATGTTATGCCTCTATAGTTTTGGCACTCTCTTACGTCTCCTTTTTTATGAATTGACAGGATAATACCAGTGTTGCATTCCTCTCTTTTCTTTTACGATCCTATTTAACAACTTGGTGAAATCTGTTCTTCCTCTTCCTACAGGCTTTTCAGCATTTCCCGTGTGATTTCGTCGATTCCAGCTGCTTTACCTGTCTTCAATTTCGCTATGGCTTCATTGACCTCATCTTCGGAATAATTAATTCTATAGGCCTCTTTCCTCTCTCATTTCGGTTACCTGTACCTTTGTGACATCTGATTCTGTTATTTCCTGAAAGTGTTCTCTCCATCTGTCCATTAACTTTGACTTCATCTGTTATTATGTTTCCATTTTTGTGCTTCATATTTCTCATGCTCCGTAAAATAGTTTTCTTGTTGCCTCTGAAATTTTCCTTCGTATTTTGACCGAATTTTCTCCAAGACTCTTGCTTCGCTTCTTTTACTGTGTGTCAATCTACACCCTATGGAAAATATTCAAGAATTTTTTATAAATTTTTTGATCAGTACTCTTCGAGATAGGGTGGGGGACAGAGATTTTTGGCAATTTTTTAAAAATGATATAAAGAAAAGGTTGCGGCGAGTATTACATCATATACATTCTTGAACTCGTATTTTTACAAGCTTTATTTGCCACCCTAGAATTTTTTTTTCACTCCTGATTACACCCCCAAAACTAACCCCTTCAGTAAAAATTTAACTTTCAAAACTACACGGCTCTCATTGGGTCTTCAATTTCTATAGTTGGGGACAAATTTCAACTTCTCATGTCACAATAATTTCGGAAAAAATCGGGTGTAATCAACACACAGACACCGAAGTGATACCGTAAGTGTTCCGTACGGAACACTAACAATTAAAAAATTAATCTTTAAATATATAGATCAGTGATTCCCAAAGTGGTTCAGGTGGACCCCCAGGGTCCACGGGAGACTCGACTGGTGGTCTACGTTGGCGTGAAAAAAAAATGGGGGTTCACAAGTTGTAAGTGGGGATCCACGAAAAATTTATCTTGGTTTCAATAGTAAAGAACAAAAATGTTGGCTTGGCTTTACCTATCAATGTAGGCAGATAATACACTACTCAAAAAAATTAAGGGAGCAAAAAAAAATTCCAAATTTTCGGTGATTTTTGACAGGCTGTATTTCGGTGAAAAATGGTCGTATTGAGACTTTAAAAAAAAAGCATTTTGAAGCTTTAAAATTCTAATTTTCAGATTTTTTGGCTAAAAATTTTTTAGGAGCTACGGTTCTCATGCAATCCTAACAGATAACGCGAAAAAAATAATATTACAAATATTTTGCTTTTTTTTGGTCCACGGGCTTGAAAAAATTTTTTTCAGTTAGGCCGGCATATGGATCAGATAGCCTGTTTATTTAGCATTAATTTCCTGGTTTTAAAACCTCCATTTTGTATTTTAAGAAGGTCAGCGACTGTTACTTGTAAAAACTTGCATATTCGATATTCAGTACAAAGCGCGTCGAGACTTGCAAAGCGCCGCCCACCCGCTCGCCCGCTCGCAACGCAACCCGTTTCAGACGTGCAAAGGGACGAAATACGACTTGTGCTGTGCTTGCAATCTTGCATGAACTTGCTTGATTCTTCACCAATATAAATACGAATGTCAAGGACAAACGTTACTCATTTGTTTCCGGAATTTTGAAAAGAAAAGTGTGAGTGAATCGATGTCAGTGTTTGCCAGTGCCGGAAAAAGTAAGTACCTGCCTATTTGTTATTCATACTTTTATTTTATATTGTAATAATATTATATTTGTTATGTTTGCGTGTAGTAGGTTACGTAATAAAAATTAAATACTGAACAGGGCCATATTCGATACTTCTATAAAAGAACAGAAAAGCCGAGAAAGATTGAACTTTTAGTACTTTTTATTATAAAATTATTTATTTACCCGACTGTGGTGATTCACTAAAGGAGAGATATATGATTGACCTGCATGTTTGTACATATTTCAGTGCCCCTCGTAGTTGCTAATGTAAATGACTAAAAATATTTTCAAACATTATACGTGTCTTCATGTACCACTCGTAACGTACATCAAAAGTAATAAATAAATCATTAAAATCGCGGAGTTTTGAGATCAAAATATTCTTTAAAAGTATTTTCTCTCGAATTTACAGAAATGTATCATAATATAATTAATCAAAAAATATTTTATATTACATTAAAATAGGTTCAGCCGTTTTGTGAAAACCTCTATATGGGTCTTAGCAGTTTATTGCTTTTAATAATTAAAATCAGTTTTGCCGCCGGCATTTTTGGTTTTTCATTGCAATAATTAATTAATCCTATTTTATTCTGTTAAAATAGCCATATCCTGTTAAGTCGCCTTACGATTACTAAAACAAACATTTTTTTTTCTTTACAGTAGGTAACTGATACGAAACATGGCTGAATCTAAGAAGAAATGTCGACAGTACAGTGTTGATTATTTGAAAATTTGGTTTTCTTCCATCAAAAGCAGACTAACGATTGCCCATATGCCTTTTATGCAACAAAGTTTTGAGCAATGACTCTATGAAAACCATCGAAGCTCGAAGATCATCTAAGAAGGAGTCATCTGATAAAATAGGTAAAGATTTAAAATATTTTCAAACATTGAAGGAAAAATATGAAAAGAAGACCCACCGTGCACAGTATGCTCGCTTCAACGTCTCAAAGTACGATGATGGCTTCCGGGCATCTTACAATATCTCATTGCTTATAGCGAAATCTGGAAAACCGCACACCATCGGAGAACAGATAATTTTACCGCTGCTGGAGAGGTTTTTAAAAAACTGTTTTGCACACTGTTTTGACGTACTCAAAAGAATTCCTTCGAGTAGTAACAACACTGTACAAAGACGTATTGATGAAATGAGCTCTGATATTGAAAGCTTCTTATGTAATTATCTGCTAAAACAACTCATTTTTCTGTTGAACTGGACGAGTCAACTTTTTTACTAGGTAATGAAGCATTATTATTGGCATATGTTCGATTTGTTATGGACGAAGAAATCCATTGAAGAGCTGCTATTCGCGAAAACTTTGGAGGACGGACACTAAAGGCGAATCAATATTTAATGTCCTGAGTGATTTTTTTAAGGAAAAAAATCGATTCCATTTATAAACATTATTTCAGTGGCAGCAGAGAGCTCCTGCCCATCTTCGGGCGATATCGTGGGGTTATAAGCCATCTTAAAAGAATTATACCAGAAGTAACTTGCAATTCACTGTGTCATCCACCGACAACACTGGTAGCGAAAATTTGAGTGATAGATTGCACCAATCGCTTCAAATTTGTGATTAAAGCGTTAACAAAAAATAAGAAGCAATGCGTTGAATACCCGTTTATTTGCATAATTGTGCGACGAAAATGATGAAGACTTTCCAACGATTGCTCTTACATACTGAAGTACGCTGGTTGTCGAAAGGTGCATGTTTAACAAAGATTTTACTCACTTTTTGAATCAGTTTTAGAGTTTCTGGAAAGTAAAGATCCAAGATTTAAAAGAAAACCTGACCAAATTGAAAGCAGACTTGTTCAAAAAAATTTAATGACAATACTTGCAGTTACAAGGGACAGCCTAAATTTAATAAAAACCTGCATGATGACTTCAAAAATAGATTTGAAGATATTCTGACGATGGGAATACCACCATGGATCATAAATCCATTTGATGAAACGGAAGTGGCGAATGTGGTATTACAAGAGGAGCTACTCGAGCTTAGCACCAATGAGGAGCAGAAGGTGAAATTTAAAAAAGCTATCAAACATTTTGGCTGCAGGCAGAAATACCCGAAAAATATCCTGGGCTGTGGGAAACTGCGAGAAAACTTTTGATAGCGTTTCTCTCGTCATACCTTGTCGAAAAAAGTTTTAGTGTTGTTATAAACCTATTAACAAAAAAAAGGAGCAGATTGAACATCACAGAACGGGGAGATTTGCGGTTATTCCTTACAAAACTGATAATTTGCTGTCAATCCATCAAGTACATCCCTCCCATTAAAATTATGACTATTTTTTTTTAATTGTTGATTTGCATTGTTGAAGTTACGGTACGTTATTAATGTTTAATTTTAATTCTATTAAGTCTGTAATCATATTATTTTAATAAATAGAACACAAGAAAATATATTATTTTTCTTTTTATTTTTACCACTCCGAATTTAGGGTTGGAACTCGGCCACGACGCAAATTTCCATCGTTAGATCTAATCTTCACATTTTTTGACGAGTTTTGGGAATATGGTAGAAATGTAGCAGCAGGGGGTCCACCGAAACCAGTAAATTTTGAAAGTGGTCTACGAGAAAAAAAGTTTGGGAACCTCTGATATAGATCATAATAGTTTTAGTAACGTGTGCAACATAATTAGAGCACTAGCGCGCAAAATATATCACGCACGATGTCATGATAACGTTAAAATAATATTGTCAATGAAAAAGTGTCACTTTGCACATTGACATTAATTCGCAAACACTCAATTTGTTTATGACTGGAGTAAAAATAAATCTTAAACGTTTGTTAGGTAGAGCAATCTATTTGAAACCAATAAAACAATCAGAAAGAAAAAGTTGATGGTTATCTTCTTAGTTATTTAGCCGAGCCACAACCGAGCATTTAATAATGTTAAAAAAACAAAATCCACCATAAAAAAATAATGATATCAATGTCCCCATCATGACTGTCGTGATTGTTAAGCAGAATTCAACCAGATACCACGAACAAGAGGATGTGCTAATTTTAATGATTTAAACAGTGATGTGTCAGCTTGTCTTTGTTAATATTATCATAGCCTGTTTTCATTTTCGACTTTAAACGTATGCGTTTAACTTAATTACATTTATAGGAATGGTCGTTGTTTATAAAACAATAATTATTTTTTTTATGTCGTGCCACTATAATTATTCGTATAATAGCATCTACCCAAAAAAAAAGATCTACAGAGTGTGCGTAAAAATTTTACGTGGGTTATGGGGTACAATAATTTAATTTTTATTTTTAATAAAAGGTTCAGCATTATTGTAGAATTTCGGTGACCGAGGTGTACGATACTATCTGCCATCTGCCTGACAAAATGTCTGCGGACCTAGATGATATTCCGAATTACTTGCTGAAGCGATGTGTCACTACACTTACGGGAGCCATCACGGATCTGTTCAATAATTCACTGGAAGAGGGAGTTTTTTCCAACAATATTTAAAAAAGTTATCCGAGTCCAATTTACAAGTCTGGAAACAGGAATGATGTAAGGAATTATAGAAGTGTATGTAATCAATCCAGTATTCCCAAATTGTTTGATTTCTTAATATATAAGCAATTATCTTGGTCCTGCAGGAACGTCATCTCTTCGCGACAACATGGATTTTCACAGAGAAGATCGACGGATACCAACCTCGTCGTTTATGAGTCATACTGGAGGAGGGGGCCCAGGTGGATGCTGTCTATACCGACTTTTCCAATGCATTAAGTGAAGGTCTAGAGTAATATTTGATTATCGCCTCTCTTTCTGTGATCTTACGTGTATAATATTAACAAGTCCAGTAAGATTTTGGGACTATATATATATAAATCTCACGGATTTTATCATTATCCTCATTAAGGGTCCTGTACCCCACGTTGGTGAGGTCGATTCTGGGAGGTTCAGCGGTTGTCCGGTCGCCAACGTTGAAGTACAATAAGTATAATCTCGAAAAAATTCAGAACACTACTGTGTGTTTATAGTTGTGATGGCAATATGCTGACCTATTAAAACGATATATTATTAGGGGCCATATGAACTTGAATCTGTTAGCTCATAGACGTTTGGTGAGTGATCAGTATTTTCTGTATAAGATAATGTAAACGTTGATAGATTGTCCTACTTTATTGTCGTTCGTAAAATTTAATGTACCTCAAAGACATTTAAGGCTAAACTAAATTGTTCTTTACTGGCTTCCACAGAACTAATTATGGTTATCATTCACCACTGCTGAGGTTATGAGATTCATGAACCAGTGCCGGGAGCTGAACATTTTTTCAGGTTCCCCCTCTTCCTTCAGAAGGGCTGCTCTGGCATTGATTGTTTCACGGTAGGGAGCGTATTCTTGTGTTTCATTCAAACATTTTCGGCCGTTTCTTGTTATTGATATGGTTATATTGTAAAGTATTATAAATACATTGCGAATGAAAGCGCTGTTCAGACAGGCGTGCGTCATAGATCGGAACAAGTGGTAATCAGAAGGAGCAATGTCTGAGTGAGTACGGGCGGGTGAGGTAGGACACCCATCCAAGCGCTTCTAGCGCTTCCTGATGGATGTTTTGCAACATGTGTCTGAGTGTTGATATGTTGAAAAATCAGTTAGTTGTGTCGTTTTGACATATTGCGGTCGGTTTTCCTTCAATGCTCGGCTCAATTGCATCAATTGTTGTCGGTAGAAACCTTCCCCAGTAATAGCCTCGTTATGTTGGAGCAGCTGATAATCACATTACTCCCAGCTGATCCCACAGATATACAGCATAAGCTTGGAGTCATGAAATATTCGGCTTTGGCGAGGATGTTTGATGGTTTACCAGATTTTTTTTCAACACTAGTAAGATACGATTCAAAAAACCTTTCCCATTGTGCACTTAAAGCAGTTGTTCACAGGTGAAAAATCGCCTTTTTCATGTTTCTCGGTTTCAATTCGTATGGCCCCAGTTTCCTTGCTTTTTGAATGATTCCAATGCATGTAAGTGCTTGAAATGGTTGTGCAATCAACTCCTAATGATTCTGCAAGTTTTTTTTTACATTTTGGCACGGGTCTTCATCGACGTAGTGTTCTTTCATTCTTCATCTTTAAACTCGGCTGATTCTGGACGTTCTTTGTCTTCCGTGTCGAAATCACGACTTTTAAGTAGCATCGAAACCAGTACTAACTTTTTTTATCGGAGGAATATAATTACCATAAGTTTGCGACAGCAACTGATGAGCTTTTCAGCAACGCTTTCCTTCGAAATAAACAAGAAAAGTAATGCTTCCCCAAATGGTGTTTTGTTGCCCCCCCTTTTTTAAATCTGTGTTTTGAGATACTTGTGAAAGGCATGGTCACTGCAGCTTGAACTTTTATTCTCAATGGTGTTTAATCTT
>CM032454.1:34165438-34286887 GCA_019049505.1 Pachyrhynchus sulphureomaculatus
ATATAATATATATATATATATATATTTATATTTATATATATATATATAATATATATATATATATATATATATATATTATATATATATTTTCTATATATATATATATTTATTTTAATTATATATATATTATATATATATATATTATATATAATATATATATATATATATATATACATATACATATACATATACATATACTATTTATATACATATAACAATAATTATATTATATATATTATATATATATATATATATATATATATATTATATATATATATATATATATATATAATATACATTATATAATATATATATATAATATATATATATATATATATATATATATTATATATATCTATATATATACATATATATATATATATATATATTATCTATATATATATATATATATATATATATATCTATATATCATATATATATTATATATATTATATTATATATATATATATTATATAATATATATATATATAAATATATATATAATATATATATATATACATATATATATATATATATATATATATATATATATATATAATATAATATATATATATATATATATTATATACTAGTCGGGCCCGGGCTCCGCTCGCGTGGACTTGATTCACTACTATCGTCACTGCTTATTCCTTATGTTACCCAACGTAATAAAATATCTCCCATTATTTTCTCCTTATCTCCCATATTTCTCCTTATTTCCCCATTATCCCTCTCTACATAATTTCCCATTATCTAGGCTTATCTCTGCTCATCTCCTCCCATTATTTTCTCCTTATCTCCCATTATTTCTCCTTATCTCCCATTATCTCACCTTATTTTCCCATTATCGAGGCTTATCTCGACTTATCTCCCATTATTTTCTCTCATCCTTATCTTCCCATTATTTCTCCTTATTATCTCCCATTAACACCATAACTCCATTATTTAGACTTATCTTGCCCATTATCTCCCATTATCTCTCCTTATCTCCCTCCATTATTTATACTTATCTCCCATTATCTCACCTTATCTCCCATTATCGAGGCTTATCTCGACTTATCTCCATTATTTCTCCTTATCTCCAATTATCTCACCTTATCTCCCATTATCTAGACTTATATCGAATTATATAGAACATATGTATAAATTTATAAAAACACGTAAATCGGATAAGTGGTTCTCGAGTGATAAAGCGCACTAACGGACAGACAGACAGACAGAGAGACGTTGCATTTTATATATATTGTATTCTTTGCTACATGATATTGTTCCATATTTAATGCTTTAGGGAGTGTATTGCAAGAGAAACGCGCTAGCGGCAAACTTTTCTCCGACTTAATTCACTATTATCGTCACTGCTTATTCCTTATGTCACCTAATAAAATGTAGCCTATAACCTGGCCAGAGAACATACGTATGGTTAAAAAAAAAGCACTTAAATCGGATAAGTAGTTCTGCAGTGATAAGCACAACTAACGGACTGACAGACAGACAGACGGACAGAGAGACGGACAGAGAAGACATTGCATTTTATATATATTATAGGATATTCTCTGCTACATAATATTGTTCCATATTTAATGGTTTGGGCTGTGTATTGCAAGAGAAACGCGCTAGCGGCAAACTTTGTCCGACTTCATTTACTATTATTGTCACTGCTCATTCCTTATGCTACCTATCGTAATAAAATATAGCCTATAACCTGGCGGGAGAAGATATGTATGTTTAAAAAAAAAAAAAGTACGAAAATCGGATAAGTGATTCTCCAGTGATAAGCGCACTATAACGGACAGAACAGACAGACAGAATACGTTGCATTTTATATATATTATAGATGTAATAAAATATTATACCTATAACCTGGTCAGAGAACATATGTATGAATTTAAAAAATCACGTAAATCGGATAAGTGGTTTCTCGAGGGATAAGCGCATTAACGGACAGACAGACAGACAAACATTGCATTTTGTATATACGAGGTATGTTTTTTAAGTAAGTACCGTTTTGGAATTAAAAAAAGACGTGCAAAGATATCGCTATAACTGATTTTATTTTTTTGGTGGACATGAAAGCCTGTACCTTAATCTACTTTTTTACATAATTTCCGTGAATATTGAGGCACTTGTCATAACGTTGGCACCAGTTTTTGAATACCCTCCTCATAAAATTCTGCCGCCTGACTTGTTAACCACTGTATCACAAATGTTTTGACTTCGTTATATCGTCTTGAAGACGCTGACCTGACCAGGTGCTTCTTCAAGTGCAGGAACAAATGGTAGTCGCTGGGCGCCAGATCAGGGCTGTATGGAGGATGATCTAGAGTTTCCCATTTAAAAGATTTGATGAGATCTTTGGTCCGATTAGCCACATGTGGACGGGCATTGTCATGCAGCAAAAACGATACCCTTACTCAACTTGCCACGTCTTTTGTTCTGGATTGCACGACGCAGATTGTTCAATGTCTCACAATAAGACGCTGCATTGATTGTCTCATTACGAGGCAGAAACTCCACTAGCAATACTCCTTTTCTGTGCCAAAAAACTGTGCACATGATTTTGCGGGCAGAAATTGTTTGCTTTAAACTTCACTTTTTTGGGTGATGATGAATGTCGCCATTCCATGGATTGTTGTTTCGATTCTGGTGTGGACGTAGGCCACCATGTTTCGTCACCAGTAACAATTTGGTCTAAAAAATGTTCACCTTCATTGTGGTACCGCTCAAGGAAAGTCAATGCACATGCCTAAACGTTGGGTTTGTGCAAATCTGTCAACATTTTTTGGAACCCAACGTGAACACAATTTCCGGTAATTCAAGTTCTCGGTCACAATGCGATACAGTAAAAAACACTACGAGAATATTGAGGAAAGCAGTCGCACAATGATGAAATTGTAAAGCGTCTGTTTTCTCTCACCTTTTCGTCCACTTTTGCAACAAATCTTCATTAACGACCGAAGGACGCCCACTCCGTTCTTCATCATGCACATTTGTGCGGCCATCTTTAAATGCTCTCACCCATTTCCTTACCATTCCATCACTCATAATGTTTTGTCCGTAAACTTCACAGATCTCACGATGAATATCGATCGGTTTTACGCCTTTAGCACTAAGAAATCGTATAACAGCCCGTACTTCACAATCGGCGGGACTCACGATTGTCGGAGGCATCTTAAACACTCAGTAAACAAACCGTATACAATGAAGAATCAGACTGTAATGGCGTCAGTGCGTAGACATGAGATGTAGGTTACCAGCGCGCATGCGCGGAAACGCCGACCGTATCGCTGCGGCGGCGGAATCGCAAAACGGTACTTACTTAAAAAACATGCTCGTATTATAGATATAGATTATTTTTATTATTATATAACCTGGCCAAAGAATTTTTATATATGCGTGAATTTAAAAAAAAGACAGGTTAAATCTGATAAGTGGTTCCTGCGTGATAAACGCACTAATGGACTCTCAGACAGACAGAGAGACATTGCATTTTATATATATTATAGATTTATACATATACAGATACATAATATTGTTCCATATTTAATGGTTTAGGGCTGTGTATTGCAAAGGCACGCGCTAACGGCAACTTATTTGCGACATCATTCACTATTTTACGTCACTGCTCATTCTTTATGCTACCTATCGTAATAAAATATAGCCTATAACCTGCCAGAGAACATATGTATGTTTAAAAAAAAAAGTACGTAAATCGGATAAGTGGTTTTTCAGTGATAGGCGCACTAACGGACAGACAGACAGACAGACAGACAGACAGAGAGACGTTGCATTTTATATATATTATAGATGTAATAAAATATATATCTAAAACCTGGTCGGAGAACATATGTACGAATTTAAACAATCACGTAAATCGGATAAGTGGTTCTCGAGGGAAATAAACGCACTAACGGACAGACAGGACAGACAGACAGAGAGAGGTTGCAATTTGTTTATATTATAGGTATAGATTATTATTATTATTATTATATAACCTGGCCAAAGAATATATGTATGAATTTAAAAAAAGACGTAAATCGGATAAGTGGTTCTCGCGTGATAAACGCACCAGTGGACAGACAGACAGACAGAGAGACATTGCATTTTATATATATTATAGATTCTAGATATTTAATGGTTTAGACTGTGTATTGCAAGGGAACGCGCTAGCGATAAACTTTTTTCCGACTTCATTCACTATTATCGTCACTGAGCTCATTCCTTATGCTACCTATCGTAATAAAATATAGCCTATAACCTGGCCAGAGAACATCATATGTATGTTTTAAAAAAAAAAAGTACGTAAATCGGCATAAGTGGTTCTCCAGTGATAAGGTCACTAACGGACAGACAGACAGACAGACAGAGAGACGTTGCATTTTATATATATTATAGATACATATAGCACGTTGAAAAAGGCACTTTCGACTTTACAAATTCATCGCACAGGTCCATTCGGCCAGCGATTAATATAAACCAAAGTTTGAGTGAGGTCGTGCCATATTATTACCCCCCATAACACTGATCAGGACACCCTTATTAGCACTGATTTAAAAGTAAGCAAAAATTAACTTCAATACACGTCCGAAAGCTTTATTTTTATTTTGTTATATAATAATACTTATTACTTACGTGTCGACACTTTGTCTGGCGATTTTATATGCGCTATTTTACTTCCCTAAGTATCACTAATAATATTATTATTAATTGTTTGGGAGCGAATGTCGAATAACATTTTTTTATCGCTGATAAGCTTTATATTGCGGATTTACAAAATTTGTATTTTAAGTGAATTCCTGTGAATCCCACACTCAATAAACAAAGAACAGATAACAAAAAAAAGAAGAAAATGACTATAGTAACAAGCAAAAGTATTTGATACCCAAGAGGAGATAAACCATGTCATTTATGGAATCGCCCTCCCCAATTAAATCATGAAGTTAAAATGTCAATGAGTACAGCAACGGTAAGTAGAAAACAGTCGACTAAATTGCAACCCCGCCTTACGCACAAAATTACCTTACTCCACTTGCATGTAACACTGCAAAGAAATTGAACGGTCAGCTGCTGCCTTGAGTAAAACTGCCTTGGCTACGTACGGGTGTCGCCACTTATATTTATCAATCTTATTATTTACTTATCAATCCTATCTCTGGACGAAGTCTATTATGATTATTATATTGTCTGGGAAAAAGTTCGTGGCCTTCTTCCCGATAGATGGCGTCAATTGCAAATAACTCAAGAAACACAGATCGCAGCGACACCACGAAACGCTCGTTGGAAAGGTGACACTTCGAGAGTTACTTTGAGAGTATAAACATCGAAATTGATGCAGTGATGGAAAGTTGTTTGCGTTTGAAAATGAAGAAAAGTAACGAAAAATTACGCTATATTTTGCAATATTATTACGACAAAGGGAAGAAAGTTGCGCAGGCTTGTGAAAAAAATTGTGCTGTATACGGTGAAGGTACTTTATCAAAATCTGCTGCGCGGAAATGGTTCGCTCGCTTTTGATCTGGTAATTTTGATGTGAAAAATGAGTCACGCTCTGGTCCAATCACCGAAAAAAAGCTGATGAAATTCTTGAAAAAGTCCAGCAAGATAAGCATATCAGCAGTGTCGATATTGGTATGGAGCTATGCATTGACCACCAAACGGTTTTGAACCATTTACACAAAGCTGGCTACAAAAGAAGCTCGATGTACGGGTTCCTCATGAGTTGAGCGCAAAGAACATGATAGACCGAATTAAACATCTGCGATGCGCTGCTGAAACGCAATGAAATCGAGCCATTTCTGAAACGTGTCATAACCGGTGATGAAAAAATGGATCACGTAAGACAATCGGAAGCGTAAAAGATCGTGGACAAGGGATGGTGAGCCGTCACAAGCGTTCGCGAAGCCAGGATTGCCGCCGAAAAAGGTGATGCTGTGTGTGTGGTGGGACTGGAAGGGAATCGTCAACCGTGAGCTATTTCCAGTTGATCAGACGATTGATTCTCAACTGTACTTTGGACAACTAGAGAGATTACGCCAGGAAATTGAAAGGAAACGGTCCGAATTGATTAATAGGAAAGGTGTTGTCTTTCATCATGATAACGCCCGACCACACTCTTCTCCTGATGACCCGTCAAAAATTTCGAGAGCTTGGTTGGGAAGTTTTGATGCATCCACCGTATAGTCCAGACATAGCACCCTCTGACTATCACTTGTTCCGATCTCTGCAGAAATCTCTCAATGGAATTAGGCTAATTCCAAAAGAAGCCTGTGAAAACCACTTGATTCAGTTTTTCAACCAGAAACACAGAAGTTCTTCACCGATGGCATCATGGCTCTACCCGAAAAATGGCGAAACATTGTCGATAATAATGGAGCATATTTGGTGTAAATAAATTCATTTTCACACTATAAGAAAACCAGTTGAATTTTACTAAAAAAACGCCACGAACTTTTTCCCAGACCAGATATTAAGATGGCTGCAATATGGGTGCAGATTTAAATTTGTAACGTGTGAAGCATAGGAAGTGTGATAGTATTTTTCAAAAATAATATTTGCAAATATTGGCAATATGGACCGCTACAAATCCTGCCCAAAGGAATTTTACACTAGGTGAAAAACTTTTAAAATCAAATCTTTTCGTTGGGTGTGGAATAATGACAAAACTGTCGCGCCCTAACATAACGAAAATTCATGCAATATGTATATCCACGACCCAATTTCGAACAGTGGTGTTTAAGATAAATAAACATTTAACAGTAGAACAGGGAAAATTTTATGTATGATATAATCTTGTAAAACCGGTGAAGGTGAAAAAATGCAAACATATCCTTGCAACTCTTTTGTATTGTTACCGGTAAAATTCTAACCTATATATGTCTACTATTTACATTTCAATTTTTGTATGAAAATTAATAATATAATCTGAAAAATGTTATCTAATAAGGAATTTTTGTTTGACGCACGTACAAATTACAAAAAAAAGAAACTACTTCTGAGAAAACTGGAGAGCGGTAAACAAGACCTTTCAGCCGCATACTTTTAGGAGTGCAGTTTAGCCAATAATCCGTAATGCGAAATTACTGTCGAATGCCATAAAGAAAGAGAGAAATAACCGGTCAAGTGCAAGTTGGACTTGCACAATTATTAGTGTTTCCGTAAGTTAATTGTTTTTAAAATAAAAAATTTTGTTACGGTGGTATAAAATGATCAGTGACTTCACAAAACACACCTCAAATGAGTTTTCAACAAAGTTTGCTTCCCAATCTTTACTGAAAACTGATGACCTCGAAATTTTTTTTTTATATATACCAGATAAATTATTAAAGGTAATGCACTCATGATAATTTTCGTTCAATCTATACCTCGTGGAGAATATTCCAGAATTTTTTTCAAAATTTTTTGATCGGTACTTTTCGAGATAAGCAATTTTTCGCGTTTTTTTAAAAATAATACAAAGAAAAGTGTGCGCAAGTATTACATTTTATTTATTTATTTATTTATTTATTTATTTATATATATATATATATATATATATATATATATATATATATATATATATATATATATATATATTACTCGTGCTTTCACAAGCTTTCATTTGACTTTCACCCACTCAATGACCTAGTAAAAATTTTTTTTTTACTTCCGAGTTCACCCCTCAAAACTAACCCTTAAGTCAAAATTTAACTTTCAAAACTACACAGCTCTGATAAGGCCATCAATTCCTATATTAGTACCAAATTTCAACTTTCTATGTCAAATAGTTTCGGAGAAAATCGGGTGTGACAGACAAATAGACAGACAGACACCGAACTGATCTTATAAGTGTTCCGTACGGAACACTAACAAATCACTGTTCAAAATTAATTTTACTTACCTGGAAGAATGTAATATTCTTTTTTAAAAATGTTTAGAACAAACTTTAATATTAATTGAGACTTTTCGTTCAATTCAGAGAACTTTTTTCTACACTTTCAGTCTGTCAACTTTTTCCACGTGCCCAAATGCATTAGTAATATTTACGTAATCCTCATTCGTTTTTGGAAACACAGGAAAAAACTACATTTAAATCCTTTTGCAGGCGACTTTCACAATTGCAAACACAGCATAAAAGTCTCTTTTTTGATTTTTCACGAAAAGCTAAATCTCGGTATTAATTTTTAAAGAAAATTTGTAATATTGATTTACACAGACGCTTATAACAGATTCAAAAATGCACCTCAAGTTTAATTTCTGAAAAAACCGCGAGATGTATTAAATAGGTAAGATCCCAATTTTAGTAGCTGAATATCTGTGTGTTATATAAATTATTAAAATGCAAATTATGTTATTTACTTTCTCCTCTGTGGGGCGAAGCTATGCATTTTATTAAATTTGATAATAATAATGAAAGCTTATTGTGGAAAATAAACAAATTACATACAAAATTTTTACAGAACAATAAAACATCGATAAAGGCAGAGTTCGCATTTATCTGCGAGGCAATGGGTAGCGGTCTTACATTCAACCTTAGATGACTTTATGCTATCGAGAAAGCTAGTAAACCAAGATTGTCTGCAATTTTGGAAGCGTGACAACACTATATGACCTGCTTGTTAGCAGTCGATCCACCCAACCAATTTTTAGAACAGAAACAGTGATCGCGATTTAGCGTCAATCTGCGTAGGCTTGAGTAAAACCTGCCTTGAATACGTACGGATTATGCGACTTCCATTTATTAATTTTATTAGCTCGTTATATGTGGTTATATCAGAAAATGGAGAGATTCGAGAATGAGCATGGACGAGCGCGGACGGAATTCGCTTAATGGTAGTGAGGCTCCATTTTGTCGGTAAAAGTAAAGTTTTGCACTTCGGTTTCATGCAGACATACCTAAAGCGACTAAACTCTGAAGAAATAGGTTCTCAGATCAACAGTGTTTCAGTTGGATCATTCGCGATCGGACGTAGGACACAGCGTGAAAAACCAACAGAAAATAAAATCTTGGCGATATTTGGAAAATTTGGTTAATATAAAAATAAGACTTAAAACATTCAGACATAAAAATTCAAAATCCAATTTAAGGTTGTGTTTTTAATTGGTGCTTTTCAACAAAGTTGAAAATGCTGGAACTTTCCATGTTCCCAGTACTAACACGTGGGCTGAAAAGTTTTTGGTCTAGCTGCTTTAAAACACATTTTTTTTACAAAATTCGACTTTATCATCATCCAAAATCAAACCTTCAAGAGCGATACAATCAGTCCAACGCTTTTCTAATATTTCTATACATTTCTCGTAAAGGATTTGTCTTTGCCTTCAAAATAGGCCTCAGTTGCGGAGATTAACTTCTTCATTGGAGCCAAATCTCTTCCCCGCGAGCATTTCTTTCCAATTTCTACCCTCAAATGCACCAATAACTTTATATAATATTCGCTATTGATGGTTTTTCCCTTCTCAGCATAGTCGATGAAAATTATTCCATGCGCATCCCAAAATACAGAGGCCAAAACCTTCCCTGCCGACTGTTGTGTCTTTGGTCGCTTTGAGAGGCTTTCACCGGCTGTTGTCCACTTAGCTGACTGCCGATTTGATTCCGGTGTAGTGGTGGATCCATGTTTCAACTATTGTCACATATCGCACGAAAAAATTCTTTTTATTGCGCTTAAACAGGTCCAAACAGCGCTCAGAATCATCAACACTTGTTTTTGGTCCGCTGTGAGCAAACGAACAGACCTTTCTCATTCCCAAATGTTCATGCCAAATATGACCAACAGGTTCTTTTGATATCATTGTCAGTTATCTCATGCAATTTCACTTTACGGCCATCCAACACAATTCTGCGGATTTTTTTATGTTTTCCGATGTAACCACCTCATTTGAGTATCCAGAGCGTTCAGCATCATTCGAATCGGTACGAGCGCGTTTAAATTCAGCATACCAGTAAATGATAAGTGATTTTCCAGGGGCAGTCTCCGTAACACTTATCAAGCCATTGCTTTGCTTGAACGGTATTTTTTCCCATCAAAAAACAGTGTTTAATTAACACACGAAATTCGATTTTTTCATTGTTTTAAAAATATCAAAAGTAGCGTCACTAAAACCGCTGAAAATTTTAAAACTAATCATCGAAATGTCATGAAATTTTGACACGTATCGTTTGAAGGTTGGTACTTCCTAAAAATCATATGGATTTTTTGAAAAGGGCGACGTCTATGTGTCAGATCAGAAACTTTTCACCCTACCTGTTACATTTCGTGTTTTCTATTTCCATTCTCTGAGTATATATAACTTATTAAAAACAAATTTAGAAAATATTCAGCACACAGTTATAATTATAATGTGACTTACTTTCTCCTCTATTCGTAAAACTATGAACTTCATTAGATTAGACTTTTAATAAGATTGGAAAAGCCAGTAAACCATGGATTTTAATAAGTTTTAAAAGTCTGACAACACTATCCATTTGAACGATTTGTTAGCGATCGATTCAGTCAACTAATTTTCAGGACAAGTGGTTACATGTATTATCTTTAATGTAAATATGTGAAGACTTAGTAAAAGGAACTTTAAGCAGAGAATGGAAGGGATAGAGAAAAGATCTTCCCTTGTCCAAAGGGTAGTAAGGACAAGCACGAAAAGTGGAGCCATTTTCAATCAATTGAAAAGCGCCAATTTTAAACACATAATCTTAATTTTGGATGTCAAAAACTCGAATACTTTGCAAACAGTTATTTTAGTTAATTATCTAAATTTGAAACGGTCAATTCTAGTGGATATCACATTTTTCAAATTATGCTATCTAAATAATATGTTACATTGAAATCATTGTTAGGGATATCTTTTTTTGCCGATACACTTCAAAACATAAGCTGTTTTAAATATCACTCAGTCAAGTTCAATGGGTTTTTGAAAAAAACTGTATAATTTACAAAAGTTGAAATATACTAAAATCCAGAAAAAAAAGGTACCGGCAAAAATCAAAGGTAGTTACCATCAAGGGCTTCGTACGGATAAACATCGAGTATTGACGACAATATCAGTCTGATGCCGGACGACCTCCGACGTTTAATGCAACACATCCAAGGTCAATATAATCTTCTTCTTCTTAAACCACAACTTCTCCACTGCAGGAGATAGGCCTCTTCAAGTGTCTTCCAATTGTCTCTATCCTGTGCAAGATGGAGCCATCTACTGCATGCTGTCTACCTGACATCATCAGTCCCTCTTTTCATTGGTCTTCCGACACTTCGTCTGTTCTACCATGGTCTCCATTTAAATAATTTTGTCACCCATCTACCCTGATTCGTTCTAGCCACGTGCGTCGCCCATTGTCAGTTTAATTTTCCACTCTTTCATTGTTATCTGTAATTCTTGTTTTTCATCCGCTATCCTGGCTGTTAATGTGTTCTCGTAAACTAACACCTAACAGATGTTAGAAAGACAGATGTCTTTCCATATCCCGTTGAGTACGTTGGATTCGACAAAGACTATTTTTGTAAGAGTCATGTTTCCAGCCCCTACGTACTTCGACAGTATACAGCTCTGGTACACTTTTCTTTTCAAGGTCATAGTGATATCTCTCTTTTCTAGAATTAGTCATATATCAGTCAATTCTGATGTGAAATTATTCCTTTAATATATTGATTTAAAGTTTGAAACTAACGATGGGGTTAAAAATGAGTGTTATTTCCAATATAGTATTAAAAATTAGGATGTGCACTCGTCCAGGCTTATTATCCAATCCTTTCCATTCTCCCGTCTTGACCAATGTCACGGGGTAATAAAGATAATGTACGGCACGACACTAGTCAAACTTGGTTTCAGAGCGTTTATTCCAGTCATAGAGAGAACATTTAATTTATAGTATATACATATCTATCTCGTTGACAACCTCTTAAAAGATTGTCACCTAGCAAATTTAGTATTCTATTTTTATCCAACTGCGATAAAAACTAAAGAGTTCGAAACGACGTTGTTTCATGTGCTCCACACAGCAACATATTGGTTGGTGGAAATGTTTTCTTAAATATCAAAAACACAAGAGCTTTTATAATTTCTTTGAGATCGAAATTGATTTACCACTCTAGTACGTCTCATGTATATTTGCAGTTTAATATTATCTTTGAAAAGACGCTGTATATACTGAAATTATTAATTATATCAGTTACTTTAAACATGGTTCTAAGAAAGGCTAGAATAAATTATTTAACTGTTAGCCGCTTATATACGAGGGTTGTATTATAAGTACCTGGCCGTGACAAGAAAAAAACATTTTTTTTTTCTTTATTTTATTTTTCAACATAGTTTCCTTTTAGCTCGTTACACGAGTCCAACGTTTTTTTTCTATCTTCTGTGCCTCAGCTAAAAAAACAACCCTTTAAAATAGGCGTTTATTTCAGCAATCACTTCATCGTTCGAGCCAATTTTTTTTTTTTCGCCGAGCCATTCTTTCATATTCGGAAATAGGAAATAATCACTAGTGGCTAAATCTGGCGAATATGGTGGATGTGGAAGCAATTCGTATCCTAACTTCTTTGGTGTCGGTTCGCCAAGGAAAATCCACTGTTAGGATGGTTCTTTGGTCTCTGGTGTACTGTGATGAATCCATGTTTCATCAACAGATATGCCAAAAATCATTCCGATTACGTTTTAACATCGCCAAACATTCTTTTGAAGTTGACACACGTGCGTGTGTACTGTCAATTGTGAGCAAACGCGGCACCCATCTTGCGGAAAACTTCCTCATATCCAAATGAGTTGTTAAAATGTTCTGCACCCGTTCAACTGAGGTGCCCACACTCTCAGCAATCTCAAACACTTTCACTCTCCGATCATTTATCACTATATCGAGCATTTTTTCAATCATTTCTGATATGGTGACCTCATTTGGACGACCTAGACGTTCTTTACCAAAAATGCTTGTACGGCCGCGTTTGAGTTCAGCTGTCCAATATTTTATGGTCGCTAACGAAGGTGCAGGATCCCCATAAACTTCGTTCCGTTTTTATCTCATCATTCGTTTTCTTTTTCAAAAACAAATATTTTATCACTGCTCGATATTCAATTTTTCCACTGTTGTAAAATCACAAAAGTTGTTCTATTTAAATGGCTGCCACTCACAAAGTAAATCATGCAATGACTTAAAAATTTGACAAGATTCTTGTGAAAGGTTATGTTTACGCAAAATATAATTTTTTAAATAGTAGTAGCGCCATGTTTGGCTAAGGCCAGGTACTTATTATACAACCCTCGTACGTCCTTGACCTGTCAGTCCATTAACTCTCTTCTTGATGATCAGTTTCGCTTTCGAAACAATGTGTGCCCTTCGAAAGAAGAAAGGTAAAAGAAAAAATAACCGGTCAAGTGCAAGTTGAACTTGCACAATTAGTGTTCCGTACGTTGATTGCTTTTAAAATAAAAAATGTTATTACGGTGGTATAAAATGATCAGTGACTTCACAAAACACACCCCAAATGAGTTTTCAACAAAGTCTGTTTCCAATCTTTACTGAAAATTGATGACCTTGAAATTTTTGTTTTTTTTTTTTTATATACCAGATAAATTATTAAAGGTAATGCACTCGTGATAATTTTCATTCAATCTACATCCCCTGGAGAATATTCCAGAATTTTTTCAAAATTTCATTCATCAGTACTTTTCGAGATAAGATGGGGGGACAGCGATTTTTCGCGATTTTTTAAAAATAATACAAAGAAAAGTGTGCCCAAGTATTACATTATATATATATATATATATATATATATATATATATATATATATATATATATATTTATACTCGTGTTTTCACAAGCTTTCATTGGACACCATACTCGATGACCTACTAAAAAAATCTTTTTTTCACTTCCGATTTCACCCCCCAAAACTAACCCCCTTAAGTCAAAATTTGACTTTCAAAACTACACGGCTTTGATGAGGCCATCAATTCCTATATTATTACCAAATTTCAACTTTCTATGACAAATAGTTTCGGAGAAAATCGGGTGTGACAGACAGGCAGACAGACAGACAGACACCGAAATGGTCTTATAACTGTTCCGTACGGAACACTAAAAAGACCAAATAACCCTATTAAGCCATAATTGACATCGTGGTGTTAAGGTACTAAAAACATGAGTACCTCTCAGCCCGATTAAACCCAATTTTAAAGAAATTTTAAGGTGGTTACTTTTAAATCAGTTTTTTTGAAAACTTTTATATAGATTATACTCAACGAAGAGGCTTTATTTAATGATTAAACCTAATACCTCAATTTATTAAAACACTCTGTAAAATAAATAGTATCAAGTAAACAGATATAGCCAATAGGCATTCGAGAACAAATCTTTATATCTAAGTTGTTCCAAGAGGTGTCCTTAAAGCCGATTATTAAAGAATGTGGGCCCATTAAAACACGTATTTTAACATTCTTTATGAACTGAAGAGAGATCTTGCGCTTGAATCTTAGAAATTTTTTGTGAAATTTTAGAAATCTTTAGAAATATTTAGTTGTCAAAGAAAGGTATCTCAGCAAAGGCAGTAGGTGCAGGAGAAATACTAGAGGTTTAATTCAATCTTCGCTAGCATAACTGGTTGTAAATTACGGTATTGCAAGTTAATTTACAATTAATTTCCAGTACATTATATTCATTACACGTGATCGGCTTTTACGTTAAGCAAAAAGTTGCAAGTCCACTTAAATTCAATTTTAAGTGATTGTAGATCAAAATTCAGTTTGTTGTTATAACAAATGATACCGTCTAATATGAGGATGGAAAGTTTACAAATGATAATGAATTCTGCGATGTCAGTCAGGATCTAAAACGCTGTTTTTTTCATCACTTTGTAAACCTCAGAAAAAAATCAAAATTGTTAGTTACATAAGAATTATTCCGGTAGATCTTAAGACACCAATCAAAAGAGAAAAAAAACACGTATTTCGGGGTTTCCCTCTCTGTCCCTCTCAATTCTTCTACCTTCCCCATTATTACAAGCTTTTCCATGGCATCCACTTTCCTCATAATGTAACCAGAATATTTCAGGTACTAATTCTATTTTAAAGTCGGTCATTTATACTAAGCTCTTCAAGAATAGATACATTAGTATGGTGTTCGGTATATGATACTCTGAGGATTCTTCGCTATGCCCACATCTCAAACGCATCGATTTGTCTTTTGTCAGCTTGTTTAATGGTCCATGTTTTTTGTAACAGCTGAATCTTTCCAGACCTTAGCGAGTTTGATCGTCGAGTTTCTAGCCATAGCCAAACGTCTTCTTATTTCCGCTTCACAGCCACCAGGGTCAGTTATGAGGGATCCCAAATAGCTGAAATGGTCTAGAACAGTGAAACTAGCAATTTCATTTATGTGTGACAGATCTTCATTATGACTAACAATCATTACTTTGGTTTCTCTATTAATTGTCAACCCATAGTTTTTGCTAGTGATTTCAAGGAGCTACATAAACTGATTCTAGGTCTTGTATTGACGTTGCAAGTATAACAGTATCATCAGCATATGTAAAGTTACTTAGCTCTTTTCCACCGATTGTCACACCCCCACTCCAGCCATCCAAAACAGACCTCATATGTTCACTATACATGTTAAAAAGTAAGGGTGACAGAATACAGCTCTGTCTGCTACGGCAGCAGAAAAGTTTTGAGTCTTTCGTTTAGGATCCAGAGAAACACCTTAGTAGTGTGTTAATGCTTTTGCTGCTCACTTCCGAGATGGTTATAATACTGCACGGGATGTCATCGGTGTTTCTCCTTCTGTATGCGGGGAGCATGTTCAGGTTGTGGCGCCGTCCTTTGGTGAGGATGACGTTGTGAGGGTGTCGAAGCGTCTCAAGCCAAAGTTGTCCAGTGGCCCGGATTTTGTGCCCAGCTTCTTTGTTAGGGATACCATAAATGTATTGGCCCTGCCTCTTAGTAAAATTTTTAACCTGGCAATATACAGTAAAAGATACACCTTTGAGATGGAAAATAGCTAAGATATGTCCAATCTTTAAGAACGGGAACAGATGGGAAGTCGAGAATTATAGGTCGATTTCAGTTATTTGTGGATTTGAGAACTTTTTGCTTTTGTATGAGGACATCGTCACCAAGGTTGAACCGATGTTGTCGGTGCGACAGCACGGCTTCGTGAGGGGTCGGTCGACCGCCACCAACTTGGCATGCTTTGTGCATTTCACTTCTAAAGTGCTTGATTTGAGAAGCCAGGCTGATGTAGTGTTCACGGATTTCTCAAAGGCATTTGATAGAAATTGAATGGTGTGCTTCTGGATAAGATAGTAAATTTTGGTGTCACACCTAATTTCGTTAGATTATTCAAGACCTATCTGGTAGGCAGGTCACAAATGTGCAGTATAATGGTTTTAGGTCGCATTCGTTTCATATAACGTCTGGTGTTCCGCAGGGGTCGAACTTGAGGCCTTTGTTATTCATTATGTTTATGAATGATATCCAGTATGTCATTGACGTGGAATACCAGATATTTGCGGATGATCTGAAATTGCACGTTTCAGTTGAGTCCGGCGATGACTGTGAGTGACTATAGAGCGGGGTTGACGCCGTGCAGAATTGTTCTTGATTCTAAGCTGAACTTCAGTCATTAGATTAAGACATTGGTTTTGGATGCGATGAAGAAGATGGGATTTGTAATTAGAAATTGTAAGTCTTTTCAGAATATTGCGACTCTTATTACAGTATTTAATGCACTGGTTAGAAGCCGGCTTGAGTATGGGTATGTTGTCTGGGCACCATTCTATAGTAAATATATTATTGCTTTGGAGAGGGTTCAGAGAAAGTTTTGAAGTATATATCTGGAAGAGTGGATGGAGTATACCCGCAGGTTGATATAGACAACGATATCTTGTTGGAAAGGTTCAATTTTCTGAGCTTGAAGGAGCGTAGAAATATAGCAAAGGGATGTTGTTGTATAAGCTAGCTAATGGTAGGATTCAGTGTCCATCGCTGCTGGAAGAATTGAAATTTATTGTATCCAGATATGCAAATCGGGTTGGTAATTTCTTTTACCTTCCTACGGAGCACACAAACGTATTGTATGCATCGCCTGTTTACGGAATATGTTCTGTTTACAATGAAGTGTCGCACGCATGTGATCTCTCCATGACTTCTTCTGTACTTGTTTAAAACCTACTTTAATAACTGTAATGGTGTGTGACATGATATTAATCATTGTGTTTATTAAATTACTAGCCGTGCCTGCGGCTCCGCTCGCGTGGACTCAATTCACTGCTTATTCCTTATGTTACCTAACGTAATAAAATATATGCCATTATTTCCCCTTATCTCCCATTATTTTCGCCTTATCTTCCATTATCTCTACTTAATTTCCATTATCTAGGCTTATCTTTGCTCATCTCCCATTATTTCTCCTTATCTCCCATTATTTCTCCTTATCTCCTATTATCTCACCTTATCTCCCATTATCTAGGCTTATCTCGACTTATCTCGCAATATTTCTCCTTATCTCCCATTATTTCTCCTTATCTCCCATTATCTCACCATAACTCCTATTATCTGGACTTATATCCATCTCCCATTATTTATACTATAGTAAATATATTATGGCTTTGGAGAGGGTTCAGAGAAAGTTTTGAAGTATATATCTGGACTTGATCAACGATATCTGCTTATTCAATTTTCCTTGAAGGAGCGTAGAAATATAGCAAAGGGATTTGTTGTATAAGCTAGCTAATGGTAGGATTCAGTGTCCATCGCTGCTCCCATTATCTATGTATATATGTATAAATTTATAAAAACACGTAAATCGGATAAGTGGTTCTCAAGTGATAAGCGCACTAACGGACAGACAGCGAGACGTTGCATTTATATATATTTATATTCTTTGCAACATGATATTGTTCCATATTTAATGGCTTAGGCAGTGCACTGGAAAAGAAACGCACTAATGGTAACCTTTTTTCCGACTTGATTCACTATTAGCGTCACTGCTTATTCTTTATGTTACCTAACGCAATAAAATATGTCCTATAACCTTGCCAGAGAACATATGTATATTTTTAAAAAATAGCACGTAAATCGGATAAGTGATTTTCCAGTGATAAGCGCACAAACGGACAAACAGACAGAGAGACGTTGCATTTTATATACATTATAGATATCCTTTACTACATGATATTTAGTGGTTTTAGGCAGTGTATTGCAAGAGAACGTGCTAGCGATTTGATTCACTATTATCGTCATTGCTTATTCCTCATGTTACCTAACGTAATAAAATATAGCCTATAACCTGGCCAGAGAACATATGTATGTTTTTAAAAAAAAAGCACGTAAATCGGATACGTGGTTCTCCAGTGATAAGCACACTAACAGACAGACAGACAGAGAGACGTTGCATTTTATATATATTATAGATTATAGATATAGATTATATAACCTGGCCAAAGAATATATGTATGAATTTAAAAAAAGACACGTAAATCGGATAAGTGGTTCTCGCATGATAAACGCACTAATGGACAGACAAACAGACAGAGACATATTGCATTTTATATGTATTATAGATTATAGATATTCTCTGCTACATAATATTGTTCCATATTTAATGGTTTAGGCTGTGTATTGCAAGAGAACGCGCTAGCGGCAAAGAATTTTCAGACTTCATTCACTATTAACGTCACTGCTCATTCCTTATGCTACCTATCGTAATAAAATATAGCCTATAACCTGGCCAAAGAACATATGTATGTTTTAAAAAAAAAAAGTACATAAATCGGATAAATGGTTCTCCAGTGATAAGCGCACTAACGGACAGACAGACAGAGATACGTTGCTTTATATATATATATATATATATATATATATATATATATATATATATATATATTATATATATATATATATATATATATTATAGATATTATTATTATATAACCTGGTCAGAGAACATATGTATGAATTTAAAAAAGATACGTAAATCGGATAAGTGGTTCTAGCGTGATAAACGCACTAATGGACAGACAGACAGACAGACAGACAGAGCGACATTGTATTTTATATATTATAGATTATAGATATTCTTTCTACATAATATTGTTCCATATTTATTGGTTTAGGCTGTGTATTGCAAGGGAACGCGCTAGCGGCAAACTTTTTTCCGACTTTATTCACTATTATCGTCACTGCTCATTCCTTATGCTACCTATCGTAATAAAATATAGCCTATAACCTGGCCAGAGAACATATGTATGTTTTTAAAAAACAAGTACGTAAATCGGATAAGTGGTTCTCCAGTGATAAGCGCTCTAACGGACAGACAGACAGACAGAGAGACGTTGCATTATATATATTTTATAGATAAGGTTAATTTTAATCTTGAGTTACTGTCTATATTGCATTGTTATATATTGATGTTGTGTAGTAGCTATGTTATCGGCCCTATTTACTTTTGTTGAGCTTGTGGTAAATAAATACATAAATAAAAAAAATATCCTCCAAATACTAAAATTCCAAAAGCTCTTCCTACTAAAATTTAAATAGTCGTTTTGACACACCACGTACAAAGTTTTTATTTAATTTTTAAAAGTTGGTATTTCACTACAGCTGAAAATTTTAAAACGATGTGAATGTCCCAACTTTATATTGACAAACAAAGGAAGTCAACATAGTATCAGTTGCATGATAACAGGAGTATCTAATTTAAACAATTACATGTTTAAAATGATTAATAGGCAGTATTTTATTTAAATAACAAGCCACAATTTGGAGACTATTATCATAAAATAAAGACCTATACTAATTTTTCCGTCTATGCTATTATTTAAATTTCTAATGGAATATAATGCAACGATGAGTGCGTCTACACTAACAACTATGCCCGCATCACAATTAGAAAGTGGACAAAGCACAATTTTGAAATTACACGAACATATAATATAAGGGACATCAGGCTACGTTTAAGGTTTGTTACACTTATAATTTCTGTAATTGTATGTCGGGTCAGAGATAATATGCGCATACAATTCTACAAAAATATTTATTATTTTAGTTTGTACCAGGTGTACAAGTATGAAATGCGGATTTTTTTTTCTAAAAAAACATGTTAAATTCGAAAGAATGATAAAAAGTGCTTTATTCAAAGTATGCTCCATCGCTTGTTATACATTTTTTCCCATCTTTCGGGCAATTTGTGAATACCACGCCAATAAAATTCTTCCCCTTTTGCTGCGAACCATTCATCGAGCCATTTTTTCTCATCTTCGTACGAACCAAAGCGTTGCTCAGCAAGTACGTGACCCATCGATGCAAACAAGTGGTAATCGGAAGGGGCCAAGTTTGGTGAGTAAGCCGCATGGGGTAAAACTTCCCAGCTGAGTGCTTCCAACGTGTCGCGAACTGGTTTTGCAGTATGTGATGAAGCATTGTCATGAAGAAAAATGACTTTGTGCTGCCTCTTTTCGGTATTCTAGCCTTTTTTTTAAGCAGCGAACGGTTCAAATCGGTCAATTGTTGTTGGTTACATTTAAAATTAACCGTTTCCCCCCCCAGGTTTTAACAGCTCATAATAGGCCACGCCCCTCTGGTCCCACCAAACACAGAGCGTCGTCTTTCTGCCAAAGCGATTCGGTCTTGCGGTCGATGTGGATGGTGCGCCTGGGTCTACTCATGATTTTTTTGCGCTTAAGAATCTCAAAATAAATCCACTTTTCATCCCCTGTAAACTATACGATGCAATGCAAAATGTCACACATGTTTTTGCGCTTTTTCCATTTGCATGTCGTTCAACTCATGTGGTACCAATCTACCGGTCTTCTGAATCTTTCCCATCTCTCGTAGCCGATTCGAAACAGCTTGTTGACTAACGCCCAATTGCCCGGCGAGTTGCTTTTGTGTTTGCGAATCATCTTCGTCCAACAATGCTTGCAATTCCACATCTTCGTATTTTTTTGGCGGTTTTCCACGTTCCTTGTCTGCAACATCGAAGTCACCACTTTTGAAACGCCGAAACCATCGTTTCACACGTATCTTACGATGGAGCATGTTCACCATAAGCTTCTCGAAGTAATCGGTATGATTCAACAGCAGTTTTCTTCAAATGAAAAACAAAAAATTAATGCTGTCCGCGAATGCTCTTTGTTCGGTATAAATTTCGACATATGGAACACAACAACACAACACTATGCACACACTTTTCCAATTTATCACTCGTACGCGTCTGACACTTGTTGATGTCACAACAAAATGGCGCAGTGTCAAATCTTCATAGCACAAACTGCATTGGTGCACCATCTGTTGTCTGAAATCCGCATTTCATACTTGTACACCTGGTAAAATAGCAGCAACCAATAGAGACTCTTTCTCAGGTGAAAACAACAAAAATGATTTTCTTAATCTGCTTCAAACAATAAATAGGAATACATTCCCACTGGAGTGGGATATGGAAAATAATGACAACAAACTATGGTTAATAAAACCTATGGTATACCCACCCTTACATATTATGAGTAATACAAGATCTGAACACATTTTATTAAGACTTGCTATAGGTCAAATTTATCAAACTCATTCATATCTATTAAAAAAGAATCTATACAGAAGTGTGCAACCTGTAATGCCATCCTCTCAGTTAAACATATCTTTGAGGCTGATCAATCCTTCCTGCTGAGAATAAAACACAAAATCCCTCATTCGATTACGCATACCATTAATCAATTTCCTACAATCAAAAATAACATCGGCAATTATCTAAACGAGATGAATATAACAGTATGATATTTAAATAAAAATGTCTAAATGGGGCGCCAAATGACCATTGCAATAGATGCGCTCTGCCCCCTAAACAACAACAACAAATCGTTTTTCGACTTTCGAAGTGACTTTGCCTGTCGAGCCACGTTTTGGCAAGTTATCGACATTTTTCATCTCGTTAAAATGATTTACCCACTTCTTCATAAACGATACCGACTTTTTAATATGTTTAGGGGCCGCGGAACGAGTCATTTTAGGCTCTTTTGGATGGGAATAAAGAAAGACTGCCTCGAACCGACGCGCAAACAAGTGACTCATTTTGGATTTTACGTGATTTCGACGAAAGTTCGGAATCCACTAATACTTTTACTAAAATGCGTCATAGACAAAGGTTCCCTCTACCGATTTTTTGTTGAATAGCTAAAATCGCATCTACCAAAAATGAATTATCGCGGACACGTTCTTATCTGACAGACTGTACATTTATCCGAGAACGGAAAATACCGAATCAGTATGTTTAAATCCATCTGTTTAAATATGTTAAATTCTTGTTTTCTTTATTTATGTGCGGTTATTTATCGTGCCTTGACTGTTTAGTATTTTTAACAGCTCATGCAATGTTGCTATTTTTCATCTCAGATTTCTCAAATATAACCTGAACTAAATAATATGTTTTTGGTGTTCTGTGCGAAACAGTCAAGTTGCGCAGGATCGAGATGCCTGGAGATTGACTGTTGAGGCAGCAACTGCATAGTCTCATACCCGATTTTCTCCGCAACTATTTGACACATAAAGAGTTGACATTTGGTACAAATATAGGAATTGATGGTTCAATCAGAGTCGTTTAGTTTTGAAAGTTAAATTTGCTGAAGGATATGTGGAGGATTCCGCATTTAGTGTTCCGTACGTTGATTGCTGAAGTAGTCTATGAAATTCAGTTACATATTCATCTTCAATATAAAAATTACCAAGAATATATAAAAAGCGACACATATTGGTAGTAAAAGTTGAAAACAAATAATTATTACCTAAACATTTGTTTAATTATAAACAAATAAAATAAGATTACTTTGTCTCGGTACCTATCCGTTGGTCACCACTCATCATGGAAATTGATTTTATCTGTGATTGGCCAAATGCTTAAAACAGTAATATACAGTATATACAGGTATTACTGATTGCACCGAATACGAAACTTGTAAGTATTGCTATTTCACAGCTGTTAGTCCCAGTTAAATTCGCAACTTTCCACAAAATAAGTCTCCACCATATTGTCAAGCCAAATATTTTTTTATATACCGGATAAATTATCAAAGGTAATCCACTAGTGATAATTTTCGCTCAATCTACTTAGTTACTTACTTATTCCTAAGTCTTTCTATCGTGAGGTGTAAGACTGTGGAGTTGAGTTGATCAGCCTTTTCCACTCCTTTCTATTCTGTGTCAGGTTCTTAATTTCACTCCACTGGATATTTCTCTCCTGGACAGTCTTCCTTGCCTCCTCTTGCCATGTTCTCCTAGGTCTTCCTTTTCTATTTGCCCCCTGGACTTATACCTCATATATTCTTTTTGTTAGTCTTTCTTCCGTCATCCTGTGTATATGTCCCAGCCATCCCAGTTGTCCGTCCTGAATTTTTGTTACTATTGGTTTTATTTTGAATTTGTTTCTGAATACTCGTTCCTGATTTTGTCCCTTCTTGATTTTCTATCAGGAATCTCATTTCCATTGCGTTTATTCGACTCTTGTCCTTGCTTGTAAGGGTCCATGTTTCACTACCGTACAATGTGAGGTTTACTATTTTTTTAACTACCTCGATAATTATATCTGCTGTTATTTCTTTTTTCTCAAGGAATGTTGTGTTGATAATTGTATTTTCTTCCTACCTCTGCTATTTTATCGTTTATTTCTTTTTTTCAGTTTTCCATTTTCTTCTATTATTGATCCTAGGTATTTGAACTCTTCAACTTGTTCCATACTCAGTCCATTTATTCTGACGTCGAGTTTTTGATTCTCTTGTCCTTTTATCATCGATTTCGTCTTCTGTATATTTATTCTCATATTTATATTATTCAATTCCTCACTTAAATTGTTTAGGTTGTGCTGTAGGTTTTCTTCTGTGTCTGCTATTATCGCCATATCGTCTGCAAAAGGTAATTCTGATATTTCGATTTTTTGCATTCTCCAGTATCCCAGCATCATCGGTCTCATTTTCTGCTTGGCTCTCTACACTGCCTCGGTTAGGACTATTGCGAATAATAAAGGGCTCAGCACACATCCTTGTTTTAGGCCATTTATTATTTCGAAATCTCTTGACTCTTCATTATTTGTTCTTGCCTTATTTTTTGTTGTATCGTACATAATTTTTATCACTTCTGTTATTTCTCTGTCTACTTCATATCTTTGTAGGCATTCCCATACATCCTCTCCTCTTACTCTATCGAATGCCTTTTCTAAGTTGATGAAAGCTATTTGTAATTCTTTATTTTTACTTATGCACTCTAAACTCTGCCTTAATATAAATATGGAGTCCTGGGTACTCCTGCCTTTTCTAAAGCCATATTGGGTTTCTTGTAAAGAGGTTTCTAACTGGTATTTTATTCTTGTTTCTATTATTCTAGCGAGTACTTTGGCTGGTAGACTCATTAATGTTATGCCTCTATAGTTTTGGCACTCTCTTACGTCTCCTTTTTTATGAATTGACAGGATAATACCAGTGTTGCATTCCTCTCTTTTCTTTTACGATCCTATTTAACAACTTGGTGAAATCTGTTCTTCCCTCTTCCTACAGGCTTTTCAGCATTTCCCGTGTGATTTCGTCGATTCCAGCTGCTTTACCTGTCTTCAATTTCGCTATGGCTTCATTGACCTCATCTTCGGAAATAATTAATTCTATAGGCCCTCTTTCCTCTCTCATTTCGGTTACCTGTACCTTTGTGACATCTGATTCTGTTATTTCCTGAAAGTGTTCTCTCCATCTGTCCATTAAATTGACTTCATCTGTTATTATGTTTCCATTTTTGTGCTTCATATTTCTCATGCTCCGTAAAATAGTTTCTTGTTGCCTCTGAAATTTTCCTTCGTATTTTGACCGAATTTTCTCCAAGACTCTTGCTTCGCTTCTTTTACTGTGTGTCAATCTACACCCTATGGAAAATATTCAAGAATTTTTTATAAATTTTTTTTGATCAGTACTCTTCGAGATAGGGTGGGGGACAGAGATTTTTGGCAATTTTTTAAAAATGATATAAAGAAAAGGTTGCGCGAGTATTACATCATATACATTCTTGAACTCGTATTTTTACAAGCTTTTATTTGCCACCCTAGAATTTTTTTTTCACTCCTGATTACACCCCCAAAACTAACCCCTTCAGTAAAAATTTAACTTTCAAAACTACACGGCTCTCATTGGGTCTTCAATTTCTATATTGGGACAAATTTCAACTTCTCATGTCAAATAATTTCGGAAAAAATCGGGTGTAATCAACACACAGACACCGAAGTGATACCGTAAGTGTTCCGTACGGAACACTAACAATTAAAAAATTAATCTTTAAATATATAGATCAGTGATTCCCAAAGTGGTTCAGGTGGACCCCCAGGGTCCACGGGAGACTCGACGGGGGTCTACGTTGGCGTGAAAAAAAAATGGGGGTTCACAAGTTGTAAGTGGGGATCCACGAAAATTTATCTGGTTTCAATAGTAAAGAACAAAAATGTTGGCTTGGCTTTACCTATCAATGTAGGCAGATAATACACTACTCAAAAAAATTAAGGGAGCAAAAAAAAATTCCAAATTTTTCGGTGATTTTTGACAGGCTGTATTTCGGTGAAAAATGGTCGTATTGAGACTTTAAAAAAAAGCATTTTGAAGCTTTAAAATTCTAATTTTCAGATTTTTTGGCTAAAATTTTTTAGGAGCTACGGTTCTCATGCAATCCTAACAGATAACGCGAAAAAATAATATTACAAATATTTTGCTTTTTTTTTTGGTCCACGGGCTTGAAAAAAATTTTTTCAGTTAGGCCGGCATATGGATCAGATAGCCTGTTTATTTAGCATTAATTTCCTTGTTTTAAAACCTCCATTTTGTATTTTAAGAAGGTCAGCGACTGTTACTTGTAAAAACTTGCATATTCGATATTCAGTACAAAGCGCGTCGAGACTTGCAAAGCGCCGCCCACCCGCTCGCCCGCTCGCAACGCAACCCGTTCAGACGTGCAAAGGGACGAAATACGACTTGTGCTGTGCTTGCAATCTTGCATGAACTTGCTTGATTCTTCACCAATATAAATACGAATGTCAAGGACAAACGTTACTCATTTGTTTCCGGAATTTTGAAAAGAAAAGTGTGAGTGAATCGATGTCAGTGTTTGCCAGTGCCGGAAAAAGTAAGTACCTGCCTATTTGTTATTCATACTTTTATTTTATATTGTAATAATATTATATTTGTTATGTTTGCATGTAGTAGGTACGTAATAAAAATTAAATACTGAACAGGGCCATTATTCGATACTTCTATAAAAGAACAGAAAGCCGAGAAAGATTGAACTTTTAGTACTTTTTATTATAAAATTATTTATTTACCCGACTGTGGTGATTCACTAAAGGAGAGATATATGATTGACCTGCATGTTTGTACATATTTCAGTGCCCTCGTAGTTGCTAATGTAAATGACTAAAAATATTTTCATAAATTATACGTGTCTTCATGTACCACTCGTAACGTACATCAAAGTAATAAATAAATCATTAAAATCGCGGAGTTTTGAGATCAAAATATTCTTTAAAAGTATTTTCTCTCGAATTTACAGAAATGTATCATAATATAATTAATCAAAAAATATTTTATATTACATTAAAATAGGTTCAGCCGTTTTGTGAAAACCTCTATATGGGTCTTAGCAGTTTATTGCTTTTAATAATTAAAATCAGTTTTGCCGCCGGCATTTTGGTTTTTTCATTGCAATAATTAATTAATCCTATTTTATTCTGTTAAAATAGCCATATCCTGTTAAAGTCGCCTTACGATTACTAAAACAAACATTTTTTTTCTTTACAGGTAGGTAACTGATACGAAACATGGCTGAATCTAAGAAGAAATGTCGACAGTACAGTGTTGATTATTTGAAATTTGGTTTTCTTCCATCAAAAGCAGACTAACGATTGCCCATATGCCTTTTATGCAACAAAGTTTTGAGCAATGACTCTATGAAACCATCGAAGCTCGAAGATCATCTAAGAAGGAGTCATCCTGATAAAATAGGTAAAGATTTAAAATATTTTCAAACATTGAAGGAAAAATATGAAAAGAGACCCACCGTGCACAGTATGCTCGCTTCAACGTCTCAAAGTAACGATGATGGCTTCCGGGCATCTTACAATATCTCATTGCTTATAGCGAAATCTGGAAAACCGCACACCATCGGAGAACAGATAATTTTACCCGCTGCTGGAGAGGTTTTAAAAACTGTTTTGCACACTGTTTTGACGTACTCAAAAGAATTCCTTTGAGTAACAACACTGTACAAAGACGTATTGATGAAATGAGCTCTGATATTGAAAGCTTCTTATGTAATTATCTGCAAACAACTCATTTTTCTGTTGAACTGGACGAGTCAACTTTACCTGGTAATGAAGCATTATTATTGGCATATGTTCGATTTGTTATGGACGAAGAAATCCATGAAGAGCTGCTATTCGCGAAAACTTTGGAGACGGACACTAAAGGCGAATCAATATTTAATGTCCTGAGTGATTTTTTTAAGGAAAAAATCGATTCCATTTATAAACATTATTTCAGTGGCAGCAGAGAGCTCCTGCCATCTTCGGGCGATATCGTGGGTTTATAAGCCATCTTAAAAGAATTATACCAGAAGTAACTGCAATTCACTGTGTCATCCACCGACAACACCTGGTAGCGAAAAATTTGAGTGATAGATTGCACCAATCGCTTCAATTTGTGATTAAAGCAGTTAACAAAAATAAGAAGCAATGCGTTGAATACCCGTTTATTTGCATAATTGTGCGACGAAAATGATGAAGACTTCCAACGATTGCTCTTACATACTGAAGTACGCTGGTTGTCGAAAGGTGCATGTTTAACAAGATTTTACTCACTTTTTGAATCAGTTTTAGAGTTTCTGGAAAGTAAAGATCCAGATTTAAAAGAAAACCTGACCAAATTGAAAGCAGACTTGTTCAAAAAATTTAATGACATTAACTTACAGTTACAAGGGGACAGCCTAAATTTAATAAAAACAAAGGGTGTAATTTCGGCTTTTCTTGGAAAATTGAAATTTATGAAGCAAAATATTAGTCGGGGCGAATTCTTCCAGTTTCCAAACTTGTCACAGGCAGAATGTCTTGATGATGATATTCAGACATATGTGCAACATTTAAATGCCCTGCATGATGACTTCAAAAATAGATTTGAAGATATTCTGACGATGGGAATACCACCATGGATCATAAATCCATTTGATGAAACGGAAGTGGCGAATGTGGTATTACAAGAGGAGCTACTCGAGCTTAGCACCAATGAGGAGCAGAAGGTGAAATTTAAAAAAAGCTATCAAACATTTTGGCTGCAGGCAGAAATACCCGAAAAATATCCTGGGCTGTGGGAAACTGCGAGAAAACTTTTGATAGCGTTTCTCTCGTCATACCTTGTCGAAAAAAGTTTTAGTGTTGTTATAAACCTATTAACAAAAAAAAGGAGCAGATTGAACATCACAGAACGGGGAGATTTGCGGTTATTCCTTACAAAACTGATAATTTGCTGTCAATCCATCAAGTACATCCCTCCCATTAAAATTATGACTATTTTTTTTTAATTGTTGATTTGCATTGTTGAAGTTAGGGTACGTTATTAATGTTTAATTTTAATTCTATTAAGTCTGTAATCATATTATTTTAATAAATAGAACACAAGAAAATATATTATTTTTCTTTTTATTTTTACCACTCCGAATTTAGGGTTGGAACTCGGCCACGACGCAAATTTCCATCGTTAGATCTAATCTTCACATTTTTTGACGAGTTTTGGGAATATGGTAGAAATGTAGCAGCAGGGGGTCCACCGAAACCAGTAAATTTTGAAAGTGGTCTACGAGAAAAAAAGTTTGGGAACCTCTGATATAGATCATAATAGTTTTAGTAACGTGTGCAACATAATTAGAGCACTAGCGCGCAAAATATATCACGCACGATGTCATGATAACGTTAAAATAATATTGTCAATGAAAAAGTGTCACTTTGCACATTGACATTAATTCGCAAACACTCAATTTGTTTATGACTGGAGTAAAAATAAATCTTAAACGTTTGTTAGGTAGAGCAATCTATTTGAAACCAATAAAACAATCAGAAAGAAAAAGTTGATGGTTATCTTCTTAGTTATTTAGCCGAGCCATAACCGAGCATTTAATAATGTTAAAAAAACAAAATCCACCATAAAAAAATAATGATATCAATGTCCCCATCATGACTGTCGTGATTGTTAAGCAGAATTCAACCAGATACCACGAACAAGAGGATGTGCTAATTTTAATGATTTAAACAGTGATGTGTCAGCTTGTCTTTGTTAATATTATCATAGCCTGTTTTCATTTTCGACTTTAAACGTATGCGTTTAACTTAATTACATTTATAGGAATGGTCGTTGTTTATAAAACAATAATTATTTTTTTTATGTCGTGCCACTATAATTATTCGTATAATAGCATCTACCCAAAAAAAAAGATCTACAGAGTGTGCGTAAAAATTTACGTGGGTTATGGGGTACAATAATTTAATTTTTATTTTTAATAAAAGGTTCAGCATTATTGTAGAATTTCGGTGACCGAGGTGTACGATACTATCTGCCATCTGCCTGACAAAATGTCTGCGGACCTAGATGATATTCCGAATTACTTGCTGAAGCGATGTGTCACTACACTTACGGGAGCCATCACGGATCTGTTCAATAATTCACTGGAAGAGGGAGTTTTTCCAACAATATTTAAAAAAAGTTATCCGAGTCCAATTTACAAGTCTGGAAACAGGAATGATGTAAGGAATTATAGAAGTGTATGTAATCAATCCAGTATTCCCAAATTGTTTGATTTCTTAATTATCTTGGTCCTGCAGGAACGTCATCTCTTCGCGACAACATGGATTTTCACAGAGAAGATCGACGGATACCAACCTCGTCGTTTATGAGTCATACTGGAGGAGGGGGCCCAGGTGGATGCTGTCTATACCGACTTTTCCAATGCATTCGATAGGGTTAATCACGACCTATTATCAGCTAAGCTTGAGGTATTGGGATTCAACGATTCTCTCCTGGGATGGTTGAAGATATATATGGAAGGGCGTGAATATTAGGTTAAAATTGGCAATGTGCTATCAAATAGTTTTATTGCAGTTTCTGGAGTGCCACAGGGCGCCCATTGCTCTCCACTCCTTTTCAATTTGTTTGTCAATGATATTGCCGGTCATATACTGAGCTCTGATTTCCTTATGCTCGCCGATGATCTTAAAGTGTTTAAGAAGTTTTTGAATGTGCAAGACGTCGGGGATTTGCAGGCGGACTTGTAAATTGGGCAGAGACAAACTGTCTACAGCTTAATGCATCTAAATGTAAATCTGTTAGCTTCTTTAGAGGACATAAGAGTGTCAATAGTAATTATGTTATTAGTGGAATAGTGTTGGACAGTTTGGGCAAAGTGAAGGATCTAGGAGTAATATTTGATTATCGCCTCTCTTTCTGTGATCATTACGTGTATAATATTAACAAGTCCAGTAAGATTTTGGGACTTATATATAGAAATCTCACGGATTTATCATTATCCTCATTAAGGGTCCTGTACCCCACGTTGGTGAGGTCGATTCTGGAGGGTTCAGCGGTTGTCCGGTCGCCAACGTTTGAAGTACATAAGTATAATCTCGAAAAAATTCAGAACACTACTGTGTGTTTATAAGTGTGATGGCAATAGCTGACCATGATTATACTATTATTATTAGGGGCCATATGAACTTGAATCTGTTAGCTCATAGACGTTTGGTGAGTGATCAGTATTTTCTGTATAAGATAATTAACGGGTTGATAGATTGTCCTACTTTATTGTCGTTCGTAAAATTTAATGTACCTCAAAGACATTTAAGGCAAACTAAATTGTTCTTTACTGGCTTCCACAGAACTAATTATGGTTATCATTCACCACTGCTGAGGGTTATGAGATTCATGAACCAGTGCCGGGAGCTGAACATTTTTTCAGGTTCCCCCTCTTCCTTCAGAAGGGATGCTCTGGCATTGATTGTTTCACGGTAGGAGTGTAAGCCGTATTCTTGTGTTTCATTCCACATTTTCGGCCGTTCTGTTATTGATATGGTTATATTGTAAAGTATTATAAATACATTGCGAATGAAAGCGCTGTTCAGACAGGCCGTGCGTCATAGATCGGAACAAGTGGTAATCAGAAGGAGCAATGTCTGGTGAGTACGGCGGGTGAGGTAGGACACCCATCCAAGCGCTTCTAGCGCTTCCTTGATGGGTTTTGCAACATGTGTCTGAGTGTTGATATGTTGAAAAATCAGTTAGTTGTGTCTTTTGACATATTGCGGTCGGTTTTCCTTCAATGCTCGGCTCAATTGCATCAATTGTTGTCGGTAACCTTCCCCAGTAATAGTCTCGTTATGTTGGAGCAGCTCATAATACATTACTCCCAGCTGATCCCACCAGATATACAGCATAAGCTTGGAGTCATGAATATTCGGCTTTGGCGAGGATGTTGATGGTTTACCAGATTTTTTTTCAACACTAGTAAGATACGATTCAAAAAACCTTTCCAATTGTGCACTTAAAGCAGTTGTTCACAGGTGAAAAATCGCCTTTCAAAGTTTCTCGGTTTCAATTCGTATGGCCCCCAGTTTCCTTGCTTTTGAATGATTCCCAATGCATGTAAGTGCTTGGAAATGGTTGTGCAATCAACTCCTAATGATTCTGCAAGTTTTTTTTTACATTTGGCACGGGTCTTCATCGAGTAGTGTTCTTTCATTCTTCATCTTTAAACTCGGCTGATCTGGACGTTCTTTGTCTTCCGTGTCGAAATCACGACTTTTAAAGCATCGAAACCAGTACTAACTTTTTTTATCGGAGAATATAATTACCATAAGTTTGCGACAGCAACTGATGACTTTCAGCAACGCTTTCCTTCGAAATAAACAAGAAAAGTAATGCTTCCCGCAAATGGTGTTTTGTTGCCTTTTTTAAATCTGTGTTTTGAGATACTAGTGAAAGGCATGGTCACTGCAGCTTGAACTTTTATTCTCAATGGTGTTAAATCTTGTATTATTGAAAATATAAAAAGTTGAGGTACCTTCACCCCCCACGGACCCTCTTTCCCTCTTTGAGAGTTATTGTTTTACTATAAGAAAGAAAGACACACAAACTGACATAATTAGAAACTATGTTTTTTGGGATCTAGTGACCCTGAAACGTGTCGAAATTCAAAAATCTCTGAATGGGGACAAACACAGAGTATCCGGTCAAAGTTCAAAATAAAATTCCTTGATTTTGAGATTTTTCAAGGACAAATAACTAATTTTTTTGAGTTTCCTGTGATGATTACAGAGTAACTCATAAGATTGTCAAGTGTTCCATCGAAAGCTTGGAGAACATAATATTGCAATCAAACCTCCATATAATGATTATGTAGCTGCAGAGTAAACATGGCAACGTGAATATGAACAGATACGGAAGCTTGCAGGAGAAATTATTTGGGAAAATACCATAGTTTTCATTATATTTGAATTCCTATCACAATTTTGAAATAAGATGAAGGAATTAAGTAATATTTTCTTTATTTAGCCGATCAAGACAGACAGAAAGGTATACTACTTCAACCAAATATACAAATTTGGTACCAAATTACAAAGTATATTGAGCAACAGCAACATTTTAGGAACATTATACATTACATATACAAACGGCTCTTTTAAAGTTTATAATGATGACTAGAGTCAATACATAGACATTTTATTTTACATGTTAGATGTGTAAATAATGTAATAAATGTGATAATAAATAAAAACTAACTTTACCAGTCGTAAGCAAAAAATGATGTCAAAGACACACATTCAAAAAAACCTGGCCTAATAATTCAACTAACCTAGTTCTCAGTTATAAGGAGTTATAAAAAGTTTCCTCTTAAGAAAAAACATTTTAACTTCCTTCCACCTGCCCATCAGTTTCAGAAATGTCTAAGCTAGCTTTTTCGATCAGTTAAAGGTCTTTTGATGTTCAACTTCTTCAACTTAACTGCGGCCTCGCCCTTTCGGTTCTTCTCACTCTACTTGTTCCTCTTTGCCTTTTTCTTTTGAGCTGCTTCTCGACGAAGCACTTCACGAACTGGGGGCAATCCTGACAGATCTGTAATGTGTCTTTGACAGAGATCTTGGTTGTGCTACCTCCAATGGCTTTTGAAATAGCATAATCCAAAGTTATATCCTTGGCTTTCTTAAGTTTAATTGTTTGTTTAACTTTACCTTTGAGATGGAATCTGTTCCATGGTAACTGCTTTCTCTGACAAACGTTTCCTTCGTGAATCCCTAATTTGATGAAGAAAAGTATACAAAAAAAAGTGTTTTTCCTAAGAAAACGGAGGTCAGATATCTTTTATCAACTCTCGAAAATGCTTAAAGAGATCCGTCTACTGATTTTAGCCAACTTTATTAATGCATTCGTCAAACCCCACAGCAATTATATATATATATATATATATATATATATATATATATATATATATATATATATATATATATATATATAAATATTATATATATATATATATATATATATATATATATATATATATATATATATATATATATATATATATATATATATATATATATATATATATATATATATATATATATATATATGGGACCTTATCGCTGAAATCACACAAATCTAGGATAATGCTCTTCCCAAAAAAACAGCTACAAGCGCAGCTCCAATTACCTAACTTTACATTTTCCATGTTAATTTCTCCAATTTTTCAAGAAAAAAATATTTCTCTGATAATTCCAGGTTCCCTAGGAGGCTGGACACTCTAGAACTACTTCTCTCTAACGACGGAATTAAAAATACAAAATAAAACAATGGTAAGCCAATCTACAAGAAACCTTTCCTACAAAAATTAAAGAAGGTACATCTCAAAAATTAGGTAGGACCAATATTATTTTTATAATGTATTGCAAAAATACAGTTCTAAAAAATTTGTGAAATGTAGCAATTTTTAGTTACATAATATTTTTAGAAATAGTGTTTATTTTTTGTAAAAACTGAAAGGAAATTATGTCAGAAAAATTTTTAAGTCATTTATTTTTAGAAAATAGGAAATTTCTTTACACCCTCAGAGTATCTACAGCCTCAGCCAACAGTATCTGCTACTCCCTTCAGATGTTAGAGTCTAGATATCTCTTATTTCTCAGGGCAGAAATAATGTTTATTTCTCTGAATTGGCAGATCAAATAAAGTAATCCAAACAATGAATCCCATCGAAAAACTTCTTAGAAGTCAACAATGACCTGCTTTATTCTTATAATTACTTAGTTTACTTCCAGATCTAACACATAGGCTGAAAAGTTTTTGGTCTGACACATAGATGTGGCCCTTTTCAAAAAAATCCATATGATTTTTAGGAAGTACCAACCTTCAAACGATACGTGTCAAAATTTCATGACATTTCGACGACTAGTTTACAAGTTACAGTGGTTTTCGTGACGCTATTTTTGATATCTTCAAAACAATGGAAAAAATCGAATTTCGTGTGTTGATTAAACATTGTTTGTGTTATGGAGATTCTGCCTCTGGAAAATCACCCATTATTTACTGGTATGCTGTATTTAAACGCAGTCGTACAGATACAAATGATGCTGAACGCTCTGGACGTCCAAATAAGGTGGTTACACTGGAAAACATCAAAGAAATCCACAAAATTGTTTTGGATGACAGTAAAGTAAAATTGCGTGAGATAGCTGACAGCCTAAATATATCAAAAGAACGTGTTGGTCATATCTTGCAACAACATTTGAGTATGAAACAGCTCTGTTCGAAATCAGTACCGCGTTCGCTCACAGTTGACCAAAAACAACGTGTTGATGATTCTGAGCGCTGTTTGGACCTGTTTAAGAGCAATAAAAACGATTTTTTCAAGCGATATGTGACAATGGATGAAATATAGATCCACTACTACACACCGGAATCAAATCGGCAGACAGCTGAGTGGACAGCAGCCGGTGAAAACCGTCTGAACCGACCAAAGGCACAACAGTCGGCTGGGAAAGTTTTAGCTTCTATATTTTGGAATGCACATGGAATAATTTTCATCGATTATGCTGAGAAGAGAAAAACCGTCAATAGCGAGTATTATATAAAGTTGTTGGTGCGTTTAAAGGTAGAAATCGCAAAAAAACGGCCCCAAATGAACAAGAGAAAAGTGCTCTTTTATCAAGACAATGTATCACAACTCAATGGTTAAGATGGCAAAATTGCATGAATTGAAGTTCTAATTGCTTCCTCATTCACCATATTCTCTAGATTTGGTCCCAATAAAGAAGTTATCGCCGCAACAGAGGACTATTTTGAAGGCAAAGACAAATCCTTCTACAAAAAAGGTATAGAAATGTTAGAAAAGCGTTGGATTGATTGTATCGCTCTTAAAGGAGACTATATTGATGAATAAAACCGAATTTTGCAAAAAAAATGTGTTTTTAAGTAGCTAGACCAAAAACTTTTCTGCCTATGTGTTAGTAGTGTACACATCATTAATAATCTATTAATTTTAGAGGTTGTTACTAAATGTTAAGTGAATTTTCATATAAAAAGCTAAAAAAGTGTGAATTGGAAACATACAAAAATACAGTTTCTTGTTGAAAGTGAAGAAAATATATCTAGTATGGTGAGATATATTATAAATCGTTTCAAAAAGGAAAAAATGCATAAAAACTTATATAAGAATATTATATATGTGAGAGACAACCCGCAGATGATAGATGATTCTGTGAAAAATCACAAAAAGACGTCTCCGAGTTATGTGCTAACTTTTCTGAAGTGACAAGAAGGCTTAAAGGTTGCCAATCTAGAGAAAAACCCTGGCTCTGGGAGAAAATAAAAAGATGCGCTTGGCATGGGCCTAGAAATGATAACTTTTTCAATGAAGAGGATTGGTCTAATATTGTGTGCTCAGGCAAGTCTAACTTCGAAGAATGTATTGTTTATTAAGTCTGAATATTGTTTAAACTATCTGTTATTTGCATATTTTCTTATTTTTCTCTAATGTTTGCTTTTCCCTTAGTTTTAGGTTTTTGGTACTTCTGATGCTACGTATGTAATGTACCGACCAGGAGAGAAGTAAAACGGCGATTGTGTAGTACCTACTGTAAGAAATGAGGGCGGCTGTATTTAGTTTGGGGGGTGCACGTCAGCAAGTAGTATAGATGAAATAGTAGTTCACAAAGGTCAAATAAATTTACAAAAGTATATAAATACTGCAATAGAACCCTAATTTTGTAAATTGTATGGTGATAAAAACTTGGGAAATGTGCAAGACGCACTGTGTCACAAGGTAACAGTGACAATTAAATGGTTTTGGGAAAACAGCCTCTAGATTGAGCCCCACAGTCACTAGAGTCAACTCTATAGTACATGTGTGGTTGATTCCCAAATGAAGACTGAAGGAACACTTAATTGCATCAAAATATACCCTCAAATGTGTTCAAAGAGTATAATGCTATTTCCCAACAAGAATACAAAAGGTGGCAACAGTAAATGTTTTTAAGGTAAAACTAAGAGAGTTTATAATCTGGTCAGGAGTGTATTTCTGCCTCAGTTTTCTGTATGTGGTTATATTTAGTGTGATATGCAGTTTTTCATTACTAAGGGTTGTATCTATTTTTTTATATTTTTTTTCTGTTTATTGTTAGTAGGTGTATCTATTTTTCAATAAATTTCATTTCATTTCATTAATTTCTTCATTAGCAAAAAGAAATGCAGCAATAATAAAAGCCAAAGAAAATTGTATTAAATATTGATTTTTATAATAAATACATCAGTTTAATTTAACATATGTCTTTCATTTAGTACTATTTCAACTGAGATTTAAGATTTTTAAATTTTGTTAGCTGACAGACACTTTTGTGGGTATACACGAATACTTATGTGTAATAAATTTTCTTCAAGGAAGTTCTTTTGAATAAACTTTGTTAGAAATAACCTACAACTATGGCTTAAATACTTACAATAGACCAAATGATAAAAATATAAATGGATTCTTGTATCCACCCTGTATAAATAAGAAGTAGCCTAGCTCAAAATCCACTACAGCTTAGAGCCAAAAATGGTAGTGTCCTTGCATGTACTATCATAAACTGATGAATTGTTTCACACAGACTATTAACTCAAATGGCTACTTGATAAAAATCCCTACAAGGTATAAGAACTTCAAAGACAATCTATTTTATTAGCACATCTTCTATCAAGCTCTACATACTATTTATTAAATCATGTTTGTTGACCCAGGGATGCTTCTGCGGCCCCAGCTGCCCAGTATTTTGGTTGCCAAAAATTTACCTTTAGATACACAGTCTTATAGGAAATAATAACATAATTCTTTAGTCTATGGTTCTATTATACATAAAATTACTATTAGTTCAAGATAAATATTTGTTACTACTATTATACTATAAGATCAATTATAACCAAAACATAAGAACTTCTGTGTTTAATATTGTTATATTTGCTGTTTTAGACATGCATAAAAATTGCATAATTCAGTTTTGAGTTGTAACCGGACATTGGGCTTTTTACTTATATAAATATAGTCCAATAAAGGTAATTTAATTCTTGCAGAAATGTTTAAAAAGAATTTCTACAAACCTACATATTATGCACAGTAATCTAAAATATGGTATTTTAAAGGTGATTTATTGACTGTTAAACCAGAATCGAGACTAACGATATTTAAAACTAAGTTATTTGTTCACGACTATCATTTTTAGATACGATAAACTAGTTTTTCGAAATAAGTTTATGCAATTTTAATGCGGTTCAAATAAAGTTACAATAATTATTTCGGCACGTATTTAATGTAAAAATGTATTTTACAAAATGTACTTACTAAATTTGCAAAAGCTTGATTCTACAGAGCCAATATCAACTCAAAAAAATTCACAAATTTGCTCCAGAAAAAAAACGTTCACAAGCACTTGGGAATGGAGTGTCACTTGAATAAACACAAAACAAACCAGACAAAAGCACTGTATAAAATAAATAATATTTAAAATATAAAACTAGATTTAAAAGTTAAAAATAAAAGTCTATAGCCTAAAAAAATTATCCCGTTTAATCGTAAAAAAAACAAACGAAAATAGTAAAACAACGATCTAACTATCCACCAAGCAGAAGTATTTACAAACAAGGCAAGTCTGAGTGATTAAGGATTTCGACAAAGTAGAGATGAGCAGATATCGATAGATATATCGATATGGTGAACCATTGCCTTTATTAGGAACGTTTCACAAGCTTACGACTTTATAAAATTCTGAAACTATTGTTACTATCCCCAAAGATTTAACAGAATTTTAAGAGAGTAAATTATTTTAACACGTAGGCTGAAAAGTTTTTGGTCTGACACATAGATGTTGCCCTTTTCAAAAAATCCATATGATTTTTAGGAAGTACCAACCTTCAAACGATACGTGTCAAAATTTCATGACATTTCGACGATAAGTCTACAAGTTATAGTGGTTTTAGTGACGCTACTTTTGATATTTTCAAAACAATGGAAAAAATCGAATTTCATGTGTTGATTAAACCCTGTTTTTTGATGGGAAAAAATATCGTTTAAGCAAAGCAATGACTTGATAAGTGTTACAGGAACTCTACCCCTGGAAAATCACTCATCATTTACTGGTATGCTGAATTTAAACGCGGTGGTACAGACACAAATGATGCTGAATACTCTAGACGCCCATATGAGGTGGTTACACCGAAAACATCAAAAGAATCCACAAAATTGTTTTGGATGACCGTAAAATGAAATTGCGTGAGATTGCTGACACCCTAAAGATATCAAAAGAACGTGTTGGTCCTATTTTGCAGGAACATTTGGGCATGAGAAAGCTCTGTTCGAAATGGGTATCGCGTTTACTCACAGTGGAACAAAAACAACAACATGTTGATGATTATGAGCGCTGTTCGGACCTTTTTAAGAATTTTTTCATGCGATATGTGACAATCGATGAAACGTGGATCCACCACTACACACCGGAACCAAATTGACAGTCAGCTGAGTGGACAGCAGCCGGTGAAAGTCGCCCGAAGCGACCAAAAACACAACAGTCGGCTGGGAAGGTTTTGTCCTCTGTACTTTGGGATGTGCATGGAGTAATTTTCATCGCCTATACTGAAAAGGGAAAAACCATCAATAGCGAATATTATATAAAGTTATTGGTGCATTTGAAGACAGAAATCGCAAAGAAACGACCCTAAATGGACAAGAAAAAAGTGCTCTTTCATCAAGAAAATGCACTGTGTCACAAGTCAATGGTTACGATGTCAAAATTGCATAAATTAAGGTTCGAATTGCTTCCTCATCCACTGTATTCACCAGATTTGGCCCCCAGTGACTATTATCTATTCGCAAACCTCAAAAAAATCTTCGCGGGAAAGAGATTTGGCTCCAATGACGAAGTTATCGCTGAAACTGAGGCCTATTTTGAAGGCAAAGACAAATCCTTCTACAAGAAAGGTATTGAAATGTTAGAAAAGCGTTGGACTGATTTTATCGCTCTTGAAGGAAACTATGTTGATGAATAAAGTCGAATTTAAAAAAAAAATGTGTTTTAAGTAGCTCGACCAAAAACTTTTCAGCCTACGTGTTCATTATGTTGTGGTTTTGATGCAAATTTCTTAAAAGCCCCAAAGTTTTTACTTACAGAAAATGTTTAGGACACATTAAGGATTAATTTTAATTCTGAACGGCTTATTATCTCACGAATTACTGCTCTTTGCTATATTATGCTTTTATATTAGATATAAAATATAATCTCTAACCACTTATTTTTACAACTTTCATATTTTTTAACTCAAGTATTTTTTTCGATATCATAATTATTTTGACATAATGACATTAATTGACAAGATCGAATTTTGATATGCACTACATTACACGATGGGCGTTTGTAATTTAGAGAAAAACCATTTCATAACATTGTAAATAAAAAAGCACAGTGAAGACGTTTATAACGACTAGAATTCTGGTTGCTATAAACATTTCTCCTACGCTTCTTTATTTACATGATTATAATATGATAGTTCCTCTAAATATCAACCAGTTTTAACGTCGGAAGTTGAGTTTTTCAAAACAGAATTATAGTTATATGACAATGTAAAATTTGTTATTTTACAGAGTTTTAAGAGCTCAATTCTTAATAAACATAAAATAAAAAAAATAAAAAAATCGCGTTTGTAATCAGGGAACCACCATTTTACAACACTGTAAACGAAAGAGCAAAGAGAAGACGTTTATAGCCACCAGAGTTTGGAAGGATTAATTGTTTGGTATTGTTAATTCCACCAAATGCTGGTTATCATGAATATGCGCTCTTTTGTTTACAGTATTGTAAAATTATGTTTTTCTGAAATACAAGCACACATGAAGTAGGAGAACAACCACTTATTTTCCCGGTTTATTCAATTTTTTGATCGTCTCCATAACTCATTTTCATTGTACGAGAGTTGATTGCCAAGTCTTGTAAAAACCAGATAAATAAAATTTTATCGCAAAAACAAAAATTTATTTCTTCATATAATCTTTATTGAGCTCAATACATTTGGTCCAGCGAGATTCCAATTTTTTTATTCTTTCGAACTGTCAATACTACTAGTTTACAGCATAGATAACCGCTTCCCTAGAGGAAAATTTCTTTCTCCAAGCCAATTTCTGGGGTTAGAGAACAAATAAGGTCACTTGGAGCTAAATCTGAGGAATAGAGGGGTGGGGAACTATTTCGAAGTTCAGCTTTTGTTATTGCAACAGCTGATGTGTGAGCAGGCGCATTATTCTGGCGTAGGAGCATTTCTTTGCGCGCTAATCTTGGTCGCTTCTGCTTCAACTCACTATGCAAATGGTCCAATAGTCCAAATAGTAAATTATGATTACATCCTGCGAGTCCGGCCGATAAAACTGTTTTCCCTTTTTTCGATGAACTTTTACCTTCACCAACCGACTGTTTTGACTGCTGTTTTGTCTCCAGGGTGTAATGGTGTAATGGTAGAACTACAGTCCCAAAACGACGCAAGAAGTCTTTCAAATTATGCTGCAACATTCCAAACACAATTTTTTAATGTTCTTCTAACTGCGTTTTTGGTCTGGAGTCAATAAACGCGGTATACGTCGTGCATTCAGCTCTTTGATTTTTAGAACTTCACGCAGGATAATATGCACCCGTTTATATGAGATATCTACCATTTGAGCAATCACGATGCGTCGATCCTCCATCACGATACCATGAATTTTATCGACCACTCCTTCAGAAGAAACTTCAATCGGGCGTCCTAAACGTGCAAAATATGTGGCGCTCGTATGGCCACGTTTAAGTTCATTTATCCAGCAATAAATAATCTTGAGTGCTGGTGCAGCGTCCCCACGAACTTTTTTCAGTTTCTGTCTGGACCGCAGTCTACCTGTTCTAAATAAAAATGTTTTGTCACTGTATGATACTCGCCTCTGTCCATTTTAATGAAGCGTGTAACACCAATCACTTACGATACCTGCCAACAAACGACTGGAAGTTCCATCTGTGTGAAACCTTTACAAGAATCACGCTTACCAACAGTCATGCCGCTTAACAAAATTTCCTGCATTTCGAGGAAACTTATCAGACTTATCAATCCACCCTCGTATCTTACTAAAAAGTGTAAGATATGCATTATCCTTTAGGTATTCTATATAAAATCTAGAGAAGTAAAAATGTCCTTTCTTTACCAGTTTTACCATAATCTTTATCGCCTTATTTTTATATGGTTTCAACAAACTGACCTGACCAAACGACACAATAAATACACAATTCACCAGCCACTAGTATTGTCTGGAATATTATTATGGTAATTAGCATGCTATGCTTGTTTAGATTAAATACAGATAAAGTATGTTCTTCTTTATTATTTTTAACCGAGGTCATATATTCTTGTCATTTCAGTCAATATTGGGTAATAAGGAACGCTACCGAATTCGAAATGTTTAAAGTTGTTTAGGCAATGAAAACTAATGATAAATATATATTTAACTTGATAATTGATGTAGACATAGCTTTAGTTTTCTCTCGTTATTTTTTACAGTCCGAACGTAGCCTGTGACGTACTTTTTTACGCTTTCTTATTTGACAACTAACCTAACCTCAACCTTAATTCCTGTTCTTGGTGAAATGTTGTTCGTCGTCCGTAGTTCACAGTAGTTGAGGTGTATTTCCCTGTTTTTCGTTTCCGAGACGTTCTTACTACAGACCATTAAATTATACTGTAATAGTTATGGCATTAACAGAAGGTGAAAAAAAGTCAGACAAGAGGGAGAAACCTCTTACAAAAGTAATTATTCGGCGATTACCTCCCACAATGACCCAGGAACAGTTTCTTAACCAAGTATCACCAGTTCCTGATTACAATTACATATATCATGTTAAAGGAGATATGAGCTTAGGAGAAAATTCTTTTTCTAGAGTGTATGTTAATTTTATATGTCCTGAAGATGTGTATAGTTTTAAAGAACGGTTCGATAACTATGTATTTGTTGATAGTAAAGGCCATGAATATCCCGCAGTTGTCGAATTTGCGCCATTTCAGAAAATTCCAAAAAAACGCGGCAAGAATAGAATGGATCCAAAGTGTAACACTATTGCATCAGACTCGTATTATTTAGAGTTTGTAGCCAATCTTAATAAACCTGTTGAGCAAGATGCAAAACCTGAATACACTTTGCAGCTAAATGAAAAGGTTGATGTTAAGGATACAACTACTCCACTTTTAGAGTATATAAAGAATAAAAGGGCACAAAGATTAAAAATCAGGGAAGTTCGGAGAGAGGAGCGTGAAAGGAGAAAAAAAGAATTTGAAAGAAAAAAAGAATATGGAAAATATGAAGGAAAGTATTATGATGATAGAAAATATGAAGACAAATCACCAACTAAATCTTATGGTAGCAAGCCTTCTACCCCTAAATCCTCTAAAAGTGAAATTGGTAATGAAAAACCCAAAACAGAACCCTCAGATGAAAAATCAGAGAAATTAATGAAAGATAAATCATGGTCTGAAGCAAAAAATAAAGAAAAGAAATATGAAGAAAGACGAGAAAGAAAGGAGATTAAGCCCAGGTTTCCCAAAAAGGAATATACTGATAACCGTGATTATAAACGTGATGACTATTCACATAGAGAATTCAGATCAAAACATTATGATGACTATAAAAGAGAAGATAGTAAAACCTATCCCAAAAAGGTAAAAAAATATAGTGAGAAACGTGAAGAGAGAAAAATGGAGGCACAAAGGGCAGAACAAAGGAAACTTGAGCAAAAAGCATGTGAAACCAAAGAAGTATCAAGTAGCATTGAAGAAAATCCCACCAATATAGATAAATTAGAAAACTTACCTTCAGAGAAACAATCAGTTAAAGAAGTGAAAGAAACACCATCAAGTAAAACTAAAGAAAGCAGTGAAGAAGCTAAAACAGTCCTAAAAACTACAGTTTCTGAAAAAGAGACAGAAAAAGAAGATAAAAAGAAAGACATCGATGATAAAAATGAGTCTAGCTCTGCAAGAAGGATTCGCAATAAAGACCGTCCAACAATTCCACTGTATCGACCTGGAATGTTGTCTAAAAAAAAGCAGAATGATCCTGATGATACTTCAAAAGCAGAAACTTCAAAAGCAGAAACAAAAGTCGAGTTAAAAAAGGAGTAATTTTTAATTTGTAACCGTTATTGTATATTTAGTTCCTTAATAAAATTTATTTGTCCAATATTTCACTGATGTGTCGGTTACTTTGTGACTGTACATTATTAAAAATGAAAAACGTATTAACTTTGTTAAACAAGTCGCTATAATAAAAATTTTCTTTCTGTTTGATCGCAGGAAGAAAATTTGAATAATGTGACTTGTTCAACAAAGTAAATATGTTTTTCATTTCTAAATTTATTTTCAAATCATATTTGAGCTAAAATATTTGATTCGTTTTGTTTTTAGTGTTATTTAAATTTGACAGCTTAAAAAAAAATTATGTGAAGTAAACGACAAAACGTAAATCGATTACCAACGTACATTCCTAAAATTTATGCACATAAAATAATTCCATCCTTTCTTGCTCTTGCCGGAGGAAAAAGGATGTAGATATACTTTTATTGTATATTAGGGAAAATAAAACTAACCCAACTTTTCTATTGATGAGACCTAACCTATATGTTATTTTTCTGTTAATATTTTTATATAGATTAGGGCCTTATATAATTTACATTTAAAAAATGATTGTAATGTTAAAAAAGGTTAAATATCTTTATAAATATACCTTTAGGAAATTTTCTAACGAATCAGTTTTTAAGGTTAGAAAACCGCCCTGGAAAGTTTTATTTTTCGGCAGTGATGAATTTTCTTTGTACAGTTTAAAATCATTATTTAAGGAGCAGTAAGTACATTAATATAGGTTTTTTTATTTTAAATTGTATATAAGTACTATAGTTTTCTTTTCAGTAAAACTAAACAAGATGTGTTAAAGACAGTAGACGTAGTAACAAATTCAAGAAGTAATGTAGTATGGAAATTTGCAGAGCAACATAAGTTACACATGCACAAATGGCCTGTAATATTAGAAGAAAATGAATATGATATAGGATTAGTAGTTTCCTTTGGTCATTTAATTCCAGAATCTATTATTAACAAATTTCCCTTGTAAGTTGTTAGAATGCATATACAAAAATAGGATTCCAGCCTAATTTAACAATATTTGACTTTTTTTACCCCCTTACAAAGTAGTTTTAAGTGTTCCGTAGGGAACACTTATAAGATAACTTCGGCGTCTGTCTGTCCGTCTAACACACCCGATTTTCTCCGAAACTATTTGACATAGAAAGTTGAAATTGGATTCTAATATAGAAATTGATGGCCTGATCAGAGCCTTGTAGTTTTGAAAGTTAAATTTTGACTTAAGGGGTTAGTTTTGGGGGTGAAATCGGAATCGAAAAAAAAAAAATTTTTTACTAGGTCATCGAGTGGAGTGTCAAATGAAAGCTTGTAAAAACACGAATTCAAAAATATATATAATGTCTTACATGCGCACACTTTTCTTTGTAGTATTTTGAAAAAATCGCTGTCCCCCCCTCTATCTCGAAAAGTACTGATCCAAAAATTTTGAAAAAGTTCTAGAATACTCTCCACGGGGTGTAGATTGAACGAAAATTATCACGAGTGCATTACCTTTAATAATTTATGTGGTATATAAAAAAAACAAAAATTTTAAGGTCATTAGTTTTCAGTAAAGATCGGAAACAAACTGTTGAGAACTCATTTGTGTGTGAAGTTACTGATCATTTTATACCTTCGTAACAAAAATTTTTATTTCAAAAGTAATCAACCTACGGAACACTAATTGCGCAAGTTCAACTTGCACTTGACCGGTTATTCTGTATTAAAAAGGTTATGATTTAGTTCTTTGTTGGGTACTATAGAGTTTAATAAAAAAAACTTTTGGTAAAATTTCGATACGCGGACTTTTTAGAAAAAGGGAGGTTTTTTTGGAATGGGCCTAAAATGGCCTAATTTTGAAACATTTACGAGAAAAAGTCGGGGCGAGGTCGTTTTTGCTATCCTGAACTAACTTGGGTCTCTAGTCACTAATATAGAATGTATATAATTTTTTCACTTTAAGGTAGGACATTTTTTTTCATTATTTAATGTATTTTCTAATTACTGATTATTTAGTTCAGGTTAGCAGAAAAGGCCTCCCCCCGATTTTTTCTTGTAAGTTTTTGAAAATTAGGCCATTTTAAGCCTATTTCAAAAAAAACCTCCCTTTTTCTGAAAAATCCGCGTACCAAAATTTTACCAATTTTTTAAGTTTTATTTGAATTTCTGGGTGTTTCAAGTATATGGTGAATTAAGAAGTGTTTTTATCGAGAGGTAGTTAGAGCCCTTAGTAAAAAGATACCAAACAGGAAGCCCATATGTGCTTTGATTTTTATAATGATAATAAGCATCGCAAGTGATCGTCGAGGACGTCACGGGAAATGGCAGCTTGACCAGAACTATGAAGACCGGGTAAAACAAAATAAACCTGCCGAAAGTGTTGTGCCAGTGAGTAAGCCGGCACCCACCAAGGTGGAAAAATGAAAGCAATGCATGAGTTGCGTCACAGAAATCAACAACCATGTCATGAGTTGCTATAATAAAATCACAAAACCTGACAAAGAAATCACTAAGAAAAAATTACTCGCCGCCTGGAGCCACCGAAATGAATCCCAAACAAAACCGACACAGATACAGGACAAACACAACCGCCAGAGCCAAACCAAACCACATAAAAAAGGCTATGGAAACAAGAAAAAGTCATCATTGTTCCCCACACTACACTTAGTACAATTAAGACTCAACACAAACATACACAAAAACATTCAGAAGTCAGTGATTTTGAAAACATAACATTGTCAGGGTCATTCCTCAATATGTAATGGTAATAGCGTTTGTGCTGACTTTGCTTAAGCCCATCAGTCAAACAGGGAACCACATTGACCAAATGTGAGAAAGAACAAAAGTACCAAATAATAATAATAATAAAAAATGTCTTTATTGTAATTAAATGGTAAGATTACAATTTGCGGAGTTGAAGTTCCTATTTCAACCATGAAATGCAAGTACATCATTTTCAAATTGTAATTATGTTATTTTATTAAAGGCTTGCATTTACTTTTAAAAATAATTGACTCATTACTATCAATGCCTTTAAAAAAGATTAAAATGGTACCACCTTAAAGAATGGATTCCTCAAAAAAGACATGGAATTCTCAAAAAGGACTTGAAATGTTTGGTAATTGTTTTTTTTTTAGGTCTTAGAATACTTCCAAGCTCTCAGAAGAACTTTATTGGGGCTTTAAGCCCTCTAAGAGCTTGAGGACTTTTAAAAAGCAATTTTTTTGAATTACCAAGCACTAGGCATATCCCAGTTACAAAATTATGATTGGATAGTATTAAGCACAAAAAAGATTTAAAGCCAAAATGCCTTTCAAGCACTTAAGTCCTACCCAGCAGGGTAAAAACCCCTTACTCTCAAATACTGTGTTATTTTGGAAATAATTTTGTCAAAACAAATGCAGCTTTTATAAACTGATTTTTCCACTGATTCCCTGTCATCTCTCAACCATCCATAACCGTATATGTGGTATAAGTCATAAGCCTCTCCAGTTAAAAATGCAGTACTGCCAAGAACAAAAGAAATATATTATAAAGTGTTTTTTAATTCCCGAAAGTCATCTAACTATATAAGAACTATAGTCTTTTAAATATCTTCTTTTAGAAGTATGCTGAATGTTCATGCTAGTCTGTTACCAAGATGGAGAGGTGCAGCACCAATAATTTTTGCTTTAGCCAATGGAGACACAGAAACAGGCATTACAATTATGAAAATTAAACCTAACCGTTTTGATATAGGAGAAATACTTTATCAGGAAAAAGTTGATATTAGTCCAAATATGGATATGCCAACTCTTCATAAAGATTTGGGGGAACTAGGAGCTAAGTGCCTATTAGAAACAATAAGTAATTTAGAAAAGTACCTGTCGAACTGCAAGCCACAGCCTGGAGAAGGAACTATGTATGGTAAGCTTTAGTTGCTTATAAAGCATTTTATTATTATTTTTAAAATATGAATATTCTTACTTATTATTAACTAACCGGGCCCGCGGCTCCACTCGCGTGGACTTGATTCACTACTATCGTTACTGGTTATTCCTTATGTTACCCAACGTAATAAAATATCTCCCAATATTTCTCCTTATTTCCATTATCTAGGCTTATCTCTGCTCATCTCCCATTATTTCTCCTTATCTCTCATTATTTCTCCTTATCTCCCATTATCTCACCTTATTTCCCATTATCTAGGCTTATCTCGACTTATCTCCCATTATTTCTCCTTATCTCCCATTATTTCTCCGTATCTCCCATTATCTCACCATAACTCCCATTATCTAGACTTATCTCTGCTTATCTTCCATTATCTCTTCTTATCTCGCATTATTTATACTTATCTCCCATTATCTCACCTTATCTCCCATTATCGGGGCTTATCTCGACTTATCTCCCATTATTTCTCCTTATCTCCCATTATCTCACCTTATCTCCCATTATCTAGGCTTATATCGAATTATATAGAACATATGTATAAATTTATAAAAACACGTAAATCGGATAAGTGGTTCTCGAGTGATAAGCGCACTAACGGACAGACAGAGAGACGTTACATTTTATATATATTGTATTCTTTGCTACATGATATTGTTCCATATTTAATGCTTTAGGGAGTGTATTGCAAGAGAACGCGCTAGCGGCAAACTTTTCTCCGACTTGATTCACTATTATCGTCACTGCTTATTCCTTATGTCACCTAATAAAATATATCCTATTACCTGGCCAGAGAACATACTTATGTTTAAAAAAAAGCACGTAAATCGGATAAGTGGTTCTCCAGTGAAAAGCACACTAACGGACGGACGGACAGACAGACAGACGGACAGAGAGACATTGCATTTTATATATATTATAGATATTCTCTGCTACATAATATCGTTCCATATTTAATGGTTTGGACTATGTATTGCAAGAGAACGCGCTAGCGGCAAACTTTGTCCGACTTCATTTACTATTATTGTCACTGCTCATTCCTTATGCTACCTATCGTAATAAAATATAGCCTATAACCTGGCCGGAGAACATATGTATGTTTTAAAAAAAAAAAGTATGAAACTCGGATAAGTGGTTCTCCAGTGATAAGCGCACTAACGGACAGACAGACAGACAGAGATACGTTGCATTTTATATATATTATAGATGTAATAAAATATATATCTATAACCTGGTCAGAGAACATATGTATGAATTTAAAAAATCACGTAAATCGGATAAGTGGTTCTCGAGGGATAAGCGCATTAAGGGACAGACAGACAAACATTGCATTTTATATATATTATAGATATAGATTATTATTATTGTTATATAACCTGACTAAAGAATATATGTATGAATTTAAAAAAAAAGACAGGTAAATCGGATAAGTGGTTCCCGCGTGATAAACGCACTAATGGACAGACAGAGAGACATTGCATTTTATATATTATAGATTATACATTACAGATATTCTTTGGTACATAATATTGTTCCATATTTAATGGTTTAGGCTGTGTATTGCAAAGGCACGCGCTAGCGGCAAACTTATTTCCGACATCATTCACTATTTTACGTCACTGCTCATTCCTTATGTTACCTATCGTAATAAAATATAGCCTATAACCTGGCCAGAGAACATATGTATGTTTTAAAAAAAAAAAGTACGTAAATCGGATAAGTGGTTCTTCAGTGATAGGCGCACTAACGGACAGACAGACAGACAGAGAGACGTTGCATTTTATATATATTATAGATCAACTTTAATTAGAATGAAATATCTCTATTTTTCCATTAGAAAATAAATATAAATTGCATTACAGTTCAAAGGTAAAATTGCTACCAATAGTAATTTAACCAGCATGGCAGAATTTATAAATATTCTAGTTTTTAATTTCTACTTTACTTTTACCAAACTGCCCTGTGAACGTCAAAACCCTTTAACAAACAAGGTAATCCAAATATATAGAAATAAATAGATACAATAAACTTAACAAATATAAAGTACAGAGGAGAAAATGAATTAACAAATAAAAAGCAGAAAATTTTAAATATTTTCCATGGCATGGCTAAAATAGACCCTCAAAATACTCACTCGAGGTATAGTAAGCCTTTGAAATCAGCATTTTGTTTTCTAATTTGAATGTTAATTTTAGGTGATGAAATTGTCTGTCAAAATATTTCTAAGGTAAGGTAAGGTAATGGAGATCTCTGTCACAGATTTGAAATAAATTTATATTTTTTTTAACAAAATAATGGCTTCATAAATATAAGTACATTGCGTAGATTCAAATTTTTTTTTGTTTCAATAAATTTAAGTTTGTCAGACTGAGTGGATTTTAAACTTAGATATTCCTAATGCATTATTTTTACAGTAGGAAGACTGTCTTATTATTAGGTTATATATATTACATGTCTTTTTAAAATTCTTAAATCTTTTTGGTAAAGACTACTTTCAACTAAATAGGTTTAAATAATAAATGAGGTATTCCCAGGGACTGTAAGTCTCCAGAGTTGTTTTTCAGGGAATCTTTTTTTTTCAGTTTTATCATCATCAAGAAATAGACCTCAAATAAATTTCTGATAGGAACTACTAAATTTTATGTGGAAACTAGTGGCCTCTCTCCCTTCCTATGGGAACTGCTACAACTGCTATTAAGTAAAAAACTGTTCTACCGTTACTTCCTCCTACTTACTTTAGAATTGTATCAACCTATATTTGTACCACTGGCATCTCTGCAATACAATATCGTCATATTCAATCCAGATCATTTCACAACTTTACAATATTGTTTTGTACTTTTCTATTAGTATCTTTCATTATGAATGATGTGACGTGAATATCAGACTGTTAACAATTTTTATTAAATGTGTTAAGGAGGTATAAAATGATCAATGACTTCACAAAACACATCCACAAGACAAAAAGTTCCCGACATGTATACAGGGTCTATTTCAAAAATAAGTAGAATAATTTTTTTTCCGCCGACGCGGACGTTTGGAGTAGAGCGATTTGTAGTGGGAAGTCTTGGGAAAGTAACACAACCCGCGCGATTTGCCTGTAGGCCGTTACAGTGTACAGATCGCTGTTAGACTGGACCCCTGTTCGAGGGTCGTATCACAAATTCACGATTGGAGCATGGAGCATTGTCGAGGAACGCCCTGGATGTCCGACAACGACACAACGCGACGAAAATGTGCAAAAAGTGAGAGTCATACCCAATTCCGATCAACGCCCGAGTGCCAGAATGTTAACCGAACAGCGTAATATTCCGAAAACCACAGTGCATTCCATTCTTACAGAAGATTTAGCCATGAGAACGGTGCCCCAGCCGCCGTACAGCCCCGATGTGGCACCGCCGGACTTCTTTTTATTTCCAAGAATAAAAAGAAACTTGAAAGGCGCAATCATTTTGGAATGCTGGATAATGTCAAAGAGACCGTGACGAAGTGCTTGAACGAGGTTCCCGTCGACGCCTTCCAAGAGGCGTACTGCGACTGGCAGAGATGCTGACACCGGTGTGTCGATGCGCAAGGGTGCTATTTTGAAGAATTTTAGTAATTTTTTTTCCCGGATTTATTCTGCTTATTTTTGGGACAGACCCTGTATATCCTGAGATTCAATATCTATTTTCACGTTTTCTCTTAGTTAATAATGTATAATAGTTATAGCATCTTAGCTATCTAATAGCCAATAAATCAATCTAGCTCAATCTGTAATTTAGTAATAAAAGTGGAAAACAAATATTTATTACCTAAATATTTATCTAATCATAAACAATTAAAATAAAATTATTTTATCTGAGTACCTATTCGTTGGTTGCCAAATGCTTAAAGGAGTAGTTCTTTGCTCCGATTATATTCACCTTCACCATTTTGGCAGTTAAATAGTTTTTTATACCAGATGAATCTACACTTTATGGGGAATGAATATTCCAGAATTTTTTCAAAATTTTTTGAGCAATACTTTCTAAGAAAGTGAACTCGTGTTTTTACAAGCTTTCACCCCACTCGATGACCTGGTAAAAATTTTTTCACTTTCGATTTCACCCCCCATATACTAGATAAATTATCAAACGAAATACACTGAAATATAGGTGAACTGACTCTTTTTACCCATTAGTATAATCTGTTAAAAAATGCACACTCTGTATATAAAAACTATATAAAATTGGATCCTGAAGTTTAAATTTAATTAAACCTAGTTGGTATATAACTTGTGAATGAGGCAAATTCAGGAGAAATACAATTTAAACTATTTTTAGTATCAGTTTAGTTCAGTCTAGAGTATAATTCTAAGCTGGTAGTCCTTCCCTGGACTAAAGGAACTAACATTAAAGGTAATTTTATTTTTAGCACCAAAAGTGACTTCTCAGTTTGCTCAAATTAAATGGAACTCATCCACATCAACTGCTATATACAATTTGCAAAGAGCTTTACGAACAATTTTCCCTTTAATGACAACGTGGAACTCTATATCCATAAAACTAATCGACATTGAAGTTTATAATGGTCAAAAAGATTGCAAAGTGCCGGGTTTCGTGGAATACGATAAAAAGACTAGAACATTAATAGTAGAGTGTGCAAACAGGACCTGGATTAGTGTTAAAAAAGTAGGAATTCAAGGTAAAAAAGTTATGAGTGCAGATGATTTTAATAATGGTTATATTAAAAAACAACCAGCTAATAAAGTTTGTTGCTTTATATAATATGTTCTCTTATTTTTATGTAGGAGCATGTACTTAAAAGTGTAGTACAAGTGTCAAGAAAAAATGGTGTTTATTCTCTTTCATATTGCGACAGATCTTCTAACTTATGTAACATATCTTTGGAACAACGCAATTGAGCACTTTGAAGAAGCTCGAGCGGTTCCTCTTGATATATCTAAGGCATTTGCTCGTGTTTGACGCGATGGATTGTTGGCTAAGGTACGCTCTTCTGATATGTCTGAGTTCTGTTTATGGCTCTAATGTTTCCTCGAAGAGTGTACTTTATGAATGTTAATCGTCGGATTTCTTTCTAACAGCGTCACTATCAACGCCGGTGTGCCCCAGAGCTTCATACTATCTTTCTCATTTATATTAACGATCGGTTGGAAAAGACCAGGAATCTAATCTACAGCTTTGCAGATGACAATATGCTTATTTTTTCATTCACTTTGAAACTCAAACATCAGCTACTCAGGCACATATCCGCAGATATCAGAAAGTCTTTCAACTTAACAAAGACCTGAAAGAAATTCTATCTTAGGGTGACGGTAACCAATTAGAATTTAAAGCTACAAGAATCCAAGTGGCGTTTTTTCTAAAAAAAGTTAACGTTGCTGAAACCGACAGTTATGTCAGGGCACTCCATTCCTCTAGCATCTTGACTCAATGTACTGGGAGCAAATATGTCTTGGCATGAACACGTTGCAAGCATAGCAAAGAGAGCTTCTCAGAAGCTGGAAATATTATTTTGAACTAGAAAACTTTACACTTCACAATAACTGTTAATTCTGTACAAAGCTCAAATTCGACCAGTGATGGAATACTGCTCCCATGTTTGGGCTCTGCTCCCCAAACATACACTGCATTGGAACATCTAAAAACGGTTGGCGACTTAAGTCTATTCTACAAATATTTTTATGGACGGTGTTCAATGGATGTAGTCCACTTAATTCCCAGAACGGTGCATGCCGAAATACCAGGTGTACAAGTATAAAATGCGGATTTCAGACAACAGATGGTGCACCAATGTAATTTGTACTATAAAGGTTTGACACTGCGCCATTTTGTTGTCATCAACAAGTGTTAGACGCGCATGAGTGATAAATTGGAGAAGTGTGTGCATAGTGTTGTGTTGTGTTCAATATGTCGAAATTTATACCGAACAAAAAGCATTCGCGGACAGCTAAACTCGACATAATAATCTCGGGGCACTCCATTCCCCTAGCATCGTCACTCAAATTGTTGGGCGTTAATTTGGGAGCAAATATGTCCTGGCATGAACATGTTGCAGGCATAGCAAGGAGAGCTTTTCAAAAGTTGGGAATATTATTTCGAACCAGAAAGCTTTACACTCCACAACTGTTAATCCTTTATAAGGCTGAAATTCGACCAACTGTGGAATACTGCTCCGATGTTTAGGGCTCCGCTCCCAAACATACACTGCATTTGTTGGATTCTGTTCAGAGAAGGGCTGTTCGTCTGATTGGAGACCCAGAACTGACCGGCGGCCTTGATTCGCTGGAACATCGAAGAACGATTGGCGACTTGAGTCTATTCTACAAGTATTTTCATGGAGAGTGTTCGAAGGATGTAGCCCGCTTAATTCCTCCCAGAGCGGTGCATGTTAGAAGTACACGTCGCGCTGATACTTCACATCCATATGAGGTTCAGGTTGTTACTCCTCGTACAATGCTTTTCAAGCAGTCTTTTATATGGAGAACATCATCCCTTTGGAATAATTTGCCCAGGACTGTGTTTCCCACCGAGTGTGTCGCTCCTGTAGCGCTTTAGGGACTTTCCTGCAGCATGTGTGCTAGACCCATAAAAAAAAAGCATTAATTTTTTGTTTTTATTTGAAGAAAACTGCTGTTGAATCAAACCGATTACTTCGAGAAGCTTATGGTGAACATGCTCCATCGCAAGATACGTGTGAACGATGGTTTCGGCGTTTCAAAAGTGGTGACAAATGGAAAAGCGCAAAAACACGTGTGACATTTTGCTCGCTCGGTACGAAAGGAAGTCGTTTTTAGTGTTCCGTACGGAACACTTATAAGATCACTTCGGTGTCTGTCTGTCTGTCTGTCTGTCACACCCGATTTTCTCCGAAACTATTTGACATAGAAAGGTGAAATTTGGTAATAATATAGGAATTGATGGCCTCATCAGAGCCATGTAGTTTTGAGAATAAAATTTTGACTTAAGGGGTTAGTTTTGGGGGGTGAAGTCAGAAGTGAAAAAAAAATTTTTTTACTAGGTCATCGAGTGTGGTGTCAAATGAAAGCTTGTGAAAGCACGAGTAAAAAATGTATATATAATATTATACCTGCGTGCACTTTTCTTTGTATTATTCTTAAAAATTCGTGAAAAATCGCTGTCCCGGGCCTTATCTCGAAAAGTACTTATCAAAAAATTTCGAAAAAATTCTGGAATATTCTCCACGGGGTGTAGATTGAACGAAAATTATCACGAGTGCATTATCTTTAATAATTTATATGGTATATAAAAAAAACAAAAATTTCAAGGTCATCAGATTTCAGTAAAGATTGGAAATAAACTTTGTTGAAAACTCATTTGGGGTGTGTTTTGTGAAGTCACTAATTATTTTATACCACCGTAACATAAATTTTGACTTAACGGGTTCGTTTTGAGGGGTGAAATCGGAAGTGAAAAAAATTTTTTTTTACTAGGTCATCGAGTGTGGTGTCAAATGAAAGCTTGTGAAAACACGAGTAAAAAATATATATATAATGTGATACTTGCGCACACTTTTCTTCGTATTACTTTTAAAAAATCGCTGTCCCCTACCTTATCTCGAAAAGTACTGATCAAAAAATTTTAAAAAAATTCTGGAATATTTTCCACGGGGTATAGATTGAACGAAAATTATCAGGAGTGCATTACCTTTAATAATTTATTTGGTATATATAAAAAAAAACAAATTTTCAAAGTCACCAGTTTTCAGTAAAGATTGGAAACAAACTTTGTTGAAAACTCATTTGGGGTGTGCTTTGTAAAGTCACTGATCATTTTATACCACCCTAACAAAAATTTTTATTTTAAAATCAATCAACGTACGGAACACTAATTGTGCAAGTTCAACTTGCACTTGACCGGTTTTTGCATCATATAGTTACAGACCCAGGCGCGCCATCCACATCGACCGCAAGACCGAATCGCTTTGGCAGAAAGACGATGCTGTGTGTTTGGTGGGACCAGAGGGGCGTGGTCTATTATGAGCTGTTAACACCTGGGGAAACGGTTAATACTAAACATTACCAACAACAATTGACCGATTTGAACCGTTTGCTGCTTGAAAAAAGGCCAGAATACCGAAAGAGGCAACACAAAGTCATTTTTCTTCATGACAATGCTCCATCACATACGGCAAAACCAGTTCGCGACACGTTGGAAGCACTCAGCTGGGAAGTTCTACCCCATGCGGCTTACTCACCAGACTTGGCTCCTTCCGATTACCACTTGTTTGCATCGATGGGTCACGCACTTGCTGAGCAGCGCTTTGGTTCGTACGAAGATGTGAAAAAATGGCTCGATGAATGGTTCACAGCAAAAGGAGAAGATTTTTACTGGCGTGATATTCACAAATTGCACGAAAAATGGAGAAAATGTATAACAAGCGATAGAGCATACTTTGAATAAAGCACTTTTTATCATTTTTCCGAATTTACGTTTTTTTAGAAAAAAAATCCCCATTTCATACTTGTACACCTGGTACACCTCACAGTAATATATCACATCTGTATGAGGTTTCAAGCAGTTTTTTTATATGGAGAACCTCATCCCTTCAGAATAATTTGCCCAGGACTGTGTTCCGATCGAGTACAATCTACAGCGAGTCACGACCAACGTGAATCGCTTTTTCTGAATACGTGTCACTTCTTTAACGCTTTAGGGATTTCCTTGCAGCCCGAGAAAAAAATTGCTATTGCGTAACATGTTTCATGTCTTTTAATAGAAGGAAACAAGAATGAATACAAGCATGAAAGTCATATCAATAAATATACGAATAAAAGGAAAAAATATTTTAATTGAGGCATTTGTATCACAATATTACTTTTACCAACACGTTTGAACTTACTTTCTATACATTATTAGGTATTCATCCACAAAATTGATTAGTAGTGGAGAAACTGCAGTAAACAGATCAGAGACATCGTTTTTGATCACCTCTAAATAATTCTCACGACCAACCTAACCACTACGGTCTTGCACGACATTCCTTTGGCCGAGATGATGTATGGAAAAAATTTCATGGCTTGGACATTACCAAGAGTACAGGACCAGATGGATTACCAACATCGTTCCTTAAGAAGTGTTGTGATTCCTTGGCACTTCCTCTGAGCCTTATTTATCGATCTTCGTTTGATCATGGTTCATTCCCGAGACTGTGGAAGCATTCATGGGTTGTTCCGATCTTCAAGTCTGGTTCAAAGAGGGATATTAAGAACTATAGAGGGATTTCGTTACTGCCCATATTATCTAAGATTTTTGAATCCCTAATAACGGATGAGCTGTTTGAAGCTTTCAAATCCCACATAGCGGTCGACCAACGTGTTTTTTTTTAAAAAAAGATCTACCCCTACTAATCTGGGAGTGTTTCAGGACTACGTTGTGAACGCCGTCGAGAGTGGTTCTCAGGTCGATGCCATCTACACAGACCTGACCAAGGCCTTCGATAGGGTATCCCACCGATAACTCATCAAAAGACTGTCTAGGCTGGGTGTGGGCGGGCCATATATTCAATGGATCGAGTCCTATTTAACAAAACGGCAACAGTGTGTTAAAGTTGGTAGTACCGTATCCCGTGAAATAAATGTGTTGTCGGGTATGCCACAGAAATCTCACCTAGGTCCGGTCTTATTTTTAATATTTATTAATGGTGTTACCTCTGTCTTTCGAAAATGTAAATGTTTATTGTACGCCGACGATCTTAAACTGTTCTGCGCGGTTGATTCTTCAAAAGACCGTGTAGACATACAAACTGATTTGAACAAGCTACTCAAATGGTGATCCTTAAATCACTTAGAAATTAATACCTCAAAATGTAGGATTCTTAATTTTTATAAACGCAAAGAGCTTATTAATTTTAATTATTGTTTAGATAGCAAACCTTTACAAGCTGTTGATAGTTTTAATGATTTGGGTGTGATTTTTAGCAGTGACTTGAGTTTTAATAGTCACATTGATAATATATTACTGAAAGCATCTCGTATGTTAGGTTTTCTACGCCGTACCTGTTATGATATCTGTGATACTGGACCTATTAAGTCTATGTGTAATTGTCTTGTTAGGAGTGTTTTGGAGTATAATAGTGTCATATGGGGTCCTGTTTATAACTGTCATATTAATCGTCTGGAGTCTGTCCAAAATAAGGTTGTAAAATTCATTTTATACAAACTAAAGTTTTCCTACAGCAATGTACCGTGCTTGACTCGTACTCAATTAGTAGGTATAGAAACACTTGAAACACGAAGACGCAATGCTTTAGTTTTATTTTTGTACAAATTACTTACCGGTCAGATAAACTGTCATACTTTGCTGTCCCATGTCGATTTTCGGATTCCAAACAGGAACACAAAGTTTTTCTAATAGACTGTTAAGTAATTATAATGCAAATGTTAGTGATTTAGATCTGTTTAGATATAGTATGACAACATTTAAAAACAAAATAAAGTATAGACGTATTAATATAGTAACTCTAGGGCAACGACAGTAACAATTTATCTGTTATCTTAGTTATTACTTCTTTTTGTAAATTATTATATGTGCATGCTTTTTTTTGTAACTATAATTACTGTTTTACTATTTGGAGTTGTTGCTCTGTAAGTATTTATTGTATAAATAAATAAATTATAAATTAAAACATACAGAAGCTAACTTACCTCATTGTATATACAACATTAAGCGGCTTGTCCCCATAAAACAGATAATTTAATGTTTATGTTGTTAAAAAAAGCACTTTTGATGAAAGCGGACTTAAGACTTGTCAAAGTCAAGTCGAGTAATATTGCTACAGTTAAATTTTGGAGCAGCATTTTTCATTTCAACACAGCTTCAGAACTTATTTACACGTAATGCACGTCAAAATATTTAAAAGTGTTTGTATCTAGCGTCGTGTTTTTTTGCTCTTAGTTTGATAAAATATTTATAGGTAATCTAAAATTCAGTTTATGAAGGTAGAAACAACGCTCCAAGTTGATCCCCACAGCAAGACTAATCAGCAGCCTTTATTCTGGCATCATTGACAGGTGCAGTTTGTTAAATTAACTTTATTCTGATAAACCCAAAACTTATTTGAAAAAAAAAGAACTTACCTATTTTTGAAAAATATAAAATATATAAGAAAAAAAAAATGTAAATATTATATTTATATTTACACAAAAATTTTATGTTGCTTGCCTTACAAATAATCAACAAGATATTAAGTATTTGAACTTATGATAGTTATTAACAAAACTAACAACTACAACCAAAAACCAATTGGCAATATACTTAAATATTATCAGGATTTTTTTTGATTATCATATAATAACTATTGATTTCTACCAAATTAAATAAGGGGCAAAATGTGTTGCGTTTAATTTATTTAAAAAAAAAAACCAGTAGTAAATGCCAAATATAGTTATGTACACTCTAAATCGTATGTTATTAGCATACTCTAAAGAAAGTTTAAAACTAAATGAGAATTGTTACTGTACGACAAACAGAGTGAATATAGACTTTTTTGGAAAACGATAGTGTGAACTTGTTTATTATTTTTTTCAATAAAGGTAGTAAAGGTTTACCTTTTCTCGGTAGACTCCGATTATTTTAATAATTTTTAATATTCGTTGGAAACATTATTGACCAACAGTACTATATTCTGAAACAAGTGTGTTGAAAATAGCCCTTTTTCACCCATATTATACACTAAACTACTATTTTAATATATCATGTATTTCTGGTTTTCTAATCTTGCTTGTAGAAGAACCGATAATAGACGTGTGATAAGCGACATTTCCGGTTGCTAACCTTGTACTGTTTACACCATAGACATAGAGGATGGACTGAGCATTAACTTCACAAAATTGACCAATCCCTAGAAAGAGATAAAGCGACTGTGCGACCAATACCTGTCTCTTCTCTGTAGGCCTGTAATAAACAAGGCGCAGTACCCCGAGACGGAATTCAAAGCGAGAAAAGTCCTCACCCGATTTTATCTCAAATACAGTCCCTGGCCAAATTATTAGACGCACTGCAAGATTTCATGTAAAATATTAATTACCGAGTGATATTGTACCGTTTTATTATTTTAAATTGATTTGTTTTTTATTTTTTTATTATCCAATCAATTACCTATTTATTTGACATAAGTAAAACAGCATTAATTTAGAAAAGCATAAGTTTATTAAGTTTTAAAGAAAAGTGAAATTAATGTTAGTAAAAGTCAATATTAGGTGAGCCACCTTTAGCCGCTATCAAAGCTTTAATTCTGCGCGGCATGCTATCAATGCAAGATTGTACTGTCTCCTGCATTTGAGGATGATGATTCCACACATGAATAATCTTTTCTAGGAGCTGGGTTTTGTTGGTAATCACATCTTTAGCCACTTCTCTTTTCATCAGCTCCCACACATTTTCAATGGGTTCATATTAGGGCTATTACCTGGCCAATCCAACAGAGGGATATTTTTTTCTGCCAAAAAAGCTTTAACAGACCGAGCAGTGTGGCAGGGAGCTCCATCTTGCATGAAAGTGAATGGTTCCCCATTTGGAAACCATTCTCTGAGCTGCGGAGTCAACCGATTTTGTAATACTTCTTTGTACTGATCTTGCCTCATTATTCCTTTGACGACGTACAGACGTCCAGTGCCCTTGCCGCTGATGACTGACCAAATCATCACTTTGGTGGGATGTTTAACCGTCGGGACGACACAATCAGGATGAAACTTTTCTCCATGACGACGACGCACATACTGAGCTTTATTCTGCAAAATTTCGAATGTGCTTTCGTCACTGAAGCAGACCTGTCAAAAATAGAAAAAATATATAAACTTCCATGTTTATTTGCTTTATTTAACTGAAAATGATAATAATGTATCAATTATTGATTAAATTGCTGTATCTTACCGATCTCCAGAAGTCCACATCTTTCTCTTGCCATTGTTTGGCCCACTTCAGGCGCTTTGCTTTCATTGCAGCTGTTAACTTGGGCTTCCTGGCGGGGTGACGGGCCTTAAAATCTAATTCTTTCAATTTTCTTCGAACAGTGCGCTCAGAAGCATTTACGCTAGCATCCTGGAGTTGTGATTTTATTACCTTTGTGGTAGCAAATCTGTTTTCTACACAAATTTTCTTCAAACATCTTTCTGACCGTGGAGTGAAAATTGGTTTTCTACTGCATCTTTTCTTTCTTTTCGGGCTTAATTCCTTCCCTGACTCAATTTTCTTTTTTATGCGTCGTACACTAGCTTCAGAAACCTCCAATCTTCGTGATATTTCTCGGTTTGTAAATGTTTTCGCAATCACAAGGGCCTTCACTTCAGCTTTTTTACGTGGTGAAAGATCGCCTTTTCTACCCATAATGAAAATAGTCCAATTACTTTTTTAAAACACTGCATACAAAATAAACTAATAACTGAGTAGTATAAAACTGTTAAACAAACAATCACAGTCCATAAAGCCACAGAAACACGTCCGTACCTGACTCGATTCCGATCGCGACTGATACAGGTTTGTACTTGTTTACGTTCATGTATCACTTTGTCAACACAGTGTTGCCATATGTTAAAAATAAATACAAATATGTAGTCTACAACAATTCTTTTAAATAAAAATCAATAATATTGTAGTTTAAATATACCATTATTGCATAAAAACTCTTAAGAAACATAAAATTACTAAAAAAAATACAGTGCGTCTAATAATTTGGCCAGGGCCTGTAGAACACACAGAAATATTATTTTCAAGAGCGCTGTCGCTTAGCGGCATTCTAGAAAGAGACAGCTACTGGCCACTTATTCGCTTTGCTCTCTCACACTTTTGCGTCCAAATTTGCTTCACAGCGGGATACGGAACACTCAGTCCATCCTCTATATCTATGGTTTACACCATAGACATGAAGGGTGGACTGAGCTTTCCGTATTCCGCTATGATGTAAATATGGACGCAAAAGTGTGAGAGAGATAAAGCGAATGTACGGGTACGGCGTCTTGGTTAACAGGCCTACAGAATAGGGGCAGGTATTGGCCGCACAGTCGCTTTGTCTCTCTCTAGAGAGTGGTCAATTTTGTGAGGCTAATTCTCAGTCCATCCTCCATGTCTATGGTTTACACAGGATGAACAATTCATAATGCAAATTCATGTAATTTTATTGAAACTTCACATACAGTTTTTAAATGTCTTAATTGAAATAGGGATCTTCTAAATATTTTTAATCCGTTTTGTGTATAGATTCCAAGTTCAGGTGATATTTTTGGGGAAACGGATTCTTAGCCTGGCAAGCCTACCACAAGTCGCTAAAAATGTGATATTACGAGGGCCGCTTTTTAAGTTTTTACAAACGACCAGCGCTATTGAGTTGTTAGTGTTAAAACAGTGGCAGCTTAGAAATTGGCCGAGTAGTTTGTTTACAGTAAGCGTTAAAAAACAGTTTTGTGAACAAATGGAAATTTCACGTGAAGGTTTTCGTTGGATGATTTTTTACGATTTTAGTAAAGGTCTAACTCAACAATAATGCCTCGAATCGCTTCGTTCAGAATTTCCCGGACCCAAAATAGATTAACTGTTGAATAATAATGCATGTTATGACTGTTAACTGCTCCATTACTGCGAAAAGTAGCTTCATCAGAAAACATTATTTTGGATAAAAAAAAATTTGGATTGGACTCTATTGCTCCATTCATGGTGGTACAAAAGTTTACTCGTCGTTCAAAATCACGGTCTTGAAGTTCTTGGTGTAGTTCCATATGAAAGGGATGATACTTGTATTTTCTCGTGGTGCGATTAGCCGTAGATTGGGATGTGTCAAATAAGTCAGCTAGTTGACAGCTGCTGACCTGGGGATTATCTTCAACATGAAGTAAAATTTCCATTTCTTTTTCCTCATTGGTAGCATTCTGGTTTACTACTCTCGTTTCGTATACTCAACGCTACCACTAGCATCAAACCGTTCCATTAAGCACTGAAAAGATTTTCTAGATGGTATACGGCTATTAGGGTACTTCGCTCCGTAAAGCCTTACTGCCAAGACAAGTTTTTTCCGCCTCCCCCAGTATATAAATCATATCAATTAATTCATTTTTAGGAAAATCCATAACTATTACCTTTATACGTCACTTACTACAACAAATTAAACTATTTTTACTTGCTTAATAGACATGTCAAAATTTGACAATGCCTGCATTTTTGGTTTGTCTTGACAATTATGATGTTATAGCGTAAGCGTATTAAAAACAAGGATAAAAATTGAAAAATTCAAAATAAATCGAAAACTATTAGCCTGCCTGCATTTTTTGGTTTGTCTTGACAATTATGATGTTATAGCGTAAGCGTATTAAAAACAAGGATAAAAATTGAAAAATTCAAAATAAATCGAAAACTATTAGAAATAGGTATATGACATACTTAATAAAAGTTGAAGGGTTTTGTAAAATCTATCAGCAAAAATAATAATATACAGGGTGTGTCATTTAGAAAATTTTCAGATTTTTCAATTTAAAATAGTCGAAATGCATAAATTTATTTTGAACACCCTATAGCATCTAACTCAAATTTCTTTACATATATCTTTTTTTTTATCTCTATAGAACGCTCGTACCAATTATGAGTATTCCCTCTTCCTCTTCAGAAACAATGGCGCTACTGGTAATTTTTTCAAAACTGAAAACTAGTATTTTTAAAAAAAAATTGAAATATTAGAAAAACTACTAGGTTTTGGTATATAACATTATTAATAAAAAAGTTATAAAATTTTACGCAGAATTTAAAAATAAATTAGAAAATAGGATGTTCCATTTTAAAAAAAAAACATGTTATATCGGCCACACTTTTTTGAAGTACCCTGTATACTCAAAAATAATAATTTTAAACTGTGCACCTTAACCTTCCCTAAAACTATTGTATTTAACATTTTTTAGTCATTCGCGAAACAAATGAGATGAACTTTACTCTATCGTTGACTCACCCTGTACAATAAACTATTTCTAATTACTAGCATATTTTTCTTTGTTTACTGCTTCCAAAATTGCCCGTTCTGAATATCGGTATGTCGTCGTTTCTCATTTTTGGTTATATTCAACCAGTGGTTGATATAACTTTTTTGTGGATCGAATGAAAAATAAATTTTCAATTTATTGATTACTAAACTGAGACCGAAAAGTAGTTTACTATTTAGTGTATCAATTCAAATTAATTGTAGGATTAAGAAACAGTTGTACTATGCTAAATAGTTTAATAATTTATATGGGAGAAAAAATTTATAGATAGTTGTAGACATCAATTTTGCGAAAACTGTTCTGAATTTTAAATGGATGTCAAAGTTATGTTATATGTGATTACATGTACCTCACTATGGTAGCCAATCAAAATAGTCGTTTGTTTATTACATTTAACTTATTTTCTCAAAAAAGATTTAGAAAACAGAAAAAAAAATTACAAAGCTGGTCGACAATGTTTTCAAGCATATACTAGACAAAAAGTTCATACACAAAAGAGTACAAAGTACTTCTAAATGATCATCCTAAAAAGGTTATTGCTAAAATATCATCTGTTCATAAATTTTTATTAGAAAGATTTTTTCTTTAGAAAATTTTTGAATAATCTACATGAACTGATAAGAATATTCCCTAAAATGTACAATATTAGTTACATCGTTCAGTTAAAACACACATTTAAGTGGTTCTGATAAACCTAAACTGAATGTTCAACATTAATATTACTTTAGAATTTGGTTGTATTAAAGAATTTATTAGTTTTTGTGTATAACAATAAACTAAATTCCAATACCAACAGACAGTCAGGATGTAGGAAATCCATGTTGGTACGTTAAAATTTGATTGTAAACACTATCAAGTAATAAATATGTGACACTAGTCAATTCGAACATCTTCTGTCTTGAATTTTTGCATGTGTTTGTAAGCGATTCTTCTGTTCTTCATTTAATTATGGGTATATTTTTGAAATTAACAATAAACCGTTTATCAAAAGTGCCACTCCCTCTTGTCGGTCTCAAAAATACCGACTTTTTAGACAATGAGACGTCATATACAGATAGAAACCAAAGAATAACGAACACACCATTTGAATTACTTTTTGTATATGCAGGACTATTGGTCAGCTTATACTAAATGTAGCCTAAAATGTTTTAAAACATACTATCTGGATGTTTCCGTCAAAGATAACCATCCATAATGTATTAGGTCATCGTCAGAACCTCTTTAACAGTAGTTAAGAGGTATCTGTATATAGTTTTTAAAACTGGCTGGTCGTGTATCTTACGCGATCTATATATTTACAGAATTCAGCTTCTATATAAAAAAACATATTTTTACTTGGTTTCATATAATAATAGATGATCATTTAGGATCAATTATAACCAACAAGTTGGCCACTGAAGAGTGGAAATATGCTTTGGTGTAAGATACCTGTGCTATCTAGCCATCTTGCAGGAATTGTACCTATAACTTGACGTAATCTCCCTCAATTTAATATTTGACAGTTGTCACTATTGTGATTGTTGTTGTTACAAGAGCAGTTCTATTTGTAAAACTATTATATCGTCACGTAATTTCAAATGTACCTTATTTCACTATGTCATGTGACGTCTCGTAGGTTAGTAGAATAGATAAATAATCGAATGTGATCCGTCAAAAAACTAGATGTGGAGGTAATGTACATAATGAGATATATATATATATATATATATATATATATATATATATATATATATATATATATATATATATATATATATATATATATATATATACAGTGTGTTTCAAAAAGTTTTATACAAATGGAGAAAAAGTTTATCTTACATATTACAAAAAAAAATTATTCTTGATCAAAAGCTCTGTATCACATGGAAATCTATAACCAAGCATCAAAATTTTAAAATATTATAAGGGAAAATAAAAAGTAATGATTTATAATGGAGAGTAAAGTGTGTTTAAATTTAAATACGGGGCAAAATATTAATTAATTATGCTGACGTTTAGATTTGTGGCCTTCCTAGTAAAAAATTCAAAAAAACTCCAGTAAACACGTCAGTAATTGTTGGATTATTTATCGAATAAAAGAAAAAGAAAGCACTACAAATTTTAAGCTGAAAATAAATGAACATATCTTTGGAAATATCTAATAATTGTCAATAAACTTCAAAGCTAACGTAAGTCTGTATTTGCAATAATTAGAAATGCCAGTAAAATTGAGCGTTGAAGATAAAATTGAAATTGTTCTCATAGTTGGAGATAATTATAAAACTTTTAGAGAAGTAGCAGAAATTTTTAATGATAGACACCCTGATAACACTGTACACTTAACAACTGTAGGATATCTAATAAATAAATTCAAGATTTATAGAAGTGTTGAAAATAAATTTAAAAAGAATCATCCGGCATGGGTTTCAAATGAAGATAATCAAAATCCAGTAATGCTGTCGGTAGTAGAAAAGCCAAAAGATTCCCATCGGAAAAGATCAGCTTTATTGAATGTGAGTAAAATTACAGTTGCGAGAATTTTAAGATCAAATCAATTTAAACCATACAAACCCCAATTTACCGATACTTCAAAAACAGGAGATTTTGAACGAAGATTTGAATTTTATGCTTGGTTTCAAGGAGAGTTAGAAGATAACAGGTTTAGAGCAAGACAAATAGTTTTATCTGACGAAAAATATGATACGATCAAAATCAGTGCACTAGTTTTTAATTAATTTCTTTTTCCTTTATTCAATAAATAATCCGACAATTACTGACGCGTTTACTGAAGTTTTTTTGAATTTTTAACTAGGAAGGCCACAAATCTAAACGTTACCATAATTTTTTAGTTCCTATTAACATTTTCTATTATTATTTTGTTCTGTATTTAAATGTAAACACTACTCTTCATTATAAATCATTATTTTTTATTTTCCCTGTATACCATAAAATATTTTAAAATTTTATGGATTTCTATGTGATGCAGAACTTCTTATCGAGAATAATTTTTTTGTAATATGTAAGATAAACTTTCTCTCCATTTGTATAAAACTTTTTGAGACACACTGTATATATACAAAAACCTGACTACACGGCAGCGTTCAATGTGCCACTTACATGTAAAGAATAATAAAAGGTAGGTCCGTAGGTCCTATAACTCTCCAAAGTTTTATGTTTCTCTGATGATAGCAGTAATGAAGTTGAATACACTTCTACAACCGATCTACCCGTTCCAGATAAAACAAGATTTCTACATCCATGACCCCACGAAGCTAATATGTTAAATCAATTCTATCTGCAAGGGGATAAAAATGCATCAATCAGAAAACCATAATAGTTTAGGGCAGGGGTCGGCAACCTTTTAACTAAGGGGTGCCAGTTTTCATCCATACAACATTTTGCGTGCCGACATAGGTACTTACTACAACTAGAATTAACAAAAATTAACTTAAATTAACTTAAAATATTGCTTTTAGAAAGTTTAATTACAAAAAAATTTTAACATTTAACAAATAATTTTATTATACTAGTCCTAGGACCTAGTGTGAACCCTGCGCTTGAAGTTCTTTAGAGAGTTTCAGTTCATGTCTGGTTATTTTCAGTGTCACACATGCTTCCGAGTTGTCTGTTGTCAGCCTGCTTCGGGACGGGTTTAAAATCACTCTCATATGGGAAAAAAGTTGTTCACAGATATAGGATGATCTGAAAGCTGTAAGCATGGCAAACGCTACTTTCTTAAGACAAATAAATTTCTCTGGTAAACTCATCCAACAACTGAGTATTTCGTTTGAATGGTTCTGGCAGTCACCTTCTAATACCCTTCTTAATTCTACAAATTTCGTGTTCCATAACTCGAAGCTTTTAAATTCAATATATTGAAGATCAAAATCATTAATGTCCATCCATGAGAAAAGAGATATGTCAAAGCAACTGCTGGAAAAATCCATTAAATCTGGTTTGATTAAAAAAGCGAACATAGGACCATGTTTATCAAAATCCTGATCCCTCTCGATAAACTCCTCTTTTAAATTAGTCATATATTTAAGAATTTCGTCTATCAGTGCACCATCGTCGACACTGGATATATAAGTTTTTAAATTTGGAAAATATTTATATGTGTTTGTAGTAATATCGCTGATAAATAAATCTATTTTTAATTTGAATGATTTCCAGGATTCGTATAAAGCCAGAACTGTTTTACCTTAATATCAGTAAGACACATTAACATACAGATCCAGTTCTTATCTTCTAGTTCAGGATAAGCATCCACTTGATTTTTTCCAACAAGAACGATTTAATTTCGCCCAGACATTGCACAAATCTAGAGAGCACTTTACTACGGTTGAGCCAGCGCACATTATTGTGCAATGGTATATCTGAATATGCACTTTCTAATTCCTGCAGAAACGCCTTAAATTGTCTATGGATCAGTGAAGAACGACCGACAATGTAGTTAACTATTTTAACCACCCTATCCATCACGGATTTTAAATTTCCAGCGGAAATTTTAGCGAACAAACTATCTTGGTGAATTATGCAATGAAAATGCAAAACTGATCGACCCATGCGTTCAATAAGAAGGGAAACAAATCCTTTATGTCTCCCAATCATAGTAGGAGCGCCATCTGTCGTTACGCAAAAAAATTTATTTAAATCAATGTTCCGCTTTTCAAAATGTTTAACAAATTCTGAAAATATATCCTCTCCTCTTGTAGTTCCCTGCAATGGGAGCAGACAAATCAGCTCTTCATACACACTGCCATCATCGAAGTATCGCGCAACGATTGCCAGACGGGCATTGTCATTAATATCGAACACTCATTAATATCGACACTTTCATCCAATGCTACACTAAATACAAAACTCCGTTTGATAGCGTCTCTCTGCTGTTTTTGGACATTTTGTGTCATTTCGGTAATTCGTCTCTCGATGGTCCGCGCTGATGCTGGTATATCCCTAATCCTGGCCAATATTGTATCCTTATTGGGCAAGTCGTCGAATAAAATCTCGCCAGTACGTTTGCTTCATAAATTCTCCGTCAGTGAACGGCCTACCCTTTTGTGCCAACGATTGTGCAATTTTGAAACTGCATTCAGTTACCTGATTTTTTCCTTGGAAAACTTTGCTAAAGAATGTTGACTGTTTCTCGTATTGTTTACTTGCTCTTTGTATTGCCTCCCTTTTATCAGCGTTATCTTTAAATGACCATTCATGTTTTATCTGGAAATGTCGTTGAACACTAGATGTCCGGAAAACTACGCTTTCCCGACATAGGACACAAATGGGCCGATCGTTTTGCTGTACAAAACCGTAATCTGTTGTCCATGAAGTTTGAAATGATCGAACGTCTACCTTCTGTTTCTTCGCGGCCATAACGCAACGTAATTTTAATTTTTAAACTTTTCGACGACTATTGACTGGAACGGATGTTACTTCTATACTAAATGACCCAAACGTGTAGCCACTTGCTATATATAGAAAAATAATGTTTCCAGAAAATTCCAATAATTACGTTTATTGAATTTCTTAGAACAAAAATTATTATCTACAACGCGCCCATTGCAATCAAAGGGCCGCCTAGAAGTTAAATCTAACAAAAACTAAAGTTCGGCAAGATAAAAAGAGTTACGGCGCGCGTCGGATCGATTGAAGTCTGAATCTGAATTGAGGACGTTTATTTGTGTTTTTGCCTAGGCTTATATTTTGAGGCTTGACGTCTTTAATACTTGCCGAAATTAAAGCCAAACCAATGCATTCAGTAAAATTATAAATTACAAAATATATATTTTGTAGTTTTTGGTAATAATACCTAGTGACCTATATAATATGTCGTTTTTGTTTGTATCGTTAAAGTAATACTGTCTTCGATTATTTACTTAATTTCGAAACATGTCACAGATTACAGAATTAATGTGTAAACTTTGAATAGGTACGCGTGCGATTCAAAATTGCTTGGCGTGCCAGAGATGGCACGCGTGCCATAGGTTGCCGACCCCTGGTTTAGGGTGTCGGTATGTCGACGAGGTTTTCACGGATCTATTTGGTAGCAGGTATCACATTTCTACAGGACAGCGTTCATTGGCTTGTAGCAAAATCAGAAGTCTACTCTTCAACATAGCCTGGGGGGCGGCGGCAAAGGAGCCCTAAGGGAGTGGCTACTTTTTTTATTGGAGGTTCTTTTTTGTGAAAAATCTTCACCATTACCAATTTTTTACTTGGGTATTAGTCATAAGTTGCTAAAGTTCCACTGTAGGTAAGAGTTTCTTTTGGAGTTCCAGTGCAAGAGTGTGTTTTTTTTTCATCAATCGGGTTGTCTTTTGGTGCCCCCTCTATGAGCAGCACCTCCCTTCAGATGTGGACACGACTGGTCCAAATTTTCAACAATATACACATCCTGGGTAATGCTGAAGCGTTCTGGCAATGATAAAACATATTGTGAATAGTCATCCCCAAGGTAACATCCAGTGTTCTACGGTTTTTAGTTTTCGTCATGTAATTAGATTAGTGTCAAGATGTCTGTGGCAATAGCTAACATTGGGTACCAATAGGCCTGCATCTAATGAGTTCACATGATAAGTGCTCCATAACTAAATCAAAATGTAGTTGCAGACACTGGTACTATTTATGGAGAAGAGTGTTCTAGGGACTCATTATCGACAGGGAATGTAGTAAAAATAAGAATATTTTAAACAAATTTTTTATTCAACAAGTAATAATTTTTTTCTTCTTAATATAAATAATTTCAAGGCATAAAGGCCTTTATTTTTTTAATCTGCCATTTAACAGCTGTACCCATGAACACTTACTTAATTTTAAAATTTTTCTTTTCCATCATCTTCATGAATTGTGATTAAAAAAAGTAAATTCTAATTATCGTAAGTTAAATTACGATTCACCTCTCTAGGAGATTTCATTAAATAGAACTCCCACCTCATAATTTAAAGAGGACCTGTTAAATTTAGTTTTTTTTTGCCTACCTTGGTACATACTATTCAAATATATCGGGGTAAAAACTATAATTATAAAGATGGAATATTTCTTTAGAAGGAAATTGAAACTAAACACCATCTTGTTTAATCCTGTAAAACAAAAAGTAAATTAATAAATGCAAAGTACTGAAGAAACTAAAGCGTATTTTTACTAGTCTTACACAATAAAAAATGTCTTCATTAGCCCTGAGAAAATTCTTATAGTCTTTTCCATTGTACAACAGTATACCGGGAAGGCCTAGAGACATTTTTATTTCAGAAATTCTTCACGCAAACTTGACATGCATACACATAATAGTGTATTATTCAATGGAGAGTAAGAATAATTACTGACAATTGAGTATTGTACAATTTCTACAACTATAAAACTGTATTTATACAAATATCAAGAAATAATTCTTTTTTCACATACCAACTGATATGACTGAAATTTGAAGGTGGCTGACCAAAATGAATTCTTGCACACAAGCGCACTGAACGTGGTAGCTCAACAGTACGTAGATATGAATCATGACCTCCATGTGTATCAAATATGAACAATTTGCTTTGTTAACTTGTCACTTATTAATAAATTTCTACGTGACTGCAGTTTCGTAGGTTTACTACATTTGCAAATGCAATGTTGCATTTGAAAATGTGGTAAATCCACGAAACTGCAGTCACGTAGAACTTTAATAATAAAATGATAAGTTAACAAAGTAACTACGTTGGGACTTTGGAATCTTCTCACCGATACTTTTCAATCTTTGCTCAGAAGAAATCATTAGATCACTGATCGAAGAAATCAGAAGAGTAAAAGTCAATCGAGTGCTAATCATTAACTCAATATATCCGGGCAATTCTATTAATACCCAACCTAAACGACATACAAATATAAATTTATAAAGCAACAGCAAAGAGTTAAAAGTATTGTCAGTCACTTAACATAAAAGAGACGAAACATAAGGAAAAAATGTTTTACATTCATTTTATTAATACATTTTTTATAATAAAAGGCTGCTTGTGTAAACAACATAGAAAAAACTAACATACAGTTCTAGGACAACTAACTATAGAGAAAAACGACTGCTCTGAGATAAAATCAGGATAGCACAGGTACGAACAACTTTTATGAGGTGGAAAGAATTATTCTGTAGCGCTGAGATCAGTCTAGGATTAAATAAAATATAATCAGGATGGTGGCTCAATAAGTACCCGTGCTTGAAGACAGGTGACGTTGCTAAGGCAAGTTAATGTTACCATCGTGTGCTGTCATCTAACGGATGACACCAAAAAAATTTGGCACTGATTCATAGGTTAGTTTGCGTTTGGTAGCCATTTCAATAAGTAGTGTAACGTATTTGTCGCCAAGATGGAAAAAGTGTAGTTAATTTAAACGTGGTCGACCATCCGTTTTTTATGAGGATCGCCCGGGACATCCATCAGACGTCGTTATCGAGGAAATTATTCTCGCCGATCGTCGAACAAAAGTGTACGACTTAGCAGAGGCCATAAGGGTGTCGACGGGAATGGTAATTAATATTGTACATGATAAGTTGGTTATGAAAAAGTAGTCGGCCCGATGGGTGCCGCGAATACTCACCGTGAGCAAGCAGGTGCTGCTTTCAACTTCAAAGCTGTGTTTGGAGCAATTTAAGCGAAATCCGAAGGACTTTTTGGGTCGAGTTGTCACCATCGATAAGACCTGGATTTATCATTATACACCCGAAACCAAGCAACAATGAAAACAACGGGTTGCTTCCAGCGAATCTGCTTCAAAGAAGGCGAAGACAGCCCTATCGGCCGGAAAAGTTATGGCGACGATTTTTTGGGATGCAAAGGGCAGCATACTTCTTAGAAAAAGAAAGAACGATCACTGACCTATGCTATAGTGAGTTATTGGACCGCTTTGACAATTGAAGGAAACATGGCCTCATTTAGCAAAGAAGAAAGTGCTGTTTCACCACGACAATGTTTCAGCACATTTATCCGGAGTTGTCGCCACCAAACTGCATGAATTGCGTTATGAATTGCTGCCCAGACAAAAGCGTATTTTGGGAAGTTGGACGATTCCCATTTTTTGGACAGATTAAAAAAAATGGTAAGGACGTTGGGAACAGTGTATATACCTAAAAGGAGATTATGTTGAAAAATAAAAAAAAAAAATTGAAAAAAATGGCGTCTTCAGTCCTAACACGGGTACTTATCCAACCACCCTCGTAATAACGTCTCAATATTGTTCTATGTGGTGGTGTGGAGGCATGAACGATATTCGAAAATTAACTATGTATATAACATGCCGATTACTGAAAAATAAAGGGGTAGAGAAAATAACAAATAATAATAATAATAAAAATAAAAAATAATCATGAAAAGAACAGAGAAAAAAAAGAGTTATAACTATCATAAAGAGACTAGAACTTCAGTACCTGGCACACGCTATGAGAGAAGAGGCGTACTATTTGTACAACTAATAATATGAGAGAAAATTCAAGGCTGGAAAAGTGTAGGAACAACATATTCACTGTTGTGGAGCTTTTGAGATTCTTTTAACTGCACAATAAACGAAATATTTAAATCGACAGTCTCGGGAATACCTATAGCCCTGATAATTGTCAACTTTCGTAATGAAAACTCTTGAACAATAGTCCTCAATACATATTTAACTGAAATCATTTATGATTAATTTCCTTGATTAAAGACGACATGGCTAAATAACCATAATAGCTAACACCAAACCGACTGCATGACAAAAAGAAGAGAAATTTATAGCAACAACACCACTGTTACGAGGCAAATTTGATGAGTTTTCTTCTTTTAAATTTGTTGAAATGTGAAATTAATGAATAATGAAAATTCGGTTAAAAACGGTCGAATCACTATTCAATATCTTTCAATAACATGCAATTTTTAAAATTGCATAATAATGTATGTATTTTAAAAAAGTTGTAGCAAAAATATTTCGTTCGCAAGAAAAATAGCAGTATATAATAAAGTATGGAGAAAAACTAGCAAATTTCTACTACTTTTTTCATGTAAATTTTATTTTAATTTGGGTGGCGCAGTACAAAACTTTTTATGCATGCTTGTAAAAATGTCTCTGTATCTCCAAATCTTAACAACTAGCAATATAAATATATGAATTCAAGTGTATGTTTTTAAATTGCCAATTCTGATACAGCAAGAATATGTTGCAGTCATATAAAATTAATTTGTCAATGGAAAAAACTAATAGAAAACAAAGATAAATGTTGTGATGGTAAAATGCAGTATATAGAGGACAAAGTGAATTATCACTGTTTATTCTTAATAAGAAAATCGTTTCCCATGAAAGCAATTGGTAATAATCAGTGAAAACCACATGAAATTATTTGTAATAATAAACAACTCTCTATTTTGCAATAAATTGCAGTAAAACCTAACAGGTGACAATATAATTACACTTTTATCTATCTTAAAACAGCAACATGTTGGTATAACAGAACAAAACTTGCTTGTAAGCCAAAAGAACATATACAGTCTGTCAAGTAAGAACGTGTCCGCGATAATTCATTTTTGGTAAATGCGATTCTAGCGATTTAACGAAAAATCGGTAGAGGGAACCTTTATCTATGACACATTTTAGAAAAAGTATCAGTCGATTCCGAACTGTCGTCAAAATCACGTAAAATCTAATATGAGTAACTTGTTTGCGTGTCGGTTCGAGGCAGTCTTTCTTTATTTCCATCTAAAGGGATCAAAAATCCCTCGCTAATATATTAAAAAGTCGGTATCATTTGTGAAGAAGTGAGTAAATCGTGACGAAAAATGTCGACGACTTGCCAAAACGTGGCTCGATAGGCAAAGTCGCTCCGAAAGTCGAAAAACGAATCGCGTCTTTGCTTTCACGGGACCCGAAATTGACGCTGCGTCGAGGAGCGACAAAATTAAGAAAATCAAGTTTTAATGTATCCCATGAGACCCGACATCTTCAAGTTCGTGATGTCAAATTTGGAAGCACGTTGAAGAAACCTTTGCTAGGCGAAAATCACGTTGAGAAGCGGCTCGCTTGGGCCAACGATAAGATACTAGAGTGGCCCTCACAATCACTGGACGCTAACCCTATTGAAAACGTTTGGTCTCTTGTAAAAGGAAAGCTCAGAGGAAAGATTCTGAGGACTTTGACTCCGTTGTATTGCGAGATTCGAAAAAATTGCAGAGTATCCAGAAAATCTCGTCGACAACATGCCTCGAAGATGCCAGGCGATTATTTTTTTAAGAATACGAGCAGTCACGTTCTTACTTGACAGACTGCAGTTATGCTTTTGCAAATAAAAAAATATATACTATAACTAATTGCAAAGCATTCGATTTTAGCAGTTTTTGGCAAAATAGAGCGTACAAGAAATACTGATGTTTTTAAATTTATCAGATGGATTCATCAATGGTTTACGCCAAATATTTTTTGAGTATACACAACAGATAAAGCAGATAAGGGTTCAGTTTCATCCAATCAATTTAAAAACATACTTTATGTTTAGGAACGGTGGTCCTATCAACACCATGAATTGTTCCCTATCAAACCCATGCAACTATTCAATGGTGATCTTATAATGGATTACCCACAATTGTACGTCAGCAAAATTTAAATAACCCTCTTTGATAGCACACTTTGGTTAGTTAAGCATAATTTAAGTACACATTCCTAATATATATAATTCGTAATTAAATGCCAATTTCTATCACTAATAGTGTAAATTTTAAGTCCCTAAAGTTTGCTAGATTGATGTTCAAGGTCAATTGTTTCTGGATTTTCGTGATCAATTTTAGAATCCCTAAAACAAACAACTTAAAATTAGTGAATTAGAACGATAACAAATCACAAATTAAAACACTCCAAAAAGTTAGGTACATCATAAATTTTATTCATCAACAAACAACAAAGTATACAATAGTTAAAAATTAATAAAAGAATAACAATAAAATTGTATAAGGAGGATAAACGGGACAGAAGGAGAAGGTTCAATGGAATCCAATATGTTTGGGAATATATCTGAAAAATAAATTATATCACTGATGAGAGCAATTTATATAATAAGAAATTTCAGTCAAAGGCCTGAAACAATTAGATTTTTTTTTGTATTACTAGCATATATGTTATTTCTCGCTTGGTCTCCAGAAAACATGAAACATTCATTGATTTTGCGTACTTTTGTATCGACAACGATGCGGCATGAATCGTTAAAAAAATACTTTTAATAAGCTGTGATGGCATACATTTCAACACCCCCATCGAAAAAGGTTGTAACTCAAGTTAGAGATGCTACTCTGCAAGCTAAGATCTCTACTTCAAGAGTCTCAGAATTTTTAGTACGTATTTCAGCTAACAAATTCGATTACAATATTAGAAAGGATGTAAGGATAAAATATTTTTTCGATATATCGATAGTTATCGATATATCGGACAATAGGTAAGTCAAAAAATTATCGATAAATATCGATGTCTCGATAGTTGCCGATGGTTCTTTTTTTGGAAGTCTCCCTGCCTCGGTAATCAAGTTTTGATTAATAATTATCAATATATTGATAATTATCGACATTATCCACTATGAAATTGGAAAGAAATATTGACATTCTTCTTAAAAACTGACCTGATTAGTTAATTATGGATTTATATTGAATTTATTATTGAAGCCAGGCCCAGACAGTTGTTTTAATTTATTAATAAATCAAGAAGAATAAAAACTGTTAAAATTTATGAGTCTTTGTGGTTATCTTCCTTTATACCACACACCACAATTTTTAGGGTAAATTTTCATAATTATGTAGGATATTTATGATACAAAATACAACTACATCGGAAGCAAAACAAAACCGGGTTGAATATTCAAATTCTACAGCAAATACATCAGATTTAAGCCTTAAATATTTTATTGAGTGAGGCGGTAAAAGTGGCAACATGTTAAAGATTGATTCATGTAGGAAAGGTAGTGAAACAACTTATTCTTTAAAAAATTGTCTAAATATTTGTATTTACTACGTATTTATACTACACTGAGTTACAACCTTGAGAAACTATTGGAATTAGACCGTGTCAAACTGGGGTAACAGCTTTATTAGTTCTATTTTAATCACCTGGTTATTTTTCTTATTTGAAGAAGTATAAATGATGTATTATAAACACCAAATTTTGGACAAATTTAGATACTACTATTAATTCTAAGCACCTTTTGTTGAACATTCCGGATACTTGAATAATTTCTAAGATAGTAGAGTCTTTAAAGTGACATTTTTTTTTTATATTTCTATAGTATCTAAACAACACATTTCTATCTTCGTTTTTCATTCTCTACTAAAAATAACCGGCCAAGTGCAAGTCGGACTTGTGCAATTAGTGTTCTGTACGGTGATCCCTTTTAAAATGAAAATTTTGGTTACAGAGGTATAAAATGATCACACCCCCAAATAAGTTTTCAACAAAGTTTGTTTCCGATTTTTGCTGAAAACCTGATTTTTTTTCATATATGTATACTAGATAAATTATCAAAGGTAATACACTCGTCAAATTTTTCTTTCAATCAACACCTTATGAAGAATATTCCAGAATTTTTTTCCAAATTTTTTGAAATAGATATAGAGGGGGGACTGCAATTTTGGCAATTTTTTAAAAATGATATAAAGAAAAGTTTGCGCGGGTATTGTATCATACAAATTTTTGAACTTGTGTTTCCACAACCTTTCATTTGCCACCCCACTCGATGCAAAAAAAAATTCACTTCCGATATCACCCTCAAAAGCTAAACCCTGAATTTAACTTTCAAAACTACATGGCTCTGACTGGGCCATCAATTCCTATATTTGTGACAAATTCGACCTTTCCATGTTTCGGAGAAAATCGGGTGTGACAGACAGACACCGAAGTGATCCCATAAGTGTTCCGTACAGAACACTAAAGATAAATTTTCGGCTTAACAGGAAGTATTTCTCTCTATCCTTTAGTCCGAAAATTGATATTTTGGGTTACAACGGAAATTTAGATTTTTGGACACCAAATCAAAAAACACTTTTTATAATTATAGATTATCAAAGTGTGAAATATTCTACTATTAAGAAGCTAATATTTGCAAACGTTTTACATTAGTTAAAAAAGAAGTGTTAGAAGTTAAATATTCACAATTAGAAAGACTATAGAAAAAAATATTTAAAACGTAATTTTGTTTTCTATTTTTTTGAATAACTAAGATAAAGGGGTGGTCAAAATATATCCAATCACTATATATAATTTTAAAGATGTTCATGCATACAGGGTGTTCTATAAGTTGGTACAGGTTATATTACTCATTAAAATAAGTCAGTTCATGGAGAAAATTCGTAAAACGGAACACTTCCGACCTGACTTTTCGGAAATCCAAACACAATGTTTTATTTTAATACCATATAGAGGTAGTGAACAAGCTCTGAAATATTTTCACTTCATGTTGATTGTTATAATTGTTATAAACAATACAAATTTTAGGTCAACTTTTTTTCAAAAATTCGTAACTCGGAAACTGATTTTTTTATGAAAATTCTGCAGAGAGACAAAAATGGCCAGAAACATTATGAATTAAAAAAAAATATATTGCAGAGTGAACATTTTTTTTTAATCATAAAAAAATCACTTTATTATAAACAAACTGGAATTTAATAAGGTTTTTAACTACTTATCGACAATAGGTTTGATTCCGTAAATGCGCCAATGTTTCTGCAGACAATGAAAAAAATCTTTCGGCCCTCATTTGACCTTTAAATGGCGTTAGTTTTTATGAAACTTATGCTAAATTCCTGAAAACTTATTTTAAGCGAGCCCAATTAGTTCCAAACACACGTCATTTCTACAATTACGTGCCAATTAATGAAAAGACATTGTGTTGTAAAATTTATTCGAAAGATGAGATAAATTTGTTATAATGATGTTATTATGATTTAACATTACGACAAGATTTCTCAATTACTATAAATTTTTTTGTTGAAGGTTTCCTAAAAAATGTATTTTCCCATAAAAATTAAACGAATTCTAATTAAAGAATATCTGTGTTTGTTAACCCTTAATATTTATATAAACATGTGATTATCTTGATTTATATGTGCGTTTAATAGCTCAAAAAAAAAACTAACGCCCATTTAAGGGTCGAATGATTATTGTTTTCATTTTCTTCAGAAAACATCGGCGCATCTATGGAATCAAACCTATTGTCGATAAGTGGTTAAGAACCTTATTAAATTCCAATTTGGTTATAATAAAGTTATTTTTTGGTCATTAAAAAAAAATTCATTATGTAATATATTTTTGAACTGGCCATTTTTTGTCTCAACTACAATTTTCATAAAAAAATCAGTTTCCGAGTTATGAATTTTTGAAAAAAAAATTGACCTAAAACTTGTTTATGTTTATAACAATTATAACGACCAATGATGAACTGAACTGAGGTGTGCGTCAGGGTGACACTATTTCCCCAAAGTTGTTTATCACCCTTCTGGAACACATGTTTAAAATCCGAATTGGAGCAGCATGGCCATAAATATAAATGGAGAAATACTGAATAACTTGAGATTCGCCCATGACATAGTCCTGTTAACACCCTAAAAGAACAGTCCCATAAAATTGGCCCAAAAATAATTTTTTTGAAGACCCAGTTTATGACAAATCTAATTTTTACCAAGCTACTATCAGTAAACGGGGTAAACATCGAGCAAGTCATGACATATAAATATTTGAAACATGAAATTAAGTTGGGCAGAGATAATTAGACTCATGAACTACAACGGAGGGTTACTCTAGCTTAAGCTGCATTTGGCAAACTACGAGAAAAGCTGAAATCAGGCATATTTATTTGCCTTAAACGAAAAATCTTTAACCAATGCGTGTTATCTGTGCTTACTTATGGAGCAGAAACTCTAACTTTGACAAAGAAGACAATAAATAAGATAAGGGTAACTCAACCGGCAATGAAGCCGTCAATGTTGGGTTTGTCTCTCCGAGATAAAGTCCCAGATAAAGAAATTAGGAACCGAACGAGAGTGATGGATGCAGTTGAGAAAGTTCAATCTTTGAAATGGAATTGGGCCGGTCATCTAGCCAGAACGCAAGATAACAGATGAACTAGGAAGGTGTTGGAATGGCGACCTAGACAAGAAGCGTGAAGGAATAGAGGAAGACCTCCCACCAGACGGACGGATGATCTGAGAAGAGTAGCGGGAAACTAGATCCAAAAAACCCAAGACCGGTTTAACTGGAAAAAAATTAAGGGAAGCCTATGTCCAGCATTGTTTCTGGTTTGCCGAAAAGTCGGGTCGGAGGTGTTCCGTTTCACAAATTTTTACCCTTCACTAAATATAGCCTATGTAAATAACAATAAGGGCGGTCCTAAATAAATTCTCGTTGCCCAGCTATTTTCTTTATTGTATCTAATACGGTAAATAATATCGTGGTGCGAAGATTCTAACCGTATGCAGGGCAAGGAGATGGTTGTATACAATTTATCTCAGTTGGACCAAACATTATTATGTACAATTTTAGAGTGGATTTTTTTAAAAGAACTTTTTGAAAACTTTTATACAGGTTATATTTGACCAATGGACTTTATTGAATGAGTACTATAACCATTTGGAGTGACAAATTAAAAATTAACTTGTACATTTGTGGTAGAATTTCCGTTGCACATTTTGGACACGTATGACCGGATTATCAATAAAAATAAAACGCTTTGGACCATTACCTGATTAAAAAATATTTTTTGAATTTATATGTGCATATCTTGTTTTATCGACCGTAAATTTTTGTAACTAAGTTAGGTTATCTTATTAATGATTGAACAGGTCAATAGATACATTCAATTATATATAATACGTTTAATTATGAAATGTAAATATTTATTTAGCGATAAGTTGTATCCAATAATTGATATAATGATTAGTTATACAATATTACCGATAAAATACGAGACATATGGAGAGATAATTTATTTCTAGATGAAAGCTAACAAGAAACTATTACTAGTGGCAGCAATTTTTTGTTTTAGGCACACTGAGTTCGCAAAAAAAAATTAAGAAGTTAATTTTGTAAATAAAAAATTTTGGTATAGTCGAAATAAAGAATACAAAATTCATGCTGTAAAGCTCCATAAAATTTGTTCACATGAATTGTGGTTTCCGAATAAGTTATATTAAAGTCAAGCCTTCGCATATTTACTTTAAAATACGATCAATCATCTAACGTGCAATTAAAACTGATTGATTCCATCGGTTAATATAGTATAGTCAGACTTCCAAAATTTACAAGAATCCTTTGTCCACTGACTTTCAATAATATCATTAAACGTCTAACTTAATGAAGTGCACAGATTAAACTAATCGGGAAGAAACTAAATAATATTATATTTATCATTAACAGCTGAATGATGCGCTGAACTAACCTGCCCTAGTACTCAAAAAATGTGCAAGCGAAATAACTTCAGTTTTCTGTAGAGTTTTCAACCTATCCTACAGAAAGGATATATATCCTTCCTGTTGGAAATGCGCTATAGTTCAGCCGATACCTAAAAAAGGCAAGAAGGCCATGCCAAAAAACTTCCGGCCAGTCGCACTGCTTTAAATAATATTGAAAGTTAAGAAAAAGGCTATCAATCAACACCTTTTAAAATATCTAGAAAGCAAAGATCAACAGATCTTCTGACTTATGAAACATCTGTTTGGAACAACACAATTGAAAATTTTGGAGAAGCGGTTGCACTTGATATATTCAAGGCATTCGACCATGTGTGGCATGACGGATTGTAGGCTAAGTTACGCTCTAATGGTATGTCTGAAAGGTTTTGTTAATGGCTCTCGGGTTTCCTCAGAGAACGTTCTTTACGAGTGGCGGCCGACTAATTTATTTCTAATACCTTTACTATCAATGCCGGTGTGCTCTAAGGCTCCACACTGTCTCCTCCTCTTTTTCTGATTTACATTAACGATCTGTGGGAAAGGACCAGAAATCCAGTTTACAGCTTTGCAGATAAGTACGCTTATTTCTTCACTCACTTTGAACGCTCGAACATCGGTACTCATACAAATATCCGCAGACAGCAGGACATCGTTCAATTTAACAAAGCCCTGGTTCTCTCTTGGGGTGACAGTAACCAAGTAAAACTTAACACTACAAAAACCAAAACGGCAGTTTTTTCCTAAAAAAGTTAACGTTGCGGAACCCGACAGAGTTATGTCGGAACACTCCATTTCTCTAGCATCGCCACTCAAGCTGGTGGGCGGTAACTTAAAAGCAAATATATCTTGGCATGAATATGTCGCATGCAGAGGAAAGACAGCTTATGAAAGGCTAGGAATACGAACCAGGAAGCTTTACACTCCGCAACAACTGTTAATTCTGTACAAAGCTCAAATTCGACCCACGATAGAATACTGCTTCCATATTTAGGGCTCTGCTCCCAAGCATACGCTACATTTGTTGGATTCTATTCAGAACAGAGTTGTTCTCTCCAGAAACCTTGATACCTTGGAACATCGAAGAACGGTTGGTAACTTGAGTCTATTCCACAAGTATTTTTATAGAAAGTGTTCAATGGATGTAGCCCGCTTAATTCCTGCCAGAGCGGTGCATGCTATTAATACACGCCAAAAGAGAGAGATTGAGTTTTTGTGACGTTTTACATATCATCGGGAAGAGCCGGACGTCGGACAGAATTGCAATTTAGACCGATGTGGTCTACTCTCTACTGTCCTTACCAATGACATGATTTTGTCTTAGGTAGAGAAGTCTATTATTAATGTTCACATTTTTATGCTTATATTTCTATCAAATTATAAGTCGTATGAAAAAATTTTATTAAATATTTCGACATTAATTTCCACGTACTTGGTCATTTAAAAAATATCAGTTCTTATTTTCTTTTTGTTTTACAAATAACTTTTTATTTTTTTTTTGTACGTCCTGTACAGCGTAGCAACAATTTGCTGTCACCAACAAAAGTTTTTCGTCATGCCTAAGGTTTATCTAAGATATAAATTTTTGATAAATTAAAAATACCGGTAAGAACAGGTATCACAACATACACACACACACACATAAATGCTAATTTGCGCTAGAAACAAATTAAAAATTTAGGAGGTCAACCATTAATGACAGGGTTTGTCAAATTTTAATTGACCAAATATCTTAAACCAACGCTGGATTTCCTAAATTTTTTTTATTCAATAATTCTGATATAAGTACAACAAAACGCTTTTTTAAAATGTCAATTAAAGGGTCTACAGTACTTTCATGGCGAAACTGCCCCCGATAGGAACCTATATCATAACCTGTGCTATAATGTAGAGGAGGCTAATAGTAGTTGATACAAAAGATATTACTTCTCTATCTTGGTTAATTGTGGAGTTATTTAAAAAAAAGTCTCCGATGATGACTTTTTTTCAAACCGATAAATCTAAGTAATTTTTAAAGCTAGGAAAATAAAACTGAGTGGCAGTGTTAGGTACATTCTACAATTTATTTTACAACAGTTTCCGATGATCCAAGCCTAAATAAAAATATTAGAAAACTGCAAATAAAAATTTTAACAATCGATTTCTATCAGATCTAATTGAATGACCACTTTGAAAAAATATATATAATATTTGTTTATGTGTCGCCTAACAGCCTGCCAAGTTTCATTAAAATCCAACTGGTGCAACATGTTAACAAATAACCCGATCAAGTGCAAGTTGAACTTGCACAATTAATGTTCCGTACGTTGATTGCTTTTAAAATAAAAAATTTTGTTACGGTGGTATAAAATGAGCAGTGACTTCATAAAATACAACCCAAATGAGTTTTCAACAAAGTTTGTTTCCAATCTTTACTGAAAACTGATAACCTTGAATTCTATATATATATATATATATATATATATATATATATATATATATATATATATATATATATATATATATATATATGTATATATGTATATATATATATATATATATATATATATATATATATATATATATATATATATATATATATATGTATATATGTATGTATATGTATGTATATGTATATATGTATGTATATATATATATATATATATATATATATATATATATATATATATATATATATATATATATATAAAAATACAATCTTAGTTGGGGAACTCGGCAAGAAGGGGGCGTGATAAGAGATCACACAATTTTCATTAAGCCAATATTTCGGTCCTGGATTGGGACCTTCTTCAAGGCAGAAATGAGAAGTGCAAAGATTTCGTTAGCCTGATCAGGCTAACGAAATCTTTGCCTGATCAGGCTAACGAAATCTTTGCACTTCTCATTTCTGCCCTGAAGAAGGTCCCAATCCAGGACCAAAATATTGGCTTAATGAAAATTGTGTAATCTCTTATCACGCCCCCTTCTTGCCGAGTTCCCCAACTAAGATCGTATTTTTAATAATTTTGGTAGATACTGCAATTTTTTGCTTTCTTTCTTTATTCTATATATATATATATATATATATATATATATATATATATATATATATATATACACATATATATATATATATATATATATATATATATATATATATATATATATATATACACATATATATATATATATATATATATATATATATATATATATATATATATATATATATACACATATATATATATATATATATATATATATATATATATATATAATATATATATATATATATATATATATATATATATATATTTTTCAATTTCTTGGGCTTTATGGTTCTTTTGTTTGAAGGATAGAGAAATTACATCATGTTCTAGTTAGAATTTATTGAAAACGTTTCGCCCGATTTTCAGGCTTCTTCAGTTCATCTAAAAATTGAAATTTTTCTGCTTTGGATATTCAATAGGACGCACAATTTTTTTTTTTTTTAATTATGAATATATAAAATTCTTAAACTTATAATACAATGTAGAAGGTGAAAATAATAAAAATACACACAAAATATATATAAAAACTTACATGCGTGGGTTGAAACGAAGACACACTTAACATTCTTTAAAAGGTGTTACTAAGACGGTCACATTTTTTAAAATAACTTTAGATTTGTATAGGGAACGAAAGTCATCCTTTGGTTTGTTTATGTGTTTTTTATTTATTATCTGCTATTGAGTTACTATGAGAAGAGTCCGAAATAAATATGACTCAGACCCCTAACGTCGCTTTTGTAGTTTCTATTGTTTTTTCTCTTTATTAATACAGATCATTTCATGCATTGACCTTTTAAAATAATTTGACTCTTTTTTTAAGATTTTTTGTATTTTTAAAATCAAACGAGTGTTTGGTTTGTTTAAGGTGTTTTGATAGAGCTGTTGGGTTATTCTTATCATACTTATGGCCATTCAGTCTAGTTTCTAGATGTTGTTTAGTCATGCCGATATAACAGCCGTTGCAGTTTTGACATGGAATAGAATATATCAGGTTTGATTGTTTCAGTAGGGGTGTTTTGGATTTTAGAGGGGTAAAAAAGGTGTTTTAATGAGTTATGAGTTTTGTGGCAAACAGCTAAATTATGTTTTTTGAGGACTGCTTTAATTTTTTTCTGAAAGTCCTTGAAACTGCAACGGCTGTTATATCGGCATGACTAAACAACATCTAGAAACTAGACTGAATGGCCATAAGTATGATAAGAATAACCCAACAGCTCTATCAAAACACGTTAAACAAACCAAACACTCGTTTGATTTTAAAAATACAAAAATCTTAAAAAAGAGTCAAATTATTTTAAAAGGTCAATGCATGAAATGATCTGTATTAATAAAGAGAAAAACAATATAAACGACAAAAGCGACGTTAGGGGTCTGAGTCATATTTATTTCGGACTCTTCTCATAGTAACTCAATAGCAGATAATAAATAAAAAACACATAAACAAACCAAAGGATGACTTTCGTTCCCTATACAAATCTAAAGTTATTTTAAAAAATGTGACCGTCTTAGTAACACCTTTTAAAGAATGTTAAGTATGTCTTCGTTTCAACCCACACATGTAAGTTTTTATATATATTTTGTGTGTATTTTTATTATTTTCACCTTCTACATTGTATTATAAGTTTAAGAATTTTATATATTCATCATTAAAAAAAAAAAATTTGTGCGTCCTATTGAATATCCAAAGCAGAAAATTTCAATTTTTAGATGAACTGAAGAAACAAAAGAACCATAAAGCCCAAGAAATTGAAAAAATATATATTCAATATTCCAAGGTTCAAGAAAGAATTCAATCCAACTTATATATATATATATATATATATATATATATATATATATATATATATATATATATATACCAGACAAATTTTTAAAGGTAATGCACTCGTGATAATTTTCGTTCAATCTACACCCCGTGGAAAATATTCCAGAATTTTGTCAAAATATTTTGATCAGTACTTTTCGAGATAAGGTGGGGGGACAGCAATTTCTCGCGATTTTTTAAAAATAATACAAAGAAAAGTGTGCGCATATTATTATATATATATTTATTATATTACATATATATTTTTTACTCGTTTTCACAAGCTTTCATTTGACACCACACTCGATGACCTAGTAAAATTTATTTTTTCACTTCCGATTTCATCCCCCAAAACTAACCCCTTAAGTGAAAATTTAACTTTCAAAACTACACGGCTTTGATGAGGCCATCAATTCCTATATTATTAACAAATTTCAACTTTCTATGACAAATAGTTTCAGAGAAAATCGGGTGTGAGAGACAAACAGACAGACACCGAAGTCATCTTATAAGTGTTCCGTGCATGTGATGCATGTACGTTATGATTAGCGCATAGCTGTGGTGCATTCTCTCTTCCTATTTACTCAGTTTCACAAAACCCTAATTGAGAGACGTGTTTATGTTAAAAATATATAATATTCAGTGAACAAAGGAATGAAAAATCTTTCTGTTAAAAAGAGCTTGATATCGAGCCCATATTGGTATTGTTTTGATATTAGATTTTGAGTTACACAGAATATAGTATTTATGAGTCGAAACTACCCTCTGAAACGGCAGTATCTTAAATTCCTCATCGGAACTGTGACGTATATGAAAGTCCTCTTCATCATCATAATATTCTTCCTCGTCCGTTGATTCAAGTTGGAAGATGTCGCGTTTATTCTGTATCTATACAATATGAGAAGGTCCTGCGCTTACGTCGTCACTAGCCGATGAAGTTTTGTATGGGATCAATCGACATTTATTACACAGAACATCTCCAACTTTAAGTAGTTTCATGTGAGGAACGTTGTAAGTACGCACTTCATCTTCAGTTCGCAATATTTTCTTTCGTTTTCCATCCTTTCGCAATATAAAGTCACATTTACTACATTTCCCAGACAGTCAAATTATTTTACACCACTCCTTTTTCACTGAATATTATAAATTTTTTAACAAAAGAAAACACGTCTCTCAATTAGGAATTTGTGAAACTGAGTAAATAGGAAGAGCGAGCTATGCGCTAATCATAAGCGTGTACGTAAGCGTACATGCATCACATACATGTACGGACTTGATCGGCGCGTGCGGCGCTAATACACGGGGAGCTATTCCTGAAATCATCCGTAACTAAGCGCCTGCGTAAGTCTTTCATACTCGTAAGTATCGGGGAATTTTTAAGCGGTTATATTTGTAAAATTGGTTAGTAAAATAATAACGATCACGATTAAATGCGTTATCGTAGCGGTCGCAGAGTACATGTCCACTTAATTTTTTTTTTTTTAACATGTTGCACCACTTGGATTTTAATGAAACTTGACACGCTGTTAGGTGACACATAGATAAATATATTTTTTTTTCAAAGTGGTCATTCAATTAGATCTAATAGAAATCGATTGATAGCATTTTTATTTGCATTTTTTAAATATTTTTATTTAGGCTTGGCCCATCGGAAACTGTTGTAAAATAAATTGTAGAGTGTAGCATAACACTGCCATTTAGTTTTATTTTCCTAGCTTAAAAAGTTACTTAGATACATCGCTTTGAAAAAAAGTCATCATGGGACACTATTTTTTAAATATCTCCACGATTAACCAAGATAGAGAAGTAATATCTTCTGTATCAACTACTATTAGCCTCCTCTACATTATAGCATAGGTTACGATATAGGTTCCTGTCGGGGGCAGTTTCGCCATGGAAGTATGGCTAGACCCTTTAAGAGCGATTGGAAATTCGCTATAAACTTATGACAATTATTATTTTATAACTACAGCTTCACTAAGCCATTACGTAGGTATGTTAAGAGAAATAAATACAACAATAATGAAAATAATTATTAGTTTTCTACAGAAAACTAAAATAAACGTGAAAAAGTATTGATATTTAGGTTCTATAGTGCTGGCATCTGTATTACGAAGATTACTGTAAATTAAAACTAAAAAAGTTACAGAACTAAATTGATTTTCAACAAGATTGGGCGGCTACACTTTCATTGTTCTTGTCAAGTAACAAGCAAACAGTCATGTAGTTAGGGCGTTAGGCGTGTAGCACGCTTTAATATAGACTTAAAATTTTACTTAAACTGATATGATTACAAAACCAGAAGAATAATGGCCAAATTAATACTTAAAGACAGCCCCGAAGTACTAAAAAGCATAAAAAGTAACACATATTTAAGTGCGTTTGACAAACCCTGCATGTTAATAGTCTTTAATTGTTTATCCTTTTATTCAATTTTATTTGAATGCTTTTTATTGCTACCTACACATAATCATTCTTTCTGTAATTTCTTAATTACATATTTTAGCTTTGTATAACATAGCAACAATTTAAAAACTTTTCAATGTATATTGTAAAATATGAAGATATTTTACAATATATTTTTTTATTAATTAAAAAATATATACACAATATAATTTAAATAATTTGGTGTTGTGCCGCTCAAGTTACTTAATAATGCTAATTACACTAGATCTATTATGTTCTATTAAATATTTATACTTGTTAAATGCTTTCTATATTTTTTTGTTGAATAGAAACGAATTAATTTTTTGTTATTGATAGAAAATATTCTAAGAGCAACTTCTACAGGCAACAATAAGGATCTATAAGTTCCTGTGAGTAAGCCTTTGTGAATATTTTTATATTTTTAATATCTTAAAAATAGTTTTGTCTATAGATTATATAATCAAAAAAGTAAAACCGACAAGTTATGGCAATAATTTAAAGTTAAATTGAATTGAAATATCTACAATCTAAAAACTAACCGATACAAATCGTTATATATGATTAAGTATTTCCAGGCAGATTATTAGAATCTCTTTTTCCTTTGAGCTATAAAACCCGTTTTTAAACTATTTTAAAATTTTTCAGAAAAATCGAATTATATACAATTTATTAATCGATGTCAATTAAAAATGGCCAATAAATGACAAAAAAACTCAGACTATGTTCCTGACACAATTTTTAGAGTTATAGCAAATATCCGTTTAACGACTCGGATTGAAATGGGAGTTTTATTTGTCGTAGTATTTTAAATCAAAATTATAATAAGAGACCAGGATGATATACAGCTTAAAGAGAAAATATTCTAGGACTTATGCCTACTTCGGCATTCAACAAACAAAACACAAGCACAAATATTAAGGAATCTCCCCAAAGCAACTATAGACAATGCTATCTTATAAACTAACAAATAGAATTACCAGTTAAAAACAAAGTAGAAGCCACAAATATGCCCGTATTTTTTGATCCTTCTCTATTCCTTTGAGGCACAGAAATGAACTAGAGATGAACTGCAAAATCTCAATTTCCTTACTCGAAAGATAATGCATGTTCACGGAAGCAGTCGTCCACGAACCCTTATTTCGACGAATTTGCCTCTCACGACAACAGGGTGGGGGATGTCTAGCAAGTTTGAATAGAGTTACCGACTGAGAATGGCCTGGGTCTATTTTTACAAATGGTCCGAGCTCAGCCAAAAGAGCCTCGAGCGAATTTGGTCTCCACAGCTGCAAGACAGCGTCAACGCGAACAGCATATGCTGTCTATTAGAGATTTAGAGCTTCGAATATTAAAAATGTGACTTAAAGTTCCAGAATATCAGCGCCTTTTTCAACAATATATCGGAAAACCACGGTACAGCGTCTTACGTGGAAATCAGAAACTATTAAGCTGACTAAAAACCTTACTTTTATCTTTACGGAATCAGCTCGTTTAAAGGGTGACACCGAGGAGTTTCTGATGGCTTGTCAAGATCGAGTTATCAATACACTGACTTATTTTGCTATACATCAGGATACGTCCAGAGCAAGCCTTTGAAAACCCGAAACGTTCACGCACCTTTTATCAGCTTGCATAAAGCATGCTGCTACCTCCTATATAAATCGTCATAACTCAACAGTAGTATCAGGGTTCTGGATTACCACCTTAGATATTTCTACGGTATTGTTCAGATCCCTGTAATTCCATATGTCACATCTGAGATAGTACTGGCAGAAAATATAAGCAGTCGTATTTACGGAAATGATGCTTTTCCTGACTAGGATCGCCTACGTCATAGAATTCTCAGCAGTTGACTATATTCGGGCGGGAAAAAAACAATAAAAATGAAGAAAACGCATGGGCAATGGCGGAAATCGAATTGTTTTTGATTTTAGTAAAAGACAAACGTCGATTTCCTCCAGTGTTCGGCCGACATCTTGTGTCAGAAACAGAGCCATAGAATAAGAATCTTGTTATAATGCGTTAATTACCCCCAAGACTAACGTTAAAGTAAATAATATCCTCGCAAGGCCTGTAAGTATATGTTAGTACCAATTAGTACTCATTTTATAACGGGTGTCAACTGAAAGCAGCTTATGTACTAAGGTAAAAATTGAATAAAACATATGTATATATATGTACATGTATATATGTATATATATATATATATATATATATATATATATATATATATATATATATATATATATATATATATAAATAAATAACTTTATTCCTTGGCACCCGTTATATGGATAAAACTTGTTAAGTTTCAATAAGTTTGTGCGCTTTCTCCCACATTTTAAAAGCACCTATGGGATTTAGTTTTAACACCTTGATGGAACATGCATTATTTTTATTATTTCTGTCAAATTCTCTCTACTTTCTAAAACTTCGAATTTCAGTTTTCACCATTACACGACGTATGCATACCCAGAAATTTTTATATACGAAAAACTTAATAGACCATACGAATTAAGTTTATGCGATAGCTTTTACTTACAAAATTCCAAATATTTAACAGATGTTTTATTAGTAGAGTCCCGGGAAATTTTAAACAAAAGCACTTGGTAAAACTTTATTCGTAAAGCCTAATGTACCAATTTTCAGAGGCCTATAAAGATAAAACTTATGAATTCTCAATTCTGAATTTAGGATATCAACGAGATTTTTCTTTCTACATATCATAAATTAAAACCGCTAAAAAAGGAGTTCATAAAACAGAGCTCTCATGGCTTTGATTAAATGAATCATGGTTCTCGTGGTTAAACCGTGTCAAATTAGAGCGTTGTTTTCCCTATGATTACTAAATGCATCTTCAGGGACACTTACTCGTCCAGATTAGGACACTGAACGAGCCCAAGGGAGGAACAAGCTAAGTAAGTAAAAAATCAGTTTCGTGCAAACCTCAACATGTATGACATATAACATATAACTACAAAAAAGTTCATGTTGTGAGGGTGTTTGTAAATTCCGATTCATCCTTCAATATTCGTTTAAAGAATTCAATATTCAAGCACTAATTTTGGGAACTTCTTCATTGATACTGTATGATTTGTTTCCTTAATTCAAATACATATTAATATATTTTCCAGTTTCTCCCACATAATACCTTAAGTTTGAGAGTAAATGTTTTTTGGTTATTTAAGCATTGTCTAATATTCTTACAAATGTAGAAGCATTTGCGAATATTGAATCTTTTAAGTAATTTGGCCAGTTTGTTAGATCTGGTATTGTATATGTCGCACCGTACTATCTACTGGTAGATTCTTATTACCATTTCCTTTGAGTTTGGTTTTTGAAACGGTTAAAAGAACCTCTATCATGGTTAGTACAATCAATATACATTGTTTGTAAGAGAACCGATTCATTTATCTGTTTCTTCAATTCTTTCTGCTTGTTGATTTTTGTCTAAGACTTCAAAACTGCCGAATTCAAGAAAAATTTTACGTATAGTTTTAGCAGTTTACAGGGATTGACATATCAAAATCGCGATGTTGCGCTTGTATCATTTCCCTAATTAAAGTTATGCTGGAGCGTTTATGGATAAAGTTACTCTTTTTGATGATATATGGAGTTGTACCTGTAGAGCTCATTGCCATCTCAATATTATAAGAGAATGGTCAACTATCAGAGCATTTTCTTGCCGTAGATTGCTACTCTTGCCCACCTTTTTCAAAAACTCTCGTCATCCACTTCTTAGTATTTAAAACTTTATCCGTGATAAACATTCTATATCATTAGAAATAGATATTTGGATCATTTTTTATTTGTTTTTATGGATCTAGCACACATGCTGCAGGGAAGAAGTCCCTGAAGCGCTACAGGGGCGACACGTGTGCGGAAAAAATGATTCATGTTGTTCTTGAATCTTGCTTCAATGCTTCAGAAGCAGTGGACAATATGGCGATATTAGGCGTTCTTCTAGTTGCTTTAAAAAACCCAACTCTTAGACATGAAAGTAATAATGGGACGGTTTTACCCTATGCACACGGCAATATAGACAAAATAGCCAAATTACGTACAAAATAACACAACTTCCAACACTGGTAAAAAAAATGGGTGATTCTTGAGATCATCATAGGACACGATTCCTTTACAAAATGCTTATAAAATTTCCTGTTCTTGTGGTCTGTATATGGCGCAGAAACCATAAGGAAATACATGAACATCAAAAACAACATGAAAAATGTATCAAAAAGAAATATCTTGTACAATCAGCTATAGCTGAACATCAACACTCAACAGGACATACCTTCAGTGTACGAAAAACCAGTGTTCTTGCTTCGATCATTAATTGTTATAAGTGAAAAATTAAGGAATTGATTGGGATTTAAAAACCCTAACAGAGATGCGGGTTAAGGTTTTCATCACATATAGAAACCGATTATTACACTGGGCCATGATTCAGTTACGTAACGCCAGTGAGATATAACTAATTGGTATGTGCTCTTTCGGACTCATGCAGTCGTCTAATCTTGAGGAATAAAGGTCCCTGAAGAGCATAATGCCAATTCAAGGAAAATATATACGCTAAACATCTCGTATCTTAATAATAAGACATGTTTTACATGTAGAATTAATAATTTTTTTCTCTATAAGTCTCTAAAAATGGTACCTTTTCACATCATACAAAAATATTAAAATATGTGCTTGTCGCGAAAAAACTCATTGTCAAGGAAAATATTACGATAGATCAACAAATGTTGCGAAATTAAATTAAATAATGCAAAGATAAAGCGATTAAACAGTTTGGCTTTAAATTAAATGCATGATATTCTGTAACACTGTGATAAGTAATTATATTTATTATAAAACAAATAAATGACATATAAACAGTCCATTTATTTAATTGCTTATAAACACTTTAATGTACAAACTGTATAAAATTAAACTTTCTCCTAACAAATCAATAAATTTGACAGATATGAATTTTCAAGGGAAAGGTTCAAGCTATAGTTAGAATTTATTTTGTAAATTCCAATTTAAGCCCCAAATTATTTACTTCAATATGTCAACTTTTTAGATCCGTTTGCTAATGAGATTAATAAGTTTCATAAGTTTTAGAAAACATTCTGGAGTCATAATAGGCAAGTAAAGGGTTTCTCAAAATGACCTGACATTGTAAATTGCGCACCATTTTTTTGTGGCGAACCTAGAGTACTAATCTTTGACACCCTGGCAATCGGGAAGTATTGAGCTTTGGTCATGGAAAATTACACGATCGAGCACTACATAGAAATTGTGAAAATTCACTACAAAAATAGTAAAAATTTTGCAGAAACGATTCGATTTTGGTCATCATAATGCACCATCTCGCAACACTCTGGCGCAGTTAATCAAAAAATTTGAGGTTAGTGGTTCAATTCTGACCGCGTGGCCGTCCTCGTACAGGGCGGTCGAATGAAAATATAGCCGCAGTGAGTGTGAGTGTTGACGCAAGTCCTTCCACCTCGATTCGCCATCGTGCTCAGGAATTGAACATTTCAAGATGCTCTGTGCACCGAATTTTGAGGAAAGATCTGCATTTGCATGCTTAAAAGATCCCATTGACACAAGAACTGCTGCCAGCAGACCATGCGCAGCGCCGTACAATCGTCAATTGGATATTGGAGCATCAACAAATCGATGGTGATTTTTCGAAGAAAATCATCTTTAGCGATGAGGCGCATTTTAAACTTAGTGGCTACGTAAATAAACAAAACTGTCGAATTTGGGGGATCGAAAATCCACAAGTGATCCAACAGCTTCCCATGCATCCACCAGGAGTCACTGGTTGGTGCGGATTTTAGGTTGGAGGAGTGATTGGGCCACGCTTTTTCGAGAATGCTGCTGGAAATGCGGTTACCGTCAATGGTGTTCGTTATCGTGACATGATAACCAACTTTTTATTGAATGAATTGAACGGCATGGACTTGGAAGACACTGCGGGCGAAACAATACAGTTATTGCAGACGAAGTTTCATGGTCGTGTTATCTTGCACCGCAGCGATGTGAATTGGCCACCAAGATCGTACGATTTGACACCATTGGACTTCTTTCTTTGAGGTTTTCTAAAAGGAAAAGTGTATGCCAATGATTCACATACCATTCCGGAGCTCAAGGAAGAAATTAGACTCACCATTAATGAAATTAGTCCGCAATTATGCCAAAATGTTATTGAAAATTTCGTCAAAAGAGTGAACGTTTGCAAAGAGGGTCGAGGCGACCATTTATCGGATATTGTGTTCCACACATACTTCCATGTTTGTATCTTATATTAAAATAAAAACACTTGTACTTTTCAAATAAAGAATACGTTTTATTAATAAATTAAAATGTCAGGTCATTTTGAAACACCCTTTATTTGATGTCGCTTGAAATATTCAGTACACATTAAGGTATTTCTTACGACAAGACAGAGAGAGCATTATGTTAGAGAAAGACGCGAAATAATTTGGTTTTCAGGGTGTAATGAATGTGGCAACGCAGCTTCTCGCTTGCTTCCCGCCACACGCAATCACGTGTTATTTATAATAACCTTGTTACTTTTACATGATATAATACAATAAAAATTATGTATAATTAATTAAAACGATACTTTGGATTATTTATTAAAAATATATCAATTATTAAGTATTGATAACTGAATAAATGGGTTTATTCTAGTATCTTTTAAAAGAAAGTCCGATCAGTGCAATGCTTATATGTAATTCAGAATTTGAAAGAACGCCCGCGTCCGTGCGCGCAGTCTTCTTCAGGCTACGTTGCCACAGCGAAAGTTCACTTTATAAAATATATGAAAAAGTAATATTTATCTAATATTTTTGCAACGACTAGGATGTCTGCCTTTATATTTTAACAAACGAAAGCAATGTAATTTTTTGATGTATATATTTTTTTTGTGACTTTTTACTTCTTAATGAACATACGATAACAAACACTGCAAAAAACGCATGCTTTTACAATTAATTATGGCAATACGGCGTGGTAAACAATCTTTATATTGAAGCAGTAAATGCGTGGAGCTAAAATCTATTATTTCTCAAAATTTCTTTTAACAGTTCCTCGTAAGAAATACCTTAAACACTTATTAATATAAACAGTTAAAAATACCTTTTTTAAATTTGTCTAGGTAATGTTTAAGGAGAAATATTATAAATATATCTATTGTTTTTACAGAGATGTTATATTTGTTTGAAAAAGTAGGAAAGCAACGATTACAACTGAAAATAAATTTACTCTAAGATTTACTACTAAGCTAACTTTATCACGTCTATGATGCAATAATAATAATTTAATTTTTTCAGTTATATTTTTCGCCTTTGAGAGTAATGTATTGACCAAGCTTGTAATAAGAAAATATGGGCAAAACTGGTAACAAAAGGCCTCAAATAGTAGGATCAATTTAAAATTATCGGCTACCCGAATTGTAGCTAGCTATGCAGAAGTTACATTACTAATTTAGTTACTTTTTTGGTAGCTAGAATTAAGATGCACTTTTAATTTGTTCTTTTCTTAGTATATGTAAGAAAGAACCATAATAAAGTTGCTAAGCTATCTGCTGTTCAACTACTTTCAAAATGATGGAACCTACCCTGGACAGAGTGTTTGTCAATTAATTTAGAAAGTAATTTAACTACAATTACCAATGACTCTGCCAACAAGTAAAATGGCGTCATTGGGTATAAACGAACTCGAAAACACAATTAAAAATAAAGATAACGATGAATAAGATATATCACGCCAAAAAAAAATAAAAAAGCAGTAAACTATCTACACAGAGAAAAAATTTAATGGGGAAAAGGAAATTATTAAAAAGGGCAGACCAGAATACACAGAAATATAAAAACAGATGTGAAAGAAAATAAGAAAGACGCTAGAAACTACACCGCAGAACTTATAAAAAGTACAATAAAACACAAGAACATGAAAGTTATAAGATCAATCAATTCGATAAGGAAAACGAAAATACATCACCTGAAGGACACCAACAAGGCTAGATAAAAGGAAAAAAAATAACCTAGATAGCTGATGAACACTTCTATGAATCTCTATATTCTTCTAAAAACCCAAGACTGCCAAATGAGTCCATTAATGTTAAAAACATGGGTACAGAAGACCTGCCTCACATTACAAACGAAGAAATTATATCAGCTTCATCGGGAATGAAAGATGGTCGCGATCCGGGAAAGGACGGCATTACCAACGAAATGCTACAGCTGGGGCGGGGGGGAGAACCGCTACAATCGAGCCTGAATACCCTTGGTTTTAAACAAGTGTCTTCAAAGTGGAATGATTCCCAACAACTGGAATAATGCTCAAGTCATTTTACTGCACGAAGAGGGTTACAAATTAGACATTGGAAACTCTTGACCGATAAGCCTCCTTCCACATCCACATAAATTACTTATGAAAGTTATCACCAACAGACTAGGTAATAAATTTGACAGCTACCTAACCTGAACTAACTTGAACAAGCAGGATTTCGTAAAGGATCTGGCGCCAGGGAACAGATACATATCATAAAAACACTAGTTGAAAAATGCAGCGAATACAATATCTAACTACTTTCGTTGATTACAATAAAGCTCTCGACTCTAGCGAACTTTGGTTCATGTTTAAAGCGATGGATAACGTGAGAATAGATAGTAGATTCAAAGACCTTATTAAGTCCATATATGATAAGACAACGCTATAAATAAAACTAGAAGATGATTTAATAATTGTCAAGATGGCAATACGTAGAGGAATGAGACAAGGAGACACAATTTTCCCGAAATTATTCACGCTGGTGTTAGAGGATGTCTTTGAACAGCTTAACTGGGAATATAAAGGGATTAGTATAGATGGTCGATATTTAAACCATTTCCGCTTTGCGGATGATATAGTCCTAATTAGTAGCGACCTAAATGAATTCTAAGAAATGATATCAGATTTAAAATCAGCTCAGGAAAAGTAGGACTAACAATGAACTTAACAAAAAGCAGAATCTTAACACAAGGAACAGCAACTATCGGGAATAAAGTGATCGATATAGTTGACGAGTATGTACATCTCGGACATAACATAAAACTCGAGACCGAAAACCAACCAGCAGAGATTAACAGAAGGATCAGAATGACTTAGGCAGCTACAGGAAAACTAGGGAACGTCTTGAGAAACAAGGATATTCCTATCAGCCGGAAGCTGTGTTCTCTCGGTTTTGACTTATGGATTGGAAACAAGTACGCTGACGATCAGAGCATCAGATAAACTTCGAATACCATAGCGCTCAGTAGAAAAGCTTATGCTTGGTGTTAGTTTCCAAGACCGTATTCTTATTGAAGAACATGAACAAAAGTGGAAGATGTTATAAAACGGACAGTAACGCTAAAATGGGCTTGGGCAGGTCATGTTGCCAGACAGGATGATACAAGATAGACAAGACGTGTCATACAATGGAGGCTAAGATTACAAAAGAGAAGCATTAGGTGTCCTCCAAAATGATGGATGGACGGCATCAAAGAGGCAGCAGGCACAAACTGGTATCAGAGGGTGAGTGATCGAGATAACTGGAGGAAACTTGGAGAAGCTTTTGTTCAGGAGTGGTCTGTTAAAGGCTGCTGAAGAAGAAGACTTTGAAAATAAAACATTTTTCATAATATCCAAATATTAAGTTAACAAGTTTCAATGATAATGTGATGATAAAGCTGATACTGAAACATAACCATTTAATGTTTTTTTTTTTTTAAATAACACACTTAAAAATGACTAAGTGTTACTAATTAAAATGTCTAGTGGTTGGTACTGACCTGATGGTTAAAAGTACAATTTTATAAACAGATTGTACTATATTACGTTTCTGTTTCTTAAAAAAATTTTAAAATAGATCGAAATCTAAAAGATTAAAGTGCCAAGTTCAATTATATAAACAGACTGTAATTCCATATATCATTTTTTTATTATTATTTAATCTAAATAAAGGTCAGAGTCCCAGGAACAAAGTAAAAGGGGAAAAACGTACGTGTTAGGTAACAACTAACGTGTTCATTAAACACAACAATAAAGTGAACTGACAAAAATCCATAAATCAACGTATCAACTTGTGATTAATCTACGGGTTGATTAAATAGTATAAACAATTAAAATTAGGCACGGGATTTAGTTACTTTCGAAAAACATTGGGATACAAATTTAGAAAAAAACTAACACAAAAAATAAAACACGGCAAAAAAGCTTACATGTGCTCTGGATGATTTCTAATGCAATCGATGAAGTCTTTTGGTTGTAGTACGCCCGTACAGATTTTGTGTATTGCAGTAAAGAGAGGGAATCTAAAAAAAAATAAAATAAAATGTAATATAAAAATGTTTTTCCCTAAAATCAGTATCCTAGAAACGCAATTACAGTTTTCTTTCAGCATATGCAATATGTATTTAGCACCAGTGAAAAATTGCAGAAACATATGTAGTCACACAAAATATAAGTATCACTACACTAAGATAAACACATGAAACAAACCGTCGCCGCAAAACAAAGCTGACTACCTACCTGCTTCGTTTAAGGTGCCTCGAGTTTCTCAGAGATTATGTGTAACAACAATAGGGAAAAATAAGCGCAGCATCTCTGAGAAACTAGACGAGGCACATTTTAATGAACCGGCAGCAGCCAGCCGGCTTCGTTTTGTCGCGGTGTTTTCTTCGACGTATTTGTCTTTCTATAGAGACAGCTACATTTTTTTATATAGTGGATTATTGGACGAATATTGTCAGTAAGTACCTCCCTTGCATTAAAAGTACAGACAGCACAAGAATAATGAACAATCGCTAAACATATTTCATTTATACCTTTTTCTAGTGAGATCATGATTATGATCCATCGCAATGCCGCGAAGTTGAGCGTTTGTAATTAAAAGAAAAACCTTTTAACAACACTGCACACAAAAGAGCGCATTTGGGGTTTCACAGGACCAATCAAAACGGACAATTAATCCCGTCAAATGTTGGTTGCTATAAACATATTCTCTGGACTCTCTTGTTTGCGGTGTTGTAAAATGATGGTTCTCTTAATAACAAATGCGAACAGGTGGTAAAGTATTAATGTGAATTTATACCCCGGTCAGCAGTGGTTCTGTATAAATTGTTGTTTAATACGTTGGAAGTTTCGAATCATTGTCAAGATATCTTATTAATTACGCTTAAAAACGAATTAAGACACAAGAAAAAAATTTCACTTACGTTCCAAGGCATTTTATAGCATAGAACACTAACCTGAACTAACCTTAAAATTTCCAGATCTACTATCAAATCCGTTATTAATAACTATCAGCAAAAACTACCCAGGTGCCCTGTACTGCTGTAAAAAGTGGTCCTCGTGATCTGAAGCTTCATCAGAAGATTCCGAATACCACTATACGCAATTGAGCGATGTTAGTTTGTGATATTGTAAAAAAAAAATAAAATCATCCCGACTATGGTGCAAAGGTCATAAGAAAATGCTAATTCAAAGACATGCTGAAAACAAAAAGGGGCACCATTAGAAAACCATTCAGAAATTTGTAAAGTTAACTAGGGAGAAAAATGTTTGCATGATTTTGGACGACGACACTTATGTTAAGGCAGATTTTTGGGCATTATCTGGTACGCAATTTTATACTGCGTCTAAACGACAGCTTCTCTCTTCATCGATAACATTCATTGCAACAGAAAAATTTAGAATTTAATATCTTGTGTGGCAAGCAAGGTGCTAATGTGCAAAAGCAGAATAACTTTTCCGTAACAATTAGCGGCGTGATATACCGGGTGCATAAAAAGTCTGCTGCTCTTTTTACGAAAACATGATGGATCAATATTGTTTGGTTTGAATAGCAACAGAAACCGGGGAGGATTTCGTGCCTTAATTTGTATATAGTTCTTCGGTGACGGTCAGTGAAAGGTACCGCGTTTTAATTAAGAGAAAGACGAGAGACAACAAAACAGAGAGGAGACCGAAAATCCGGCCGGATTTCTTTCTAACACCTTCACTATCAACGCCGATGTGTCCCACAGCTCCATACAGTATCTTACCTTCTTTCTCATTTACATTAACGATCTACTGAAAAGGACCAGGAACCCAATTTAGAGTTTTGCAGATGACAGTAACCTTATTTCTGCATTTTCTTTGAACATCGGCTACTGATGCCAATATCCGCAGAGAGCAGGAAGTCGTTCAAGTTAACAAAGACCTGGAAGAAGTTCTATCTTGGGGTGAGAGTAAAAAAAAGTAAAATTTATCGTTCCAAACACCAATGTAGCAGTTTTCTCTAAAAAAGTTAACGTTGCTGAAACATAGTTATGTTGAAGCGCTCCATTCCTCTAGCATCGGCACTCAATTTGCTGGGCGCTAATTTGGGAGCAAATATGTCTTGGCATAACATGAGGCAAGTATAGCAAACGGAGCTTCTCAAAAGCTGGAAATATTATTTAGATTTAGAAAGCTTTACACTACACAACTGTTAATTCTGTACAAAGCTCAAATTCGACCAACGATGATATACTGCTCCCACGTTTGAGGCTCTGCTCCCAAACATACACTGCATTTGTTGGATTCTATTCAAAAGAGAGCTATTCGCCTGACTGGAGAGCCAGAACTGACCAGCAACCTGGATTCCTTAGAACATCGAAGAACAGTTGGTGACTTGAGTATATTCTTGGAAAGTGTTCGATGAATGTATCCCGATTAATTGCTCCCAAGGTGGGGCATGCTAGGAATACACGTCGCGCTAATACTTCACATTCGTATGAAGTTCAGCTTGTCACTGCTCGTACACACCTTTTCAAGCAGTATTTTATATGGAGAACCTCATCACCAAGTACAATTTACAGCGATTCAAGACCAACTGTTACGTGGAAACCGTAAAAATAAATAAGAACAATTTTCCTTTACATTAATTATCATCACTACATCAAAAATTTTATTTATGCACTCAATCATGTTAGCACCAACATTAGCGATGATCCTAACATGATAAAATATTCGTAAAATTCTAAATGAGTTCTGCATTCACGGCAATTTTTATTTTTTAGCAACTTAATAAGTAAACAGGAATCTAAAAAAATATATTTGATATAAAACAATGTTAATTAAAATTTTTAGTTCACTCTTTATGTAGTTTTTTCTAAGGTTTCTCATGAGATTTTAGACAGTGATATTTGGTAGCTTCCATACATTATTTTTGAAATTATATATATATATATATATATATATATATATATATATATATATATATATATATACATATATATATATATATATATATATATATATATATATATATATATATATATATATATATATATATACATATACATATACATATATATATATACATACATATATATATATATATATATATATATATATATATATATATATATTGAAATTAGGAGTTTTTTTGGGTTTTAGGTAGATGGAATAATCCAAACAACTTATTTTAACGTTTCGCCACGAATTTGGGGCATTTTTAAAATTTTTTCCTTTTTCTTTATTTTTTGTTCTTACATATCTTGAATTTCGGTGGTTTACTTTACTAGTATAGTACTAGAATAGTAAAGTAAACCACCGAAGTTCAACACAAATGTAAGAACAAAAAATAAAAAAAAAAAGGAAAAAAATTTTTGAAAATGTCCCAAATTCGTGGCGAAACGTTAAAATAAGTTGAGATTATTCCATGAACCTAAAACCCAAAAAAACTCCTAATTTCAATATTATAAATGGTTCAAGAAGATAAAAGTTACAATATATATATATATATATATATATATATATATATATATATATATATATATATATATATATATATCTATATATATATCTATATATATATCTATATATCTATCTATATATATATATATATATATATATATATATATATATATATATATATATATATATATATATATATATATATATATATATATATATATATATATGTAGTAGTGGTTTTTCGGGTATCCCGTGTTAGCTTAAAGTCCTTTAATGGATTATCCACTAGGGTAATCAAAGAAGCCATAGAAATAGAAAAGAGGCCCTACAACTTAAATAATCGAGATGATAGCCAACGTTTACCGAACTCTTGGAAACATAATCTATCCCAGTACCAAGTCCAACCAAGAGAAACAATAATTCAACCATATGTTACTTCACCAACACAAACATTACAAAGAACCACAGAACCGACAACGCGCAGCCAAAGCCGAGCCTCTATTGGCCGGATCCGTCCGACCAATAGAGCCACGCCCCGAGCACATAAAACCGGCACCCTCGCAGCCAGTCTCGACATTCAACGCCAAGATACCGACCAGTGATCAACGCTTTGAAAAAGATGGATGAGATTCCATCGAAACGTCAGCGAAACCGTCCATCAAGGGACTTTAAGCTAACACGGGATATCCGAAAAACCACTACTACATTTCACACCCGTGAGAACATTCGTAGGCTGAAAAGTTTTTGGTCTGACACATAGATGTCACCCTTTTGAAAAAATCCATATGATTTTTAGGAAGTGCCAACCTTCAAACGATACGTGTCAAAATAGCATGCCATTTCCACGATTAGTTTACAAGTTTTAGTGACGCTACTTTTCATATTTTCAAAACAATGAAAAAAATCAAATTTCGTGTGTTGATTAAACACTGTTTTTTGATGGGAAAAAATACCGTTCAAGCAAAGCAATGGCTTGATAAGTGTTACGGGGACTCTGCACCTGGAAAATCACTCATCATTTACTGGTATGTGGAATTTAAACGCGGTCGTACAGATATAAATGATGCTGAACGCTCTGGACGCCCAAATGAGGTGGTTACACCGGAAAACATCAAAAAAATCTACACGGATGACCGTAAAGTGAAAATGCGTGAGATAGCCGACACTCTAAAGATATCAAAAGAATGTGTTGGTCATATTTTGGATGAACATTTGGGCATGGGAAAGCTCTGTTCGAAATGGGTACCACGGTTGCTCACAGTGATCCAAAAACAACGTGTTGATGATCTGAGCGCTGCTTGGACCTGTTTAAGCGCAATAAAAAGGATTTTTTCGTGTGACAATGGACGAAACATGGAATTAAATCGGCAGTCAGCTGAGTGGACAGCAGCCGGTGAAAGTTGCCCGAAGCGACCAAAGACACAACAGTCGACTGGGAAAGTTTTGGCCTTTGTATTTTGGGATGCGTATGGAATAATATTCATCGACTATGCTGAGAAGGAAAAAAACCATCAATAGTGAATATTATATAAAGTTATTGGTGTGTTTGAAGGCAGAAATCGCAAAGAAACGGCCCCAAATGAACAAGAAAAAAGTGCTCTTTCATCAAGACAAGACACCGTGTCACAACTCAATGGTTACGATGGCAAAATTGTATGAATTGAAGTTCGAATTGCTTCCTCATCCACCGTATTCTCTAAATTTGGCCCCCAGTGACTATTATCTATAAGGCAGGCCTCAAAAAAATGCTCGCGGGAAAGAGATTTGGCGCCAATGAAGAAGTTATCGCCTAAACTGAGGCCTATTTTGAAGGCAAAGACAAATCCTTCTACAAGAAAGGTATAGAAATGTTAGAAAAGCGTTGGACTGATTGTATCACACTTGAAGGAGACTATACTGAAGTCGAATTTTGCAGAAAAAATGTGTTTTAAGTAGCTAAATCAAAAACTTTTCAGCCTACGTGTTATATATACTATACATATACTTACTTGTCCTCCATATCTTTGTTTACCAACATATAATTAACTTCTTCGGCAGTATAAGGACCTTGCAATTTCTGACCGTTGAGCAATTCATCTTCGAGTTCCTTGATCGATTTACCAGTTCTGACAAATGCTTCGCTTACTTTACGGTTTCGACCACCGTAACAGGTGGTTATAAGATCGGCGACACCACAACTTTCAAAGAATGTGGAAAGTTTACCTCCCGGATAGAATACGTCGACGAACTTTACCATTTCCATTAGGCCAAGGCGAATAACGGCGGCTTTTGTGTTGTCACCGAGTCCTAATCCATCGACGAAACCGGCACCACATGCAACGATATTCTGAAAAAAATTGAGAAAAATTTAGCGAAAACCTGATCTAGTCTTTAAAAGGGCCTTCCACGGTAAAAGCTGTTTTTCGCCAGTAGTCAGAGGCAAATTTTAACGAAAAGCTTTCATTAAATATTAACAGGCTGTATTTTAGCATCTTCTTCTTAGTGTGCCTTATCTTCTAAGGACGTTGGCGATCACATTTGCCCATCTGATTTTATCTATTGCCGCTCTAAACAGTTCAGTAGATGTCAAGTTTGTCGTAAGTTTTTCAAACAGGAGTTGCGGCGCCTTCCTGGTCCTCGCTTACCGATTATTTTTCCTTCAATTACAAGTTGCAGGAGCTCATACTTTTGGCCTCTCATAATGTGGCCAAAGTAAGTGCTTTTTCTTTCTTTAACAGCTGGAATCAACTCTTGTTCTTTTCCCATCCGATCAAGTATTTCCGTTTGTGGTATGCGCTGTTCAAGGAACACGCAGCATTCGGCGATAACACCACATCTCGAATGACTCCATTCTTTGTTGTGTCGTCTCTGTGATTGTTGTAGCTTCTATTATAACATAACCGAGAATACGTAGCATTTTAGCACTGTTATTCTTGTTTTTAAGTTTAGTTGGCAGTTACAGAGTATGCTGCGCATCTTATTAAAGGAGCTCTGTGCTAGGGGGTTTTTGCAGTTCTTGAGCATATTTCAATAGAGTGGTCCCAATCTTCACTAATTACGCTTCCTAAATACGTTATTTCTGTTACACTTTCAGTGTTTGTTGATGTACCTTAATATTTATATTATTCACTGAGGTAGCCGTTACTTGATGGAAATTCATTGTAAATTAATACCGAAGTAAAACGATAGATGTTTTTAAAATTCCACTATATTTATAAACCGTAACAATTGTTTCGACATACAATGTCTTCACAGACGGATGATAACTTTAAACTGTTTTAGTTCAGGTTTAAAGTTATCATCCGTCTGATGAAGACATTGTATGTCGAAACAATTGTTACGGTTTATAAATATAGTGGAATTTTAAAAAACATCTATCGTTTTACTTCGGTATTAACTTAATATTTATGTTTGTAATAGGATTCTTACTGACCACCATTGTTTTGGTTTTGTTCGTATTCAGTTTCATTCCATATTCCTCACATGCATCAACAATTCCATTCATAAATCTTTGTAGGCTTTCTTCACTGTCCGCTAGCATGCCAGTATCATCAGCGTAGCGGAGGTTATTTACACACACACACACCATTAATTGTAATTCCATCCTTTTTATCAGAAAGTGCTTTACTGAAGATTCCTCTGAATGGACACTGAATAACAGGGGTGAGAAAATACAACCCTGACCTTTGTTTATTTTTATTTCTTTGGACATGTGATTCTCAAGTTTTATTTTGGCAGTCTGGTTCCAGTATAAACTTGATATTATTTTCTCATGATTTACCACATTAAAGGCTTTTTGGAAATCTATGGAGCATAAATAAACATCAGAGTTCAGATCCCTACATCTTTCAATCAGAACGCGGATGGAGAATCGTGCGTCCCTCGTTCCTAGTCCGTTCCTAAAGCTGAACTGTGTTTGTTCAGTTCGTTCATTTAGTTTTTTGTATACTCTTTGGTGGATTTTTTTAAGGAAGAGTTTCAAGATGTGGTTCATTAAACTTATATTCCGATATTCCTCGCACTTTCTAGAGTTATTCTTTTTTGAAAATGGTACAAAAATTGATGTCAACCAATCATGAGGTACATCACCTGTGTTGTATACGCTGTTGAAGAGGTCCTGTATAATGTCCATATGTTTTCAAGAAATATTTTAATGATTTCTGTAGATATATTATCTTCTCTCGCTGCCTTTCTGTTTTTAAGCTGTAACTACGGCATCATGTAAAAGGTTGGAAGCATTCGAGATGTGGGTCTACAGGCCCATGCTTAGGATATCTTGGACAGAGCACACTACCGACAAGACCGTGCTAGAACTGTTTTTCACGAAATATTTTAATGATTTCTGTAGATATATTATCTTCTCTCACTGCCTTTCTGTTTTTAAGCTGATAGACGCAGAATACGATAAAAAAAGTTTGCTGGTCGAAAATGTACGCTAAGCCTATAAAATCGAAAATAAAATGAAAAATTAGATTTTTCACAAATACCTCAAAAAATTAAAAAGATATCGAAAAACTAATAGCACCGCGTGAAAAAACGGGAAATTTTACAAAAAAATAGTACATAGATTATTTTTTTTTAGTTTTACCGTAATTTAAAAAAATTATTTAAAATAAAATGGCTGGTTTAACTCTTTCAGTTGTAGTGGGAATCAAGCTTCCAACCTCATTTATGATTAAATTAACGTTTCTATATACCGCTAAATATTTTGAAATTGGATATTAAGGGGTGCTCGGGGTGCTGATTAAGATTTTTTTTTTTTTTTTTTTTTTTTTTATATGGGTCTAGCACACGTGCTACAGGGAAGTCCCTAAAGCGCTACAGGAGCGACACGTGTGCGGAGAAAGCGATTTACGTTGTTCTTGAATCGCTGTAGATTGTACTCGATGGGAAACACAGTCCTGGGTAAACCATTCCAAAGGTATGATGTTCTCCATATAAAAGACTGCTTGAAAAGCGTTGTACGAGGAGTAACAAGCTGAACCTCATACGGATGTGAAGCATTAGCGCGACGTGTACTTCTAATATGCACCGCTCTGGGAGGAATTAAACGGGCCACATCTTTCGAACACTTTCCATGAAAGTACTTGTAGAATAGGCTCAAGTCGCCAACCGTTCTTCGATGTTCCAGCGAATCAAGGCCGTCGGTCAGTTCCGGGTGTCCAATCAGACGAACAGCTCTTCTCTGGATAGAATCCAACAAATGCAGTGTATGTTTGGGAGCGGAGCTCCAAACATGGGAGCAGTATTCCATAGTTGGTCGAATTTGAGCTTTGTAAAGAATTAACAGTTGTTGTGGAGTGTAAAGCTTTCTGGTTCGAAACAATATTCCCAACTTTTGAGAAGCTCTTCTTGCTATGCCTGCAACATGTTCATGCCAGGACATATTTGCTCCCAAATTAACGCCTAACAGATTGAGTGACGATGTTAGAGGGATGGAGTGCCCCGACATAACTATGTCGGGTTCTGCAACGTTAACTTTTTTAGAAAAAACTGCCGCCTGGGTTTTTGTAGCGTTAAATTCCACTTGGTTACTGTCACCCCAAGATAGAATTTCTTCCAGGTCTTTGTTAAGTTGAATGACTTCCTGCTGTCTGCGGATATTCGTCTGAGTAGTCGATGTCCGAGCGTTCAAAGTGAATGAAGAGATTAGTGTACTGTCATCTGCAAAGCTGTAGATTGGATTCTTGGTCTTTTCCAGCAGATCGTTAATATAAATGAGGAAGAGAGTAGGAGACAGTATGGAACCTTGGGGCACACCGGCGTTGATAGTGAAGGTGTCAGAAAGAAATCCGTCAACCGCCACTCGTAAAGAACGCTCTCTGAGGAAACATGAGAGCCACAAACAGAACTTTTCAGACATACCATAAGAACGTAGCTTAGCCAACAGCCCATCGTGCCAAACACGGTCAAATGCCTTGGTTATGTCAAGAGCAACCGCTCGAGATTCTCCAAAGTGTTCAATTGCGTTGTTCCAAACATGTGTTACATAAGTCAGAAGATCTCCTGTTGATCTGTTTTTACGAAAGCCATATTGGTGATCACTAATAATGTTGAATCCTTCAAGATATTTTAGAAGATGCTGATTGATAGCCTTTTCCATGACTTTCGATAGTATTGAGAGTAGTGCGATTGGTCGGTAGTTATTTGGCAAGGTCTTCTTGCCTTTTTTAGGTATCGGCTGAACTGTGGCACATTTCCAGCAGGAAGGAAATATTCCCTTTCTGTAGGATAGGTTGAAAAGTCTACAGAAAACTGGTGTTAGTTCCCTCGCACAGTTCTTGAGAACTATGGCAGGTATTCCGTCAGCGCCTGAAGCCTTTTTGGTGTCTAGCTTTATCAAAATACGTTTTATGATACGCTGTCTGAAGACAATATCGGGCATCCTTGACTGCACTATGGGAATAGTAGGTGGTGTTTTTCCTTGGAAATCGACAGTAGAATGTGAAGCAAAGAGTTCAGCCAACAAGTTCGCTTTCTCAACAGGTGTCGTTGCAATAGAATTATCTGGCCGTGTGAGTGGTGGTATGGTGGATTTGGTGAAATTTTGACTAACTGCCTTAGCGACTGACCAAAAGGACCTGGAATTGCCGGGACAAGCGAGAAGTTTGTTTCTAATCCGTTGATTGTGTACCTCCTTGGTTTCGTCGATAATTTCTTTGCATCTGTTCCTGGCACGAACAAAGATGTTACGATTTATGGTCCGATGACAGATTTGAAAAATTCAAAATGGCGGAGCCAATATAACGGCCAGAGTACGTAATTCATTTAATTTTTTCGAGTAATTTAGAATTTTTGTGTTTTCAGTAACTGTTTTCTTTGTACCTGGATGTTTAAATAAAACATAAATACTTTATACTTAAAGCTTAGACTTTTATCTTTCATTTTCCACATTCAATTTTTTTTTATTTTAAGTGTAACTTGTATGATTAATAATAAGCAAAAAATACGTTTATCACGAACACTTTTTTTAAGTGTTTTTAATGATTTTCTAATATCAAGTATACTTTTATCTGTAACTAAAAAAAATGTCCGGCTTTTTTTGGCCATTTCGTACTGCTTTTAACGTAAAATTGCCGGTGGCGCACTACAGCAGGCAAATTTTCATATTAATTTTTAAATAACACAGACAATGTGGCTATTTGTAATTATTCTTATGTCGAAACTTAAGGTATAATATTGATATATGCACAAGGATTTTTTTTTAATACTATATGTTACTTAAATATTTGTAATTTACCGTATGCCCGTTAAAATCATGCAAACAAAATTTCGTTTTAAGTTTTACAAATTATAAAGCAACAAACTCTTCAAAAATTTTTTTTACACTCTGAAAACAATTTAATATCGATTAAGCCTCGAGCAGTGCGTGTAGAACTTCAAATAAACCTGTTTGGCGCATAGAGATATTAGAATAGAGGAGAGAAAGTATATAGCCTGCTGCAAGCGAAAGCGTATAGTCGTTAAAAAAAGAAAGAAATAATGAGTCATTCTGTCTCCCTTACTTTTACTTGTTCTTCGTTGGCTCCGAACCATCGACATGGAGGATGAACTGCGCATTAGCCTCACAAAATTGACCACTCTCTAGAGAAAGACAAAGCGACTGTGCGGCCAATACCTGTCCCTTTCTGTAGGCCTGTAATAACGTAACAACCAAGGTGCAGTACCCGTACATTAGCTTTATCTCTTTCACACTTTTGCGTCCGTATTTACTTCATAGCGGAATACGGAAAGCTCAGTCCACCTTCCAAGTCTATGGCTCCGGACGAAATACGAATAACATTCTCGCAAAGAGCGGGCGCCCAAGTAAGAGAGACAGAATGACTCATATTATTTCTTTCTGTTTCTATGAGCGCCATGCTTTTCTCTATGGTTTGGCGCGTTACAGTTTTTGAGTCACCTATCCGAATTTTTAATGAATTCTTACGCTAATAAAAAAATTTAAAAAAAAAATCTATATACAGTCCCTGGCCAAATTATTAGACGCACTGTATTTTTTTTAGTAATTTTATGTTTCTTAAGAGTTTTTATGCAATAATGGTATATTTAAACTACAATATTATTGATTTTTATTTAAAAGAATTGTTGTAGACTACATATTTGTATTTATTTTTAACATATGGCAACAATGTGTTGACAAAGTGATACATGAACGTAAACAAGTACAAACCTGTATCAGTCGCGATCGGAATCGAGTCAGGTACGGACGTGTTTCTGTGGCTTTATGGACTGTGATTGTTTGTTTAACAGTTTTATACTACTCAGTTATTAGTTTATTTTATATGCAGTGTTTTAAAAAAGTAATTGGACTATTTTCATTATGGGTAGAAAAGGCGATCTTTCACCACGTAAAAAAGCTGAAGTGAAGGCCCTTGTGATTGCGAAAACATTTACAAACCGAGAAATATCACGAAGATTGGAGGTTTCTGAAGCTAGTGTACGACGCATAAAAAAGAAAATTGAGTCAGGGAAGGAATTAAGCCCGAAAAGAAAGAAAAGATGCGGTAGAAAACCAATTTTCACTCCACGGTCAGAGAGATGTTTGAAGAAAATTTGTGTAGAAAACAGATTTGCTACCACAAAGGTAATAAAATCACAACTCCAGGATGCTAGCGTAAATGCTTCTGAGCGCACTGTTCGAAGAAAATTGAAAGAATTAGATTTTAAGGCCTGTCGCCCCGCCAGGAAGCCCAAGTTAACAGCTGCAATGAAAGCAAAGCGCCTGAAGTGGGCCAAACAATGGCAAGACAAAGATGTGGACTTCTGGAGATCGGTAAGATACAGCAATTTAATCAATAATTGATACATTATTATCATTTTCAGTTAAAAAAGCAAATAAACATGGAAGTTTATATATTTTTCCTATTTTTGACAGGTCTGCTTCAGTGACGAAAGCACATTCGAAATTTTGCAGAATAAAGCTCAGTATGTGCGTCGTCGTCATGGAGAAAAGTTTCATCCTGATTGTGTCGTCCCGACGGTTAAACATCCCACCAAAGTGATGATTTGGTCAGTCATCAGCGGCAAGGGCACTGTACGTCGTCAAAGGAATAATGAGGCAAGATCAGTACAAAGAAGTATTACAAAATCGGTTGATTCCGCAGCTCAGAGAATGGTTTCCAAATGGGGAACCATTCACTTTCATGCAAGATGGAGCTCCCTGCCACACTGCTCGGTCTGTTAAAGCTTTTTTGGCAGAAAAAAATATCCCTCTGTTGGATTGGCCGGGTAATAGCCCTGATGAAAAGAGAAGTGGCTAAAGATGTGATTACCAACAAAACCCAGCTCCTAGAAAAGATTATTCATGTGTGGAATCATCATCCTCAAATGCAGGAGACAGTACAATCTTGCATTGATAGCATGCCGCCCAGAATTAAAGCTTTGATAGCGGCTAAAGGTGGCTCAACTAAATATTGACTTTTACTAACATTAATTTCACTTTTCTTTAAAACTTAATAAACTTATGCTTTTCTAAATTAATGCTGTTTTATTTATGTCAAATAAATAGGTAATTGATTGGATAATATAAAAATAAACAACAAATCAATTTAAAAATAATAAAACGGTACAATATCACTCGGTAATTAATATTTTACACGAAATCTTGCAGTGCGTCTAATAATTTGGCCAGGGACTGTACTATTTTTTTGTAAAATTTCCCGTTCTATCATGTGGTACTATTAGTTTTTCGATATTTTGGTTTCCAAATGGGGAACCATTCACTTTCATGCAAGATGGAGCTCCCTGCCACACTGCTCGGTCTGTTAAAGCTTTTTTGGCAGAAAAAAATATCCCTCTGTTGGATTGGCCGGGTAATAGCCCTGATGAAAAGAGAAGTGGCTAAAGATGTGATTACTAACAAAACCCAGCTCCTAGAAAAGATTATTCATGTGTGGAATCATCATCCTCAAATGCAGGAGACAGTACAATCTTGCATTGATAGCATGCCGCCCAGAATTAAAGCTTTGATAGCGGCTAAAGGTGGCTCAACTAAATATTGACTTTTACTAACATTAATTTCACTTTTCTTTAAAACTTAATAAACTTATGCTTTTCTAAATTAATGCTGTTTTATTTATGTCAAATAAATAGGTAATTGATTGGATAATATAAAAATAAACAACAAATCAATTTAAAATAATAAAACGGTACAATATCACTCGGTAATTAATATTTTACACGAAATCTTGCAGTGCGTCTAATAATTTGGCCAGGGACTGTACTATTTTTTTGTAAAATTTCCCGTTCTATCATGTGGTACTATTAGTTTTTCGATATTTTTTTAGTTTTCTAGATATTACCGAAAAAAATTTTTTTTATTGTAATTTGGATTTTCTGGTCTTAGCGTACATCAAACTTTAGCAAACTTTTTTTTGTCGTATGCTACGCCCAAAAAACTACCTGTGTGCCAAAATGCAGCCTGTTAACATTTAATGAGAGCTCAAAACACCTGGCGACTGGGCTATTTGTCATATTCTAGATTCAAGACAATTAACAATCTCAGATATCAATGGTCATCTGGAATAACGGCATAACTTAAAATTTAACACTTTTCAGAGAGGCAATTTTAGAGTTTCTCACCACGTATTCCAACGTTTTAATACAGTGATAATCAAATATCTTCATTTCATCTGGCATTTATATTATTAAACCAATAATAATCAGCGTCTTACCTTAAGGGCCCCACAGACTTCCACAGTGTCTTCGTCGTCTACAACCACAACCCTAAAGTAGCTCGTTTGAATAACATCCCTAAGTAGAGGTCCCACCGTGGCATCTTTGCAGCCGATGGTCGTCTCGCAGAACATTTCATCGGCGACCTCGCTAGCAAGATTAGCGCCCATCAGAACTGAGCAAGGTATTTTCAGGTGCCTTGTAATGATATGTGAAATTAGGTCGATTCCACCGCCCTCTGCACGATCGAAACCCTGAAAAAATATACATTTAACATATAATAATAAAACTACAAAAAGGCCAGAGAATGCAAACTATATAAATATACATTATCTGTCCAAAAAGTTCCAGGTCTGATTTTTCCCCCGCCTTAAAGCAGCGCCATCTCGAAAACAGTAAAAACTTAAACTTACATCTGTAAACAACACATTTGCATTAAACCAGCCAGTTGTGATAACTAAGTGCTGAATAATAGACGTGCGAACTGTATGTGTCGTAGTCCTTGTGTCACAGAAGTGTAATGGAGCAGTGAGAAGTGATCAAATGTCATGTGAAACTGGGTAAAAGAGCTACGGAGACAGAGTAACACATGTCAGTCGAAAATACGGAATAGATACAAATACAAAGAAGACTACACACATGATCATAAGCAAAAACTATTCATTACAAGGACAACTTTATATTAGCAACCAAAAGATTGATAGATCAATACATTTTGCTACTTGGGTACCACAGTAAATCACTAAAAATTCGATACAGAACAGAAAAATCCAGAGCAGTCTATACAAAAATGGCTGAAGTGTTCAGAAGTCATGATCACAGTTTAAAAATCAAAATAAGACTTCTTAATTGCTAATAATAATGTCTTTTCGGTGCTTCCGTATCGGGCGGAGTCTTGGACTGTAACTGTAACTGTAAAAGGTTGGAAGCATTCAAGATGTGACTCTACAGGTGCATACTTAGAATGTCTTGGACAGAGCACATTACCAACGAGAGAGTGCTAGAACTCTTGAACAAAGACCTGGAAATTTTTAATATAATTAAAAGAAGAAAACTCGAATATTTGGGCCACATCATGAGAAACGGGGAAAGATATGGTCTACTCCAACTGATACTTCAGGGTAAGGTGGACGGAAGAAGAGGACCAGGAAGGAGACGTGTTTCGTGGATGAAAAACCTGCGAACGTGGATCTCAACAACAACAATAGGACAATTCCGGGCAGCTGCAAACAAAGTTCTAATAGCCAGGATGATCGCCAATATCTGATAAGTGTTTGAGTGGTTTAAATGCTTTAAGGAAGAATGGGATAAGATCGTGGATGATGCAAGGTTGTGGCACACACAAGTTCCGACGACGCAAACGTTGTGAAAATCGTCCTCTTCTACAAACCGACCGTCCTCTTTCATGCAAAATGACGGTAGAAAAGCTTAACATCTCTAAATCAAGTGATATTGTTTGGAATGTTTTGAACAAGAGAAATGTGTGTGCGCACTTTGTTCCCCACAGCCTGGCACGCGAACAGAAACAGCAACGGGTGGATGTCGGTGGTTCGTCAAGATCCAAGAAAGTGCGACTGACAAAGTCAAGAACAAAGACAACATTCAGCGCATTTTTTGACGCTCAAGGAACTATCCACAAATAATTTGTTCGCTTGCTCACAAGACTGGGATTGTGGTGCAGTTTTTGGCACGAAAACTTCACCACCCTCCTTGTTCGCCTGATTTAGCCATTAGTGACTTTTTTATTCCCAAAAATCAACCTTCACGTGAAGGGTCAACGCTATGACGGTTTGGAGGACATTAAAGGCACTGGGACGCGGGACTTAAACATGATCTCAAAAGAAGGTTTTTCTAACAGTTTCACATGGTTCTATAAACGTTCTGAACGTTGTATTGAGGTCGGAGGGGACTTCGTAGAATATCTGACGTAATGAAATGTTCACTTTTCATTTTTAAATTTTTTTTATTAAGGCAGCCCGGGAATTTTTTGGATGTTAAAACTGTGTTGTAAGAAAAGGTTTTCGGCGTGTGAAAAACGGGATATACACAAAATATTTATTGAAAATGATTATGACACAACGCAAGCCATAACAAGAATATTCAAGATTTTATGGAATGCAAAGAAAAATACCTAACTTAAATATATGTTCAAAAATATATAACCACATCTTAACTGAAACAATGTTTAAGAGAAAGAAAAAGACTACACAGAAAAGAAATTTCTAAGGAAACGAAAAATTGGAATCCCCGTAGCATTTTCAAGATCTTGAACTATTATAAAAAACTAAACGAAAAATAATATTTATTGTTTTTCTTTGATTTCAGCAAATCTAGAAGGTTTATAACAGATCGGTGGAAGATAAAATATTTTACAAAAACGTGGTTTTCACTATAGAAAGTAACGTTTAATAGGAAATAATGCGTATGGAACAAGAAGAACAAGAACAACTTTTAATGTGACAAAGTTCTCTCAGCAGTCAAAATTTTAATATGAAAAATTTCACTTTGGACACCACACGCGAATAAGAAATAAGCCACTCTGGCGTTTAGGCGGTATAAAGAAACAACAGAGTAATACGACCAATATGGCAGTAAATCGAACATACTTGGAAAATAACGCTTGTGAAAAATTTGGAACCACATAATAATAGGGAAATAATCTGGCAGTAAGACAGCGCTCCGCTTTCATAGCACACCGTTATACAAGATGGTAAGAAAGTTTCTCAATTCAAAAGGAATATAAAGAAGGCTAACCTGTCTAGAGTTCTTGGGATCTAATTTACGGTATTCCGTTAAATATTTTCCATTGTTTCGTCATTTTACTCACATACTTTTAGTGTTGTATGTGCCTACTCAGTACTCGTATACATCACCACTACACCAAACACTTTATTTTTGCGCGCGTCGAGTGCAAATAAAGTGTTTGGTGTAGTGGTGATATATACTGAATAGTGTCATTGTGCCAAAGATTCCACATTCCCAACTTAGTGTTGTATGTGGTTAAGGAGAACTTTTGAGTGAGTTGGCATTTTTCCTAAATCAATCTTCGTACCGGGTGCCGGATTTCAAGCGTTTTTTTTTTAAATTCCTGAAGAAATTTTATGACTTTCTTCCGGATCAGAAAACTAACAAAAAAAAAAGAAATCCTCAGAAAACAATTAGTCTGGTACGGGCGTGTTAACCGAATGGATGGGGAAAGACTACCGAAAATGGTAATGCATTGGAGATCTAACGACCAACGCAAACGCAGACGCCCACGAGAAACATGGATAAAGCGAGTAACAAGGGCAATCTACAAGCCGGAGAATGGAAATCAGGAAACGATGGCGGCAAAGAACCGGAAGGCAACCACATTCGCTGTGAACCCGGTTATATATATATATATATATATATATATATATATATATATATATATATATATATATATATATATATATATATATATAAAACATATCTTCTGTTATTTCGATTCATGCTTAATAATTCTCATTTCTGGGGCAGTACTCAAGACTAGGGATAGACATTTTTTCGATATATCATTAATTATCGATGTATTCAATAACAATAGGTGAATCCAAAAAATACCGATATTTCCACAGACACAAAACTGAATCGACACGAGTGTCTCATTCATAACATTATTTTCCGCCAAATCAATGATCCATTGAAAACAGTAATGAGTACGGGAAAGGAAAGTAGAAAACACTGGACAGAATTTCACCGATGTCGTATGCAAACAAATCCCACGTCTGTGCAGCGCCGCTAAAAACCTCAATATGTGGTTATATATAACTTATTGAAGCACAAATTTAGAAAATTTTCAGCTTTTTTTTATAAATTTTTATGTTATTCTCTATTAGCCAAAACTATGAAAGATTATTTTACTTCAATAGATTACAGTTTTGAAATTATCGCGAAAACTGACTATTTTAAATATTTAACGAAATCGTAACCCAATATTTCTGGTCATCTTTTCTTGAGTTCACTGTTAATGTTGGCTCGCGTTTAGACATTCGAAACCTTGGATATATTAATAAGTACCGGGGTATGTTGATAATTATCAATATATCGATAGGCATCACTTATTTTTTCCCAACCCCAGGTCACCAATCGATATATCGATATGTATCAATAAGCGTCGATATATCGATAGTTATCGGTATATCGATGACTATCGACGGTTATCGATAACTATCTATATAACGATACCTATCGATATATCAATAGTATATATAATGTTAAAATTATAGATAGCTAAGTAGCCATAAACTATTGATAAAATCCATTATCGCCCATCTCTACTGAAGATTAGGCGTGACATTGACAAGTTCATGTTTATAGCGAATGATCTACTTAAATACAGTAGATTAATAAGATAACTAGAAAATTACTTTTATACGAAAAAAAAAAACGGTTTAGCAAACTATAATACACAATAATTAAGGTTTAATGATATAAAACACGATCTAAATATTAAGATTTGCTACATTACTAAATAGATATGTAAACAGCTTGTCAACGTAAATTCAGAAAACATGTATTCCTCTATGTTAGAACGTAAATTAGCAATGAATATTTTACACGCGTAATATATTAAATAATTCTGTTATTTGTTAAACTTGTAAATTACAAGGTTATTTGTTATAAACTTAGCTTTATCTGTTTGAATTACGTAAATGCCAGTTCACATTTTTAATCCAGAATGCCAATAGTAATGTTATACATCACTTATCTTATTATAAAAATAAAAAGCGAATAAATCTTTCTTTTTATAAATTTTGTTGATCTGCTTTTATTTTTAGATTCCTATCTTACTACAAGGTCGAAACTAACTGGCCAAAAATTAAAACAAAAAAATTGTAATAAATTTTCATCGCTAGATATAATATTAATATTAAAATTTCTGACCAAGCCGTTGTAAGTTTTAACTAAATTTCTACACCTTCCTCCTAAAAAAGAAACTAACTTTTAATAAAAAATAAAACAGAGGACACTTATTATTGTTCCAATCACTAACAGATAGATAAAAAACTTGAATACCTATATCGTCTAGTTCCTGGTCCATCTGTCACATTTTAAGCGGCCCATAGACGGTCAATATTATTGTGCAATATGGATTGCACAATATTTCGACAGCTGCCCATAGACGTTCAATATTATTGCACAATAATTGGGTTTGTACAAGAAATAGAATCATATGGAGGCGATATTGATGGTTGTGCAATATTTTGCGCAATCATCAGTACAGACGTACAATGTGCTTGGCAATATTGTCAGTCCCCGCCGGTATTGTGAAGTGAAGTCATGTTGAGTGACACTGAACTCTGTTGTTTAATTGCTGTGGGCGTTATTAGTGCGAAAAAAAGAAGAGAATTTACTTTTTTGCCAACATCTTGCTTCTCGGCAACCGGGTATTTTTCGCGATATTTCTCTACCAGCACGTCATATTGCTCACCTTTTTTAACGCGATTAGTATAATCTTTGCATTTAACATCCCATAGAGCCGGAAGTCCAAGGTAAGCTTCGATAAATTCCAAAATGAACTGTTTATCCAATTTTTTATCCGCCATCACGACCTGTTGATACCGACTGACGAGATATTGCACAATCCTGACCACAGACGGCACAGTATTTTCCAGGTTGCGCAATATATTTCAACAAATTTTGATTTCGTACAATCTATTGCACAGCCTTTCAATCCTGTTTACACACGTTCAATTATATTGCACAAACCCAATTATTGCGCAATAATATTGACCGTCTATGGGCCGCTTTAGGGTTGTGGGAGGGCTTGAAGAACAGTAGCCTCTCACGTTGAATCTCCTTAATACACTTCTGATCAAAAATTATTCCGGATCCCAGGTGAATTTGTCATGCACGTATGATTGCCGGACAAGATATGATTAGATGTAAAGATGTCTTTTTTTCTTCCAAATACTCTCTGACATCTGCATCGTCTTTGACCTCGATGCGACTCAAGTGTTCATTTAGGTGGCGGTGTCCCATAAAGATTCCTGTCACTCGAACAAACATTCGGTATTCCGTGTTATATTCCTTTTCACCATCTCTCAGCCATACAGGATTACGTCGTAAATTTCTGCTGAAAAAATTGACGCATGTCTGTCCAGATTTGTGTCCTCCATTTGTAAGCACGATATCCCTGCTCCCGGGCTAGGCGGTTCCGTCGGTCCAGTCCTTTCTGATATTAAAACTTTTAGGAACTTACCTTTGTATCTTTTGGGGACTGTTCATTCTTATTTGCAGTAGAGAACAGTCCTCCACCATTCTGGCCTATATGCTACGATGTTCTAGAACATCCGTGTTAAGAAATGCCCTCCAGCAAGTAGCCGATAGGTTCACCAGGCTTAACACTTTATGTGTAAATGACAGTGCTTCCAACTCTTGCTAGACGCTGATCTTATAGCATCCGAAAGGCCGATTCTGTTAAGAGTTCAAGCTCGAGCCTAACCCATTTTCCTTAGTTAGGGAGCACCACAACAGCGGCTCATATGAGAGTTGTGGTCTTATCCAATCATTAATTTTGATTGATACACTCTCCCCAGCGTTTAGATTGATTAATTAATGCGCTAAATCAGTTTTTATTGTTACTGAGAGTAGTGGTCAGTGCTGCTAGTGCAATATCAGTTGTGTCGTACAGCTTTATTTTTACTGCCAAATGAAGTCGAAGGAGGAGAAAGAAGTCATCAGGTGCTAAATCAAGGGAGTGGTCCAACACAGAAACTTGGTTTGGCTTCGAAACAGTAACGATCGTTTCAATGAAGTTTAAGTCCTTACATGCGACCAAAATGTTGTACAGGGTGAGTTTCGGGAATGACGAAAAAATGTTAAATACAATAGTTTTAAGGAATGTTAAGGTGCACAGTTTAAAATTATTTTTGAGTATACGGGGTACTTCAAAAAAGTATGGTCGATATAACATATTTTTTTTAAATGGAACATCCTATTTTCTAATTTATTTTTAAATCCTGCGTAAAATTTTATAACTTTTTTATTAATAATGTTGTATACCTAAACCTAGTAGTTTTTCTAATATTTCAATTTTTTAAAAAAAATACTAGTTTTCAGTTTTGTAAAAAATGCCAGTACCGCCATTGTTTCTGAAGGTGGGATACTCATAATTGATACAAGCGTTCTATAGAGATGAAAAAAAGGAATATGTAAAGAAATTTGAGTTAGATGCTATAGGGTGTTCAAAATAAATTTATGCATTTTAAAATGAAAAATCTCAAATTTTTTAAATGGCACACCCTGTATATTACTATTTTTTCTGATATATTTTACAAAACCCTCCAACTTTTATTAGGTCTGTCATATACCTATTTCTAATAGTTTTCGATTTATTTTGAATTTTCCAATTTTTACCCTTGTTTTTTATTACACTTACGCTATAACAACATAGTTGCCAAGACAAAACAAAAATGCGCTATTGTGGCCACACTTTTTTGAAGTACCCTGTATACCCAAAAATAATTTTAAACTGTGCACCTTAACATTCCCTAAAACTATTGTATTTAACATTTTTACGTCATTCCCGAAACAAATGAGATAATGAACTTTACTTTATCGTTGACTCACCCTGTACAGAATTTATTTTTGGATTCACGATTTATTTTCAATCATGGAGACGATTTCGGGATTTCTTGAATGAAATAACGCACTTTCGGAAAGTTAACTCCTCTTAGACCGGCATTTCTTGAATAAAATAATGCATTTTCTGAAGGTTAACTCCGCCTAATTTATTTTTAGAACCGACTATCCGTCGTTCTTAATCATCTAACGACCAGTTTGAAATTCATTATGGCATTTTAGAGTACGAGTTAAGCATTCATCACCTTAATCGTAGCTCTTTGTTTGAAACTCATTTTCCGACCATTGCTCAAAACACTTTGTCACTCTAACCACTATAATTAGCTATCCAATGCAAGGAATTTAATAAAACAGCTGACTGAAAGACTAACTTTAATCACGACTGCCGCTTTTCGTCTATTCTCGAAATGTTCGGGTTTTTTAAAGGGTGTATATGCTGATGACAGTTGAGGAAGCGGTATAACCACAGTTAAAATATAGTTCTTTCCTTCTTACTATAACAAAGGGTGTCAAGTTATCAGTTTTAAACGGTCTCAAAGTTTCAAAACTTAAACATAGCCGATTATACTACAGGTAGCTAAATAGCCTCTTGGTAACATCAACTACTATTGAAATTTTGAAGTTTGGAAGCTAGCATATATTCCCCATTATTAAATTGATAGTAATCTTCAGTTTATTTAGCAAAATATTGCGTTCTACCGAGAATCTAAAAATGCATTCCTTTACTTTTTTAAAAAGTATCCATAACCTTCTTTTTGTTATTTCGGTTGGGGCTGGATTATTTTAATGAGATGACAAAATTATGTTTTCTACAAAACATATGCTATTTAATTTTATTTTGGGATTCTAAAATTAATTCTTATTTGTTTCAAGTATCAAGTTGAGATAATACATTATATAAATTGGCTTTCTTTATTTTAAGCTAATTTCTGTCTGAATGTTGTACAAGCCTAAATAAAATCTAAATTCCATCTTGTAAAATTAGAATTATTTTACTATTAAGTGCTTAATACTACTAAGATTTTTTTTAAAAAAAAAAACTAACTATATAAATCGTATCATCATCATTAGGTTATTCCATCCATAGTTGGATGTAAGCCCCCCCCTCCAAGTTATCTCCAATGAGTTGTGTTGTTTGATTTTTGCATCCAATCGGGTCTTGCTATTTTTTTTTATGTTGTCCGTCCATCTGTCTGTGGTCTACCG
>CM032454.1:34286987-34299487 GCA_019049505.1 Pachyrhynchus sulphureomaculatus
CAAAAACATTGGCATCTCGACAGGAAATATCAGCTCCTGGGCACAAACGAAGTAAGGAAAGATTAACTATAATGGTATGTTCCAATGCATCTGGCAAGCACAAAATCCCACTGATGGTGATTGACAAGTCTGCACGTCCAAGAGCTTTAAAAGACATCTCACCCAAAGCCCTACCAGTCTATAACAAAAGTCAGAAGAGCGCATGGATGGATGCGACCTTATTTACTAACTGGTTTGAAGAAGAGTTCGTGCCATATGTGACTAAATTTTTGAACAGAAACCGTCTTCCTATTAAAGCAATTTTGTTAATGGATAATGCCCTCTCTCACCCTGGAGAAGGAGTTCATGTGGGCGAAATTGTTGTAAAATTTTTTCCTCCAAATGTAATCAGCATAATGCAACCAATGGATCAAGGCATCCTCGAAAACATTAAAAAAATTATAGGCGTTTAATCTTGAACATCTGTTAGAATACACAGAAAAGGAGGATATTATCAATGGGATGAGAAAGGTTACACTGAAAAATGTTATTTATTGGGTAAGTCAAGCTTGGGATTCTGTGCGTACTACCACTATTCAAAAATCTTGGTCAAAAGTTATTGATTTTGAGGACTATAATGACAGTGAAGATGATACTCCATTAAATGAATTAGCTTTGAAATTGAGAAGCCATGGAGAAATTTCCTGTTCAAATTTTAACAGCGAGATAGAAGAAAAAGAAAAAAGTTTATTTGAATTAATGAAAAAATTAAAAGGTTGCGAAAATGTGACAAGAGAAGATGTTGTTGAATGGATTACAGCAGATGATTTAGAAGAAGAAATGAGTGTTAAAGCAATAACGAATGCCTTTCAGGAAACCGAAAAATCAGATGACGATGACGATGACGAAGTGGTGGTGGATGAACAGTCTCCCACTAAGATCTCTTATCAAGAAGGTTTTGTTTCTTCGGAAAAAGCTTTGAGGTATATCGAACAAAAACTAGAGGCAACCCCAGCGGATTTGCTTCTTCTTAATAGATGAAGAAACATAGCAGCGAGAAAAAGAAGATGCAATTTGAAACAGAAGCGCATAGATACCTATTTGACTGTTTTATAATGTATGTACCTATTTATATGTTAAAAACGTTAATACATCGGTTTAAAGTATTGGTGTTTATTTTTTGAATGAATAAAAAACAAATCCGGATTATCCGAGTTTTCAGTTATCCGAGAGGGGTGCCCCCCACGTTACCTCGGATAACCGGGGTTCTACTGTATATATATATATATATATATATATATATATATATATATATATATATATATATATATATATATATATATATATATATATATATTGTGTATTTTTTATTTTATAATTTCTTAAAGCTTTAATTATTGTCCATATTGTAAATTTTTAGTTTAAATTTGAGTTATTACATATGTTTTACTGACTTGTGTAAACACTTAATTGTGTAATGGGACTAACAAATACATAAATAAATCTAATTTTTTTTTTATAGGTCTAGCACACATGCTGCAGGGAAGTCCCTAAGGCGCTCCAAAAGCGGCACGTGTACGGAAAAAGCGATTCACGTTGTTCTTGAATCGCTGTAAATTGTACTCGGTGGGAAACACAGCCCTGGGCTCTTATTCCAAAGAGATTTTTTTATGTTTTTTACTAATATTTTCTAAATCCCGTTTTGACATTATTACATAAGTTACACACTAAGATCTATTTCATGCAAGATTAAAAATTTTCAAACACTTACCTTGATTAAAGATAAAGCAATGGCTGTGGGTTTTATTTTTCCAAGAAGGGTAGAACATATTGTCCTTATAAACTGATGAGGGACTACAAATATCAGAATATCAGCCTCTTTAGATGCTTCAACAAGATCTGGAACAGCCACCTATTAACGAACAAATGATTTTTTTGTAATACTAAATGCTAACAGGAGTATTAACGACAAGGAAGGTGAGACTATTATTTTAAGCAATAAAATTTGTCAGTAAACAATTATAAAAATTTCGACAAAAAATTAACGATAGTGTTTCTTTTAAGTTATCTACCTAGCTATAAGGGAAAACACGCAGAGCTCAAAAATGAAAAAAAATTTACATAACTACTGCCGACATTAATTCACTTAGTTAAGCATTTTTTAAGTTATTTCATTCCATCTAAAAAAAACTTTTGTTTCACCTCAAAAAATGACACTACATCGGTTTTCAACTCATCACCTCATGAAAATTATTGGCTCCTGAAGTCTTTCTTCAGATGTCAATAAAGAAAAATCCTTCTCATATCTCAAGAAACAGTCACCATTAACTTTTCAGATGATTACTGAGTGGAGAGCCTTTCTGAACCTATTGCATCAACTTCTGCTTCACTGGGTCATTCTAATAGAATATTGAAGCCACGTCGGCTGTGACAATTCATGAAAAATAACAGTCATTATTCTCTAAAGTGGTTCTTAAGAAATTTCTTTCCTTATCAATTTCTACTCTGGAGCTTGCCAATCATGCAGTCTTTTATATATAGGTAGATAACTTAGAAAAACACCCATAAAATCCAGGTATTTTATTAATGTATTTTTTAATTGTTTATTCCACAGTAATAATAATGACAATTTTTAAGTATTTATATTTTTGGAGTCCTTAGGTGAATTCTGATCTTGAACTGGCAGAATAACAGATTAGTTCAGGTTAATATTTTAGTTTCGATATAACATTTCAAACATTTGTGTTAAGCTAGTGGAAAATACAAATGTCAAACAATTTTGAAAGTTCTCAGGAAACCTTAAGGACACAGAGGAATTTTTAACACTGAAATAAAGAATTTAGTACTTTTAAAGGAAAAAAAATGTAAACTGTGGGACTTTTTTTAGCTACTGAACATAGTCATAAAGCTGGACGCTAAATTTCACAAAAATATACATTGTAAAATAAGTTTTAGTGCTCTTGCTAAATAGATGTTAATGGTGGGTTTTTTAATTTTTATGATGCCATATAATATTAGCTCTATTAAAATTTTAACGAATGAGTAATAAAAAATAGTAGGAGTGATTTAGAAAGACTAGTGAAATAAATTTACAGAACGTTCATATTTATTTTGTTATACAGATCTGAAGTGTGGGATAGTGCAGGTTAGGTGATAGTTTTCTTATTACTATCATCACCAATTAAAAATATTATTGGTAGGATGGTGTAGTTTTGGATATACTACAAAACTTTACAGTTTTTTTCAGGAACTTTCACTAGAAATTTGTTTTTCACACCACTTTTTATTTCTTATTTGCAATTTTTAGGCAACGAAACAGCTTTACATTTTAACTTTGCTTGCTAAAGAAAAGGACTGTATTCATAAAAAAAATTGTCCACTGAGATGTGTCCATTTCTATACATTTCATATTTCCAAGCCCATCAAAAATACAGTTTCCAATTTCCATTGGCCTAGCCTGGCGAAAGTAGAATATTGGTTTAAAATTGGGTATAGTTACAATACTTGAAGTAGGAAAGGAAGCAATAGTTTAGATATACAGTTTTAACAGTATTATGAAAATTTTTCCTAGTTCACATAATGGACAAATTTTAAGCCTATAACATACAAAATATTAAAGGGTTGGAAGAGGGCTTGCTTCATATATATAATGTTATACATCTCTTTCAGGATTTTTAGAATCAATAAATATAAGAAGCTTAGCCGAAATAGTATGTAAAAATTAATGTCAGATTTCACTTTTAAACACTTCTGAATTCTTTCCTTTCAGGTTGTAATGCTTGGATAAAGTTTTCTTCTAGTTTAAGAAAAGTCAGTATTTACTTTAGGACTGTATATTTGCAATTGAAATATTGTGTAAATCGCTATACCATTTTGATATTTTTTGATTTGTAATTTTAGTGCAGCCAAATATCTTTATATTGTCCATAAATATTAAATTAGGAATAAAATAATGGCAATTCCAAGTGTTTATCAGTCCAGTATTTTTTTTTTTTTTTTTTCCATTAGCTAGCAAATAAAGATGTAAACTAAATAGGTATTTAATCCACAAATATACTCACAACATTCGTTGGCAACTTGTGACCAGGCAAGTATTTTACATTTTCGTGTGTTTCATTAATAATTTCCGTAAGTTTTTTACCATTTACAATTTCCTCATAAACATACATAGTAACTTTGTCATCGAAATTCTTTAGTCGGGCGGCATTACCTCCGACAATTTTTGCGATGGCTGAGCCCCTAAAATATTTCGTTTACATTTTGGCGGAAATTATTTTAATTTAATTTTCCTTGACATTTAAAAATTAACAACACATGCCAAGTCAAGGTAGATTACTTAAGGAATTAAAGGTTATAATTTGATTGGAAAATTATGAATGAGAAAAACAAAATAATTACCAGTTTCCACTTCCGATAATGCAAACTTTTTTAGGATTCGTGCAGGCCATTTTTTTTTCTCTAATAAATTAAAATTATTTACAATAAAATTACGTATAAACGGTTTAAAGGTAGACTGCGAACGAAACAAACACAGTCTACTGAATGAATCTAGATTTCGAACTGACGCGGAGAGTACGGGGAGTACGAACGCAACAACGTGATAACGAGGTTTGGTGATACGGATGGGGCATGAGGTCAACGATAACATAAGTTGCATTTCTTAACTACCAGTTAAATTTACCATTAATTTGTAAAAAAAAAATACGAAAGTTTATTAAAACTTCAAAAATAGCTGACAAAGTCATGAGGAACTGCCCCGCCTACACCTAATCGAAACATTTTTATTTATAGGTAGGTATGTTCCTGTTCAATTTACGCTTTGTTACCTAAAATAGTTCTTAATTATAACATTATATATAAACGTAACAGTAAGTAGTATAATACATCAAATAAAGTTTTTTTTCTAATTCTCTAAGTAATGCTATTCATCCTGTACTTAAATAAAGCGTTTAACGCAATCAGAAATGTACAGGCTACTGTTTGAATCCAATTCATTACCGTAGTTTTGTGTCACATGCCTGAATCGATTATCTAGGAATAGAGGTTTCTTGTGTTCCTTGTCTAACTATTGCAGCTACTACCACAGTAAGCCAAATACAGTAGCGAAACTGAGGGGTAATCGTATATGAAAATCAGGTTTCAGTTTTCAAAAGGTCATGTGGCAGTCTGCCATGTTAAAACCGGGACCAGCGGAAGATTTTAAACAGAAATAATGTTACTCTGCAAAAGAGATATAAAAAAAAACAAAAAGAATCGAATCATTTTTAAACATTTTCTGAGAAAAATGTGAGGCGCGTATTTTATAATTTTTGCACAAATTTTCAATTGGATAATTGATGACGTGTTTGGTTGCTGCAAGAAAAATCTTTTCTCTATAACCAAAAAAAATGTCATAAGAGACATAGCTTCTCAGGATTATTCAGTTTATCCGCATACGATTTCTTACGCAATTATATTCTCTAATTAAATTAATTCTCTTTAAACATCTCCTGAGAAGAAAAAGAAACTCACTCCCTACGTACTTTTTGAATCATTTTTACAATTGTCGATAAAACAATAACCTCCTTTCCCCATGATTATATAAAATGTTTGTTAACCTTTTCGATTCGCTTGACTTACAAATAGCAGTCACATCAAAAAACGATTGACAATACATTTCAAAAATTTCATTCCGAGATCAGATATAAACATTGAGCGGCCATTTTGAAACAGGGACCGGTCGACGCACGCGCCGTCAAAATCTCGTCACCAACTTGAAGCTCACTTTCGCTACTGTATTGGGTTTACTGTGCTACTACTGTCTTTTTCGTTGAATAAACTGGTTTGTCCCCGTGTATTTATTTCTAACTTTATTTTATATCATTAAAAAGAAATATATACTGTTAGTGTTCACTATAGTGTCATTGAATAACAAGAATCAGATAAAAACAGATCACTTTACGCATTTTTACAGCCCTAAGTCTCTGTAGGGTGTAGGTCGTAGAAAAAAAGACGGAAGAACTAGGGGAACGTCGGAACCTAATTTGGATTCTTAAGCGAATGCGTCTCGGATCCTATAAAGAGAAAACGCTGTTGTACTCGATTGTAGCTCTATTCACTAAAAATGTAATGCGGGAAATACCGGTTGCACTTGCACATTTTAATAAATGACAAAAAATCAATATTAAGACAGGAGAATTTGGGAGACTGAAAATAGAAAAATATGTGTTCTTGCTACTAGTGATTACATAGACATAGAGGATTGAATGTTCCGTATCCCGCTGTGAAGTAACTATGGACGCAAAAGTGTGAGAGAGACAAAGCGAATGAATGGCGAGTAGCTGTCTCTTTTTAGAATGCCGCTAAACTACGGCGCTCTTAAAAATAATATTTCTGTGTTCTATTTGAACTAAAATTGGGTATGGGTCTTTTCTCGCCTTGAATTTCGTCTCGTGGTACAGCGCCTTGTTTATTACAGGCCTACAGAAAAGAGACAGGTATTGGCCGCACAATCGTTTTGTCTCTTTCTAGAGAGTGGTCAATTTTATGAAGTGAATGCTCAGTCCATCCTCTTTGTCTATGAGTGATTAGATATACTTTATTTTTGGTGCCTTTAAACCCAAGTAAAATTTGAATTAATAAATTGCATTACAATAAAAAGTCACACATTTAATTTTCTTCTTACTTCTTTGTTTAGATACATTTACATGTTTATTACCTTCTTCACCAACATTACATGGGCAAGATTGTAGCTCCCCTACCTCATTAACAACTTATAAATTTGGCCATAAATAATTCAAAAAAATAACACCATTTTTTGATTTCGTGACCCCAAGAACCCTGTAAACGAATTTGTTGATCCTGATAACTATAAATCAAGACAAATTCTCATAATGTTATAGAAAATATTTAAAATTTATCAATTCCTTTAACCTCTTCCTCTTAAGGTCAAAAATTATAGGTTCCATTGCTAAGTATTATATTTGTAGCAAATTTGAAGCCGATATTTCATTTTGTTCGAAAGTTATCGTCCTAACAGACAGACAGACCGGCGGAAATAGGGGACTATGCTTTTTTGACCCAAGGAAAATATTTCGTTTTCCTGAGTTCCTAATTGTTCAGTCAGTTATCCCCCACTGTATTAGAATAACTCATTAATAGTATAGCCTGGGCCTGAATTTTCTTAGTTTTAAGTTTTGGAAGCGATATTTCTTCATATTTTTCTTTTATCGAACTTACGTCTACTTTCTCTGATATCTTATTTTTGCCTGTTTTTCGTCTTTTTGGCAAAGTTCGGTCAAATAATTCACCCATGCTCAGTTTATATATAATTAGCGCGTATTAGTTATTAACTTCTGTTCTCTCACCTTTAAATGTCATATATAATTTTGAAGTACGTAAAAGTTAATTATACCATTATATATAAAATATATAATAAATAGATATTTCTATTCTTGTTGTGAAAATCATCAGGTACTCGTTTTTGATTTGTCTGACTCGTAAGCTAGTTTTTCTCTTCACATTGCTCTTTGACTTTTTGTGAAACCATGATGTTTCATTTTGTTTGTAGTTTGGTTGGTTTATATTATATACTCCTAATGGTTTAACTGGTGCTCCTTTAATATTTCTTTTCTAATTTTTCCCAGCTATTATTGATATCTTATTTCTCTACTGACCTTTCGTTTTCCTTTTGTTCGATCTTCATGTAACTGTTTTATGGTCGTTTGCAATTAGGAACACAATTTCACAACACTGTCAATAAAAGAGCGCAGGGAAGATTTGGGGAGGAATAATATCAATCCAAGCAGACAATTAAATCCACCAAATTCTAGTTGTAAAATTACGGTTTTCGTTATTTACAAGCGTGAATAGTTGTGCTTGAAAGTTATTATTTGTTAATTTTTTTATACATATTATTTTTGAAATCCCATCTACTCGAAAACAAATATTTTAAGTTAATCTTAGTTGCTTACTACGTAGGCAGCAGTGACAATTTTTCTTCTTTTTAACTATTTAAATTATAAAAAAGAAAGGCATAGCCTCCAACTGATGAAATATTTCCATTACGTAGCTGGTCTATTCGCTGAAAACAATAACAATAACATTTTTGTTAAAGCGTAAATGCTTAATTCCCGCTATCTACAAAAAAATTTAGAGTTGATTGATTGGTCCGTTACTTTGTGACAGTACATTTTAACAATAAAATTACTTAATTACTTTGTTAACTGTCACTAAATATTTAGTGACAGTTAACAAAGTAATTAAGTAATTTTATTGACAAAAAATTTTACTAAATTAGAGGGTAATACAAAAGATAATTGTAAATGCATAAATATTGTTTAAATTTTAAATTGTTTTAAATAAATAACCCTAATGTTAGCATATAAAAAGGCTCGATTCGCGTCATCTATAGAAAGAATTTCAAAACTCTAGCGAAATACAATAGACAACTATAACTGATTAAAAAGTGTTTCAAATAAGTAACACTACATGTCAGCACATATCCAAAACATCTGTTTTCTTTTTAAAGCCTTTTGACAAATAATGTAAACAAATGGTAAACCAGGTTTTAAAAACCTTTTTTATTGTTAACCGAAGTGTCTGTCTTTTTTTTTTAAAAGCTTGTATATATTCAAAATAATTTATTAATCAAGTCAAATTTAACGCATGCTCACTGTTTGGTGAAATTCCGAATTACTAATAATCGATCTATGCCGCAGACGCAGCCGCTTTCATTTGTGTCAAACCAACAGGGGGGTGTATGTCTCGCCTAACAGTTTGAAATATTTTATTAATTTTTCAATTTGTCCGTTTTCAGTTTAAAAAAGACGGGTTAAAAAAGTTCATCAACATGGGGTCGTTATTCCGCAGTGCGGAAATGACACTTTGTCAACTCTTTTTACAAAGTGAAGCTGCTTATGCGTGTGTTTCTGAACTTGGAGAACTGGGCCTTGTCCAATTTAGAGACGTAAGTATTTTATGGCCTATAAATATTACTACAAAAGAGTGTATTGAAATAATTTTACAAATTTTAACTGCTTGATCCACTAAAAAGGTCTAAATCCGGTATAATTAGCAATAAGGGGGACCAGAATGTTTATTTTATTTTTCTTTAGCCTCTAAAAATGAAATATTGTGTTAAAAATCTAAAGAGCTATTTTATTTCCTACCTGTTCATAGGCTATAACATTTAATTTTTTCCTTAAATTTCCTTATAAAAATGTTTATTGAGTAGTATTTGCAACACAAATATTACAATGTCAAAAATAAAAGTTAACTGGACAGATAGGGGTGTTAGATTTCATGCAACCTGAAGGGGTATAATGTGATGACCCTTTTGGTGAATTTGGCAGTTATGTTAAAACCATTTTGTTATCTGAAAATTAGAAGTTAAGAATAAAGAATTAAAAGTTGTATAAACCTGATATAAGTTATATAAACATAATATAAGTTATGTTTTTAATTTTACTTATTACTAAATTATAACATGTACCGCATTAATAACTATTGATAAAATTATATTTTTTCCTTAAATTTTGCAGTTAAATCCTGATGTGAATGTATTTCAAAGAAAGTTTGTAAATGAGGTTAGAAGATGTGATGAAATGGAAAGGAAACTCCGTTACTTAGAGAAGGAGATCAAGAAAGATGGAATTCCTATGCTGGATACAGGAGAAAATCCTGAAGCACCTCAGCCGAGAGAAATGATTGATTTAGAGGTAAATATTTGTGTGCTTTACACATTTTTAATTTAGGTGCTTCGGTACACTATAGTAATTTTACAGGATTATAGTATACTATTAAGTTTTCGAACTATACCATGGAATTTAATATATTAGTATTGGTATACAAAATAATTTTTTGCACCTTATATTTTATAAATATCTATTTTGATATATATTTATAAAAGAATGAACACAAACTCTATCTTTATTGAGGCTTTGTTTCGACCTGTTCCATTTACTCAAACTCTAAATCTGCCAAGTGGTATCTTAGAGATTAGAATATGTCGTATTTGTGAAGCGGACAACTCTAACGAATCTGCAATTGGGAGAATTTCCCAGTCCATACCTGACATTGTTTCTATGACATTTTTTGCTGTGTTGGCCAGGCATTATTCTGCAGCAATATCATTGTCCTTCACCCATTGCCAGTAAACAGTTTTTTTTTCTTCAAATGTGTTGCTCACATTGATCGGCTGATGTTGGAAGAGTTCAGAAACGACAGTCTCAGTGACTGGGTTGGACCATTTCATCCTTCTGATTTCAACAAATTCATAGCCATATCTGTTAGGATAATCATATAATATCCACTTTTCATTACAAGTAACAAGTTTGAGTACAAAATTATTTTCCTTGAATCTGGAAAGCAAGGATTGAGTAGTAGCCTGGCATCTGCCTTTGTTCACAGGAGTGAGCTCATTAGAGACCCACCAGGAATCTTCCTGTGCTCCTGTAGTCTATAGAAAATAGCTTGTTGGGCCACTTAGAGTATATTTTCAAGTTCATTGTGTTTGACAAGAATTCTCATTTAAAATTTGTTTGAATTACTTATCTGTCACTTTTTTGGTTGATTATGGTAATCATTAATCTCATCTAAAAGGATACAATTAAAATATATAGAATGTTTTATTAAAAATAAATCAAATTTTCACAAATCTTCTATTAACTTTTACATGAAATTTTTTTTAAAAATATACCTATTCAATTGACACTGTGTATTTGAGATTTCTTAGTTGTTAATTGTGTTACTATCTAAACTATTCATTGAAGGCCACCTTTGAGAAACTTGAAAATGAGCTTCGTGAGGTCAACCAGAATGCTGAAGCTCTCAAAAGAAATTTTTTGGAACTTACTGAGCTTAAACAAATCCTACGTAAGACCCAGGTCTTTTTTGATGAGGTAAGTCTTTTTTTAAACTATTTTATTTATTATATTATGTTGTAAAAATTGTTCACCTAGCATGATAAAATCAGCAAAAGCGAATTTTAATATTTTTCTTAACAACTTAGTCAAAGCATATGGACTTACAAAAAATTTTTTTAGTGTAATAAATTTTATGGAGTTAGAATAAAATATATTTTTATTAAATAATGTAATAAAAGTAAAATACATTAAAACAAAAAACAAGTGGGGCTGTAAAATACTGTAAAGAAAATAAAATATAAAAAATTAAAGTATATGAAGAATGAATGAATGATTCTACTTGATGAGGGTATGAGGGTTAAAACAAATAAACAAAAGGGCATTTTCATTGGTTAAAATTTTTAAGTTAAAAAAATTTCAACAAATATCAATTGACTTGGTCCATTACCAATGCTCTCATTGGTTTTGATTCATTTGTTGCTGCTATTTTTCTTAACTTACTTTGATGTTGGTCCAGTGTTAAAATGAGTGTAAAGAACAGCGGTAATTTTTTAAAAAGTAAATTAAATAAACCTTCAATAAAATTACTTTATCTGATGTTTTGAGTAATATTTGCGATATTTTATTCATTGATTTACTGATAGCTAAAAAAATAATCTTGCCTCAGTTTTTGCTTAAAAATCCTTTAATATGGATGATCATATATGATCAGCTTTGTTTTACCCATATTTTTAGACTCAACTAGGACCAACTTCTACTCTTATCAATTCTTCAAAATCCCTCCCTCTCTCTCCCAATTTACATTAACGATTGGTTTTCTTTCTCTTATAATAACTTAGCTTATTAAGATAATTAAATTTAATTTAATTATCAATTTGTTATCTCTCTTTTGAAGCGGTATTTAATAAATAGTTATGGGAATAACAGAGATTTTACTTTGAAAATTGATATTTCTGTTTTTTAATTTTCAAAATCTTCTGATGGAAAATTCTTAATAAACCAGAAAATAATAATAGGTTACATCCATATGCTTGGACTGTTTTTAAACTTTATATTTTCACTATCTTTCAGAATGCCAGTGTTCTAAACTTGCCCAAATTATTTAATATCGTTAGTAAGATGCTGTATTTTCTTCAATGTATTGCTATAATGAATTGATAATTAGTAAAATTCACAAATGATACCATTAGTTTTTATTGTTTAATGTAAATTATAGATGAATCTGCCTTATTAAGGTTATAAAAGACTCAATACTTTACTTCATACAGGAATCAGTACACTTTGCTTGATTCAAAGTTCACTTTTAGGTTTTAATTTGATTTATTTTGACCTATATTACCGTTGGAAACAAAATTTATTCACACAAGAAGCATGCATTAATTGTTTTAATAATGACACACTATTAGCTTGTATTTTTTTAATTTTTTTTACCGTGACTATCCTTGTCAAGATTTATGGTCTACAGAGTTGGAACATTTGCTTTAACAGGTTATGGTACTCATTAACATAGATCATGTCGCCTATATGCAAATTGAATAATATTAATTAATTTGTAATGCAGCCCTGAAAAATATCAGTAATATGCTACCTAGTTTAATAGGCCAATAAACGTTGAAATGCTAATTTCGATGGATCGTGTGAACCATTTGATTAATTGTTGAACCTTTTCCGATATAT
>CM032454.1:34304487-34323583 GCA_019049505.1 Pachyrhynchus sulphureomaculatus
ATTTTTTTTTAAACAGCTATATAGATTTATGTTGAACTCATTTTAGAAGGTTTTATACATATATTTACTAATCATATTTTTCTGTGATATTAGAGATACTTTAGCGATGTTGGATATATCCTTTCTTTGTATTTGGAATTATATTTATTGTTACAGCCTGGTATCACATTGCAGTATTGAATTCATTTTTATTTTTAAAATTTTATTTGGGGTGGGATATTTTCCTTTGGTGGCGGGTGCTTATAGAGTATAGTAGATTCGGTGTAGAGTCATACTAAAAAATATGTATATTAATGTCTGTTATTTTTAACTGTAAATTTGGTTTATGTATTCAGATGAATTTTTAGAAGTTTCTGATTCGTAAAAAATTTAATTTTTATTAGGATTTTTCTCTCAATCTTGTTGTAAATAACAAAAATAATATAACAAATAATAAATCATCAGCCAAAAAAAGTAATAAAATATATAAATTAATATCTTCTGTTATTCGTAGTTTTAGCTACATATACATATACTACTTTCTTATTTTATAGTTTTTATATTATATTATATATATATATATATACATATTATATATATATATATATATATATATATATATATATATATATATATATATATATATATATATATATATATATATATATATATATATATATATATATATATATATATATATATACATATATATATATACATATATATATATATATATATATATATATATATATATATATATATATATATATATATATATATATATATATATATATATATATATATATATATATATAGGACTCCCGACGAGAATCATACTGGAAAAAACCACTTACATTGCGGCTTTAACGAGACTATAAAACGAATTAAACCAAAATATAATTGGCTGGGACCAAAGATGTAGACAAATTTATTAAAAGTTGCGAAATTTGTCAAAAAGTAAAAATTTGTGAGAAAAATCTCGGTACTCTTCTTGTTTTTAATGAAACACCTAAAACTCCTTTCGAAAGAATTAACATCGATATATTTGAGTATCCGACGCGAAATTACGCACTGACACTTCGGGATGAGTTGGCTAAATTTAATGCAATTACAATATGTATATATATATATATATATATATATATATATATATATATATATATATATATATATATATATATAAATAACTATTACGATATTGAAAAATTTTGATATACATACGTATTGAGTTGAAATACTATATATGCTCGAAAAAGTTTCCTATAATGTTTGTTTTGGAAAAAATAAGTTTTATTTTGTCATGTTGTGTCATGTGTTTTCTTTTATTAAAATAACCGGTCAAGTACAAGTTGAACTTGCACAATTAATGTTCTGTACGTTGATTGATTTTAAAATAAAAAATTTTGTTATGGTGGTATAAAATGATCAGTGACTTCACAAAACACACCCCAAATGAGTTTTCAACAAAAAGTTTGTTTCCAATCTTTACTGAAAACTGATGATGAATTTTTTATTTTTTTTTTATATATATACCAGACAAATTATTAAAGGTAATGCACTCGTGATGATTTTCGTTCTGTACGTTGATTGATTTTAAAATAAAAAATTTTGTTATGGTGGTTAAAATGATCAGTGACTTCACAAAACACACCCCAAATGAGTTTTCAACAAAAATTGTTTCCAAATTTACTGAAAACTGATGATGAATTTTTTATTTTTTTTTTTTTCAAATTATTAAAGGTAATGCACTCGTGATGATTTTCGTTCAATCTTACCCCGTGGAGAATTTTCCAGAATTTTTTCAAAGTATTTTGATCAGTACTTTTCGAGATAAGGTGGGGGGACACCGATTTGTCGCGATTTTTTTAAAATAATACAAAGAAAAATGTCCACAAGTATTATATTACATATATATTTTTTACTCGTGTTTTCACAAGCTTTCATTTGACACCACACTCGATGACCTAGTAAAAAAAATTTTTTTTCACTTCCGATTTCACCCCCCAAAACTAACCCCTTAAGTGAAAATTTAACTTCCAAAACCACACGGCTCTGATGAGGCCATCAATTCCTATATTATTATCAAATTTCAACCTTCTATGACAAATAGTTTCAGAGAAAATCGGGTGTGACAGACAGACAGACGGACAGACAGACAGACAGCGAAGTCATCTTATAAGTGTTCCTTACGGAACATTAATAAAAAAAGGTAAACGTTCATATTTGGACAAATACACAGTACTATTCATGTTATCAGTTCAGGATCTGACGTCCATAATGAATGTTATTTTTTCTGTTTATGTAACCATAATCCTTTTAGATTACTCTTATCTTATTACCTAATACTACTTTTCAATTCTGTGGTAGATTTCTAGGATCGGTCCGTACCGATTCCGAAATCGAAAAATAAAAATGTCGATTTTTGCCATCAATTCTTATTATTGCTTTATTTATGTATTTTGTTTAAAGGAAAAGTTATGTATACCTTTTTTAAGTTCTTTAAAAAGTTATAACTTAAAAGGAGTATGCAAATATAAAAAATTATAATTATAATTTTTGATATTTTAGTGGCATTCGTATTCAGTAATTTAAGAAATTTTGGGAATACTCCTAAATCTTTAAATTAAAAATTGATAACAAGCGCTAACACTCGCTCATTCAATAAACTAGTCCGTGATTTACTTTTGACTGTACATACAATAATTCCACGCACACGGCTTCCAAGTTCCAAAAATTGCAGCCCGGTTATATTATTTTAAAAATTTAAAAAGTATATTACCGATTCGTTGATAGAAGTCGCATGTAGGAATGGAAGATATATGGATTATCGAGTCGTTTGCAACCCACCTATCGATAATTATTCAAAAACTTAACGAAGAGGCGTCCAAAAAAACTCCCTCTTCTAAAAAATTTTTATCTAAAACTGATGACGGGGAGGAGAAATATGTGATGTCTATATCGATACTATCGATATAAAGGGTGTCCCAAAATTCACGCAAGATTTGAATTTGGCGCCATTTATATGGTAAAGTGTTGCCAACAAAACAAAAAACACAGCGTTCAGGGTTATTAAAAATGGAGCGCTACACGAAAGAACAACGTGTTTTCATTGTTGAGCAATATTTTAAAATAAATGAATGTTCTAAGCTACAGTTCGGAGTTTTCGTACAAAGTATAGTCGGAATAGTGATTTAACCTCATCAACTGTAAAGAGATTAATTGAAAAATTCGGGGAGACTGGATCAATTAGTGATCTTAAACACTCTGGCCGTCCTTCAACAAGTCGTTCGAAACAAAACGTTGAAGCAGTTCGTGAGAGTGTTGCTGACACTCCAGGAACATCAATTCGGTACCGTGGTTAAGAATTAGACATTTCGAGTAGCTCCCTACAGCGTATTCTCACGAAAGATTTGCATCTTCATGCTTACAAAATACAATTGACTCAAGAACTACTGACTACGTACAACGAAGATAGTTCGTTGAATGGATTATGGAACAACAACAAGTGGCTACTGATTTTTTAAAGAAAATCATCTTCAGCGATGAGGCTCATTTCCATCTTGATGGCTTCGTTAATCGACAAAATTGTCGCATTTGGGGTTCAGACAATCCACACGTGACTGTTGCGAAACAAATGCATCTACAACGTGTCACTGGTGCGGATTTTAGGCTGGAGGCATCATCGGACCATTCTTCTTCGAAAATGCGGTTGGCCAGGCAATAACAGTTAATGGTGATCATTATCGCGATATGATAATCCAGTTTTTTGTGCCTAAATTGCAAGATATGGATCTGGCCGACATGTGGTTTCAACAAGACGGTGCCACATGTCATACAGCCCGAGAAACAATTCAATTACTGCATGAGTCATTTCCTGGTCGTGTAATATCCCGTTTTGGTGATCTGAATTGGCCGCCCAGATCATGCGATTTAACGCCGCTGGACTTTTTTCTTTATGGTTTTTTTAAAGTCTAAGGTTTATGCCAACAAGCCCACGACCACCTACGACTTGAAGGAGGAAATTAAACGCTGTATGAACGAAATTCAGCCACATTTATGCAAAACGGTCATGGAAAATTTCGACAAAAGAGTGCGTATGTGCCAGCAAAACCGTGTAGGTCATTTACCCGATATGTTATTCCATACATAACCCTATACTGTATACTTTATGAATCAAAAAAATTACAATTTTTAATTAAAAACCTGTGTTTTCTATCAAAATTACTTCTTGCGTGAATTTTCGGGTACCCTTTACATACGCATGAATTGATACAGACTTAAACGGTCGCTACTCAAGGAGAAATAAAAATCCCTGGAACGCGAAAGAACTTTAAAAGTGCCTGCACATTTTTTTGAGAATTCTGCATACTGTTGCATTACGGGGTCCAACCTCTTGACCCTTATTGTAAAGAGTTCCGGTTTTTGTTGTCCAAATCTGGCACGAAGTTACATAGTCTGATAGGAATAATTTTTTCGTTCGTGCTAATATATATTTTATTATAAAATTATCATGCTACGTCATGATTTTACATTTTTTCTAAAATTGAATAATTCATGAAATAATATTTATTAGGGGGATTAAATTTTAAGTCTGAAAAAAACACATTACAGTCGATTGGATTATAATTCAGTTAATTTATTTAATTCATACTAGTCACAGATAAAAACTAATCAATCATACTAATCTATTGATAAACTTGTAATATTGTGCATTATGCTTATTATGTATTTTGAGTTTTATAAAAAAAAGCCGGCCAAGTGCAAGTCGGACTTGCGCAATTAGTGTTTCGTATAGTGATTGCTTTTAAAATAAAGCCCTTACCTAGACTAAATAATTAGACCCCTGACATGCATATATCTTAAGATCCAATACGTATTTTCACGTTTTTTCTTAGTGAATAATTTATAATAGTTATAACATCTTAGCTACTTAATAGCCAATAAATCAATCTAGCTCAATCTATAATCTAGTAATAAAAGTGGAAAACAAATATTTATTATCTAAATATTTATTTAATTATAAACAAATAATATAAAATTATTTTGTCTCGGTGCCTATCCATTGACCACCAGCGTGTGTACTGAAAATTATTAAATTATCTAACGTAATGTACTCGTGACAATTTCGCTCAATCTACACTTTATGAAGAGTATTCTAGAAGAAGATTTTTGGTCTTTTTTTAATAATACAAAGAAAAGTGTGTGTTAAGTATTACACGATATGTATTTTTGAACTTGTGTTTTCACAAGCTTTCATTTGACCCCCACTCGATGAACTGGTAAATTTTTTTTTTTCAATTTCGATTTCACCCCCTCAGAACTAACCCCTTAAGTCAAAATTTAACTTTCAAAACTACACGGCTCTAATGAGGCCATCAATTCCTATATTATTACCAAATTTCAACTTTCTATCACAAATAGTTTCGGAGAAAATCGGGTCATCAATTTCTATATTTGTGCCGAATTACAACTATCCACGTCAAATAGTTTCGGAGATAATCGGGTGCGACAGACAGACAGGCGGGCACCGAAATGATCCCGTAAGTTTCCGTACGGAACATTAAAAACATAAAAATTAAACCCTCTTTCCTCTTTCTGTTGAGTACAGATTTCATTTTCGGTGTCTGTCTGTCTGTCTGTCTGTCTGTCTGTTCATCTGTTTGTCCGTCTGTCACACCCGATTTTCTCCGAAACTATTTGACATAGAAAGTTGAAACTTGACACTAATATAGGACCCGTTTTTTCTACTTCTGGTAAACCTATTATTGTCCATTTTATCTTCTTAATTTCCTGTTCGAATTCAATCATCTTTTCTTCATCTCCTAAGGTTCGTATATTGAATGGCAATATACCATTCAATTATTTTTCTTAAGATTTTTTTGGGTTTTCCATGACTAGATCGCCGTATCGAATATGTAGGGCTGACTGATATTTTAATGCGAAATCAATTAAGCGGTTTTTATCCATAAAACACCACGCCGGCCAAGTGGGTTGGTAGAATTGTAGGGAGGGATAATTGGGTGTTTCTTAGGATTAAGGTTGGGGGCGTGCTTCCTCCTCCACACCTATACGCTACCCACCATTTATGCTTTAGTGGTAACAATTCGAAAAAGACGCTAATATTCGGGGGCTATTTGATTCAAGTCCTTAAGTCCCGTGAATTAGTTTTGACGGCGCTCTTTATATTTTAAATTCATATTATTGCTATGTTTGCAATAATTATCAGAGCCGTGTAGTTTTAAAAGTTAAATTTTGACTTAGTTTTGGGGGGTGAAATCGGAAGTGAATTTTTTTTTTACCAGGTATTCGAGTGGGGTTAGGTTAGTTTGGGGAGTGAAATCGGAGTGAAAAAAGCTTTTACCAAAAACACGAGTTCAAAAATATATATAATGTAATACTTGCGTACACTTTTCTTTGTATTATTTTTAAAAAATCGTGCGAAAAATCACAATCGGTGTAGGTTGAACGAAAATTATCACGAATGCATTACCTTTAATAACACAGGCCAACAAAAAAATATTTGTAAAAACTTTTTAAACCAATACATCTAAGTGTAATGTATTTTTGGGTGCTGAAACCGTATCTGGTATCAGTTTTTTTGTATCACCCACAGTTCTCTCACAATATGACATCGATTAAATTTCAAAACCAAATCCTCTTCTGCTCCTGCTTGAAAACTGTTGATCTCTTGTTCTATAATGGTAAATAGATTTTCCGGATTCCAATAAATGTTTTGCTTTCAGCCTAGAACCAAGCAGTTCTGCTTTTTCCTTAGTCAAACCCAAATCTCTCACTAAATCATTTAACTCGGCGTGTGTAAACAACTGTGGTTTTAAATTTTCTAGAGAACATTAAAACTCATCATCATCCGGTCGACTTTCATTAAATTCGGGATTGGACGGTAAAACGTCATCAATAGACTGGGGTGGCTCAGGGACAGGAAGTCCCGGTCCATGTCCTATCGGCCGATTAGCTGAAGTAAAGTTAGGATAGACAAATACTTTCTTATTTTTGGAGTTATATCCAGAAACATTAAAGCTGCAAAAATAACAATCATTTGAATGATTTTCTTGCTCTCTCCATACCATGGGTACTGCAAATCTAAAAGCTTTCTTTTCTTTCTTATACCATTTCCGAGATCCTCGACACAAACATAACATACTTCTTGAGGAGCCCAACATTTTTCTTGATTACAGATTTCTACACCAAAATATGCAAAGTATACTTTTTTTACAAAGTCAGTAATGTTTCTTTGATGTTTTTTAACTACAAACTCACCACATATATAACAAAAAGTGTTGGGAGAGTTTTTACAACCACGATTCGATACTTTGAGTGTGAATTAAAGCACATGGGTTAAACACTGCAATGCGTGGTTATATTAACTGGAAGAAAACAGACAGCTGTGACATTTATCGGAACTGCCAACCTAATAACATTTGATTTTACTGCCAACCTTATAAAATTCTGATTTTATTGCCAACCTAATAACATTCGAATGATAAAAAATAAACTTTTCACATTTTGAATATTAAAATGTGAAAAATTGGTGGGTGTTACGACTTTTTTATTATTATTTTCGGACTCAGCACACCAAAAAACATAGGAATCATAAAAAATTATTAAAAAACTTTTTTCATCGTTGGCCTGTGTAATTTATCTGGTATATAAAAAAAATAAAAATTTCAAGGTTATCAATTTTCATTAAAGATCGGAAACAAAAAACTTTGTTGAAAACTCATTTGGGATATGTTTTGTGAAGTCATCGATCATTTTATACCTCCGTAACAAAAATTGTTATTTTAAAAGCAATCAACGTACGGAACACTAATTGCGCAAGGCCGACTTGCACTTGGTCGGTTTTTATTATTACTTAATTCGACATGATTAATAACATATCGGTCAATAAAAAGAAAACCGAAATCGTAGTACGACGATACTCTTTGATTTTTTGAGTGAATTAATAACTCATTCGGCGCACGATATCCAGACTGGGATTATTAAAAATAATTTAAACAAGCTGCTGCAATCTGAAAAACTGTCCATTATTATTATTTTTTAATGATAAAGTCCAAATACTCCAGAGGATTCTGTTGGAAAGTACTTGATTTCGGGACGATTACAATTTTGGAAAATTAACAAACTCACATTTTAGGTCGATCGTAAAAAGCTTCGCAAATATTTTTATTAAGACGTTGTTCAGTTTCTTTTTCTTCCATGTAATTAAACATTCTGCTTGAAAAAAAAAACCCAAAAACTGAGTGGATTTCCTGAAAATAGTTTGCAATATCTCTATTATTTGTAATTCAACCTTTATTCGGTCTAGAACTTCGATATAAGGAAACGATGTTTGTCGGTCGCCTCTACAGGTCTGCAGTAGCCCGTTTCATCGGGCGATTTTCTTATTCTCCATTGTTGGGAGACCTAAAAAATCTGGATATCTTCATTCTCATCCGTTTCCATTCGGAGTGTGATTTCGCCACGAAAAAAATTATTTATGTCACACGGTTAATTTTTTTCATCCCTCAGACGTGTCAACTTATGCAGTTACAGTGATATGAAATTTTTAAAAAGTTACTAACACATACGCTGACCCATAGATGTCGCCCTTTTCAAAAAATCCATATGATTTTTAGGAAGTACCAACCTTCAAACGATACGTGTCAAAATTTCATGACATTTTGACGATTAGTTTAGAAGTTACAGTGGTTTTATTGACGCTACTTTTGATATTTTCAAAAAAATGGAAAAAAATCGAATTTCGTGTATTGATTAAATACTGTTTTTTCATGGGAAAAAAATACCGTTCAAGCAAAGCAATGGCTTGATAAGTGTTCTGGACTCTTCTCCTTAATCACTCATCATGTACTGGTATGTTGAATTTATACGCGGTCGTACAGATACAAATGATGCTGAATGCTCTGGACGCCCAAATGAGGTGGTTACACCGAAAACATAAAAAAAATCCACAAAATTGTTTTGGATGACCGTAAAGTGAAATTGCGTGAGATAGCTGACACCCTGGAGATATCAAAAGAACGTCTTGGTCATATTTTGCATGAATATTCGGGCATGAGAAAGCTCTGTTCGAAATGGGTACCGCGTTTGCTCACAGCGGACTAAAAACAACAACATCTTGAAGATTCTGAGCGCTGTTTGGACCGGTTTAAGCGCAATAAAAAGGTTTTTTTTTCATGCGATATGTGACAATAGATGAAACATAGATCCATCACCACACACCGGAATCAAATCGGCAGTCAGCTGAGTGGACAACAGTCGGTGAAAGCCGCCCGAAGCGACCAAAGACACAACAGTCGGCTGGGAAGGTTTTGGCCTCTGCATTTTGGGATGCGCATGGAATAATTTTCATCGGCTATGCTGAGAAGGGAAATCCCATCAATAGCGAATATTATATAAAGTTATTGGTGCGTTTATAGACAGAAATCGCAAAGAAACCATTCTTCAGATTTGGCCCCCAGCGACTATTATCTATTCGTAGACCTCCAAAAATGCTCGCGAAAAAGAGATTTGGCCTCAATGAAGAAGTTATCGTCGAAACTAAGGTCTATTTTGAAAGCAAAGACAAATCCTTCTACAAGAAAGGTATAGAAATGTTAGAAAAGCATTGGACTCATTGTATCGCTCTTGAACGAGACTATATTGATGAAAAAAGTCGAATTGTGCAAAAAATGTGTTTTAAGTAGCTAGACCAAAAACCTTTCCGCCTACTTGTTACAACTCAATTTTATATAAAATGAGAATAAGTGATATATAATAAAAAGAAATTTCTAATACTTTAGAGGGATACTGTTTGAAAATTATTCGACTAGTATTGACCACCGGAATTAGGTATTTTGTATTTTAACGAATTTTTACAATTATTTGGGAGATGTTTCTAAATATTCATTTTTTAATATGGTAGTGAAAACTTAACCTCCTCGAGGGTGCAAAATTAGTATGTGTTACGGACAATTCAAATAAAAAGGATATAAGAAATATAAGAATTTCTCGTTTTTATTACAGATTAATGTAAAAAGTGTTTTTATTTTTTTATTACTAACTTCAATGCCTACTGTTCAGAATAAACGTATTATATATTGATATTTAACATGTTGGCTTTTGCTTACGTTTGTTAACTGCGAAGGATTAATTTATTATCATCAGAATAACCAAAATAACAGCTGGTTTGTGTGTGGTTTGTAGACTGGTTACCTATTATACTACTGTGATCAAAAAATAGTAAGACTTTTAAATTTAAATCCCCGGGCATTTCCAAATCGGATTAATTTTTTTTCGTTAGGTTGCTAGGACCTTAACTGCCATCTGTGTCAAATTTTAAGACCATAGCGTCAGTAGTTAATAAGATTCGCTTGCATTCGTTCAACAACAAAAGTGCGTTTTTCGATTTTTAACATGAGTGAAAAATTCAGCAAAAGAGTTGCATTAAATTTTGTTTTAAAAATGGTTTTTCAGCCTCCCAAACGTTCGAAATGAATGGAATAATGGGCCGATAACTCGTGGTTTTTTCATCACGATAATGCGCCTTCTCACACAGCATTGTTTTCTTCGCGACTTTTTCATCAAAAATTCAACTCATATGATTCCGCAATCGCTCTATTCGCCTGATTTAGCTCCATCGGACTTCTGACTATTCCCTAAACTCAAAAAACCGCTTCGAGGACATCGTTTTGAGTCGATTGAGGAGATTAAAACCGAATCGAAGAAGGCTTTAAAGGCCATTCCAGAAATCGAAGTCAACAACTGTTTCTAAGACTGGAAAAAAAACGTTGGCATAAATGCATTGTATCCAAGGGGGATTACTTTGAGGGGACGAAATAAATTTGGAAAAATAAATAACCCGTTTGCGTTTTATTTCAAACGTTTTACTATTTTTTGACCACAGTAATATATTTGAATATTAAAAACTTTTTATATAAAATGGTAACAAACAATTAATAAGAATTTGTTGTATTGAAAAATCTATTTTTAATTTACGAATATTAATTATCTTATATTTATCATATTCTGAGATTTTAAAATTAATTGTTTTATTAACAAATTACCATACTTCAAGAGGGTTCTAAAAAATCGTTAACAAAAACACATTGTTAATCAAAACGGAAATCCCTAAAAATTTTATTACGTAGTTTAGATTATATCCTCACGCTGACATATCTAAATTTTTAAAAATAAAGTACCTAGAGCCCTTATATAAATCTTGAATAGTCTGCAGACGGTAATTTGCTATTCAGTACATACAAAAGGTTTCCTAACGTTCTTTTTTTTGGGAAATATATAGCCTGGAAAAGACTACAGATATAAAAATTACAGACAATAAAAAACCAGACATCTGATACAGTTTTAGCAGACCTTCTTGATAAGTACATTTTTTCGGTATAGACTCCGACAAAAAAAGAATGCTAAAAAACTCGATTACAGTGAGGATAATCCCCAAAAGCATTACAATCAGGTTAAACCTTCAAAACATAATATTCTTGTAATCGGCCTTTAATTCAGCTTAATTTGACATCTTACTCGTTTATTCAGACGAACATTTTAATGTCAAATTCATTGAAAATCCGTTCAGGTATTTAGGTCCTACGAAGTAATCAAGAAAGGTAGGTTCAATCACAATTTCCATGGTAGTCAAAGTCAAACAGGTGTTGTAACCTAACCGCAAGACGCCAAAATTATACTGTTATCACTACTACATTTTTTAACATTCAACACACGTTTCGCTAACAATATTTGCATTATCAGGAGGAGTCATTGGTTAAACCTAAGATTAAAAATTAAAATATTTATACTAAATTTGTGATTTACAGTATCAGAGTCCGAGTAAGGAATAAGTCCTTAGTCCCTATTTAGACTATTTTTACATATTATAATTTTAAGATTTTCTTATGCGTTTAATAATTTCCTATCAAATATATATTTAATCAAAGTTAAGTTGCCTAATTGCGTGAAAGAACTTATTCAGCAATGTTTGATTTTTCTTATCAATTATACCTCAAACCTTTTAATCTTGTTTGAATTAATCTTTTGGTTTTTGCTAAAATACTTCCTCTCATAATCATTACAGCTGATTTCATATATTTCAGTTCTTTCATATCTGTAAATTGTGATATTTTTCAAATTTTCTGATAACATATACACTAACGTGAAGTCCGTTTTGTTAAATCGCGTGTCAAGTCCCCTATTCGGTGTCTCAATACCACATATTTCAAAGTATAGCAGAGGACTCATTAAGGTACATAACAAGATAGGCCTCACGTTAGTATGTAAATCACTATACAACTTGAAAAATATCTTCTCTCTCTCTTAATCCTTTCACTCCAATAAGAGTATCGGTGACACTATACAATTGCTGCCTCAACAGTCAATCTCCACGCATTTTGATCCTGCGCGACTTGACTTGACTCGTGCGTACCCATTCCAAGGAGAGATCGTACTTGATCGGATCATCTTGTTAGAGACCGTTCACTTGATCTTTTACCTTCTACCTTCCCCGTGACTACAAGCTTTTCCATCACATCCACTTTCCTCTTAATGTGACCAAAATATTTCAGGCACTGTTTATTAATTCTATTTGAAAGTCGTTCATTTATACCAAGCTCTTCAAGAATAGATACGGTATATAATACTCTGAGGATTTTTCGATATGCACACATCTCACGCATCGATTCATCTTTTGTCAGCTTGTTTAATGGTCCATGTTTCCGATGCGTAAGTTGCTATGGGGAATATAAGGCTAGATAGCAATCTTAACTTTGTATTTTTTGTAACAGGTGGATCTTTCCAGATCTTAGTGAGTTTGATAGTCGAGTTTCTAGCCATTGCCAAACATCTTCCGCTTCATAACCACCATTGTTAGTTATGAGGGATCCCAAATAGTTGAAATGATCTGCAACAGTGAAACTTACAATTTTATTTATGTGTGACAAATATTCATTACGACTAACAATCATTACTTTTGTCAATCCATAGTTTTTGCTAGTGATTTCCAGGCGCTCCATAATTGATTCTAGGTCTTATATTGAAGTTGCAAGTATAACCGTATCATCCGCATATCTTTACTTAGTTTTTTTCCAGCGATTATCACATCCCCACTCCAGCCATCCAAAACAAAACTCATTATATGTTCACTATATATGTTAAAAAGTAAAGGTAATAGAATACAGCCCTGTCTGACGCCGGCTTCCTACGATAAAGGGATGGGAAAAAGAATTATTCAGTTTAATTCTGCCATTTGTGTTCTCACACAAAGATCGGATAAAGTTTTCAAGATGTGTTGTGTGAGGTGTTCCCATGCTGATTATAATCGACCAGGGTTTATTATACATCTTAGGAAGTCAGAAATATGGGATATGTTGTGTGTTCAAACAAGATTTAAGAAACATTTAGCTGATTTGAGGTACGATAGATCAGAAAATGAAGCATTGTGGAACATTCCTTTGAACATAATCATATAGTAACCTTAAATAATTTAAAGTTAATTATAAATATATCTGATAGGAGATTATTAAACGCATATGTACGAAAGTAATGAAATTATAAAATGTAAAAATACTCTAAATAAGAACAAAGGACCTAATCCTTATAGTCTTTTGTACTGGTTACTTTACTGGAACTAAACTGTCGTTTGTATTGGGTCGGTTTTACTCAAGTAAATCACAATTTTGGTATAAATAACCTAATTTTTAATTTTAGGTTTAGTCAATCATCGCTCCTGATAATGCTCACGGGATTACCGAAATGCAAGTCGAGTACAAAATTAAAGAATTTAGTGTATTGGCAATAACTGTTGAATAGTTAGGGTTTCCATACTGGATCAGAGTTAAAAACTTATTTTACTAAACTTGTATTTAATGCTAGTAACCAGTCTGCTGCCTAGGGGCTTTTGCTTACTCATTTTTCTATTCATGGGACTGGCCTAACCTTTTTTTGGGTGGAATCTTTTTGTTTTTTTTTCTTTCGTTTTTAACCCTCGTACCTTCGGGGGCTTTGCAATGTGTCACCAGGCTGAACATCAGGCCTCTGCCCAGATGGCCGATCCGTCTCGCGAGGAGGAGCAAGTCACTCTACTAGGGGAGGAGGGCCTTAGGGCTGGTGGTCAGGCTCTAAAGCTAGGGTTAGTTTTTTTTTAAATAAAAATTTGATATTTTTTATATTAGCACTACAGTTAAATACAAATGCACTTGAAAATAGTATCGCACAAAAGGGAAAATTTACGCCTGCATGCGAAAAAATTCCCATTGGTTCATTTTTAAATTTTTATTACATACACACTCACCAGATTACCCTTTTGTGTGTTGCTATTCAAGTCATTTGTGTTGAGAGTAGGGATGGATGATAATGGATTTTAACTCTCGTTAGACGGGGGCACTTATCGATAACTTTAACTTATCGATATATTGATAGTTATATATATATCGATATATTAATAAATCTCGATGATTATTGAAAAAATTCATTACACTTCAAAAAAAGAACTTGTTCTTTATCACCTTCCGAAAATAGGAGATATGTTGATAAATGTCGGCAATTATCCACATATCGATATATCGTTCACTGTTGATATATCGATAGTTATTGACAACTATCAATATATCGTAAAAAAAATCCCATCCCTACGTGAGAGTCTGTAAAAACTTTAATTAAGAGAAAATATCTTTTTGGTAACGCTGGATATAAATTCACTCCTGCTCGTCAAGGTTGCTTTAAATTTTCAAAGCTTTAACTCGTTAAAGTTGCAGTGTTAAACGACGTATCTTTAAAGCATACCTAATTGGAAGATTTATTTTCTTAAGATTATAATTTTTGCAGTTCTGGTCTCTTGATAATTATTATTACGGTTTTAAAAGCGTCTCAAATTGATATTAAATAAATGAAACTGTTTTGAGGTGTGGCGATTTTTAGTCGATTTGAAATGAGGTTTGCCAAAATAACAACATAGTTTATGTACAAGATATTTGTAGGCATTCGAGTTGTTTATCTATATCAAATTTCATCCTTCAAATGAAGGATAAACTACTTTAAAAACTTTACGAAGACGCTATTAAAACGTTTACGAAATCGGAAACATTAGTAAAGTTAGGGTCAAAACTAATATTTTGACCCGAATTGAGGATGACGTTAATTGACGATTATTACAGACTTTATGTAAAAAATCTAGACTTTATTGCGAGTATTTAACTCAGTTCCTGAATTTCCTAAATTTTTTGATTCAAACATTTTAATAAATTCTTGCATTACAGTTATTTGCTCTGAGTAAAAACAAGACTTGCTTTCTCTATAAGAAAATCTTGTTAAGTTCATTTACGTTTTTTTTTTTTTATTTAAAGCAAGATTTTATTAGTTAAATATTGTTTTTAAATATGTATTCCCATACCTGACATGGCATTAAACCAAATATAAGAGACAATCCTAATATATAGTCTGTCAAGTAAAAACGTGACCGTCGTATTCTTGAAAAAAGGTGTGTTTCGAGAACATTTTTTTTTTATCAGTGTATTCTTTGGTGTGCTAACGATGACGCAATTACCTTAGTAAGTTGTCCAATCGCCTCCTGTATCAATAATCACCTGGCATCTTTGAGGCATGCTGTCGACGAGATTTTTTTGCATTCTCTGGAAATTTTTCGAATCTCGCAAGACGCTTTCTCTTTATAAGGGACCTAACGTTTTCAATAGGGTTAGCGTCTGGCTATTGTAAGGGCCGTTATAGTATATTATCGTGGGCCCAAGCGAGTCGCGTCGCGACGTGATTTTCGCCCAGCAATGGTTTCTTCAACGTGCTTAGGAATTTGACATCATTACCACGAAGATGTTGTCGAATGGTCACACGGGACACATACAAACCAGACTTTCTTAATTTTGCCTCTCTATGACGCAGCGTCAATTTCAGCTCCCGTGAAAACAAAGACACGATTCATTTTTCGAGTTTCGCGACTTTTCCTACCGAGCCACGTTTTCTCAAGTCATTGACATTTTTCGTCTCGTTAAAATGATTTACCCTCTTCTTCACAAACGAAACCGACTTTTTAATGTATTTAGCAGTCGCGGAATGTGTCATTTTAAGCCCTTTGGATGGGAACAAAGAAAGACTGCCTCGAATCGACGCGCAAACAAGTAACTCATTTTGGATTTTACGTGATTTCGACGAAAGGTCGGAATCGACCGATACTTCTACTAAAATGCATCGTAGACGAAGGTTCCCTCTACCGACTTTTTGTTGAATCGTTCGAATCACACCTACCAAAAATGAATTATCGCGGACACGTTCTTACTTGACAGATTTAATATTTAAAAATAAAATGTACAAGATCAATGAAAGAAATAATACATTAGCGACATCTTGAATATTTTAGAGAATTACTTGTTGACGATCATGTTTATAGATGGTGTCACATGAGAAGTAAAGTAGCTTTAAGGATTTTAACTCGCATGTAGGGGCGTCAACAGTTCTTTTCCAATTGTTCATAATTTTTTTGCCAAATTTTAATTTTAGGCAGTTGTGTATTATATTACTTTTATTATAAATTCTAATTTTGATATAGGTAAAAATCTCTTGATTTTAAATCGATCGGAATAGGGTTGACGGCGATGTAGAATCATATTCAAATAAATAATGGTACCAACACACGGGCTAGAATGTTAAAAATGAATTATTTTAATCCAAATAAGTATTTTCATGTTTTTATTATGTCTGTTTTTACTTCACAGAATTTATTAAAAATAATATATATCGAAGTAGATAATCTTGCGGACTCTTATTTATGATGTTTTGTATATGTCCTCTTCTTTGTTAATCATTATAATATGTTCCTAAATAAACAAAATAGAAAACTTCTAAAATGGTTATAATTTTTAACACAAATACATTTTCCTTTTTTTTTAATGTAATTGTATCTTGAATCTATGTGTTAGAGAGAACTTAATTTAGTCTATTACAGCAAGCAAGTCTTATATGAATGTCCTTATTATTAGCTTGCTGTTAGGTAATTAATAATCTTTTTAGCCTATCTCTCAGAATGGATTCTATATCATCGAATCCTAAGTATATTATCGCCACCCCAAAATAGTATGCTTTCAATAGGCGGTACCCGCTCATATTTACGTAAATAAAACTTGCAAGTGCTCTATTCTTGGTGCATCTTTTAATATTGAACTAATCAATACTAAAAAAAAATGCTCTATTTGATGTACTTTTTGCACTTATTTTAAGCCTTACAGATGTTTACTTATGATTACCAAAAGCCATACACAGTCTGTTTTTCTAATGGGTTTAGTCTGGCACTTGACGGTGCGTATATTGACATTTTTTTTTTTAAATTCATTTTCAAAAAATTGATATTTTCTGTATTTTGTCTATAGTAACTAGAATTCCCTGTTTAAGCCTATGAAGAATACTTAACATTTATCGAGGTATAAGCTTGTAAGCATTCAGGTGGCATACGTGACTGCGTCGGAAATATTTTTAAGCTTTTTTTAGTGTTCCGTACGGAACACTTATAAGATCACTTCGGTGTCTGTCTGTCTGTCTGTCTGTCTGCCACACCCGATTTTCTCCGAAACTATTTGACATAGAAAGTTGAAATTTGGTACTAATATAGGAATTGATGGCCTCATTAGAGCCGTGTAGTTTTGAAAGTTAAAACTTTGACTTAAGGGGTTAGTTTTTGGGGGTGAAATCGGAAGTGAAAAAAAAAATTTTCACTAGGTCATCGAGTAATATATATATCAAATAAAGCTTGTATATAAACATATATAAATATAATATATATATATATAAATATAATGTAATACTTGCGCGCACTTTTCTTAGTATTATTTTTAAAAAATTGCGAAAAATCGGCGGGGGGCCGTATCTCGAAAAGTACTTATCAAAAAATTTTGAAAAAATTCTAGGATATTCTCCACGGGGTGTAGATTGAACAAAAATTATCACGAATGCATTACCTTTAATAATTTATTTGGTATTTAAAAAAAAAAAACAAAAATTTCAATGTCATCAGTTTTCAGTAAAGATTGGAAATAAACTTTATTGAAAACCATTTGGGTTTGTTTTTGTGAAGTCACTGATCATTTCATACCCCCGTAACAAAATTTTTTATTTTAAAAGCAATCAACGTACGGAACACTAATTGCGCAAGTTGAACTTGCACTTGACCGGTTATTTCGAATGAAATATTTAAACACTGATAGTTATAAATGGTTGTAATCCTCTAATATTTTTTGTCAATGGTAACAGTACAACAGAGAAAAGGTTAGTTCATCAAAAAATTATTTAAGTTGAACATCAACTGTTGAAACAGTAATCAATTTAATACTTTTTGTTACAAACGTTGCAAACCGTTGGTTACTCTACGCTGTACCTAATTTTGGAGAAAACCATTATTCAAACAACTTCATTTCCAAATTTCTTCTCTTGGCAGTATAAGTTTGTCAAAGGGTGTACAGGTTTTCTGGGCATTTTAAACTAGCAATTTCCAAAGGATACTCCACTCCGTTGACTTCCATATTAAAAAGTTGTTTCTTTTTTTGCAGCTTTAACGACGGTCACTGCTTTTTTTACTTTATTTAATCCTTTCCACATTGAGCTGAAAGTTGCATTTTTGCTACCAGGTGTACAAGTATGAAATGCGGATTTTTTTTTCTAAAAAAAACATGTTTAAATTCGAAAGAATGATAAAAAGTGCTTTATTCAAAATATACTCCATCGCTTGTTATAGATTTTTCCCATCTTTTGGTCAATTTGTGAATACCACGCCAGTAAATATCTTCCCCTTTTGCTGCAAACGATTCATCAAGCCATTTTTCACATCTTCGTACGAACCAAAGCGCTGCTCAGCAAGTGCGTGATCCATCGATGCAAACAAGTGGTAATCGGAAGGAGCCAAGTCTGGTGAGTAAGCCGCATGGGGTAGAAACTTCCCAGCTGAGTGCCTCTTTCGGTATTCTGGCGCTTTTTTAAGCAGCGAACGGTTCAAATCGGTCAAGACCACTCCCCTCTGGTCGCACCAAACACAGAGCATCGTCTTTCTGCCAAAGCGATTCGATCCTGCGGTCGATGTGGATGGTGCGCCTGGGTCTACCCATTATTTTTTGCGCTTGGG
>CM032454.1:34323683-34816049 GCA_019049505.1 Pachyrhynchus sulphureomaculatus
CGCTTCCATCGTGTCGCGAACTGATTTTGACGTATGTGATGGAGCATTGTCATGAAGAAAAATGACTGTGTTGCCTCTTTCGGTATTCTGGCCTTTTTTGAAGCAGCGAAGGGTTCAAATCGGTCAATTGTTGTTGGTAACGTTAAGTATTAACCGTTTCCCCAGATTTTAACAGCTCATAATAGACCACGCCTCTCCGGTCCCACCAAACACAGAGCATCGTCTTTCTGCCAAAGCGATTCAGTCTTGCGGTCGATGTGGATGGTGTGCCTGGGTCTACCCATGATTTTTTGCGCTTGGGATTCTCAAAATAAATCCACTTTTCATCCCCTGTAACTATACGATGCAAAAACGACTTTCTTTTGTACCGAGCGAGCAAAATGTCACACGTGTTTTTGCGCTTTTCCATTTGCCTGTCGTTCAACTCATGTGGTACCCATCTACCGGTCTTCTGAATCTTTCCAATCTCTCGTAGCCGATTGGAAACAGCTTGTTGACTAACGCCCAATTGCTCGGCGAGTTGTTTTTGTGTTTGCGAATCATCTTCGTCCAACAATGCTTGCAATTCCACATCTTCGTATTTTTTTTTGGCGGTTTTCCACGTTGCTTGTCACATCGAAGTCACCACTTTTGAAACGCCGAAACCATCGTTCACATGTATTTTGCGATGGAGCATGTTCACCATAAGCTTCTCGAAGTAATCGGCATGATTCAACAGCAGTTTTCTTCAAATGAAAACAAAAAATTAATGCTGTCCGCGAATGCTCTTTATTCGGTATAAATTTCGACATATTGAACACAACAACACAACACTATGCACACACTTTTCCAATTTATCACTCGTGCGCGTCTAACACTTGTTGATGACACAACAAAATGGCACAGTGTCAAATCTTTATAGCACAAACTGCATTGGTGCACCCTCTGTTGTCTGAAATCCGCATTTCATACTTGTACACCTGGTTATTCGATAAAAGTGAAAAAATGAGACTAGCCGTTCTAACATGCACGTTATGATAATTTTCTTGTAGAATTTCTAAAAAATATTTTAAAAAAAAAATTTGATAAATATTAAAAATTATTGAGAAAGAATGAATAAAAGTTGGCCAAATTACCTTCCCCAATTTCTTATACCAAGTTCGGAGAATCGCGTCGTAGAAAAACATATGTGCACACAATATTTTGTCAATGCCATCATACTGTTTAAGTTCAGGTTTGGGGTCTTGAGTTTGTGCATTATGCACCATTTGAATGGGTCAGCTTAAGTAACAAAATTAAACAACCTCGTACAAGTAAAAGGTCGATCTGTGTTCAACATGATAATTAACAGATAAATGATTTAAATATTCATGATAAAAACTTTTTTATGTTTGAATTCCACGAATTGTTTCGAATATTTATTGTTAAGAAATTTATTTTGCTAGGTCATTATATATATTTTTTTTTGCGTTATTATCAGGGTCACTAAACACATATTATGATTAATATTAATTTATATGTATGTTTTGATTCCTAAAAGTGGTAACACTTAAAGTACAGTCTGTTAATTAAGAACGTGACCGCTCGTATTCTTAAAAAAATGTGTTTCGACAACATTTTTTTGCCATCAATGTGTTCTTTGGTGTGCTAACAACGGCGCAAATACCTTAGTACGTTATCCAATGGCTTTCTGCATCAATAATCGCCTAACATCTTCGAGGCATGCTGTCGAGATGTTCTGTATACTCTGCAAATTTTTCGAATCTCGCCAGTCAAAGTCCTCAGAGTCTTTCCTCTAAGTTGTCTCTTTACAAGGGACCAAATGTTTTCAATAGAGTTGGCGTCCGGCGATTGTGAGGGCCACTCTAGCATCTTATCGTGGGCCCAAGCGAACCCCTTTGCGACGTGATTTTCGCCCAGCACACGTTTCCTGAACGTGCCTCGAAATTTGACATCATGAGCACGAAGATGTTGTCGAATGGTCTCATGGGACACATTCAAACTCGTGAAAACAAAAACACTATTCGTTTTTCGACTTTCGAAGTGACTTTGCCTACCCACCCACGTTTTGGTAAGTCGTCGACATTTTTCGTCTCATTAAAATGATTTACCCACTTCTTCACAAACGACACCGACTTTTTAATATATTTAACGGCCGTGGAATGTGTCACTTTAGGCCCCTTTTGGTAGGAACAAAGAAAGAATGCTTCGAATCGATGCGCAAACAAGTTTGGATTTTACGTGATTTCTACGAAAGTTCGGAATCGACTAATATATATATCAAGTATTTTCTACAACTGATGCTGTCTTCCTTCTCTCAGCCTTTGATTCCATCCGTTTTTATCTTCTCAGTCTCCATCTGTTAGGCCCCTGTCCTCCATAGCCTCGGCCACATCGTCTCTCCACGGTCGTCTGGGTCTTCCTCTTTTTCTTCTCCCTATAGGGCCCCACTCCGTTATTTTCTTTATCCACATATTCTATATATTATCTTCGCTCCGTCTTATGTGTCCATACCATTTTAATCGTTTTTCTTCAATGGTGTTGCGTTCTCTTTGATGTTCATTCTGCTTCTTATTTCTTCATTTGGTATTCTCTCCATACGTGTCACTTTACAGCATCTTCTCCAACACTCCATCTCTATCGTGGTAATTTTAGATTTATTTCTTTTGTTGATCGTCCATGTTTCTGACCCGTATGTCATTATGCTTTGTATTATTGATAAGTATATGCGTGTTTTGTTTCTCTTTGTAATGTGTTTGTCCCACATGATCGAATTTAATTGTCTTATGCATGTCCGCGTTTGTCCTAATCTAGCTTTGATCTCTTCTTCTGATGTTGCGTTTTTTTAAATAATGCTTCCTAAATATTTAAATCTATCGGTTCCTTTGATTGTTGTTGCATTATCGACCTTCTAGATTTTCCACATTTCCCTCCTTTGTTGTTAGATATTCCGTTTTATCAAAGTTTATTGCTAATCCTGCTTTATGTATTCTTCTTTCAGTTTTCTTACCATATAACTGAGGTCTTCCTCATCTTGCGCTATGATTACTTGGTCGTCTGCGAAACTATAGTAGTATATAAGTAACCTTCTCGTATTAGGACTCCCATTCCACTACATTTTTGCTTCCATTTTTTTAACGTTTGTTCGATGTATATTTTGAATAGTGTTGGGGATGTAGAGCATCCTTGTAGTAGGCCTTTTGATGTTTGGAGTCTCTTCCCTATTTTATGTCCTAGTTTTATGTTCACTGTGTTGTTTTCGTAGAGAGCTTTTACTGCGTATATTAGTTCTTTGTCAATGCTATTTCTTTCATTGCGTTCCATAATCTTTGTCTTGGTATTGAGTCATAGGCCTTTCTTATGTCTATGAAGGCTAGATGAACTTCTCTATTCTTTGCCAGTTTTTTTTTTCCATTGTTTGTTTTTGTAGTGTATATGTGGTCTATACATGATTTTCCGGCCTTAAAGTCTGCTTAGTCTTCTCCAATTTTTCCTTTTATATTTTCCTCTATAATATTTTTAATAATTTTTCCATACAAACGCCCCATACTCGATATTATGCTTAGGCCTCTATAGTTTGTGCATTTTCTGCGGTCTTCCTTTTTAAATATAGATACTATATAGGCTTTTGACCATTCCATTACTTTTATTAAAACTACCAAAAATGAATTAATGCGAACACGTTCTTATTTAACAGTCTGTATATCGATTTTCCTGGTTTCCAGGGGTAATTAACTAATTAGTTATAAAAAGAAATTATCTATTTTATTTCTTATCGATGTGTTTGTATATTGTCATACCTTGAAAAGTTTAGTTTACCCATACGATTATTTTGTCATGCAAAAATTGTCTGGACATCTGTTTATCATTATTGTCACCTCCTTTGTGACAAGCAATTTAATTTTATGGCATTCCATCGGTTGAGATAAACGATCGCTTAATTAGCGTTTTAATAAATTACAAAGCATCTGTTTAGCTTTCTGGCCATAGCGCAGGCAGATGGATCTGCGCTATAGCCAGCTCCTAGTTATGTAAAAAATAGCTCTCACCTTATAAAGAGGTTTTTTTTTATTGAGGTAGCTTTTACAGTTGTATGAGTTTATTTTTTGTGGCAAATCTTCACGTCTTCCCCGACCAGTCAAGTTTTAGTCTACTGCTTGGAAAAAAGTCTAAGCTTTTAGAATACCAGTGCAAGAGTTTTTTTTTTTCGTTAAGAGGCTTTGTCCGCCTCTTCCTTTTATCAATTGATCCCCCCTCCCCCCTATAAGCAACTCCACCTTTAGTATTATCTGTTTTTATTTTAAAGCAAAGCCCTTTGCATCCATATCATCATCATTAACTTATTCCATCCATAGACGGATGTAAACCTCCCCAAGTTGTCTCCAATGAGATCTGTCGTTTGCTTTTTGCATCCAGTTTTATCCCGCTGTCGTCCGTCCATCTTGTCTATGGTCTACCTCTGGATCTTTTATGTTATCATTCATCCTTGCGATATACCCCGCCCAATTCCACCTTAATGTACATATTCGTCGTATTTTACATCTGTTACTTTTTTCTTCGTGTCTCGATATTAGGAATACGATCTTGAAGTCTCATATTTAGCATTCTTCTCTCCATTGCTCTTTGGGTTACCTTGCCTATCCATATACTCCGCCAATTAAACCTGGCTACGTTGTTGCTTTTTGAATGTACTGCCGAAAAAAAAAATCTGAAATATTTTACTTTTATTTCCAACTAGAAAGCCTTACGCTCCACAACTGTTCATTCTATACAAAGCGCAAATTCGACCCACGATGGATTACTACTGTTTGAAGCTCTGCTCCAAACATACATTTCCTTTGTTGGATTCTATTCAGCAAAGAGTTATTCGCCTGATTACAGACCCGAAAATGATTAGCATTCTTGCTTCCTCGGAGCATCGAGGAACGGTGAGCAACTTGAGTCTATTCTATAAGTATTTTCATGGAAAGTGTCCGATTCCTCCCAAAGCGGTACATGTTAGAAATACATTTCGCGCTACACTTCACATTCCTATGAAGCTTGTCACTTCTCGTACAATCCTTTTTAAGCAGTCTTATATGGAGAACCTCATTCCTTTGGAATGATTTGACCAGGACTGTATTTCCCACCGAGTACAGGGTGAGTCAACGATAGAGTAAAGTTCATTATCTCATTTGTTTCGGGAATGACGAAAAAATGTTAAATACAATAGTTTTAGGGAATGTTAAGGGCACAGTTTAAAATTATTTTTGCGTATACAGGGTACTTTAAAAATGTGTGGCCGATATAACATGTGTTTTTTTTAAATGGAACATCCTATTTTGTAATTTATTTTTAAATTCTGCTTAAAATTTTATAACTTTTTTATTAATAGTGTTATATACCTAAACCTAGTAGTTTCTCTAATATTTCAATTTTTAAAAAAAAATACTAGTTTTCAGTTTTGTAAAAAATTGACAGTAGCGCCATTGTTTCTGAAGGTAGAATACTCATAATTGGTACGAGCATTCTATAGAGTCAAGACGGAGCTCCTGCTCATTACCACCCGGAAGTTCGGGAATTTTTAAACGATCGTTACCCACAAAAATGGATCGGTAGGGATTGATTCATACAGTGGCCCCCTCGATCATGTGACTTAACACCTTTAGACTTCTTTTTGTGGGGCTACATTAAAGATCGTGTTTATGTGAATCCTCCTACAACACCAGTAAATATGGAAAATAGGATACGGGAATGCGTGCAGGACAATAACGTCTTTTATGCTAAGGAAAGTGAAGGAAAATATAGTAAAACGACTAAACATGTGTATTCAAGTAGACGGGCATATTTTTGAACATTTATTACGTCATAAGAATTAATTATTAGATAAGTTAAACTATATTGAAATTATTATTAACTATTTGTTTGTTTTCACAATAGCGTAAGTGTATTAAAAACGAGGGTAAAAATTGAAAAATTCAAAATAAATCGAAAACTATTAGAAATAGGTATATGACACACTTAATAAAAGTTGGAGGGTTGTGTAAAATCTATCACAAAAAATAATAATATACAGGGTGTGCCAAAAATTGAGATTTTTCAATTTAAAATAGTCGAAATGTATAAATTTATTTTGAACACCCTGTAGCACCTTACGCAAATTTCTTTACATATATCTTTTTTTCATCTCTATAGAACGCTCGTACCAATAATGACTATTCCTCCTTCAGAAACAATGGCGTTATTGGCAATTTTTTACAAAACTGAAAACTAGTATTTTAAAAAAAAAAATCGAAATATTAGAAAAACTAGTAGGTTTAGGTATATAACATTATTAATAAAAAAGTTTTAAAATTTTACGCAGAATTTAAAAATAAATTAGAAAATAGGATGTTCCATTTAAACAAACATGTTATATTGGCCACACTTTTTTGAAGTACCCTGTATACTCAAAAATAATTTTAAACTGTGCACCTTAACATTCCCTAAAACTATTGTATTTAACATTTTTTCGTCATTCCCGAAACAAATGAGATAATGAACTTTACTCTATCGTCGACTCACCCTGTACAGTGTGCCGTGATTCAAGACCAACGTGAATCGTCTTACCTGTCTGCTCCTATAGTGCTTTAGGGATATCCCTGCAGCACGTGTGAGCAAACAAATTTAAAAACCTCGCCGCAAACATAAATGTAAATTTGAATATCAGCTGAGCAGAACATCGCATAGCCAGGTCATTTTCGAATCTCCTCTCATTGGTGGTATTTTTTTTTTTCGTTCACCTCCCCGTCTGAGTAGGGATTTTACCCTTTTTCATATCCTGAATATACCGGCGGGGTTGTCGTATATTGGTTTTACATGTGTAGAAAAATCGCAGCCACGATTCATTGAACTTACTAAAAAGATCGGGGGGTGTATCGCCAATGATTTAGTTCATTTTTGTCCATCTTTACGGATAAAATTTTGTGACAAATCTGGATTTTAATAGAATTTTGTTAAATATCCGTGTCTCAAAAAAACGAATAAATCAACTAGTTCCGCTTTCCTTGTTACGCAATTCACCGATCCCCGAATGCACCGTTTTGCTACTAAATTACTCTCAATTACACAAAATAATTGTCAAATGTGTAAAACGCAAATAAGATTTTTTTGATTCACTTACGAAATGTTTAAGTGTGCTTTTTTTTTTAAGTTATCTACCTAGATGTGACGGAAAACTCATAGAGCTTAAAATAAATTAATTTTCCACGTAACTACTGGCTACACTTAGATCAGTTTGTGTGTGTCTTATTCAAAAAAATTTTTTTGTTTACATCACAAAAAACGACGCTTCAGTGGCTTTCAATTCATTAATTTTCGGCCTCTGACGTATTTCTTCATATGTTGAATTCTCTCACAGCTACAATAAATTGTCAACTAAGCAATTTTTTTGTATGTCATTTTTGGCTAAGTAGATAACGTGAAAAAAACACCTTTGTAAAGGAACTTTTTAGTGGTACTCTGGTCTACTATTAGCTGAGGGTAACGCCAGATTCTTTGTAAAGGGTGTCATTTCAAGTAAATACATTAGTATAGATTCGTAGCAGGAGATAGTTATTGGAGGAAATATTTTAGCAGTAGTCTAATTTTTTTGTCTCCTCGCCAGCTGTATCATGGTAAAGTATGAGCTTGGGTAGTTTTGGGTTAAGGATACGCTAATACGTTTGATGTGAAAAGCTTTTTAAGTTATGTGTTGTGCTGTCAATTTGTCTGTACTAATATGCAGAGGCTGTGAATATTTGGTGTAGCGCCATCACCGACTTTTTCCCCGGACGTTATGCTCTCTAGCCACCCTTCTGTTCAGGGAAACTATTTAGGTAATATTTTTAACGTACTTCCTTAGTATCTCGTAATAAATATTTAATAATATGAATAAAAAATGATAAGTTTACACAACGGTTAATTTAAACTTACAAAAGTAACTTACCAGGTGTACAAGTATGAAATGCGGATTTTTTTCTAAAAAAACATGTTAAATTCGGAAGAATGATAAAAAGTGCTTTATTCAAAGTATGCTCCATCGCTTGTTATACATTTTTTTTCCATCTTTCGGGCAATTTCTGAATACCACGCCATTAAAAATCTTCCCCTTTTGCTGCGAACCATTCATCGAGCCATTTTTTCACATCTTCGTACGAACCAAAGCGCTGCTCAGCAAGCGCGGATCCATCGATGCAAACAAGTGGTAATTTTTTCAAGCCGCATGGCGTAGAACGCTAAGCGCTTCAAATCGGTCATTTTTGTTTCTTGGTAACGTCAAATTATTGTTCTTGGTAACGTTAGTAACCATTTCCTCAGGTTTTAACAGCTCCTAATAGACCACGCCCCTCCGGTTTCACCAAACACAGAGCATCGTCTTTCTGCCAAAGCGATTCGGTCTTGCGGTCGATGTGGATGGTGCGCCTGGGTCTACCCATGATTTTTGGCGCTTGGTATTCTCAAAATAAATCCATTTTTCATCCTCTGTAACTATACGATGCAAAAACGACTTCCTTTTGTACCGAGCGAACAAAATGTCACACGTGTTTTTGCGCTTTTCCATTTGTCTGTCGTTCAACTCATGTGGTACCCATGTACCGGTCTTCTGAATCTTTCCCATCTCTTGTAGCCGATTGGAAACAGCTTGTTGACTAACGCCCAATTGCTCGACGAGTTGTTTTTTGTGTTTGCGAATCATCTTCCTCCAACAATGCTTGCAATTCCACATCTTCGTATTTTTTTGGCGGTTTTCCACGTTCCTTGTCTACAACATCGAAGTCACCACTTTTGAAACGCCGAAACCATCGTTCATACGTATCTTGCGATGGAGCATGTTCAGCATAAGCTTCTCGAAGTAATCGGTATGATTCAACAGCAGTTTTCTTCAAATGAAAACAAAAAATTAATTGCTGTCCACGGATGTTCTTTGTTCGGTATAAATTTCAACATATTGAACACAACAACACAACACTATGCACACGCTTTTCCAATTTATGACTCGTGTGCGTCTGACACTTGTTGATGACACAACAAAATGGCGCAGTGTCAAATCTTTATAGCACACACTGCATTGGTACACCATCTGTTGTCTGAAATCCGCATTTCATAGTTGTACACCTGGTAAGGCCATATATCTGGAAACAAAGGTTCTTTTTATTATTGACAGTTATTACATCGTCGAAAAAGTATTGAGGTGTTTAAAAAAGTCAAAAATGAGACAATTGTTTTTTATATTTTGAAAAAACTTTATTAAACCAAATACCTGCCATTTTGTTTAATCACCTGCAATTTTTCTAGAACTTCTGTGGTTTCTGGGCAAAAAATTGTGACAAGTGGTTTTCAAAGGCTTCTTTTGAAACTAACTTAACACCACTCAGGGATTTCTGCAGAGACCGAAACAAATAGTAGTCTGACGGTGCAACGTCCGGGCTATACGGTGGATGCCTTAAAACGTTCCAGCCAAGCTCTGTTAATTTTTACCGAGTCATCAAAATGTGTGTAGTCTGACGTTGTCATGGTGGGAGATGACACCTTTTCTGTTAACTTATTCCGGTCGATTTTTTTTCAATCGCGCACATTATTATAGTACGTGATCCACTTTTCATCGACCTTAGTCAACCGTTTCAGAAATGACTCGATTGCGTTACGTTTTTGTATAACATAGATTCGCCGACGGAAACTCGTTCTAGTAATTTTTTTAGCGTCAAATTATATTGCACCTAGATTCTTTTTGTAGCCACCTTTCTCCAAATTGTTTAAAACTGTGTGGTGATGGATGTTTAGTTCTTACATGCCGGTCTTGGTCAACTTTTGGCAAAATTCTATCAACATTTCCTGTTATTGGACGACCAGAGCAAGGAGAATTTTTGACATCTAAGTTTCCAGAACGAAAGCGACTGAACCATCTTGGGGCTGTTGCTTTTGATAATGAATCTTGACCATATATAGGACAAATTTCTTCATAGGCTTGCGCAGCATTTGTGCCTTTATCGAAAAATGTAGCGAACTTTGGCAGAAATTTCACTTATCTGTAAGGCTCTCTAACTTAAGCCTGAATAAACAGTTCGAATTTCAACAGTTTTTCGCATGTCTGCTACTGGCAGATGTCAGCTGTCAACCGACGATATGTGACACTAAAGTTATCTAACGACAAAAAGGCTCGATACTTTTTCGCCAGCCCTTTAATAAAAAATAATAAAAAAAAATTATGTCAGGTGACAAACTGTTTTTCCTACATACTATCGTTAAATTTACTGATTTGAACCTGAACTTTTGTATATTATTGGAATTCACGGTTGAAGAAATGTGTTTCCTTGTAAGTCTGGGAGTACATGCGTTGGCCAGTGTGGTTTTGATTTGACATTATGGTTACTTACTGGTCAATGGTTTACTGTAACCTGAAAGTTTGTAAGTTGGTGTGTGCCACTTATATGTTGCCGCTGCCGGAGGTTGTAGCGCTAATTCGACAGTGCTGCCCTAGCGTGGAAGATCTCGGTCTGGTTAAGTGGGCCGTTAGTTGCTGATTCATTAGTATCTTGTGTTATTACACATTTCCATGCAGCTGGGAGATTAAAGACATCATATCTTTTGTTTAGGGTCCCAATTTCAATGGCTTCTAGTGTTGTACAGTCGCTACTTGTTTACATCTGTTAAAATTGTTATCGTGGCCTATCACTAACTGGCATTAAAAGAATGCTGATCCAGTTTGTCGGTTACGAATGTGAAGTTTTTGTTGTTCATACCTTGTAGATATTCTTCTGTTCGTGCTTCCTAACTAGGCCCCATTGTAATTGCCGCATAAAATAAGTTCTGGGTTTCTAGCTTTATTTTGGCTTCCGCTTTTCTGAGTAATGATCAAATTATTCTGTCGTTTTTAGGCTGTGGATATATTGTGCTTTCGTTATCTGGTTCGGACTGTTGTTCCTTTGAAGTAGGAAAGTGTGATTCTATGTTTGTTTTCAGATGGTTCCGGAGATTTTGCTTGTGTGCTATTTTTTTGCACTGCTTTTTTGGTGGCCTGTGTGCTGTATCCGTTTTTTTGTACTACTCGTTTAGCCTCTTAGTATCATCACATGGCTACGGCTTGTAATTACGATGAACAGGGATGTGAATTGATGTGCAAATATGGGGCTGGTGAGTGTTGGCTTCATGCATACTACGTGCTTCACATGTCAAGCTTCATAGTCTAGTCACGACACAGATGTCCTGTGAATCCAACGCTAAAACGCTCATTTTATTTATTTTAATAAAAGTAACGTATAAATTAGAATCCTTGTTTTTTATAAAATATTTATTTTCATATTTTTATGAAATTAAAAAGATTTCAAATTAATCCCTATTAGTAATGGTAGGAAGTCACTTTTGAATTCAGAGATATTTTTGGAATTACTCTATAAATATTCTTCAAATAAACGAGACGTTTGCGAAGTCGATCTAATAAAATTCAGTGACCTAACTACACGACAAATCGAAAACCAAAAGTCTTGGTAAAACTATTTAACTTAAAATAACAGTTAAGAATTTTAAAAGTAGATCGATCCATGTAACAAGAAGCTGAGGGAGTGTGAAAATATTTTTACTTAATAATAATGATAATAATAATGAATTTTTTAAAGGTTGACTAACGTTGTAATATAACATAAGTGAGAATTCCGGCAAAGTTACTTAATCTGTATTTAAGTCATAAAAGTAAGCGCTTTATTACTGGTTTTTGGAAGAAATTAATGTTACTCCTCCCGGAATAATCATGGGTTATCATAAGTAAACAAAATATTACTGCTTATCATTAATTTGTTTTACAATTTAAACGAATATGACAACTAATGCACCCGTTTTGTAGATATGCTGTATGAAATTAATCAATAATATTATTTAGATATTTTTGCCGGTATATTAATCCACGTAGGATATACAGCGAATATCTAGATTAGCCCGTTTTAAAATTGGATGACGTTTAAATATTTGTCTGGTTTAAATTGTTGCAAAGGTTTTATTCTATTTATTGGAGAAAATACCTACTAAAGATAAGTGGCATTTTTTACTAATATTTAGTTATACATGGGTGGATCAAATGGAAACAAGCCCTTTGTTATAAAAAAAAACTACTTCACAAAATTAAAACAGAACATTTTCTTAGTATCTTTCTGCATAGTCCATGCGCTTTCTCGAACGGACTGGTATTTTTGTATCCCATTCTCGTAGAAAGATTGCAGCAAATAATTGCTCACGAACACCTCTACCCATTGTAATGAAAGACTAATATTGTCAAATTTCCACTTTATTTAGTTTCACTGAAACTGTATGACGCGTTTCGCTATACTATAGCTTCTTCTGATACAAAATGATATTTGAATATTAGTGTTGTTACATTTATACAAATACCCTAAGGTAGATAGGTAATAAAATTAATACTATATGCTAATGAATATTGCTGGGAAATCCATTCTGAATATTAATTGTATAAATTGAGTAAGGGGGAGTTACCATGGGCCAGACAGGTATCTTTTTGTTCGTTTAAGATGATGTCGGAATTTTTAATTCTATTTATTTCTAAATTTTCTAATAGGTTTAATTTTACGCCTTTGTTTTGTATGTGTAGAATTTTAAATTTATCGTCAAAAAGATGATTTGATTCTGTTAAATGATTACTGTACGCTGAGTCAGTTTTGTTTCTTAAATAGCTTCTTTTATGTTCTAAAATCCGAGTTTCGAATGAGCGACCTGTCTGACCTATGTAACTTTTATGACAAGAACCACAATTGAACTGATACACTCCTGATTTTTTTTATCTATTTTGTTTTCCCTTTGCGTTTTTAATGAATTTTCCTAACGAGTTGTTTGTTCTAAAAGCTATGTTGATATTATATTTGTTTAAGTGGTTTTTAATTTTCTCTAACGTGTTACCAAAATAGGTTAGAACATTATATTTTTTCCCTGTGTTTTTTTTCTTGGGGTATACTAAAGAAATAGCTTTATTTTTTTAATTTTTTGTTTAGAATTGAGTCTATGGTGTCAGGAGAATATCCGTTGTTAACAGCAATTTGTTTTATTAGATTTAATTCTTGATTAAAATCAGCTACAGATAAGGGGACACTTACAAGTCTATGTAACATACTGTGGTAAGCTGCCAATTTGTGTTGTAGGGGGTGAGCTGATTTTATGTTTATTGTAGTATCTGTATGTGAGGTTTGTGAAAAATAGAGAATTTGTGTTTGTTGTAATGTCTGGTTATCGTTAAGTCAAGAAAATTAATTTTATTGTCGACTTCTAGTGCCATAGTGAATTTAATATTTTTATGTATTGAGTTTATATGGTTAAAAACACTGTCAAGTTGACGCTTTGTACCATTAAAACAAGCAAAGATGTCGTCTACATATCGGTACCAGTACAAAAATGATTTGCTAAATTTTTGTCGATGTATTTGTTTTTCTAGGTTATCCATGAATATTTCTGCTAAAAGCGGGCTAAGTGGACTACCCATTATGAGACCTTCAGAACTATTATAAAACGTATTATTAAAGTAAAAATAATTTTGATTGAGGCTCGTGTTTAATAAATTTAGTATGTCTTGTATAACGATATTAACTTTATTTTTGATTAGGAATGTTTTTATGATTTTTACTGTTTCATCCGGGGGCATGCTAGGGAAAAGGTTTTTGGACGTCAAATGATACTAGTTTTGAATTATCTGGTAGAAAGACGTTGGAAATTTTTTCCGTTAATTCTAACGAATTTTTTATTGTGTAAGTTGGGGTGAAGTTAATGTTCGTTTTAATGATATCTATGAGAAATTTTGAGAGTCAACTTGACAGTGTTTTTAACCATATAAACTCAATACATAAAAATATTAAATTCACTATGGACTAGAAGTCGACAATAAAATTAATTTTCTTGACTTATCGATAACCAGACATTACAACAAACACAAATTCTCTATTTTTCACAAACCCTCACATACGGATACTACAATAAACATATAATCAGCTCACCCTCTACAACACAAATTGGCAGCTTACCACAGTATGTTACATAGACTTGTAAGTGTCCCCTTATCTGTAGATGATTTTAATAAAGAATTAAATCTAATAAAACAAATTGCTGTTAACAACGGATATTCTCCTGACACCATAGACTCAATTCTAAACAAAAAATTAAAAATAAAGCTATTTCTTTAGTATACCCCAAGAAAGAAAACACAGGGAAAAAATATAATGTTCTAACCTATTTTGGTAACACGTCAGAGAAAATTAAAAACCGCTTAAACAAATATAATATCAACATAGCTTTTAGAACAAACAACTCGTTAGGAAAATTCATTAAAAACGCAAAGGGAAAACAAAATAGATAAAAAAAATCAGGAGTGTATCAGTTGAATTGTGGTTCTTGTCATAAAAGTTACATAGGTCAGCCAGGTCGCTCATTCGAAACTCGGATTTTAGAACATAAAAGAAGCTATTTAAGAAACAAAACTGACTCAGCGTACAGTAATCATTTAACAGAATCAAATCATCTTTTTGACGATAAATTTAAAATTCTACACATAAAAAACAAAGGCGTAAAATTAAACCTATTAGAAAATTTAGAAATAAATAGAATTAAAAATTCGGACATCATCTTAAACGAACAAAAAGATACCTGTCTGGCCCATGGTAACTCCCCCTTACTCAATTTATACAATTAATATTCAGAATGGATTTTCCAGCAATATTCATTAGCATATAGTATTAATTTTATTACCTATCTACCTTAGGGTATTTGTATAAATGTAACAACACTAATATTCAAATATCATTTTGTATGAGAAGAAGCTATAGTATAACGAAACGCGTCATACAGTTTCAGTGAAACTAAATAAAGTGGAAATTTGACAATATCAGTCTTCCATTACATTCGTTATGAATTTCCATCAAGTAACAGCCACAACAATTCAAACCTCTACCCATTCTTTGTCCCCGAAGCTTTTACTCCTCAAGTACCTGTTTGACTGATCCAAACATGTTAAAGTCAAAGGGTGACAAGTCTGGACTGTATGGTGGTTGTTCGAGAGCTGCTAAGTGCATTTTCACTGCGGTGATAGGTCTCGCATTGTCGTACAGAAGCAGTACGTCTGAGATGGCGCAGTCTTGCATTTTCCTTTAGTACGCAAGTTTAACCAAGGGGCATGAAGGTTGCGGTAGTAGGCTGAATTTATAGTCTGTCGTTCGTATAAAAGAACTGCCAGTATTACTCCTTTTCAGTCTCAGAAAACAAAGGCCAATACTTTTGCCGTCGACAAGCGAGTTTTCGGCTTTTGGTTGATAGTTGATGAGAGGTCACCCATGTCTTATCAGACGTTACAATTTGCCGTTCCCTTTCAAGACGAATAGGAGGCCCTTCTAAAATTCGAACTCACAGCATTCTAATCTTCATTCGGCAACGGTGACCAATGACCTGAAATTTTTCGGATTCCCAACTCCTTCCGTATGATTGGTTGTACACTCCCGTAGCTGATACATAAATTTCAAGCTCTTCAATAAGCTCACAAGCACACACGACGTTTTGTGGGACGATGTTGGTGCCAGTGCGACTGATATAACTCTCATTATCGACACGTTGACGCCCCCCCCTGAACACTTTACGTCAAACTTTTATATGTTCCCATGAAAGGCTGTCGTTCCCGAACTGATCACGCAATCTCATGTGAGAAACTTTATGATTATGCATTGCGCAACAGCACTAAGTACCTCTTCTCTCTCATCTTAAACGCTACTAAACAAAGCAAGGGAGAGACATGGTGAAATAGTTCCTCTACCCCAGATGCCCCTACCTGTGAATACTGAACGTCTCGGTATCCAAAGATGCTCGGGCTCGTTTATATTTTTGATCCGCCCACGTATTATTTATACTTAAATCATTTAGATCACTATTAGACAACGATCTTTTGTCAATTTATTTTCGTGCTCTCGTTTGGAGTGTTATGACTTTTTGATCAATTTTATACCGGACTAGCTCAAAATTTTGCCTTGCCATTGAACTAAAAAATTCAGCAATTCTTACATAGTCTTATTGTGGCAACGAGGTGTTTGTTAATATTTCGTATGTATTACACAAATTTTCACAAATAAATATGAATGCACAAAAAAAATTTGTACGCGTTATAACAGGAAAATGGCCTTTTTTGCAGGATTCGTTAGCTTTCAGGCATCAGCCTGCGGTACTGACCCAGCAGGTAACAAAAATATGCATGTGTTTTTGTTTGCGAGAGACCGAACATTTGTCATCGTAACCCTAGGCCAGCTGCGACAGCTAACCTGCTGACGCAGCTCTGAAATGGAGTGAAACATGGTATGGCCTAGGGTAATGGTTCGTAGAAGGTATTCCCGAGCTATGCTTTATTCTTCTCGTTCAATAAGCCGGTATACGTTTACTCTATATATTTTTCTAGGACGTTAAACATACATCTGGGTTACAAACATAAGTGAAATTTGCTTGAATCTGTGAAATTTATGATAAGTACGAAATTTAATAAAAATTATATTGGTGATTTTATAGTATATCAAAAAGGTATCATTGGTTGCATCTCTGTGGCGTTCTTTTATCTGTTTAATACGAGGCATATTCAAAGTAAGGGCTGTTTGGTCATAAAAAAATTTATTTTAGAAAAAGTTTTTATTGACGGTTTTAGTTTCCTACAGACTTATTTCACTTTTCCGTACTTCTAAGTACTTTTCGTAAAGCTATATCATCTTTAATCCCTCTGCATGGAAATTCTCCGCCTGGGAATTGAATCAGTTGACGACGGTGGTCTTGAGTTCCTCGTCGTCTTTAAGCCACTGTCTACCAAGCCAATGTTTCAAGTGCAATCGTCAATCAGATCGCAGTTTTTGGTCCACTTGTTGAACGATTTCATCGGTCTGGATACTGGGCCTGCCACTCCGCTGTTCATCATACATATTTGTGTGGCCATTTTTTAAGTCTCGACACCATTGGTCTAACCTTCCCTTCATTCATTACTGTAGGTCCATAAATTAGGCACAACTCCCGATAACCTTAGCAGCTGATGATCCTTTTGTACACAAATATCGAATCACAGCACGCACTTCGCAACTGGCGGGAGTAACGATTTTCGCGGACATTGTTGTCTGCATTCACTGACAGGCAAACGACTACTGAATCAAAACAATAAGTTCGGTGGCTTCGGAAACAATCAATAGATGGCGCTGCATGTGTACTTTGTTCAGACCCGCCAATATTTAAATATAAGCAAACGGGCCTTACTTTTCGAATACGCCTCGTAATACAGCAGTAAATAAATTATTGTTCACTCGTTCGGAAGATATATAAAACTTTCTTCTGAACAATGCTTTGTTCAGAAAATAATAGTTTCTGTACGGTGTGCAAACTTTAACAAATAAATAATTATTTTTTATTATTTACATTAGTTTATACGAATACACAAAAAAAATTATCGTAAAACTTGTAGTACTGTAATAGGACTTGCGAGCTTGCAAGCGTCAGCCCATGACGACGGTATGAAACTTTGTTACCCGTTTTATAAAATACTAATTTCCCAAGTTGATTCGTTAATAATTATGAAACTCTCTTTATATCGTTTCTACAGTTGGCAAATGATCAAAACACGATGGCGCTTTACTTTTGTGACCTATAATACCAGCTTATCATTTTAATACATTAATTCATTGTATATCGAACAAAACTATAGTTTATTCTAATTTATAATATTACAGTGGCGTAGGTGACTTATTTTCTGGGGGAGAGTACATCACTGTCAAAGTAAATTGATAAAAACGAGAGCTAAAATAAATGAAGGAATGTTATTCTCATGGTTAAAACTGTTACCAGTTAAAAATGATAATGATTTTGATTAATTTGTTTTTGCTGTCATTTTTCTCAATTAACCTAAACGTATCAAACTGTAATGACAGTATTTGTTTGTTCGTTTAACAAAATATGGGGAAGCTCGAAGCTTACTTATTCCCCTTATATTTGCTCCCTGATAATATTAAAAGTTAGATATAATCAATTACTAAACCGTTTCTCGAAATTACATTTATAATAGTAATCACCACTCGTTACTAATATGAACTAGAGAGAGTGTCAGTAAGGTGATCATCTTCGATGGCCCCCTAAACTTTAAGAAGTCTACAGAAATGTATAATTTAAAAACATTTCACAACATACAAGGTATCGGTAAAAGGCAGTACGATATTCATTTTAATATTTTTAAATGGTAGATCCTGTATAGATTTCATTTTTACGCGATTTGCGGCTAATTTCAAACTTTCAAGGTACACTACCGTCAGAAAGTATTGTCCACTTAGTTATTTCAGTCCCAAGACAACAAAAACCCAGATAATATTTTTTTTTCTAATTTTAATGAATTATTATTTATTTTCACATTATTTACACTCTAGAAAATCAGAAAAATATTGACGATTTTCTAGGATTTTTCTCAGCTATGTGACCTCCTTTGTTTTTAATTACCGCTTTACAGAGTTTCGGCATCCTGTCCAGTAGTTTATTCAGAGTTTCTTCTGTTATTTTAACCCATTCTGCTTGTAAAAGTTCCCACAAGTGATTTTCTGATGTTGGATTGAGTTTTTGAACACACTTGTCGAAATGGTCCCACAGCAATTCGATGGGGTTCAAGTCGGGTGATTGTGAAGGCCAAGTCATTACTTCCAGGACGTCATCGGATTTCCATTGGTCCAAAAGTTCTCTAATTTGTTTAGCAGAATGGTGGGGTCATGCTGAAAAATAAATTTTCCCTGAAAAATATCTCTTCCAGAAGGAAGTATTTGGGTTAGCAAAATTTCTTGCTACTGTTCTTTTCGCATGATTCCTTCTATCCTAAAGATTTTTTCAACTTTACCCTTGTCAAAACAACCCCAAACCATTACTGGCAACTGACAGGCTTCCAACATCCTCTCTCCAGCTGACCACCGCACGTAAACTCGTCGATTTCAACCGAAAATTTCAAATTTAGATTCGTCGCTCCAAAGGACGGAATTCCATTGTTCTGATGTCCAATTTCCATGTTCTCATTCTGATCGTTTACGTTTATTCACTGGCCTAAGAAGTGGTTTCTTCACTGCAACTCTCCCTTGTAGTCTACCTTCTGCTAACCTGTTCTTCACGGTTGTCACGCTGATGGGGATGGGCCGCTCCAGGTTTACTTGAGCCGTGATTTCTGGTGCAGTTTGGCGGCGATTACCTCTGCTGGACATTGCTATAGCTCTGTCTTCAGCGGGAGTCGTTTTTCGAGGCCTTCCTGAACGTTTTTGGTTGAGAATTCCATGTCCCGCAGAAAATTTTTTTACGATGTAGTCCACCGTTCTCCTTGGCATCCGCATATTACTCACGATTTGTCGACTCGAGTGACCATTTTGATGTCTCGCAATTATCAGAGCCCGATTTTCAACGGAAACTTCTTTCGTTTTTGGCATTTTCACAAAACAATTGAGCCTGTATCAAGTACTGTTTGCGAATAGTAAATTTCCAAAAGGGCAATGGCATTTATAGCATAGTTTTTTTATCATAAAATGTCACTAGGAATTTCCATAATCCCTAGAAACTTGAAATGAGTCAACTCAACTGGTATACTCAGAAATCGCCTTATCTAAACAATTTTATGATGGACACTTGTTAAGAACAATCAAATTTACCTAATATAATAAAAGGGTTTAATTAGGTATTAAATTTTTTACAGTTACATTGAAATTTCTAGGTGGGCAAATACTTTCTGACGGTAGTGTATCTGGTACAAGTAGTACGATATACTTTTTAATATGTTTTAAATGGTAGACCCTGTATAATTTTGATTATTTGCAGTTTACGGCCAATTTCAAATGTTACGTTTACTATGATAGTTTTCAAAATATTGAATCTGGAGCACGAAATTTTTTTCCTGTTTTAATTTACAGTTAAATTGGAAGTCGATTAAATTATGAGACAGAAACGGGAAAGTTCTAAAATATGGCATTAGAGTATCGTAGCCCGTCAAATTACGCGCACATGTCATTATCTCGAAAAACTTCTTATACAGTAATACCCCGCTTAGCGCGACCCCGTTACGCGCGGTTTCACTATAACGCGAATTTCAAATTTCGCGCTCATGTAGTCATTAACTTCTCTATGGTCGCGGGGGGATCCCCGCTTTCTCTGAATATTCTCTTTGAAGAATTGGGAATTCCCTGTCCTTCGACTTTGTTCTATGGGGATTTCCTCGTTCGTTTCGTGTGTTCATTTGTTCCGTAATGTTAGTTCGGTCGGCTGGCAGTTTTGTTTTAATATTTATTGGAGATACATACATACATAATTTAACCCTACGTTAAAAATGCCGCCTGTAAAGAAAAAAGAGCGTAAAAGCGTCACTTTGGAATTGAAGATGAAAGTGTTAAGAAGAATGGAAAATGGAGGCAAAGCAACAATTGTTGGGAGAGATTTTGGACTCTCAGAATCGACTGTGAGAACGATTTATAAAAATCGGGAAAAAATTAAAATCTCCAGCGAAGGTTCAACACCTATAAGTGCAACAAAACTTTCTCGTTTGAGATCATCTATCTTAGAAAGAATGGAGAAATTACTGTCAGTCTGGATCGAAGATTTGAATAAGAAGAACACACCACTAAGTCAAGATCTCATATGCACAAAAGCAAAATCTTTGTATGAGATGCTGAAAACAAAAGAAGCTTGAACCTAAAGTTATATTACTCTTAGACAATGCCCCAGGACATCCAACCTCACTTGATACGCCCAGAGACTTAAAAGTGTACGTAAAGTTCCTTCCACCAAACACTACGTCAATATTACAACCTATGACCAGGGTGCAATAGCAAACTTCAAAGCTTATTACCATCGCCGCACTTTTAGCCAACTAATTCATGAAACTGACGGGGAAGGAAGACAGTCTATGCGAGAGTGGTGGGAAGTCATACAACGAACTATTCATAGAAGAGGCTTGGAAGGAAGTTAAAATGAGTTGTATGAATGGGGTGTGGCGTAATCTTTGGCCAGATGTAGTGGAAGCACCTAGAAGAATTGTCCCAGATGCAGAGACAAGTGCTTGAAGACATTGCTGCAATGATTGAGGGGTTGAAAATAGAACTTGTAACGATCCTATTACAGTTGATACCGTTAAAAGAAAATAAAATAAATATTGACATATTAGAGTATAGACAATAATGATGACCGTGTCTTGACCGTTTTTTCAACATCCTCTCTATGTCGCAAAATATTTTTAAATTAGAAAAATGATACCTTTTTACCTATATCTTTTAGTTTTAGTCGCCATCTTTTAGTTTAGTCGGCGATCATTTTACTGGCACACTCTGTACATCGTCACTTGACCTTTTTCTCACAACTTCTACTAAGAATAACACTACCAAAATTTGTAAATTAAATTTTATGCATGTTGATTTAACAATAAAATTTTCCAATGTCACATTTATAATTTCTGTCTAATATCACAATAATGAAGATTGTTAGATATTAGAAATTTACTTACAGTTAATTTTCTAAAATATCAAGTGCATATACTTGCATTCTAATCCAATCAAGTTAATAGCCGATTACGGTGTTTTAAATGACACTGTTAATATGAAATTTGAAACATTAAATGCCTTTATTTCTTTAATGAGGTATTAAATTAATTATTCGAAATTGAAAGTATGTGCACTTAGTCCCACTTTTTTTTATTGCAACATCAATCAGTTATCATTTTGACATTAATGGCAGTTATATCTTCGATTTAAGCCTTCACTCAGCATTAATAGGCTAGCTGTCAGTCACATAATAAATTTAATTTAAAATACGTGTCAATATGTTTTGTTTTTTTTTTTTAAATGTAAGGGTTTTGTTAGTTAATAATCGATTAAAATATTTTAGAAAACCAAGCCTTAACCTCCTAAGGTCTAGGACCACTTGTACCAATCTGAGACAAACTTAAGTCATACTTATTTCGAAGCCATGGGATTGGCTTACATTTTTTTAATACTGGGCTCCAATTTGTAATATTTAAGTTTTATCACTAAAACTTTTACGTTACACCATCACATGATAATCCTTTTAAAATAAAGGCAAGGATAGATAATGTATGCGCCAACAAAATAAATTAGAATTTAAATTTTACTCTCGAAATTTCGATATAAAATTTAAATTTCGATTTTCATCTCAAAATTTTGATTTTTAGATCACCGCTAATAAGCTAGCGTTCATCCAAATAATTTGCCCGGAAAATGCATCTAATGTCCGATTATATCAGTCATTGTGAATAACTGGGACCTTTATATCTGACTTCGCCGAGGAAGTCCGAATTTCTGGTCCTGCAGTAACTGGTATTTGCCAAAAAAGTCGAACAATGTCCTGTTTAACGACATAATAATACTAAAGATTCACCCATCTATAACCATGAAGTTGTAAAGAGTTACTTTTTGCAAATATTTAATCGGAACATCACACATTTCTGTAGTTTTTTCTTTAATATTATATTTATATATAATAATATATTTTCCTAGTTCTTCATTTTTGACAAAACCATTGGTTGATGATTCAATTCATGCTGAAGTCTTGGCTAGTTTGCGCTCATAAAGAATGTTATTACCGTTCTTGCTTTTTTAACTGAACTTTAAGATAGTAAAAATGTTTTACAAGTAATATTGAAAATTGTGATATTATAGCTTAAAATTTCGATATTCAAGTCAAAATTTAAACGAAACAATAAATAAACAAACTTTTGACATATACCATACGTATGTCGAAATTTTTCTAAGAAAATTCAAATTTTAATAAGAAAGGTGAAATTTTATTATTATTTTTTTTTTTATGGGTCTAGCACAAGTGCTACAGGGAAGTTCCTAAAGCGCTCCAGGAGCGGCATGTATGCGGAAAAAACGATTCACGTTCTTGAATCGCTGTAATTTGTACTCGGTGGCAAACACGTCCCTGGGCAAACTATTCGAAAGGGATGATTTATAGATGATATTAGAGTCAAAGTCTCTATATCAGAGTCGAAATTTCAAGACTAAAGCGAAAAGTTTCATGTTGGCGTCGGAATTTCAATATTCAAGGCGAAGTTACGTCTTCGTAAAAAGAAATAACATCTTCGAGCAAAATTTAAGAGCTTTATGATTAGAAAAGTCTGGTATTTTTGAGAGTACTTCTTAACGTGATTTGAAACAACAGAACGAAAAAAAAATATACAATTTCGTCAAAGCACTGTGAAAGATAATTATGTAAGTGTGCTATTTTTAATCTAAAAATGATTATTTTCAACGACACCGGCTTTATTTTCATTACGTTATATTTTTATAATATAAACTTCTTGCAACTCATGTCAACTCGGGTTTTTTCTTTTTTAAGTTGCACCCGGAATGGGACTGTCATGCCATTCAATGCATTTAAATTTTATCCGAAATATGTTTTCCTTTTTAGTGTTCCGTACGGAACACTTCGGTGTCTGTCTGTCCGTCTTTCTGTCCGTCTGTCACACCCGATTTTCTCCGTAACTATTTGTCATAGAAAGTTGAAATTTGGTAATAATATAGGAATTGATGGCCTCATCAGAGCCATGTAGTTTTGAAAGTTAAATTTTGACTTAAGGGGTTAGTTTTGGGGGTGAAATCGGAAGTGAAAAAAAAAAAAATTTACTAGGTTATCGAGTGTGGTGTCAAATGAAAGCTTGTGAAAATACGAGTAAAATATATATATATATATATATAAAATATATATATATATATATAATGTAATACTTGCGCGCATTTTTCTTTGAATAATTTTTAAAAAATCGCGAAAAATCGCTGTCCACCCGCCTTATCTCGAAAAGTACTTATCAAAAAATTTTGAAAAAATTCTGGAATATTCTCCAAGGGATATAGATTGAACGAAAATTATCACGAGTGCATTACCTTTAATAATTTATCTGGTACATGAAAAACAAAAATTTCGATTTTCAGTAAAGATTGGAAACAAACTTTGTTGAAAACTCATTTGGGGTGTGTTTTGTGAAGTCACTGATCATTTTATACTTCCGTTACAAAATTTTTTATTTTAAAAGCAATCAACGTACGGAACACTAATTGCGCAAGTTCAACTTGCACTTGACCGGTTATTTATTATCGGTTGCCATACAAGAATTATCTTATGATGGTATAGTGGCAAAAATAAAATATAAATTTTACAAATTGGGTCACAGTATTAAAAGAAAACCTCTGCCAATCTCTTTTATGTGCGTTTGAACGTAGAGCTTTAATGTTTGGTACCAGTACACATTACCATTGTTACCTAAATGTGATCTTTATAGTGAATTGCCTTTTCCATAATGTTTTTGTTAAATTAATTTCAAATCGGTTAACAATTTGAGTTTGTACGTTTTGATTTTTATAAGTGAAGATTCTTCTTTAAAGAAAATGGACAAGTGACTAAAATTCCACACATCATCTTAACCATTGTCTGTTTATAACAAATTTTATATATACATTTTACTTAAAACAGTTTTCCGGAGAAGAATTACGATCCTGAGGAATACTATCCATGGTCAGTAAACATTTTTTTCTTTATTTTTTTTTTCAAAACAATAAATAATTAAAAAAATCGCTGTTTGCTTCTAGCTAATTTTGCAATAGATTTAGATTACTTGATGTTAGTTGTATTAGGAATAATGCTGAAAGGCGCTTCGATCTAAATTTAATATAAATATCAAACAGATTGGCTCAAATTAAAAAGAAATTGATGTTTCTTGTTTTTTACATTACCCCGGTAAGAACTTTTTCAACTATAATAAAACTAAAATAACAATTGTGTATGGTCTCTGGTAACTAAATTATTTGTTGCTTTGTTAATATCAGTAATAATATATTTAAAATATATAGGGTTTTACACGGACCTAATTTCTGTATAAATTTTAATTCAATATTTATGATAATAGTGCAATAAAAAAAGGTCAAAATAGTGATGGGGTATCACCAGGAGTATTGTCCTGAATTTTGGACCTCGAAAAACTTGTGCTCTTTTGTTTATAAACAACTGAAGTTTTCAAAACGCGTTTTTTTTTTTGAGCTTAAAATGCGAATAACTTCGGTTATATCAGTTAGATCGCGACAAATAAAAATTAGCTCTTCGTAATGAAATTTCCAACAAATTCTTGTTGGTTTTAAATCACTCAAATGTGTACATAACCTACAAAATTGAAAAAATAGGCAAACATCTGTTTTTTTTTTTTCATTTTATTTTACAAGTCGACTAAGTGAACCGATCGGCTTGAAACTTTCAGAAAATATTCCTTTTGTTATAGCAAAAATACCCTGAAATTTTGGTACAAAAATATTGAACCCAGTGGACACAATTGAAATTGAATTTGTGCCCCCCATTTAGTCCAAAATGGATCTTCTTTTTTTTTCTCCAAATTTAGGTCTCGACGTCAGTTGTCCGATGCCATTAAAAAAAATTTTTTTTAGAATCATTTTAACCTTTTTTTTTACATTTGTTTATTAATCAAATAACAATTGACATTTTGAAAAAAAAATTGTTAACGAAAATGAAAATTTTTTTTAAATAAGGTCTCGCGTTTTTCTACCAATAAGGTCAGATGTGTTAAAAAATTTTCAATTTTTTTTTCAAAAATTACCATTTGTTTTTATTTGATTAATAAACAAATGTAAAAAAACGGTTAAAATGTTTCCACAATTTTTTTTTTAATGGCGTCGGAAAGCTGGCGTCAAAACCTAAATTTTGAAAAAAGATCCATTTTGGACCAAATGGCGTAAAATGGCGGGCAATTCAAATTTTAAATAACAAATTCAATTATGCCCACTGGGTTCAATATTTTTGAACCGAAATTTCAGGGTATTTTTGCTATAATAAAAGGCATATTTTCTGAAAATTTCAAGCCGATCGGTTCACTTAGTCAGCCTGTACAATAAAATGAAAAAAAAAAAAAACAGTTTTTTGTCGTTTTTTTTTAATTTTGACTTAAAACTAACGAGGATTTGTTGCAAATTTCATTACGAAGAGTTTGATTTCTTTCTGTCTCGATCCGACTGATATAACCGGAGTTATTCACATTTTAAGTTCAAAAAAACGCGTTTTGCAACCTTCAACTGTTTATAAACAAAAGAGCACAAGTTTTTCGTGTTCCAAAACTCAGGACAATACTCCTGGTGATACCCCAGAGAGAATAAAATCATAATATTGCTGTATCTAAACAGCGCAATTTCAAATGCTTTTTTACTGGACTATACTTATTGCATACAATGTTATATCAAAATTATTTTTAGTAATAGTTATATTCCGTCAAAAATTAACGATATAAAAGTTTGACAAAAATTTATACAAAATTTTGAGTCCATCTCTCAAAGGGCACTAAAAATTAGTTAGTAATAAAAATAAATGTTATTCTCTATGTTTACATAAGTTATGTACTAAAGTTAAATTAATTTTTATTTATAAATTAGCTTCGTTGCTGGAGTTATACTTCGTGAGAGGATTCCCGCTTTTGAACGGATGTTGTGGAGAGCATGCCGTGGTAATGTCTTCTTACGTCAAGCTGAAATTGAAACACCATTGGAAGACCCCTCAACGGTAAGTTTTTTAAATCGTTGTAGTCACACCTCGAAGACAAATTGGGATGTTGCTTGTATTTTTAGTTGGCATGATTTCTTAGGTATACTAAATCTATAAAGAAATAAAGCTGATGGCCGAGGGGATACTAGTATAAAGTCTATATCGGTGTGCTGGCAGGTGAACTTTAAACCGTTTCGTAAGAGTAAATAAATTATATCAGCGAGAAATATAACACTGGTCAACACAAGTCTTGTTTCCTTTATTTTTTTTTCTGTTATTAGGTATTTCTATGGCCCTGACTATGAAAAAAATACTGGGAGATTGCTAACAGCTTTACCTTTTGAAATATACAGTTTTATTATTTTGCCAAAAAAAATAATATTATGTTAACAAAATTTCTATTGAACACTAGCAAATGATCTTTTATAAGATTTCCTTGAATGAACGACTTTAGGTAGATCTCGTTGCAAACTCCAGCAGTAGTCTGCCATCATATGTGAGTCCCACCGCCCCTGATAACGCTATTCCATTGTCCGAAGATCCTGATGAAATCTTTCACCCTGCTCCTCACTAAAATCACCCAGATTTTGTGGAAATCGGTCTAAATGCGAGTGCAGGAAGTGGATTTTTATACTCATGTTGCACCCTAGCTCTTGCGAGTTCGATAGCATGCACTCAACAAGCTCGATATGGTCGTCAGATTTCTTTTTGCCTAGGAAGCTACTCATAACCAAAACAAATGAATTCCAAGCTTTGGATTCGACTTCAGTCATTGATTTGACAAAATTAGGATCTTTCACGAGTTGCCTAATCTGTGGCCCATCAAAAATACCAGCTTTCAATTTTTCTGAACTTAATCCTGGAAACTTGCGTGAAAGAAAATTAAAACATTCGCCACTTTTGTCAAGCGCCTTCACAAACTGTTTCATTATGCCGAGTTTAATATGAAGTGGTGGAAGTATGATGCGGTCTCGGCTAACTAAAGGCACGTTTATAACATTTTTTGTACCAACTTTTAGCTCTTCCCGCACTGGCCAAACTTTTTGTGACCAATGGTGTTGTTTGTCACGACTATCCCAGAGACACATGAAATAAGGGAACTTTGTGTACCTCCCTTGTTGACCTAAAAGAAAGTTAACCATTTTCAGATCAACACAAATGACCCATTTGTGGTCTTGATACTTAATTTTTTCCATAACCTTAGAAACATTTACGTATTCTTCTTTTAAAGTCGTCGAATGTACAATAGGTATAGATCCGTACTTGTTACCGTTATGAAGCAAAACACACTTTAAACTTCTTTTGCTGTTGTCTATGAAAAGACGCCAATCACTAGGTTGGTACTGTTTTAATCCATCTGCTGCAAAATACCACCAACATCGTTTAAAAAAACTAAATCCTTCTCTTGAGAAAAATACGGTAACAGATTTTTTTTCTCGGGTACGATAAAATGTAATGTTGGTTTCCGGAGTAAGCAAATTTTTTACTTTTAAACGAGATGCTAAAATTTCAGAAGCTTCTTTTGGTAAGTTCAAATCTCTTACTAAGTCATTTAGTTCTTTCTGATTAAATGGTTGAGGTTCTGAAAGGCTACATTTGTAGTCTGAATCAGAGTCTTCACTTGATGTATTTCGTTCGGGTTCACAGAGATTTGGATCATCAGAAGATTTAGATGTGCTGGGTTGTACCTCTTGTGATTTTAATTGAAGTTGTTGAGCAGAAGATAAGTTAGGATATGACCACTTACTTCGATTTCCAGAAGTAGCAATCGTCATGATGGTTTCGAGGTTCTCGCCAAATCATGGGTGTTACGAACATTATTGCATCTCTTTTTCCACTGGACCATAACCGTAGACATACCACACATTTCTGGCATACAATATGAGGAACCCATGGCTTGTCCTGATTACACAATTTTATTTTAAAGTATTGATGATACGCAGTTTTCACAAAGGCCGATATACGTTTTCGATATTTTGCAAATATATATTCACCACAAATATAGCAAAAAAAGCCATATCTAAAACAACAACAAAATATATTTTAGTTTCCAATGAAAAAACGAAAATCTAAGTAAAAATAGTAAATAAGGGTAGTTAGCTATAACTCAAAAACAAAAGCTGTTAGAGAAAAAATTGCTGCCATATTTAAAAAATACGCGTCAATTTGAGATAGAAACAAAAAAAAAATCACAGGAAACAAGCAATTTTTCTTTTTTTTGTTGACCAGTGTAATAATTCAGAGCTTAAAATTTTGAGTGAGAGCACAATACACACTACTAAGTAAAGTGAAATATTTTACCTTCTAGTACAATTGCAATTTGCACAGGTATAGAAGTGCAGAATTAGTTTTTTAGAGTTTCTATTGTATAAGTCTGCCATTGATTTCGTAACAAACCTTTTCTTTGAAAATACCACACAGTCCAACGGGTTCAAATATGGGCTATCAGAAAGATATAGCTTTAGCCAGTATTATGTTGTCTTAGAATTAGCGCTTCTTATTTTCTTTAGTTTATCCGGTAATAGATGTTTAGTGACTTTTTGATAAGCCTTTATTCATAAATTTGATTTACGTTATGCGTCGAGCAATTATAAGTGTCATCATTTGTTGTTTCTCGGGGAAAATTCTGTCGAGACGGCTTTATCGTCCTAAAAAACAGTTCCAATTTTTTTCGTACCTTGCGATAGTACTGACAACGATTTTAACAAAAAATCCCCCCCCCCCCCCACTTTTCACCACTTTGAACAACGCTGAAACTGTAACACGGCTTTCGTACTTTTACCATGCTTTTGTTCATTGCCTACGTACTCATAAAGGGTCAAATAATACATCGGCAGTAGATTCACCGTACACAAGAGCGCGAACAATTATTTATTTGCCCTCAAATTGGTATTCAATTCCCGGAACCTCTCAAGATCGTAAAAAAAAGTGTATAAAATTGTAGTCTCCTATATGGATCGGAAAGCTGGACGATGACGAAACAACATGAAAGATAACTAAGGTGCTTCGAGAGGAAGATACTCAGACAAATATTCAGACCAGTACGAGACAACCAGCCAGTATTGGAGGCGGAAAAATGCGGAACCAATGGAAGTACGAGTATACAAAAACGCAGACGTGGTACAGGAAATCAAATCCTGAAGGTTAATATGGCTAGGACACATAGAAAGACGGCCGGACCACTGATACGCCAAGCTAGTGTGGAATCAGGACCCGGTTGGGAGAAGACCACTGGAAAAATCACGCCTGCGATGGAGGGACAACATAAAGTCGGATATGCGTACCGTGGGTTTTCTGTATGACACGCAAATAACTCAAAATCGTGCGGAACGGAGACGGATTGTAAACGTAGCCAAGATCCACCTAGGGTTGTAATGTTACCAGAGAGGGAGAGTAGATCCGACCTAAGTACTGGGTAAATAACATCAATTTTTTTTTTCTAGGGCGATCAAGTCTATAAATCTGTGTTCATAATTTTCTTCCAAGGCGACCAATTAAAAACAAGAGTAAAGAAGATCTGTGAAGGTTTCAGAGCAACATTGTACCCATGTCCAGAAGCACCTGCCGATCGTAGAGAAATGGCGATGGGTGTTATGACTCGCATTGAAGATCTCAATACTGTAAGTATCATATAACGCTAATCAATTGTAACGTATACTGGGAACAGACAGTCAGAGTTCTAAAGTCCCTCAACTTTGATGATATTTAGGTACATAAAAAATTGTTTTCTCTTAATTAGAAATCATCTATTTGGTAACAAATTGCTTCTTAGGCCCTAGGTAGTCATAACGTTATAAGTTCTAAATCTTGGTATTACGCATTATTTTATTCGGAACCGATCGGAATAATATTAAATAATACGTAGGCTGACAAGTTTTTTGGTCTAGCTGCTTAAAACACATTTTTTTGTGCAAAATTCGACTTTATTCATCAATATGGTCTCCTTCAAGAGCGATGCAATCAGTCCAACGCTTTTCTAACATCTCTATACTTTTCTTGTAAAAGGATTTGTCTTTGCCTTGAAAATAGGCCTCAGTTTGAGCGATAATTTCTTCATTGACGCCAAATCTCTTTCCCGCGAGGCTTTTTTTGAGGTCTGCGAATAGATAATAGTCGCTGGGGGCCAAATCTGGAGAATACGGTGGATGAGGAAGCAATTCGAATTTCAATTCATGCAATTTTGCCATCGTAACCATTGACTTGTGACACGGTGCGTTGTCTTGAGGAAAGAGCACTTTTTTCTTGTTCATTTGGGCCGTTTCTTTGCGATTGCTGCCTTCAAACTCACCAATAACTTTATATAATATTCGCTACTGATGGTTTTTCCCTTCTCAGCATAGTCGATAAAAATTATTCCATGCGCATACCAAAATACATAGGCCAAAACCTTCCCAGCCGACTGTTGTTTCTTTGGTCGCTTCGGGCGGCTTTCATCGGCTGCTGCCCACTCAGCTGACTGCCGATTTGATTCCGGTGTGTAGTGGTGGATCCATGTTTCATTCATTGTTAATTGCATGAAAAAATCCTTTTTATCGCGCTTAAACAGGTCCAACAAGGCTCAAAATCATCAACACGTTGTTGTGTTTTTGGTACCCATTTCGAATAGAGCTTTCTCATGCCCAAATGTTCATGCAAAATATGGCCAAGACGTTCTTTTGATATCTTTAGGGTGTCAACTATCTCACGCAATTTCACTTTACGTTAATCAAAAACAATTTTGTGGATTTTTTTATGTTTTCTGGTGTCCAGAGCGTTTAGCATCATTTGTATCTGTACGACCGCGTTTAAATTCAGCATACCAGTAAATGATGAGTGATTTTCAAAGGGCAGAATCCCCGTAACATTTATGAAGCCATTGCTTTGCTTGAACGGTATTTTTTTCCATCAAAAACAGTGTTTAATCAACATACGAAAATCGATTTTTTCCATTGTTTTGAAAATATCAAAAGTAGCGTCACTAAAACCACTGTAACACACATTTCGTTTGAAGGTTGGTACTTCCTAAAAATCACATGGATTTTTTGAAAAGGGCGACATCTATGTGCCAGACCAAAAACTTATCAGCCTACGTCTTATTTCGGGAATTTCGGTAATGGCATGAAGTGCAACTGTAACAAATGGAAATACTTTAAGAGCTTGAACTTGAGCTTTTACAGTTTTTGAAATGTCAAAAGTGCTTATCGTGGGTTTTTGGTCAAAATTATATGTTATGAATATAATGCTATTATATGTTATGAATATAATGAGTTGAAATGATAAAAGTGTTTCGGGGAGTCTGCCCGTCGAAACTCACTCATCATTTACTGGTATGTTGAATTTATACGCGGTCTACAGACACAAATGAAGCTGAACGATCTGGACGCTCAAATGAGGTGATTACACCGGAAAACATAAAAAAATCCACAAAATTGTTTTGGATAACCGTAAAGTGAAATTGCGTGAGATAGCTGACACCTTAAATATATCGAAAGAACGTGTTGGTCATATTTTGCATGAACATTTGGGCATGAGAAAGCTCTGTTCCAAATGGGTACCGCGTTTGCTCACAGTGGACCAAAAACAACAACGATGGTGATTCTAAGCGCTGTTTGGACCTGTTTAAGCGCAATAAAAAGGATTTTTTCATGCGAGATGTGGCAATGGGTGAAACATGGATCCACCACTACACACCGGAATCAGCAGCCAGTGAAAGCCGCCCGAAGCGACCAAAAACACAACAGTCGGCCGTCTGGAAAGGTTTTGGCCTCTGTATTTTGGGATGTGCATGGAATAATTCTCATCGACTGTGTGTTGAGAAGGGAAAAACCAACAATAGCGAATATTATGTCAAGTTATTGGTGCGTTTGAAGGCAGAAATCGCAAAGAAACGGCCCCAAATGAACAAGAAAAAATGCTCTTTATTCAAGACAATCCGCCGTGTCACAAGTCAATGGTTACGATGGCAATATTGCATGAATTGAAGTTCGAATTGCTTCCTCGTCCACCGTATTCTCCAGATTTGGCCCCCAGCGACTATTATCTATTCGCAGACCTCAAAAAATGCCCGCGGGAAAGAGATTTGGCTCCAATGAAGAAGTTATGGCCGAAACTGAGACCTGTTTTGAAGGCAAAGACAAATCCTTCTACAAGAAAGATATAGAAATGTTAAAAAAAGCGATGGACTGATTGTATCGCTCTTGAAAGAGATTATGTTAATGAATAAAGTCGAATTTTGCAAGAAATTGTGTTTTAAGTAGCTAGACCAAGAACTTTTCGGCCTACGTGTTGCACATACCCGCGTGCAATTGATTTTTGTTAAAATTTCGGACCTTGGTGATAGGTTTAAACAGTAACCTTGTATTTCCATACTACATACGAAAGAACTATTTCCTCTTAGGGATGATGTGTGTGGAGTAAACTCTTGAGAGCAAGGGAGGTGAGACCTCCCTATTTCATCCAATCCATTCCTATCCAAGATTTGCTAATAAAATGAGTGCATTCGAAGTCCTTAAGTCTTCTGCGGAATTTTATTTCCCGTTGAGTAACAGTCATTTGAGTTTCAAGCCTATATGAGTTTATTCGTCTGTGGTATTACATAAGAACAACACAAAATAACGAATATTAATGAATAATGAATTTTTATTTCAAATATATTTTTTCAATCTGCCTCTAAATATACGACGGTGAATCAAATGGAAACGTTAAAAGTGTAATAAATTGTATTGATTGTAACAATTAAGAAAAAAAGAATCACTGTAGCCACTCGTGCACATATTATTTTTCGACGTCCGAACACATGAATGTCACTAGGGGCGAGTCGTGAATAAGGTGGGTATACGAAACATTCAAATTAGATATCCTCGATAGTCTGAACTAGTACTGGTCACTCCACTGTCCCAGGGGGAAGTTGATTTTTGTAAGAAATGTTCCATGTAAAAATTACTCCGTTTGCATCCCAGAAGAGAGTGAGCATCCCTTTTCATGCTGATGGATGAGAGCGGAATTTTTTTGATTTCGGCTTAAGCTATGGCGCCATTCCTTGCTTGATCTTTTCCTTTTTGGTTGGTGATAGTGAAGCCAGGTGTAACAATTTTTTACCAGAAATGCATCACCTTCGACGTGGAAACGAAGCAAAAGTTCTTTCAGCAGTCAATTGACGTGGCACCCATCTTGCAGACACTTTATTAAACTTCACCACATTATGGACAATATCGTACGCTGAACCAAACATACAAAATGAACTTAGAATTAAAAACACCTTTTATCCACATAAACCACAACACAAATACACCTTCGAAAATACACGTGGACAAAGATCAACAATTGATTACGTAATCACAAATAGAAATGTTCATCCAACAAGAATACAGGACGTGAGAACTTTAGCTTCCGCCAATGCTGGAACGAATCACCATCTTGTAATAGCAAAAATACGAACAACCATGCAACGACTTCGTAGCGAACCGGTCGAACAAATAAGCAAAATCAATATAGAATCTCTATCCGACGATTCAACCAAATATCTATATCAACAAAGGTTAACAGAAAAAATAGCCACAAATGATATTCGAGAGTCCGATGACGTAGAAACGACATGGACAAAACTAAAAACTAATATGCTAGAAGCAGCAGAAGAAGCATTTGGAAGAAGGACTATAAAGAAAGGGGGAAAACCAAACACAAAGCCTTGGTTCAAACAAGAAGTTAAGACATTAGCTGAAGAAAAAAGAAAATCGTACCTACAATACAGATCCAATGCTATAACATACAATGATTATAAAAATGTAAGAAACAGGGTCAACGAGAATATCCAGAGAATCAAAAGAGAGCATTGGGAGAAATTTTCAAACGATATGGAACATGATCTATACGGAGGACAAAAAAAAATATGGAATCTACTGAGAAATAGAAAAAAAACCAATAAATGAGTATATACAAAATACAAAAATTACGGTGGAAGAATGGGAAAGATATTTCGAAAAACTCTATAGTCCATCAGAAACCAATTCATTAATATAGGAAATACAGCATGAACATGAAAATGTTGCCCAACCAAATAGGACCATTTCCTTGAATCAAATACAGCACATGGCAGCGAAACTAAAAAACAGAAAAGCCCCGGGCATGGACGAAATTAAGAACGAAATGATCAAATATGGAGGTGATAAATTACTAGAAGAATTACAGATTTTCTTTAGCAAAATACTCTCAGTCAAGATTATAGCATCCGAATGGAAAGAAAGCATCTTGATACCGATTTTCAAAAAAGGAGAAAGGACAGATTCAAAAAACTATCGAGGTATCAGCTTAATGAGTGCGGTACTAAAATTGTTCACTAAAATTTTAGCAGAAGAAATAATGTTAACCGGAATCTGTGAAGAACAGCAAGGGTTCAGAAAGAACAGGTCTACTATAGACGCCATATTTATAATCCGCCAAATTACCGAAAAAGCCATAGAGTTTAATAAGATAGCCTTTATGTGTTTCATTGATCTCACCCAGGCATTCGATAGGGTACGGTTAACTGATGTCATAACCCTACTACAAAAAAGGGGAATTCACCCGAATATAATAATCACTATCGAAGAGTTGAACATCAACAACCACACATATGTAAGAGTGGCAAATAAATTAAGCAATAAAAAACCTATGACAACCGGAATCAGACAAGGAGATAGCCTAAGCCCAATCTTATTTAACATCATAATGGATGAAATTATAAACGAAGTAAAGAAAACTGGGAGAGGATATCAATTGGGAGACAAAGAAATAAAAATAATATGCTACGTCGATGATGCAGTAATCATATCAGAAGACGAAGATAACTTACAGAGACTCCTACATAAGTTCAACAAACAGCAAAAGTGTTTAATATGCAAATATCTGTAAAGAAAACAAAATCCCTTACAATATCTAAAGAACCGAAAAGCTGCAAACTCGCGATTTATGATCAGAGGGTAGAACAAGTGATGTCCTTCAAATATCTAGGGGCAAACATAACAAGTACCAGGAACCTTAAGGAGGAAGTAAAAACTCAAACAACAAAGGCATCATTAATATCAGGATACTTAAGAGATATAATTTGGAGAAACAAATATATGAGCACCAGGAGCAAAGTGAGAATATACAAAACATGCGTAAGGCCGATCATGACGTACGCGATAGAAATCAGAGCGGAGAACACAATAACAAAACGACTCATAAGAACAACAGAAATGCGAACACTTAGATCGATAACAGGACATACCTTATTTGACCGGAAGAGAAGTGAAGAAATAAGGGAAATGTGCGAAATACAGGATGTGGTGAGATGGGCAAGGAATAGGAGAAGAGAATGGAGAGACCATGTGGACAGAATGCCAAATGACCGGTTGGCTAAGGTTGCAAAAGAGAAGCAACCAAACACACCTCGACCGCTTGGAAGACCACCAATAAGATGGTATGAGAGCTGGTCTTCATCATCGCAATTGTTTCTGGGAAACCTTTGAAGTGAACCCAGGACATGGTCCTAACGTAGGAAGAAGAAGAAGAGAAGAAGAAGAAGAACCAAAACCAATATCCAAAATTGTGGCTATTTCGTTCGAAGTAATACGCCTGTGTTCCTTTACCAGCTATTCCACTAACGCAGTGTTTCCGTCCGTCACTAAGCGGTGAACTTGCCCCGGTCGTGAGACATCCTTCACAGAAGTTACACCGCTTTTGACTTTCTACACCACTCGTACACTTGCTGCAGGGATAAACACGAATCACCTTACTGCGCTGTCATCCTGCGATGAATTTGAATTAGTTTGACACCTTCACTACTAAAAAAACGCACCACAGATCGCTGCTCTAACGCGGTGCATGTTGACAGTGGGGCAGCAATCTTGTTACTAATGCTGTTGCTTTCTTCTTTGTTACGGCTTTACTCTGCCACTACTTATTTTGTGGAACGCAAGAAACACTATTGCCATCTACCAAATCAATAATACAACTTTTCGGAATTTTAAGGTTTTCATTTAATTCACCCTCGTACAATCATTCAGTTTATGGGCTATTTTGCTGATAAAAATTCGCTCAATAATGTAACAATAACCTTAAAGCACTTCATGTTCAGTCAATCGAAGTCATAAACTTTTTGAAACGTTCCTAACATTACTAAGTGTAAAAGAACTATATACTTGAGATCCAGAAAATGTCACACCTGCAAATCCACTAGAAATACCAATTCATATCCAATCTGAATGGTATTTTCTATTTGCTTATGGAATTTTACGATCAATTCCTAATAAACGAGGAGGTGTAAGTTCGTTAGTTATATCTATTGCTATTTTATACATACTTCCATTTCCAATTAAAAAAATATATCAAATTACACAATTTTATCCATTAAATAAAAAAAAACCGGTCAAGTGCAAGTTGAACTTGCACAATTAGTGTTCCGTACGTTGTTTTTTAAAATAAAAAATTTTGTTAGGGTGGTATAAAATGATCAGTGACTTCACAAAACACACCCCAAAGGAGTTTTCAACAAAGTTTGTTTCCAATCTTTACTGAAAATTGATGACCTTGAAATTTTTGTTTTTTTTATATACCAAATAAATTATTAAAGGTAATGCACTCGTGATAATTTTCGTTCAATCTACACCCCGTGGAGAGCATTCCAGAATTTTTTTCAAAATTTTTTGATCAATACTTTTCGAGATAAGGTGGGGGGACAGAGATTTTTCGCGACTTTTTAAAAATAACACAAAGAAAAGTGAGTCCAAGTACTACATCCTATTTATATTTTTTACTCGTATTTTCGCAAGCTTTCATTTGACACCACACTCGATGACCTAGTAAAAAAAAAATTTTTTTCTTCCGATTTCACCCCCCCAAAACTAACCCCTTAAGTCAAAATTTACCTTTCAAAACTACACGGCTTTGTTGAGGCCATCAATTCCTATATTATTACCAAATTTCAACTTTCTATGACAAATAGTTTCGGAGAAAATCGGGTGTGACAGACACAGACGGACGGACAGACAGACAGACAACGAAGTCATCTTATAAGTGTTCCGTACGGAACACTAAAAACGAGTTCTGTGATATTATGAAAATTTCCAATTTTTTCATTAGTTTCTTTTGGAAAAAAGAAATCTCGAAAACACAGGATGAAACAAAATATGGTAGTTATAATTAATTAAGATACAACTTGTTCTGTTTCACGCCATTTACCGTATTTGGAAAGTAAATAGTTATTATTTATTTTTACACTTTGAATTTAATATTTTGAAAACGTTTTGCTAAAAGAAAGATAAATTTTTATTTAAAAATAATAAAAATCATCCTACTACTTAGCGTTTTATAAGTTAAAAATCACGTGAAATTTGATTATCTTAAGATATGATAATACACGATTTTTTATTTTATATTTTTTTAAAATAAACGATTAGGTTATACAATTTTTAATAGCAAACACACTATTTTTTTGGGACATTTCAGAGTGGGCACAAAAGTACACGCATCAAAACAACACAATAAGATGACCCGCTCTCAAACTCATTAATTGCATATTGCATTTTTAGTGTTCCGTACGGAACACTCATAAGATCACTTCGGTGTCTGTCTGTCTGTCTGTCTGTCCGTCTGTCACACCCAATTTTCTCCGAAACTATTTGTCATAGAAAGTTGAAATTTGGTAGTAATATAGGAATGGATGGCCTCATCAGAGCCATGTAGTTTTGAAAGTTAAATTTTGACTTAAGGGATTAGTTTTGGGGGGTGAAATCGTAAGTGATAAAAAAAAAATTTTTTACTAGGTAATCGAGTGTGGTGTCAAATGAAAGCTTGTGAAAACACGAGTAAAAAATGTATATATAATGTAATACTTGCGCGCACTTTTCTTTGTATTATTTTTAAAAAATCGCGAAAAATCGCTGCCCACCCGCCTTATCTCGGAAAGTACTTATCAAAAAATTTTGAAAAAATTTTGGAATATTCTCCACGGGGTGTAGATTGAACGAAAATTATCACGAGTGCATTACCTGTAATAATTTATCTGGTATATAAAAAAAACAGAAATTTCAAGGTCATCAATTTTCAGTAAAGAATGGAAATAAACTTTGTTGAAAACTTATTTGGGGTGTATTTTCTGAAGTCACTGATCATTTTATATCACCGTAACATAAATTTTGACTTAAGGGATTCGTCGATTTCAAGGTCATCAATTTTCAGTAAAGATTGGAAACAAACTTTGTTGAAAACTCCTTTGGGGTGTGTTTTGTGAAGTCACTCATCATTTTATACCACCGTAACAAAATTTTTTATTTTAAAAGCAATCAACGTACGGAACACTAATTGTGCAAGTTCAACTTGCACTTGACCGGTTATTATTTCTTTTTAAAAACGGCTGAACTACTTTGATTATTAATTAATAAAATGTAATTTTAGTAGTCTATTAAGTACCCGCAACCATTATCAGCTCCTGTACTGTAATAACTTCAATATCAAACTTTAATAGATTGAAAAAGGATTTATCATACATTACGGAATAATTTTGAGCGTTTGGGCAACAAGTGAGTGAAGCTAACCGGCATCAGATACTTAATTCCGAGTATCCCGTTTCAAAATTTAATGAAAGAATTATTAAAATTTTCAGTGTTAATTTTCCCATTCACAAGTTAAAATCTAAAACTAAACTTGGCTAACTTTTGGTGTTAGAAAATCTGCAATCAATCTTCGTTTAGTACATACTATTTGTAAATATACGGCATATCAAGGGTTTTTATTGTATTTTAGTAGATATAGAACAATTTATAATCAAGTTTTAAGAGCTGCTAAACAAAAATATTATAATCTTAGGTTATAATATATAATGCTTGTAATAAGACCAAAAAATACTCGTCAATAATTAACGAACTTAGAGGTAAGTCACGTACTTCATCAGGGCACACTAACTTGGACACTAACACTTTTAATTCATTCTATTGCTCTATAGCGAAGAGATTAACATCTAATTTAAGGTCACAAATTGAACCTCTCTCATTCGTCAGAATCTCTGTCGCTGTCTTATCTACCTTACATCACACCACCAACGTAGCGGAAATAAAAATATGAATAAAAAACATTAAAAACAAAAATTCTGCTGGATTCGAAGGAATTTCAAGAAGAGTGTTCGGTTGTTTGCCTGATAATTGTTTGAATATTCTGGTTGATACTGTTAATACATTCTTTGACCACGGTTTATTCCCTGCGTGCTGCCATTGTCCTACCAATTCATGAAGGAAGTAATATCGACGACCCAGGAAATTTTCGCCCCATCTCCCTTCTACCCACTCTATCAAAAACTATTGAAAAATTTGTTAAGGGGAGCATGCTTAGCTATCTTAATCACCACACTGTCTTACAACCTTCAGAGTTTGGGTTTCAAAAGAATAAAAATACCACTGATACCACCTGTTTCATTTCTTGGAGCCCTTATATATTGGGCTCAATGACGGTGATCTAGCTGCAGCAATTTTTTGCAACTTTTCTAAAGCGTTCGATTGTGTAAAAAATGAAGTACTGCTGGGCAAACTATTTTTATACGGGGTTGTTCTTGATTGATTGTTGATGATTTTCGTCCTACTTAAAATAGTAAATAGCTGGTGAGGGGTGGGTCTGGCATGTCTGAGGTACTTTCTATTAAGTAGAACATCCTACAAGTTTCAGTACTAGGTCCCTTATTTTTCCTCATTTACGAGGCTGGTTTGAGAAGTCCGTGCAAAGTCCGAGAGATGGCACCACCGGCGCGTATCGAGGTCATGTTTAGTTAGTAGCATCTCTTGAATGAACGCACACCAAGTTTCAGCCATATTGGTTTATTTCTTTGTGTTTGGCATTCGTGTGAATCAAGGAAGTCGAGTGATTTTCAAGAAATGGACGAAAAAGAATTTCGTGTGGTGATTAAACATTACTTTATGAAAGGCAAAACGCCTCAGGAGACTAAAGAGAAGCTTGATAAACATTATGGTGACTCTGCACCTTCGATTAGAACAGTTTATAAGTGGTTTCAAAATTTTCGGACTGGCCATATGGGCACAAGTGACGCTGAACGTTCTGGACGGCCTGTGGAGGTTACGACTCCAAAAATCATTGATCAAATCCATGATATGGTGTTGGATGACAGAAGAGTTAAGGTTCGTGAGATTGCTAGTGCTGTGGGCATCTCGACTGAACGGGTACATAATATTTTGCATAAACATTTGGACATGAGAAAGCTATCCGCAAGATGGGTGCCGCGATTGCTCACGCTTGACCAAAAACGGAATCGTGTGAAGTGTTGCAAGGATGGTTTGCAGCTGTTCCAGAAGAATCCGGAGGACTTTAAGCGTCGTTTCGTCACTGTGGATGAAACATGGATACATACATTACTATACTCCTGAGACCAAACAACAATCTAAACAATGGGTTACCAAGGGGGAATCTGCACCAAAAAAGGCGAAGACCGTTCCTTCGGCCGGAAAGGTTATGGCGACTGTCTTTTGGGATTCGCAAGGGATAATCCTCATCGACTATCTGGAAAAGGGTAAAACTATTACAGGTGAATATCATTCATCGTTATTGGACCGTTTGAAAACCGAGCTGCAAGAAAAACGCCCGCGGTTGGCCCACAAGAAAGTCCTTTTCCATCACGACAACGCACCAGCACACACCTCAGCAGTTGTGGTCGCAAAATTAATGGAAATAGGATTCCAACTCGTTTCACATCCCCCCTATTCTCCAGACTTGGCTCCCTCGGACTACTATTTGTTCCCCAATTTGAAGAAATGGCTGGCGGGACAAAGATTTTATTCAAACGAGGAGGTGATTGCAGACACTAATGGATATTTTGCAGACTTGGACAAATCCTATTATTCGGAAGGGATCAACAAACTAGAACATCGTTGGACGACGTGTATAAGCCTAAAAGGAGACTATGTCGAAAAATAAAAAAGGTTTACCCCAAACACATAAGTAGTTTTTATTTTTGCACAGACTTTTCAAACCAGCCTCGTATATTAACGATTTTGCCATGCGGGGCCGATGCGTTGATGAGCAGTCATATAACCATTTCCAACAAGACTTGGACCATGTCCTTGGGTGTTTGGATTGATGACAAATTGAAATTTAGTGACCATATTCAAACCCTTAATGCTAAATTAGCTTCTGATTGCTATGCCCTTCAGGAGGTTTCAAATGAACCGGGGAAGTGGTATGGCAAGAAATGTTTAGTTTAGTTTGGTGGAAACCCATTTGAGATATGGTATACCGTTTTGAGGATTTTGCAGTCAATATCAGTTTAATTCAGTATTTATTTTGCAAAAAAAAGAGCAATTCGCTTTATGTGTAAGATAAAGATTAGAGACCATTCTAGACCATTATTTTACCAACAAACGATTCTAACTTGTTTGGTAAAGGGTGTCCCAAAATTCACGCAAGAAGTAATTTTTATAGAAAAACAGGTTTTTAATTAAAAATTGTAATTTTTTTATTAATTCACAAAGTAAACAGTATAGGGTTATGGCCTCCACGGCTTTACTGGTACATACGCACTCTTTTGTCGGAATTTTCCATGACCGTTTTGCATAAATGTGGCTGAATTTCGTTGATACTCCTTCAAGTCGTAGGTGGTCGTGGACTTGTTGGCATAAACCTTAGACTTGAAAGAACCCCAAAGAAAAAAGTCAAACGGCGGTAAATCGCATGATCTGGCCGGCCAATTCTGATCACCAAAACAAGATATTACACGACCAGGTAATGACTCATGCAGTAATTGAATTGTTTCTCAGGCTGTATGGCATGTGGCACCGTCTTATTGAAACCACATGTCGGCCTCATCCATATCTTGCTATTTAGGCACAAAAAACTGGATTATCATATCGCGATAACGATGATCATTAACTGTTATTGCCTGGCCAACCGCATTTTCGAAGAAGAATGGTCCGATGATGCCTCCAGCCCAAAATCCGCACCAAACAGTGACACGTTGTGGATGCATTTGTTTCGCAACAGTCTGTCTGAACCCCGTTGAGTAACGAAGCCATCAAGATGGAAATGAGCCTCATCTCTGAAGATGATTTTCTTCGAAAAATCAGTATCCATTTGTTGTTGTTCCATAATCCATTCAACAAACTATCTTCGTTGTGCGTGGTCAGTAGGCTTCAGTTCTTGAGTCAATTGAACTTTGTAAGCATGAAAATGCAAATCTTTCGTGAGAATACGCTGTAGAGAGCTTCTCCAAATGTCCAATTCTTGACCACGGTGCCGAATTGATGTTCCTGAAGTCTCAGCAACACTCTCACGAACGACTTCAGTGTTTTGTGTCGAACGACTTGTTGAAGGACGGCCAGAGCGTTTAAGATCACCAGTTGATCCAGTCTCCCTGAATTTTTTAATAAATCTCTTCACATTTAATGAGTTTAAATCACTATTCCGACCATATTTTGTACGAAAATTCCGAACTGTAGCTGCCAAACTTTCATTATTTTTAAAATATTGCTCAACAATGAAAACACATTATTCTTTCATGTAGCGCTCCATTTTTAATAACCTTGAACTGTCAGCTGTCACGCTGTGTTTTTTGTTTTGTTGGCAACACTTTACCATACAAATAGCGCCAAATTCGAATCTTGCGTGAATTTTCACAAGCGTTTCAGGGACATTGGAATAGTTCATCAATATGAAAGAAGAAACTCTAATAATGTACGTTTATCTATTCCAAAGCTACTTGCTTTGGAATAGATGCTTTTTTGAGATCCTCAAGCTGTATAATCACTTTCCACCATGTATAAAACATACAGCAAATATGAAATTATTTAGGAACTCTTTAAAAAATATTTTAGTAGAAATTATTTTTACCTTTGCAAAAGTTTTATGACTGCAACCTGTATTTGTTCAAATAATTGTAATTTAATTATTATTTAGTATAATTTTAATGATTTTCCACTATTTTTTTTGGACTAAATACTATTTTATTATTTTTAACTGATTTAATTGTTTTTGTCATTTTATCCTGTTTGGGCTTACATTTATATCTAGAGTATTCTTTTATTTGTAAAATTATTTTAAGGACATGGAAACTTGTTTATAAGAGTTTACTCTTTAGAACAAATAAGGCGGTATATTTTTTAAAATACAGGGATGTTTTTGGGTTATCTACGTAGGCATCACACAAAAAGATTGCTGGGTTGTTAAATCACTGTCGTCGTTTTAAGTGCTTTGATCAAATTTTGTACAAGTTCTTCACTTGTGCTGTTGTTACGGTTTTTTTTCTCCCGAAAAATGAGTAACAGTAATTTAGACCTTCGCGTAGTGTTTTTTTTTCAATAACGAGGAAAATGGACCGAAAATTACTCATGAGAGAATGTCCCACGTCCCAAGTAATAACGGTCTATGTTATTTTCAAGAAGAAATTTTGATCTAGCAGTTTCGATGGGTTCGAGACTCGATTCCGGATCACAACAGATTAGGGTGACCCGTTGAGGCAAGAACTGAGAAAACCATATTTGCTGCGGTCAGATCGACGATTGAAGATTTTAGTCCTTGCTAAAAAAGCTGGGCTCTCCTAAGCTACAGTTTTCAAGATTGCATACTAAGATTTAGGGATGAAAATAGTTTCTACACGACGGCCTCCAAACTCCTTATAACAGAGCGGAAACTAGAAAAGAAATTTCTCAAGAACATTTGGCCGTCTAGAGAACGATAAGCATTAATTTCCCCGAATTGTCTACCACCAGAAAAAGCGAGAACTCAGTCGTCTTCTGAAAAAGCGATGGCGCCGTTTTTGGAACTATGAAGGAATTTTGCTTAATAATCAAAAAATGATTTATAAATTATGGACAGGTTTACGGAAGGATGATCCAAAGCAAGAGCAGGCTATTAGAGAAAAACGTTCTAATTCCTGGAGAACCAAAAGTGTTGCACGACAACTGCATGGTTTACAGGATTCGCACAGTTAAGGCCATTACTGAAATCTGCGGATTCGCCACGTTACAACATCTTCCCTATAGCATTGACTTGGTGCTTTTCTCTTGAAACACCTGAAGAAATTTTCAGGGGTAGTCAATGTTCCTCAGTTGATGAGTTGAAAACCGCTGAAGGGTCGTATTTTGAGGCACCAGTAAAAGATTTTTTTTAGATGGAATGAAATAACTCGAGAAACGCTCTAGTAAATTTATAAGTAGAGTCGATAGTTGTGTTGAAAAATAACTATTTTTAAGCTCTACAAGTAACATTTCTAATCGCACGGCAGAATTTGTTAAACACACAAAAAAGAACATGCTTCTTTCTGTCTGTTAATAACTAAGTCATAATTTTATATTAAAGTATACTTTTTCTCTTAGGTTTTGGGTCAGACACAAGACCACCGACATAGAGTGTTGGTTGCTGCCGCTAAGAATATCAAAAACTGGTTCGTCAAAGTTAGAAAAATTAAAGCGATCTATCACACTCTCAATTTATTTAATCTAGATGTTACTCAAAAGTGTTTGATCGCCGAATGTTGGGTTCCTGTTTTAGATTTGGAGAATATCCAGTTGGCTTTAAGAAGAGGCACGGTAAGCAGTAATTTATAATATATATATATATATATATATATATATATATATATATATATATATATATATATATATATATATATATATATATATATATATAGTAGAATCTCGATTATCCGAAATAATATAGACCAAAGTGATTTCAGATAATTAAAATTTCGGTTAATCCGAAAGTTTAGAATGAAAACAACATTGTAGATTGACTTAAAAGCATTTATATGATATGCTATTACGTACATATGTATTTATTAAAACAAAGAATAGAACAATTAGTTTACTTATTTTAAGTATATGTACGGAAAATCGAAAATAAAACAGTTTTATTTTTAACTTTAATGTCTTAAAAATGAGGTAATTTTTAACTGCACTCGTTTTGCGTTAGTTCCGTTTTTGGCTGCAATGTCTCTCCAACGTTTGATAAGCGAAACGTCCGCGGCGGTTTCATTTTCTTGTTGATCTACATAAATTAACGCTTTTTCTAGGGCCTCTAGTCCTTCGGAATGTGACATTTTTACTGGAATATTGTCAGTGCGTTATCACCATCGTCATCACTGTCTATTTTATTAGCATTTATGCATACACTTTTAATTAATTCTTGGTCAGTCATTTCATCTTCCACACTATCACTGTTTAACCATAAACATCGGTTTCCGTAATACTGTCACATCCCGATATTCTTGTAATAATTTGATGTAAACTTTCATTATATTCTGTTTCTGCCTCTGAGTAATGTCTCTAGTCTTGTGGAATCAATTTTGACCAAGATTTTTCCAGAGTACTACTCTTTACTTGATTCCAGGCCGAAACTATGCAATATATAATATTTTTCAAATTTATTTTTTTTAAACAATCAGTAAGATTGCCACCTTCATCTACTTCTTCTAAAATTGCTTCAAGTTACAGCAGGAGGCAAAAACATTGCTTTTATTTCTCCACTACTATCAAGTTGCTCCGCATTTGGGTGAGTGGGGGCGTTATCTAGTAACAGAATACATTTTCTAGGATATCCATGTTTTTTTAAAAAAAGTTCCACTTTGGGAACAAAATTCTCAAAAAACCAGTCTTTAAATAGAGTCGCGTTTATCCAGGCCTTGTTTTGATTTTTATACAAAACAGGAAAAGCATTGCGACGAATATTCTTAAAGGTTCGTGGATTTGCTGACCTACGAATACATAATAATGGGAGCTTGTGTCTTCCAGAAGCATCCGAGACATGTCACTTTCTAGCCTACGACGGGAATTATTATTCTTCTAACAATATTATACCAAGTTTCAACCAAAGACGAAACATGGTTTGCGCTTGGTTACATTTTGAAGTGAGCATGTCAATGATCGTTATAAAAAATGAAAAAAGTAAGTACCGGTAAACTGAAATCTTTAATGATGTTGGCCAATTTGGTACGAATCGTGGCTATTGGATTTAGATAGTGTCGATCTCACCTTCCGACGTTTTTCCAGGATTACACGAGGTATCTTCAGGAATTTTTCCTCTGCTAGATTAAAACCCTGAATGTATAACTAAAAAATTTTCCTCGTGCAATTGCAGGCGAGACGTCGGAAACATACTCCAAATTGACACGGTTTTATCCCCCGAGCCACGAGTTTTCATTAGAACCGAATTGGTCGAAGTACATTGGATCCTACACCAGCATTAAAGCTCATGTATTTTTCGCGAAAGTTGAGATGGTAATGGCCACATTATTTTGAGATTCACAAGCTCGTTGGAAAGTAAAGTCCCAACCAAAAAAAGGCAAACTTAGTATATTCTATACCCTGTCTAAATTGCTTCAAAAACTATCTTAAAATGATAACACAATTGTTAGATAATAGATTAAATGGACATACGAGGCTGGTTTGAAAAGTTCGTGCACGCACCACCGGCGCGTATCGAGGTCATGTTTAGTTAGTAGCATCTCTTGAATGAACGCACACCAAGTTTCAGCCATATTGGTCTATTTCTTTGTGTTTGGCATTCGTGTGAATCAAGGAAGTCGAGTGATTTTCAAGAAATGGACGAAAAAGAATTTCGTGTGGTGATTAAACATTACTTTATAAAAGGCAAAACGCCTCAGGAGACTAAAGAGAAGCTTGATAAACATTATGGTGACTCTGCACCTTCGATTAGAACAGTTCATAAGTGGTTTCAAAATTTTCGGACTGGCCATATGGGCACAAGTGACGCTGAACGTTCTGGACGGCCTGTGGAGGTCACGACTCCAGAAATCGTTGATCAAATCCATGATATGGTGATGGATGACAGAAGAGTTAAGGTGCGTGAGATTGCTAGTACTGTGGGCATCTCTACTGAACGGGTACATAATATTTTGCATAAACATTTGGACATGAGAAAGCTATCCGCAAAATGGGTGCCGCGATTGCTCACGCTTGACCAAAAACGAAATCGTGTGAAGTGTTGCAAGGATGGTTTACAGCTGTTCCAGAAGAATCCGGAGGACTTTAAGCGTCGTTTCGTCACTGTGGATGAAACATGGATACATTACTATGCTCCTGAGACCAAACAACAATCTAAACAATGGGTTATTGGACCGTTTGAAAACCGAGCTGCAAGAAAAACGCCCGCGGTTGGCCCACAAGAAAGTCCTTTTCCATCACGACAACGCACCAGCACACACCTCAGCAGTTGTGGTCGCAAAATTAATGGAAATAGGATTCCAACTCGTTTCACATCCCCCCTATTCTCCAGACTTGGCTCCCTCGGACTACTATTTGTTCTCCAATTTTAAGAAATGGCTGGCGGTAAAAGATTTTATTCAAACGAGGAGGTGATTGCAGACACTAATGGATATTTTGCAGACTTGGACAAATCCTATTATTCGGAAGGGATCAACAAACTAGAACATCGTTGGACGAAGTGTATAAGCCTAAAAGGAGACTATGTCGAAAAATAAAAAAGGTTTACCCCAAACACATAAGTAGTTTTTATTTTTGCACGGACTTTTCAAACAAGCCTCGTAAATGCACATAAAAAATGCATCTAAGCCCGAAGCAAATGAAAATCACGAATTTGACTTTTCGAAACACTAAACCCTTTACCCAAGAAAGAGATTACCGCCAACTTCTGGTAAATAGTATAAAAAAAAGACGAATATATTGTCAATGATGTGCCACATGTAATAATATATTTATATATACATTTAATGTAATTTAATATATATATATATATATATATATATATATATATATATATATATATATATATACATACATATATATACATACATATATATACATACATATATATATATATATATATATATATATATATATATATATATATATATATATATATATATATATATATATACATACATATATATATATATATATATATATATATATATATATATATATATATATATATAATGTTACAATAAAGGTTTTCACGGATGGTGGAATGTAATACATTAAAATTCTGGGTTTCAATCCGTTCGTCTAACAATGAATTTGGCCGACGTTACGCCAAAATCTTATTGGGCATTTTCAAGTGCTCTTGCTGCTGCTGCTACTCGATACTGTGATCTTGTTGCTGCTGCCGCTCGAAGCTAACTCTTCGTTCGAGTTAGCTTCGAGCTAGTACTTAATAATTGATATATTCTTAATAAATAATCCAAACTATCGTTTTATTTAATTATACATAATTTTTATTATGTCATGTAAAAGTATCAAGTTTATTATAAATATCACGTGATTGCGTGCGGCGGGAAGCAAGCAAGAAGCTATGTTACCACATTTATTATGCCCTGAAAACCAAATTATTTCACGCCTTTCTCTCACATAATTCTGTCTTCTCGTTAGAAATATCTTTAGTGATGCAGACGCGGGATTTCTGGCTCGAACCCTTCTTTTGAGCTCATCCCACATGTGCTCGATTGACTTGAGGTCAGGACTCCGCGCAGGTCAGTGTAAAGTGGGTATTCCCACTTCCGCTGCACCGATGCAGCAGCATGTGGCCTCTCATTGTTGTGCATTAGCACGAAACTCGTCAACAAACCCAGCGTCAGAAACGACGTATTCCTGCAGAATCTAGATGTAGTCCGATAAACGAATGATAGGAAAATGCAGTTGCGTATATTTTTATAGAGATGAATAGCGCGCAACGAGTACGTTGTTGAATAAAACCGTTTCAATCAGTAAACCTTTTTGGAAAAACAAATGTCTTTGGTCTTATTGCAAAGAGTAGAAAATCAGCATTCTAATGATACCAAAAATAATACCACTGTTCAAAAATTAAATTCAAGAATCTGTGTTAAATGAAGCAAAATCATTCGAGTCGATTTTTTTTTTTTTTCTCACCATATACATACACACACATATATATATATATATATATATATATATATATATATATATATATATATATATATATATATATAAATAATTTATTTTTTTTTTTATTTATTTATTTAATGTGGATTCATACTAGACTACTGATTTTCAACTTATATTCATAAATATAACTTATCATTTTTCAATATGTTGCAGGAACGCAGTGGAAGTTCAGTTTCACCGATCTTAAATCGAATGGAAACTCCTGAGGATCCACCTACCTACAATCATACAAACAAGTTTACTTCAGCTTTTCAGGCTCTGTACGACTCCTACGGTATAGCTTCATATAGAGAAATGAATCCCACACCATACACTATTATTACATTCCCTTTTCTATTCGCTATTATGTTTGGCGACTTTGGTCACGGTATCCTAATGGCATTGTTCGGAGCTTGGATGGTATTGAAAGAAAAACCGTTAATGGCTAAAAAATCTGACAACGAGATCTGGAACATATTCTTCGGGGGTCGTTACATTATTTTACTTATGGGGTTATTTTCTATGTACACGGGTCTTATTTACAATGATGTGTTTTCGAAATCTGTGAATATTTTTCAGTCCAGTTGGAAAATACCAGCAAATCTTTCGTTTAATTACGTTCAAACCATTTCTCATGATCTTATGTTGGATCCGGCAACTAAAGATTATGATGGTTACCCATATGCCTTCGGTCTAGATCCCGTATGGCAACTATCAAAGAACAAAATCATCTTCCTTAATTCGTTCAAAATGAAACTGTCAATCATTATCGGTATAACCCATATGTTATTTGGTGTCGCGATTAGCTACTTTAAAAACTTGTCTTTCGGTAACCGTCTTAATATTATCTGCGAATTTATTCCCCAGATTATTTTCTTGACATTCCTCTTCTTCTATATGGTAATTTTGATGTTTATAAAATGGTTCATGTATTTCCCTTCAAATGACCCAGCAGATATAACTTATGGAACAAGATGTGCCCCTTCCATTCTAATTACTTTTATCAATATGGTATTGAACAAAAATACGCCATTTGAGAAAATTTGTGAAACATCCAATATGTACGCAGGCCAATTGGTTATCCAGAAATTTTTACTGTTTTGTGCGTTCATTTGTATTCCATGGATGTTACTGGCCAAACCGATAATCATCATGAGAGGAAGAAAGGCTGCTGCCCAATATCCAGTAAGTAAATGTAAATATACTGCTACATTCAGAAGTTAAGGGAATTAATTTTTTTTTAAAATACGCCCGCTTTTGCTACCTATTAAAAGTATTTGTTTTTAGGTAGGTAGGACTATTATTAACATTTGTCACCCTTACTATATTTGTTTGCAAATCAAAGCATGCTTTGTAATTTGAAAATTAATTATTTCCGACTTTTAAAATGAATACATTTATTGAACTTGCCTTAAATTTTGGTTTAAAAATAAAATTTCTCGTAAAGTAAATCCCAAGATACAAGATCCTGCCTTTTTGCTTTTTCAATGGGGCAATAAACGAGGCTATTAAGGTTTTGTGCATAGTTGCCAGGTATTACGATAAACGTATTTTTATTTTACCTGCTTTGTATACCGCCCTCACTTGCACCTGCAATCATATTGGATCTATTTTTTACCTATATCTTTACTACGTGGCAACCCGGTTTGGAATCCTTTAAGTATTTGATAATATAGGCCTAAAGACCACAAGTCCCCATTAAGATTCGAAAGATACTTTTTATTATTTTTATTTTTAATTTTACTTACAACTTACAACGTAACGGTTCTATTTTAATTATGTGGCGTCCGTGGGAAAATTGCAATAGTGGCTATCGCAAGAGAAAACATTTATCACTTGACGCTAAATGATGAAAAATGTTTACGACAGTTTGGTAAAAAGAAATTTGAATAAACAAAGTGCTTTGCAAGAAATCAGTGAACTAACAAAAACCTCAATTTCTATGATTAAGGATATTGTAGGAAAATCATCACTCAGGAACAGGAAAAAACGGAAAGATTTTCAAATGCATCATGTAGACGATTGTGAAAAAGACGTCATCAGGAGAAAAATATGTATGAAGAGCATTGGTGCCCACACTAGAAAAAAAAAAATTAACACTGGTGCAGGACGGGATCAATATACATTGTGGCCGATCAACCCTTTAGAGAATTCTCTTAAGAATGGGATTCACGTTCCGAAAAATCAACAAAAGGCAAGTAGTGATGGAGTCACAAAGATTATGAATCTTGCGACATACTTATTTACAAGAAAATAAAAAGTGTCAATCGGAGAATTGGCCAATAAATACCCATGTCACTGTGCAAAAAGGGCGGATTGACAGCAGTACAAAATGTCAGACTAACGCAACTTCAAATGAAGGTAAACGAATAACCATTTTGCATGCTGGATCTGAAAAGGACTGGGTTTCAAATTGTCTACTATTTGCAAAAAACATAAAAGATTCTAGTTTGGACTGTCACGAAAACACGACCGCAGAACTTATTGAATATTGGTTTCAAAATTTCCTGTTGCCAAATGTTCCCGAACAGAGTGTTATAGTTATGGACAATGCAAGTTACCATAGTCGCCTACTGACTAAGGTTCCTAATGCAGCCCACACCAAATCGGAAATACAGGAATATATGTTAGAAAATGACATTTGTTTTGACTTTAATTATAAAAAAAGTGATCTTTTAGAAGTTTTGAAAGACAATAAATTGAAAAGGAAATATGTTTGTGATAGTATGGCTGAGAAAATGAGACACACTGTTTTCCGGCTTCCTCCGTATTATTGTGTATTTAATCCAATTGAACATATTTGGCATTAAGTTAAATCAAAAATAAGGGCACCTAATGTTTCTCCTACTTTAAGCGTGTCAGTGGTTGAATTAGTAAAAAAAATTATAAATGATATACCTTGAGAAAGCTGGAAGAATTCTTTTTAGCACTTTGTTAAAGTTGAAGTTTCATATATTTATGTAAATAATATAAAACTACTGATAATTACCTCAGCTGATGACAGCGATGGTGAAACCGAATTAGGCTTAACTTAAAATATATTTTTATTTCTACAATATGTCCCCTCTTGTAAACCCCATTCATTCAAACTGTATATTTGTACTTCTTATCCATTTGTTTTTACACGCATCTATAAATAAACATCTCCAAAAACACAATTTTATTTATGTGCATTAATGAATAAAAGTCCATCTCTGCAACCTATCATAAATAAAAGGTCAGAATTTTTCTATTGCCCACTTAAAACGGCAAAATACAGATCTTATATTTTGGGACAGGCTATACCGATACGTTAAAAATGTTAGAAAAGGGTTGCGATGATGAATGTTTAGCAAGATCAAAACTTTTTAAGTGCTACAAATCATTTAACGAGGGTAAAGAAGCAGTTCAAGACGAACCGTGTTCTGAAAGACCATCTATTGTAACCACGGAAGAAAACGTCAACAATATCAAAGATGCTGTACTCAGAAATCGTCACTTAAGTATTACAGACCTTATGGGCCTACTGAAATATCAATTGGATCAACACAATCGATTTTGAAGATCGATTAGGGTCTGTCTCGTGAGGTATCTCGTCTTATTCCAAAACAACTAAATTTTCTTGACAATCATCATCGTGTTGAGGTCGCTAAAGAGATGCTTTCTTTGGATGATTTCACTTTAAAATGCATAACTGCTGGTATTGAATCGTTGATCTATTTATATGACTCGGAACTAGCGCAACAATCGGGTGAATGTCGGGCAAAAGGTGAGCCAAAACCGAAAAAACCACGTCAAAGTCGGTCAAAAGTCAAGGTCATGTTAATTGTTGTGGTCGATTACCTTGTGTTGTACACAAAGAGTTTTTTTCAACTGATAGTTAATAGCGAGTATTATTAAAGCATCCTGTGTCGTTTACGTGAGTCATAGTTTAGTTACATTAGGGTTTTCACCTCGTAATGAGAGATAATAATAATTTTGACATTTTAAAAGTTGTCTCAAAAGTCTCGTAAAATCTCGTGTCTGCGTCTTAAGATATTCAAGGTCAAAGGTCACAAAAATGGGTTTTTCGCAAGTATCTCGCTTCCTATGGTTTCAATGATATTTGCATCTATTATGAAAATTGTAGAGCATAAAATTCTCTACAAATTTTGTTTTAAACATTTTTTATACGTGTAAGCGTTTTTGAGATAGAGCGCGGAGAGCGCGCAGCGCTCAACCATACATAGCATAATGTAAAGTCAACCGTGAGTCCGAGTAAATAATACGTCGTATAAAGTTAATTAATCACTAAAAAATCCATAATTATGAATAATTTGCATTATTTATTAATTAATACATTATATTTAATAATATTTTTCATTTATCAAATATATTCGTTTAATACTTACCTACTTCGTGTAAGTAAAAAATTGTTAAGTAGAATACTTTATGTATATCTTAATTATATTCTAATATATCTAAATTAGATTTTAAGTAGAAAAGGAATAGAGTAAATACATTTTAATTATGTCTTTATTTAGCAATTATGTATCAGACATTTACTACAATTGAAGTTCAAATGTAGGGAGGATTTACTTTAACTTTAATATCTAGAAGGACATGAGTCTCAATTTTCTTCTTCTTCATCATCGTCTTCCGGTCGCTCGAAAATTTCCAATTCATTATCATCATCTCATTGTCAAGGATATTTGTCTGTAAATCGTCAAGGATTTCGGAGTCAAATGCACTTTCTTCATCGAGATCGCTTTGATATCATGAAGCATTGAGTCAAGCTTGCTCATTACGCTGGCCACAAGCTAAAGAGCATTGCAACCCCGATTTTCTGCATCCGCAGCGTTAACCACAACCATTCTTGCAGTTGCAGAATGCCAAAATAAAGGTTTATACGAATTTACAGCTTATTATCTCTCATTCCGAGGTTGACCCCCTTTTTTGGCTTAAGTGACTGTGCTATCAATCCAAAAGAATCTTAGCAGAAAAATACATGAATTTTGCATTACGATAACGCACCATCGTACAATATAATACTTATTCGTAACATTTTAAGTAAAAATAAAACGTGACTTTTCCCCGATCCTCAAGCTGAAATTATCACTTTGTGGACTCCGTTTTAAATCTATATAAGCTACTACCTACTTTGATCACAGATATTTGGATGAATAAAGTAATAGTTTTGTTTATTTAATCAGTAGTCTTAATTTTTGAACATAGTAGTATAGTACAGGCGCCAATGGTTTATCCGTTTACATAATATGCAGACCGCAAACTGTTTTGTAGGGCGCTACCTTTAGCTGTATAAAAAAACGCGTGGTCCGTTCCCCCACCTTTATGCCTCGTATCCCGCGAGTCATCGCGCTTTTGCCAGCTCGCCCAATCGACGCCAATCACAATTTAACGACGTCAAAGCTTGTTATTTTTGTTTTTCTACATTTGCTAAATTATAATTTACGAATTGATTGAATAGAGAGAGAGAGACCTAATGAACTGGTGTGTTTGTTTTGTGATTCGACAGGACAATTAGTGAACGGCTCGAAGAGACAGACATTTCTCACTATAAAATGTGTAGCACAGAGACGTAAAGATAAAGTGAGTGGAAAGTTCGATAAGCTATATGATCCAGAACCTAGTGTTCATTGTTTTTCGCGGCACAGAAGTTGTTTCGCGAACTACGTGAGTGAGGAAAAAGTTCGGCGTCGAGAAATAGCTTTATACAAGCATGAAGAAGAAAAAAGCGCTCTCCAGTGCTGAAGGATTAAGTCACAATCTTCGCAGAGAACTTAGACAAAAGAACACTCTGAAATTGACATGCTTAATATGCGGTAAACAAACAAAAAATGAAAACAGAAAGCTTTTTTTGTGGTCTGAACTTTCTGCGGCACAAAATATTTTTAATACCGTACACAAAAAACTAGATAACGTTCTCACAGCAATAAGTACATGTCAAACCGCCCAAGATTTGTTTGATAAAGAAGTAAGGTATCACAAATTTTGTTACCGTGTCTATATATGGGTACCGAGATCATCTCGAAACAAACCAGGTCGTCATTCTTCTAAAATACGCCAAGAAATATTACAGACCTCTTTCGAAAAATTGATATATGAAGTGAAAGATAGATTTTCAAGTTGCTGCTTTGAATTATCATATTTGGCAACAAGAATGGCTGAACTCATCGATATAGAAGATGCAGTTGTGGAAAATCGAGTTGCCACATCCCATCTAGTTGATAAGTATGGTGAAAAAATACTATTTTCACATCCAGCCGATGGGTCGAAACCTTCCATGGTATTCATGTACAACATCTCTCTCACTGAAGTAGTAGAACGTCTCCGTCAATTAGATACAGATGGAATCAAATTGTGTGTAAAACAAGAGACGAGGCAACGACTGCTAAACTTTTATCGGATGAATATCTATAAGAATCTACTAGAAAACGCGTTAAATAAAATTGACATACCACCGGCGTGGACAACTTTCATGCAAAAATTATTCAGCGCGAAGACGCAAAAATTAGGCGAAAGTTCTCTTCGGAGGGCAAAAGCAATATTCACAGACATGTACTGTATTAGTGAAAAGAAGACTCCTAAACACATAGTTTTGGCCGAATCTGTTCACCACCTGAGTAGATCAAAACATTTGATTACAATATTAAACAAATTGGGGCACGGTATCAGCTATAAGGCATTAAAGGATATTGACACAGAGATAACAGGGGCAAAAAAAAGAAATCTACTAGATTCTATAATTAAGCCGTGCAAATGTCAATCCAATTGTCGCACAATGTCATGTAGTTGGGCTGTATTTCTTTGTGCAAAAATTGTTAACAAAATTAAACACTGATTATGTTGATGATTACTAAAAATAATATTTTTTCTCGTATTATAGTAAAAATAAATGCATATTAAGTAGGTTAAACCACTCAGTAGTCGGCCCTACACCAGTACTCAGCCTTTTACACTATTTATAATAAAAAAAGGTGAAAAAGCTGCGAAAAGGCCAAGTACTGGTGCAGGGCCGACTTCTAGGTGGTTTACCCTACCTGTACTTCTTATTTCACTTATTACCTATTCATACATCATACACTTGTTTTTAGTGAACTACTACTATTTAACTAATGGTTTATTGAAGATTTAGGAACAATTTATGAGGGGGGTGGGTTAATTATTGGACCATAATACTTACTGGCAACATCGATAACATTAATGTCCGGAACCTATAAAACACTGATCAGAAGCCAGAATGCGGTCTGCATATTTTGTATACGGATCTCCTTTCGGAGTCCGATCTAGTATATTTATATAAAACAGAATATTTTTATTTTTATTGTTGTAATAATTATTCTAGTTAACAATACTTTATTCTATTATACCTAAAATTGAAAACTATGGTACACTTAAATTGCTGAAGGAGGTATCAGACCTTGACCAGACTTCAAATTACATTATTTTCAGAGAGCTGGTGTTCAAGAAAAAATTTTAAGGTCTGATTATAATACATGTGTTCTTAGTTCCTTGACTTGCAAAAAAAATTGAAATATTTAAAAAATAATAACTAATTAATATAAATTTATTATCAGAAAAATCAGTTCTTATTGAATCGGGGGCCACAATCAGATTGGATAATATCGTATGTCACGGCCTAATATCTAGTCATACAAAATTGCAAATTGGTACAATTGAACTATTACACAGGGGAACAGCTGTTTTGGTGTCGAGGTTTTTTTGAGCTGATTCTATATCAATTTGATGTCCTGAATTCAAATAACGTATTCATTTGTACCTAGGAGCTCAAATTTTTAAGATATACAATTTTAGAGAAATATAAGTTACATTATTGTAACTCAAATCCGTAAGTGTAGTAAACAAAAGTAGATACGAAATTTTTATTTTAGTTATACAAAATACAATATTATGTCGTACTTACAAACAAAAAAAAAACATTGAAGAAATGAAATAGTCACTCAACACTTGGAAAGCTTCTTTTCCGCGACATTCTTGAATGTTTTTTTAAACAGTCCCTTTTTAAACTCCAGCAGTAATCTGCCATCATGTGCATGTCTCATCTTCCTTGGTAGCGGTCCTCCATAACTTTAATATCTTGGTGAAATCTTTCACCTTGTTCCTCACTCATGACTCCTAAATTTTCTGGAAAACGGTCTAAGTGGCTGTGTAAATAGTGTATTTTAATACTCATATTGCACCCTAAGGATTTGAAACTATTAAGCATCTTGTTAACCATTTCAACATAGTTTTGAGCTTTATGTTTGCCTAGAAAATTTTCTACAACTGCAACAAATGATGTCCAAGCTTCTCGTTCAACTTGATTCATTGAATTTATGAAGGCAGGATCCTTAATTAATTGTCTTATTTGTGGGCCGTCAAATATCCCTGCTTTGAGTTTTTCTGTGCTCAACTGATGCATTTTTACCCCTATATATGCAAAACAAGACCCATTCTTATCAAGAGCCTTTACAAATTGGTTCATTAAGCCCAACTTTATATGTAACGGAGGAAGTATGATTTTTTCTCTTTCAACCAAAGCGTCGTGAATGACATTCTTTTCCCCAACGTCCATGTTTTCTCTCTGAGGCCAATCTTTTCTAACCCAGTGGTGTGTTTTGTCCCTACTATCCCAGAGGCACAAGAAACACGGATATTTCGTGTAACCACTTTGCTGCCCAAGAAGAAAGTTTACCATTTTTAAGTCTACACAAATCATCCATTGATGTTCGTAATACTTTATCTTCTGCAAGACCAAAGCTATGGTATTATATTCTTCTTTCAGTTTCGTTGAGTGAGCTAGTGGTATTGAACCATATTTATTCCCATTATGTAGAAGGACACATTTTAAACTTCGCTTTGAACTGTCAATAAATAGGCGCCAATCATCTGGAATATATTCAGAAAGTCCCATTTCTTTCATGAGTCCCCTAATTTCGTGACAAAGTACAAGATTGTCTTCTTGAGAAAAGAATGGTAGCAGATCTTTTTCTCTTGTACGGTAAAAGGTAATTTTGGTTCCTTGTTCCAGTAAATTTTTGTCGTTCAACCTAGAAGCCAGTACTTCAGAAGCTTTTTTCGATAAATTGAGATCCCTGGTGAGATCATTTAATTCATTTTGATTGAAGCGTTGAGGAACTGATGACGTCCCCTCATAGTCACTGTTAGTTTCATTAGCATCAGAACTTTTATTAGCATCAGAAGAGCGATCAGAGGGAAAATATTCGTCATCAGAGATATGTGGTAGCTGATGAAATGTTGGAATCAGTATTTCATCTGAGTGCGGGATAGGGGGTATTGCCGAGCCTAAATTGGGATAAGTCCACTTACTGCGGTTATTTCGATTGATTCCATTAGTATTTACAGAAATAACAATCATTGAAGTGGTTTTTTGGTTCTCTCCAAACCATTGGTACGCCGAATTTTAGACATTTTCTTTTCCCGGTAGTCCACTGCCGTAAATGCTCTGTACAAGTTTTACATACGAGATGCGGGGCCCACGTTTTGTCCTGATCACCAAGCTTAACTCCAAAGTATCCAAGATACGCTCGCTTTACAAAGTCAGTAATAGTTTGTCTGTTTTGTTGAAACATGTATTCTCCGCATATATAGCAAAACACATCAGGTTGATTTACACAACTTCTTCTTGAACTGGAACCTGAACTTTAATTCTGTTCAATAACAAAAAACACTCTTTTCTTAACATAAAATAACACGCCGAATTCGATCTACTCTCATTAGTAAGAACGCACAAACTGACGAGACTTACCCGAGTTAGGTGATTAAAAGGGTCAGTTCAGCTACCTGATAGGCAATGGTTCCACTATTTATAGATTTACCTGGAATTTACTCAATTACAGACTGACAATAAAACCATTGTACCTACATTAATGAAAATATAATAATTTTAGAACTCTCATAAATAAATATACTGAATAAAAACCACATTGGTAGATAAGTTGATGTATCTAAAAAAGTAGAGCTGATAGAGAAAAACGGATTGCATGTATAGATTTAGCGTCCCAAATATAGTTAAAATCAGCTCTAAAATCCCAGGCACCAAAACAAAAATATTTTTTTGTTGCCCTGTGTTATTCAACACTGATAAGTCAGTCCCATTAATCTTTAGAAATCCTAGTGTAACGGATTCATACTCTCAAAGTTTATTGGTTAAAACTAACGATAAAACCCTTAAAAATAATTTAGAGTGGAAATTTTTGGGTTCTTTCGGAGTCGGATCATATCGCTTTTTTAACAGGGAATTTGGGTTCTTCTTGTTCTTGGATTTATAAACTTAAACCGCAAGTTAATACATGCATAGTTTTATCCTCTTATTATGTTACCAATAAACTTTCATAAGGTGTAATTGTTTAAGGATCCTCAGTGAGCATCTGTCGACTCTTGTTGCAGAAGCGTATGCTACGCAGGCGTCTCAACTCGTATTTGTCAAAGATCATAAGCATTAGTTTGCATGTCATAGGGACTTTTAGACTGGTCTTATTACCATAAATGCCAATAAATTAACGATCTCTCTTCATAATATAAAATTGCCCCTCTTTTTGCGGACATCATGACTTTTAACTGTTTTCTTCAACATCTTAGTAATCTCGATAACCTCACCCTTTATAAGAAAAAAATTAAACATTAATTTGATTAATATCCTCTATAATTATAATTAATATTTTAAATTGTTTGACGCTTAAAACATATTATGTGTATATCTGATTGGTTAGTGTTCTGTAATATGAAACATTCTATTATATTTAGTATTTTTAATTTTCGTCTAGCACATCCTATTATATAAATTCCGGATTTTTAATCCATATATATAGTTTCGGGGCATAATGCAATAAACTGAATGTTACTATAATTTTAGTATACCTCATAGTTGTTATGTTTCATTGACAACCACAGCTTCAAGAAAATTGGTTTGCTCCACTATGCACAAACTGGGAGACAATGTCATCATGCATTCTTGGTACGGGTCTTGAAAAGATGCAACTATTGCCATGATTTTGAACCTAAATTAATATTCTAGTTTTTTTTGCAAATAAAAGAACTTATAAATTATGTAGTAAGTAGTATTTCTTGCTACAATTTTTTTCTTTAAATATTAGCTTTAAAAAAACGATATAATTTTATGTCAGGTCAAGGTCGAATAGTCCCTTAATATACATTAAAGTGTACATTGTGGGCCCAAATTACACATATATATTTAATGAATTAAGGTAAATCATAATCAACTTAATGCCGCTACCGAAAACGGGGACGCCGAGCAACCGATGCATAACAGTACTGCTCAACCACCTGCTCCCGCTCACGGCGGTGGAGAACATGACGATGAACCGATGTCGGAAATTTTCATACATCAAGGCATCCATACTATTGAGTATGTCCTGGGATCAATTTCCCACACTGCGTCGTATCTTCGGTTGTGGGCGCTGTCTCTTGCACACGCACGTAAGTATTTATGCTATTTTATACGAAGTAACCTATATATCGGATGGCGCATAAGTAACGCTATGATTTATTTAATGAATAACTTTTTTCTTTCTGATTTTATTTAACCTTGGCGTTTATTAAAATTTAGAATATAGTTTGGAAATATGTTCACATTATGTTTTGAAGATAATATCTTTCAAATGGTGCCCATTGTTTGCTTCGACCTGACGTGCTCTTTCCAGAGCATTTCCCATAACTTTTCTTAGAATTTCAGGTCCCAGCGCCCTCACTTCTTCTCGGATATTCGCCTTAAGCTGTTGGAAGGTTCTTGGCTTATTGGCATATACTTTACTCTTCAGGTAACCCCAAAGAAAAAAATCGGGAGCCGTTAAATCGGGCGAACGCGGTGGCCAGTTAAAATCAGAAAAACGCGATATTATTCGATCGGCAAAAATTTCGCGCAGGAGAGCCATAGTTGAACGAGCTGTGTGAGCTGTGGCTCCATCTTGTTGGAACCACAATTCTGGATTGTTCTCTACCTCGAGCCTTAAAAAATTTTCAATCATTGCCCGGTATTGAATGCCATTCACATTAACCGCAACTTGTTCGTCGTTTTCGAAAAAATATGGTCCAATGATCTTTTCTGAAGTTATTTCACACCATACTGTGCATTTAAGTGGGTACATTTGATGTTCAACAATTATTCTTGGATTTTGGGTGCCCCATATTCTGCAATTTTGTTTATTCACGTGACCATTGAGGTGGAAATGGGCCTCATCGCTCATTATGAGTTTGTGAATAAACTCGTTGTTTTCTAGGCACAATTCTTGCAAACGGCGACTATATTGAATGCGTCTTTGTGCATCATTTGGTTTTAACTCATGAACCAATTGAATCTTATATGGGAAAAGGTGTAAATTATGTAAAATTCTTTGCAAAGACCGCCTAGACATCACCAACTGCTGAGAACGTCGCCTGGTGGAAGTTTCGGGGTTTTCCTCAATACTTGCTTGCACCCGAGCAATGTTCACATCATTTCGAACTGCACGAGGTCTTCCAGCACGCGGAAGATCACAGACAGCCCCTTGTTGCCGAAAACGCTGAACCAATCGGTAAATTGTCGGAGCGCTAGCATTTCGAACATGAAAGAAATTTCGATATGATCTTTGTGTCGGAATAATCGAATGCTGACTTTCATAATAAAATTGAACAAAAATTTATTCACTTATTAAATCATAACGTTACTTATGCGCCACCCTATATATGTATATATATATATATATATATATATATATATATATATATATATATATATATATATATATATACATATACATATACATATACATATACATATACATATACATATATATACATATACATATACATACAGGGTGTCCCAGTATTATTCCGTGTACATAGAGCTACTTTGGAAATTTGTGGGATGAAAATATGACCATTTAACCCAACTTACCTTAGTCCAAAAATTCGTAATTTTTGAGATATAGGGTGTTAAAATCATACTTTTATTTTAGTTTTTCTTAAGTAGCTTTCTTAATAATTGTACCATTTATACAAGATTCGGTGCTAAAGGGTTTTCTAAGATGAGAAATCGAAATCAGCTCACAGTTTTGTTGTAAATTGTATGGGGCGCCACTTATAGCACTGTGTATACTTTTAAATTGTCATAACTTTTTTATACCACTCTGTATGATATTTTGAATTAAATATTCGTATTTTCCGCCTCTCTCTAAAAAAGCTCTCTTGGTAAATGTTGCTCCTAGCAACAGTTTCTGAGATAATGGGATGTTTGTTTCATTCAGGCTTAGGACAGGTCCAAAAGAATAGTCTTTGAAATTTGGAGCATGCTTAAAGACAAACCGGCTAACAACAATAATAAATTTAAAGACCCACAGGCTAACAACAGTAAGAATGTAAAAACCAACTGGCTAAGGGCTCAATGTTGTCGATTTGAACTTGATAAACTTTCGATTTCAACGCACCCCTAAGGAAAAAATCGCATGGATTTAAGTCTGGGGAACAAGGGAACGATCCATTTATCTGGGTAAATTTGGTTCAAAAAAATTCTCACATTACGCGCAAAATGGGGTGGTGCAACATCATGCATGAAAAACATGTCGGGACATAAATTAATGGGTAAGTTTTTCAATAATTCAGGAATAGTTTCACGGATGAAATTCAAGTAAATGTCACCATCAAGTCGATCTGGTAATCTAAATGGCCCGATCAAATAAATCGCGAAAAATCCCATCCAGACATTAATACTGAATTCGCGTTGAAACTCTCTTTGTTGCAGAGTATGTGGGTTTTCTTCAGCGTAAACATGATTATTATGCATATTTGGTATACCATGCCGGGTGAAGCGTGCTTAGTCTGTAAACAGGATTTTAGTGTGAAAAGCCGGAACAGTCGCTATGAGTGCTCGAATAATTTGTGAAAAATGCAAACATGATCCAGGATCTGGAGCTAAGAGTTCCTTGACGGGCTCTATATGAACGGGGTGAATAATTTGTTGTCGAATGATCCGGTTAGTTGTACTTTTTGATATTCTCGTTTGACGTTCAATTAAACGAGTTCTAATTCCCGGATTATCGTGTACAATTTCAAGGATTTCCGCTTCAACATTGGATGCTCTAGCTTGTAAAGGCCGCCCAGCATTCGTCCTGATATGCTTAAATTGTCCAGTTGTCTGATGGTTAGGAGTCCGATGATGCGGAAATCTTTCGTGATATACGTGAGCACTTTTGCTACCGTTGCCGTTACAAAAACCAAACACTAAAATATGATATTTTACATCACTGCTAGAGTGATTTTTGAGCGTTGGCAAGTAATTATACAATGTGAAGAAATGTGTGAAGGAACGCATTTGCGAATTTGACAGTGGAATTAAAAAATGGAAACAAACATCCCACTATCTTAGAAACTGTTACTCGGAGAAACATTTACCAAGAGAGCTTTTTTAGACAGGAGAAGGCGGAGAATACGAATATTTAATTAAAAATATCATACAGAGTGGTATAAAAAAGTTACGACAATTTAAAATTATACATAGTGCAATAAGTGGCGCCCCCTACAATTTACAACAAAACTGATTTCGATTTCTTATCTCAGAGAACCCTTTAGTACCGAATCTTGTACAAATAGTACAATTATTAAGAAAGCTACTTAAGAAAAACTAAAATAAAAGTATAACTTTGACACCTGTATCTCAAAAATTACGAACTCTTGGACTAAGGTAAATTGTATGTACACGGAATACGCAGACACCCTGTATATATATTATATGCGTGTTATCTACCTAGTTATGAATCTTATTAAGTTATCTACCTAGTTATGAATCTTATTTCATTCGTTATTGTTTCATTCTACCCAAAGAGATATTCGCCTTAACAGACCACGTTAGGTGGCTTTCAACTTCAGTTTTCGACCTCTCAGGTTTATTATCAGATATTGAAGAAGTCGCAGGGTGCTAAATCAGGGTTGCAGAGTGAGCTTTACTTTGTCCATAAAGATTTAAGGATGGAAAAAATTTCTACTAGGTGAAAATCTAAACTCCTTGCACTAGAGAAAAAACTGTCAAGAAAAGAAATTGCTCAAGAACATTTGGTCACTTTAAAGAACGATGAGAGTTATTTTTCATGAGGAAAGGAGACGGCTACGAACAGACTATCCAAAACCTAAAACAGGTCATTGAAGGCCACGTCCGAATTAATGACAATCTATGTTGCACGAGCATTACAGGGGTCACAGGGCTTGCACAGTTTAAACCATTACCGAAAACTGTAAATTGACCCACTTACAACATTCATCTTATATCCCCGGTTTAGCGCCCGGCGACTTTTTCTTGTTTAAATATGTAACCTCAGGGGTCTAAAGTTTTTCTCAGACTATGAGTTGAAAGTCGCTGTAATGTCGTTTTTGAAGAACAAAAAAATGGAATGGAAACTCTAGCCTGCGAGTTTTCTTCATAGTCCCTTAAAAACACTCTCGTAATGTGGGTTCCAAGATAATAATAAAAAATACTCTTAATTTGTCATTAAATATCAAATTCTAACTGACAAGGACACTTGCTTTTTCAATATAATTCGTAAAACTAATAATTCTATTCATTATAGTTATTTTTCAAAACTAAAAAGCAGTTTTGTTTAACTTGTGGAATTTTGCTGAACCTAGCTTCGCTCGTTCAGCATATCTCACTTTAAACAAAATGAATTATCTCTTAACTGTTTACAGAAATAACTGGTCTTTCCTTTTTCAGAACTTTCAGAAGTATTGTGGGCCATGGTCCTTAACAAGGGATTAACAGTTGAAGGCTGGGCAGGAGGTGTAGCCTTGTATATTATTTTCGCCATTTGGGGCGTGCTTACCATTTCTATTCTAGTCCTTATGGAGGGGCTGTCAGCTTTCTTACATACCCTCCGTCTTCATTGGTAAGTTGTTTTTAAGGTCATTATATGTTCGGATATCGAACTAGTACTTATTAAGTTTTCAAAAAGGCTGTTTTAAAAACCTACCTAAAAAGGTTGTTTATTCACGGTCTGTTGTATGAAATAACCCTTATTTTTACCAAGACTCGGTACATTCGGATTGTCTGTAGCGTTGCTATAGGTTTACGTACCTCCTTCACTGATTTACTTTCGGTCCTCTAACTTTTCATGTAGCCTAGAGGTAATAAACACAGGGATTGTAGCCTGGTGATCCTTGGGGCAAAATTGGTCCAGTTACCCTATCCATCTATTGGGAAACCACAGTGCTTAAAAATAAGATTAAAACAATTTTCTTAAAGAAATATTGCTAGTCGGTAGGTGATGTCTACATCAATTTATTGAAAATTGGTAAAAATTCAATCCTCGAAAACCGTCAGAATTTACTCCATTCTTATTAAATCTCGCTTCGTCTATATCTGAATTTTTGTTCGTATTATTTTGTTGTGAAAGCCACTCTTAAAATCCGAGTCTATCTCACCATCCTAGAATAAAATCACTAAACGCATGAACACGACCACAATGTCTTTATCTGTTCTATTTTAAATAATAACTATCTGATCTGAATGCTTATGCCTATTTTGAACAAGGCTGTTCGTTGTGAGTTCAGGTTAATTCAGTTCCAAAATACATCTGCATCCAGATCACAGTTTCTTTAAATAGAATTGTAAATTATTTCTAATTAAATGTAAGTTTTTTACCTCCTAAACAGAAATGTGTGTTAAAGGGCATGTTTTATTGAGAATATAACACGTAGGCTGAAAAGTTTTTGGTCTAGCTACCTAAAACACATTTTTTTTTGCAAAATTCGACTTTATTCGTCAATATAGTCTCCTTCGAGAGCAATACAACTAGTCCAACGCTTTTCTAACATTCCTATACCTTTCTTGTAGATGGATTTGTCTTTGCCTTTGCCTTCAAAATAGGTCTCAGTTTCGGCGATAACTTCTTAATTGCCAAATTTCTTTCCCGCGAGCATTTTTTTGGGATCTGCGAATAGATAATAGTCGTTGGGGGCCAAATCTGGAGAATACGGTGGATGAGGCAGCAATTCGAACTTCAGTTCATGCAATTTTGCCATCGTAACCATTGACTTGTGACACGATGTATTGTCTTGATAAAAGAGCACTTTTTCTTGTTCATTTGGGGCCGCTTCTTTGCGATTTCTGCCTTCAAACGCACCAATAACTTTATATAATATTCGCTATTGCTGGATCACAACAGAAAACCTTGTAACACGGAACCGAAAGTTACTTCATTTCGTTTATATGATTAAAAATAAATTCCTTAACTTAGGAAAAATCCTGTATAGGGTTTACTACACTTAATACCATTGACATTAATAAATTTTACATATAAGAGATTTAGTTTTCCGCGCTCAAGTCAAAAATTAGTCGACACCATAATTATCATTCTTGTCAATTTCAGGGTGGAATTCTGCTCCAAGTTCTATTCCGGAACCGGATATGCGTTCCAGCCGTTCTCATTTGAAATAATTCTCGAGTCTGCAGGTCAAAGCAAAGAAGAATAAATTATTTATTAAGAAATTTTAACTACTCCGCTTACCATTATTTTAGGGATAGCTTAGCATCGAGTGAAACGTTACAGGCTGTATTTTCTAAATATGTTGTCATAAAAGTATATCATTTTTATTTTAGTAAGTTTTTCATGACAACATAGTTTAAAAAGTAACTTAATTAACTGATTCTCGATTGCTCGGTGTATTTTAATAGATGTAAATGCTGTACTTAAGAGCATAAGTGAATGTTATTATGACCTATAAATAATATGTGCAAAAATATGTATTCGAATTAATATATACCTTGGAAAAATAAACAGAATAATTAAGCGTTTTCTTTGTTTTCATCATTTTCATCAGACAGAAGAACGCGGAGAATACGAATATTTAATTAAAAATATCATACGGGGTGGTATAAAAATTTAAAAGTATACACAGTGCAATAAGAGGCGCCCCCTACAATTTACAATAAAACTGTGAGGTAATTTGTCGCCGGAATTTTTATGAAGGAATTTTATTGGTATTTTTGGGATTTAAATTTAGGTTAAATTTTTTGAAATAAACTCCTGGACAAAATTAATGCAACAATCTGAAAATTAATTTATCTTTTTCTTATGTCAGTTTTAACGTTTATCGAGTATTTGAATAGTAGGCTATGCATATTTTGTTTCGTTGTTCATGACAGAAATCAAAACAATTCGTTTAGATTTACAGTTTTAAAGAATTTTTTAGAAGATAAACAATTTTCTGTAATAATGCGACAGATTTTCTTTAAAAGTAAGCTTATAAATTGTTCCCTTTTTCAAAGTAATACGTTTTTGTGGTAGACTGTTTTATTTTTGACCCCGAAGAATTAGAAAAATGAATCGAACAAGGAATTTAACTGAACACGAGGTAGTGCGAGCCTCAGTTTTATTGGACGAGGGATATTGTCAGAGTTATGTTGCCACTTTGTTAGGCAAACGTCGTTCCACAATAAGTCGTATGGTAAGACGCTTGAATGAAGTAGGAACTTATTCTAGAAGGCTAGGGCAAGGGCGAAAACGATGCACTAGCGACCTAGATGAACGTTTTATAAGACAATATGCTTTAAGAAACAGGACTGTCACTAGTTCTATGATAGGAAACGAACTCGAAGCTGTTCGCAATGTCACAATTTCTTCTAAAACAGTTAGAAGACGGTTAAATGAAGCCGGATTAAACAGTAGGAGACCAGCCACTGCGCCCTTGCTTAGAAGAGAGAACAGAGTTGCCAGGTTACGTTTTACTCGAAATCACGAAAACTGGTCTGTGGATGATTGGAAACAAGTTTTCTTCACAGATGAAACTAGGGTTAGTCTAAAACATCCAGATGGTCGTGAGCGAGTATGGCGAAGACCAGGAGAGAGGTTTGCTCCTTGTAATATCTTTGCAAGGATTCCATTCGGCGGTGGCTCTGTTATGTTCTGGGGTGGCATCTGCTTTGATGCTCGCACAGAGTTAGTTCCTGTCCGTACGAGATCCATGAATGCTGACTACTATCTTGAGAATATTGTAATAGAACATGTGATGCCTTTCGGTCATTTTGTGGGGCCCAATTTCCTGTTTATGCTCGACCTCACGTGGCTAAGGAGGTACTCGATTATCTTAATCAAGTTGATATACCGATTATGCAATGGCCACCAAAAAGCCCGGATTTGAATCCGATAGAACATGTATGGGATCACCTTAAGAAAAATGTGAAACGTCATATACCTGCACCTAGAAACCTGAGGGAACTTGAAAATGCAGTTATCACAGAATGGGAGCAAATTCTTCAAGATTTTATCCAAAATTTAATTAGAAGCATGCCTAGGCGCATAAACGCTGTGATCCGAAGTAGAGGAGGCAACACACGCTACTAGTGTCCCAGTAACACCATTAATTTTGCTACTAGTGTCCCAGTTTATTTTTTTCATTATTACATTATTTCAACAATTTTGTTATTAGGTCTTAAGAATAATTTTAATTCGAATCTTATAGAGAAATTTGGTAGCTAATTCACTTTTAAAGTATTCGAATAAGATTTTTTTACACTTTTAGTGTAACCAATGTTCATAAAAATTTATTAAAATTAATTCATTATAGAGATTTGTGTGATTTAATATATTGTTGCGTTAATTTTGTCCAGGAGTGTATAATGATGAAAAAATCACAAAAAAAACCTAAATTTATTTTGTGTTTTGGTCAGAAATGATATTAACTGACGTTTTTTTGACATATATATTTTTTTTGAGAAATCGCGTTTCTTGGAATTGAATCATGTCGAAGTGTAACTTTCTGATGTTTTACTTACGATTCTAATCTCGAAGAGTAATGATTCCCGATGATGACTTGTGCAATCGTATACGACCCATCGAAAAGTTACTCTAATTTGGTCTGTTTAATCCCAAGAACCACACTTTTTCATATAACCCAAGACTGTGAGTTTCCGTTCCATCTTACACATCATTTTATTGTCAGGAAGTTCTAACTCGCTTATTCTACATTTTAAGTATATTATTTGGTATATCTCGATCAACAACATTCAAACATGAGATTTACAATGTAAACTCTAACAGATGGTGTTGTTTCCGTTCAAGAAGTATTTGTACAAAAACAGCACCGTCTCGAAAATTCGGTTTACAGAATATCAAATCCTACAAAGAGATATCGGGGTTCTTGGGATTGGAACCTGTCAAATTGGAGTGGCCTTCCGACGTTTCACCCAAGATTGCACAAAACGTCTTCAGAGATTTATTCTTTGAGATTATAATATTGAACGAGTTCGAAGGAACACCGAACCATGATCTATGCGATAATCGTTTTCCACCTCTGATGCAGACTATAACTAGAATTTATATGAAAGTTTTGTTTCGAGTAATTTCCTAAAATTTCTTATATAGCAAGTAGAGACCGAAGCAAGACCTTTGGTTTCTTTTACATTAATGGGATGTCTTACAGAATGTTGAGATTAAGGTTCAGCTGATCTTACAATTTGTTTATTTTTGATTGATCTGTCGGGTTCTTTAATTATAGCTAATATTCAAGGAGAATAAAACATTAAATTTTTAGTAAAATTTCCACCTTTAGTGATTTTTATACTTGAACGTATTTCGCTAATCTTTATAAAAGTATGGTTATGGAATGAAATAAACATTTTTCGATGGTTTTATAAATATATATTTACAGGTAGGTTGTAACTAAAGGATAACAACAAAACTTAATAATTACACAGATTATCTATATCTTAAATAAATTCAACAATGGGAAATTTCCGAGGTCCCGTTGGTCATTAACGGTGCGCTGGTATTCTTTCTTTTATTGATCTTGAGGGTCTCAAATACATTTAATTTATGCGATTTGTTCTGAATGTGTAAAATGAGAAAATTATAATATACACTCCTGGACAAAATTAACGCAACAATATATTAAATCATACAAATCTCTATAATGAATTAATTTTAATAATTTTTTATGGACATTGGTTACACTAAAAGTTAGAAAAAACTTATTCGGATACTTTAAAAGTGAATTAGCTACCAAATTTCTCTATAAGATTCGAATTAAAATTATTCTTAAGACCTAATAACAAAATCGTTGAAATTATGTAATAATGAAAAAAATAAACTGGGACACTAGTAGCAAAATTAATGATGTAACTGGGATACTAGTAGCGTGTGTTGTCTCCTCTACTTCGGATGCCAGCGTTTATGCGCCTAGGCATGCTTCTAATTAAATCTTTTCGATGGGTCGTATACGATTGCACAAGTCATCATCGGGAATCATTACTCTTCGAGATTAGAATCGTAAGTAAAACATCAGAAAGTTACACTTCGACATGATTCAATTCCAAGAAACGCGATTTCTCAAAAAAAATATATATGTCAAAACGTCAGTTAATATCATTTCTGACCAAAACACAAAATAAATTTAGGTTTTTTTTGTGATTTTTTCATCATTATACACTCCTGGACAAAATTAACGCAACAATATATTAAATCACACAAATCTCTATAATGAATTAATTTTAATAAATTTTTATGAACATTGGTTACACTAAAAGTGTAAAAAAATCTTATTCGAATACTTTAAAAGTGAATTAGCTACCAAATTTTTCTATAAGATTCGAATTAAAATTATTCTTAAGACCTAATAACAAAATTGTTGAAATAATGTAATAATGAAAAAAATAAACTGGGACACTAGTAGCAAAATTAATGGTGTTACTGGGACACTAGTAGCGTGTGTTGTCTCCTCTACTTCGGATGCCAGCGTTTATGCGCCTAGGCATGCTTCTAATTAAATCTTGGATAAAATCTTAAGGAATTTGCTCCCATTCTGTGATAATTGCATTTTCAAGTTCCCTCAGGTTTCTAGGTGCAGGTTTATGACGTTTCACATTTTTCTTAAGGTGATCCCATATATGTTCTATCGGATTCAGATCCGGGCTTTTTGTAGGCCATTGCATAATCGGTATATCAACTTGATTAAGATAATCGAGTGCCTCCCTAGCCACGTGAGGTCGAGCGTTGTCTTGCATAAACAGGAAATTGGGCCCCACAAAATGACCGAAAGGCATCACATGTTCTATTACAATATTCTCAAGATAGTAGTCAGCATTCATGGATCTCGTACGGACAGGAACTAACTCTGTGCGAGCATCAAAGCAGATGCCACCCCAGAACATAACAGAGCCACCACCGAATGGAATCCTTGCAGAGATATTGCAAGGAGCAAACCTCTCTCCTGGTCTTCGCCATACTCGCTCACGACCATCTGGATGTTTTAGACTAACCCTAGTTTCATCTGTGAAGAAAACTTGTTTCCAATCATCCACAGACCAGTTTTCGTGATTTCGAGCAAAACGTAACCTAGCAACTCTGTTCTCTCTAGTAAGCAAGGGCGCAGTGGCTGGTCTTCTACTGTTTAATCCAGCTTCATTTAACCGTCTTCTAACTGTTTTAGAAGAAATTGTGACATTGCGAACAGCTTTGAGTTCGTTTCTTATTATAGAACTAGTGACAGTCCTGTTTTTTAAGCATATTGTCTTATAAAACGTTCATCTAGGTCGCTAGTGCATCGTTTTCGCCCTTGCCCTAGCCTTCTAGAATAAGTTCCTACTTCATTCAAGCGTCTTACCATACGACTTATTGTGGAACGATGTTTGCCTAACAAATTGGCAACATAACTCTGACAATATCCCTCGTCCAATAAAACTGAGGCTCGCACTACCTCGTGTTCAGTTAAATTCCTTGTTCGATTCATTTTTCTAATTCTTTGGGGTCAAAAATAAAATAGTCTACCACAAAAATGTATTAGTTTGAAAAAGGGAACAATTTATAAGCTTACTTTTAAAGAAAATCTATATCGCATTATTACAGAAAATTGTCTTCTAAAAAATTATTTAAAACTGTAAATCGAAAACGAATTGTTCTACTATTCAATTACTCGATAAATTTTAAAACTGACATAAGAAAAAGATAAATTAATTTTCATATTGTTGCGTTAATTTTGTCCAGGAGTGTACATGTTTCCCTTCTATGTACACTCCATCGAAAAATGTTTATTTCATTCCATACCCATACTTCTGATAAAGCTAATGTTTTAGCGAAACACATGTCAAGTATAAAAATCAATAAAAGTGAAAATTTTACTAAAAATTTAGCGTTTTATTATCATTGAATATTAATTTACCTCAAGTAACGGCCGAGCCAGTTAATAGTTAATGTTAATCTTTTACTCCGCCTTGAAAGCTTTTGTTTCATGTCTGATTATTTTTCTGTTTCATCTTGATGTGAGACTCACCGTGATGCTTTTATTTCTTATCTCTTAATCTGGAAGCTCCCAGGAACTATCTAATTTAGGCATAAAGCATTCTACCTAAAATATGTTTAGGATTAGCCGTAGAATCCAAATATCCAAAATTATATAGGGCGTCCCTTGTAAAAAAATTTAAAGGAATATTTTCTTGTTTTTTTTTTTTATTAAACACTTTATAGTTAAAAATAGTTTTTAAATGTGTACCATTGATAACTGAAGAATTTGTGTAATAATTGCGATATCACATACACCCTATATAAAAAAAACCGACCAAGTGCAATTAGGGTGCCGCACAGTGATTACTTTTAAAATAAATTAAAAGCCTTACCTAGGCTAAGTTAATTAGGCCCCTGATATGTATGTATCTTAAGATCCAATACCTATTTAAACGATTTTCTCGGTCAATAATGTATAATAGTTATAGCATCGTAGGTACCTAATAGCTAATAAATCAGTCTAGAATCGTAAAACAAATATTTGTTTAATTATAAACAAGTAAAATAAAATTCTTTTGTCTCGGTACACGAGCGGCGCGCGACTCGGTAGTAGTAATTTACTAAAAAATATGTTAAAATAACCTCCACCATATCGTCAAGGCATAGTTTTTTTTTTATACCAGATAAATTATTAAACGTAATGCACTCGTGATAATTTTCACTCAATTTGCATTTTATAAAGACTATTCCAGAATTTTTTCAAAATGTTTTGATCAGTACTTTTCGAGATAGGGTGGAGAGACAGGGATTTTGGGCATTTTTTTAAAAAATAATACAATAAAAGTGTCCACAAGTATTACAACGTATATATTTTTGAACTCGAGTTTTTTCGTAAGCTTTCATTTGACACTCCACTCGATGACCTGGTAAATTTCTGTTTCACTTCCGTTTTACCTCCCAAAACTAACCCCTTAAGTAAAAATTTAACTTTCAAAACTAGACGACTCTTATTGGGGTTTCAGTTCCTCGTATCGTGGTGTGATAGACGGACACCGAAGTACAGAACCCTAATTCTTGTCATCGTGATAAAGGTCTTTACACATTATTGCAACTGTATGCGATTAGTTTTTGCAACTTTTTTTACCTCTGTACATGCTATGTACAATTTTACTATAGCAAAGAATGGTCCCTTTATGATAGCACAGGTAATAAAAGGTAAAATTGCCTTTAGTAACAGTGCATTCCCTTTGGAATAATTTGCCCGGCGCTGTTTCCCACCGAGTACAATTTATAGCGATTCAAGAACAACGTGAATCGCTTTTTCCGCACACATGCCGCTCCTGGAGCGCTTCAGGGACTTCCCTGCAGCACGTGTGTTAGATCCATAAAAAAAAATCCCTTCAAATAGTCTAAAAACAAGGTGTTACTGGGTGCTCTTCTAGGATACAAATCACAAAGGGCCTATCTGTATGAGATTTGGGTACTGAATACTCCCCACGGGAGAAGTATGCTCTTTTTCTATGTAAGAATATACGCTATGTATAACACAGGGGAACAGCTGTTTTGGTGTCGAGGTTTTTTGAGCTGATTCTATATCAATTTGATGTCCTGAATTCAAATAACGTATTCATTTGTACCTAGGAGCTCAAATTTTTAAGATATACAATTTGAGAGAAATATAAGTTACATTATTGTAACTCAAATCCGTAAGTGTAGTAAACAAAAGTAGATACGAAATTTTTATTTTAGTTATACAAAATACAATATTATGTCGTACTTACAAACAAAAAAAAAACATTGAAGAAATGAAATAGTCACTCAACACTTGGAAAGCTTCTTTTCCGCGACATTCTTGAATGTTTTTTTAAACAGTCCCTTTTTAAACTCCAGCAGTAATCTGCCATCATGTGCATGTCCCATCTTCCTTGGTAGCGGTCCTCCATAACTTTAATATCTTGGTGAAATCTTTCACCTTGTTCCTCACTCATGTCTCCTAAATTTTCTGGAAAACGGTCTAAGTGGCTGTGTAAATAGTGTATTTTAATACTCATATTGCACCCTAAGGATTTGAAACTATTAAGCATCTTGTTAACCATTTCAACATAGTTTTGAGCTTTATGTTTGCCTAGAAAATTTTCTACAACTGCAACAAATGATGTCCAAGCTTCTCGTTCAACTTGATTCATTGAATTTATGAAGGCAGGATCCTTAATTAATTGTCTTATTTGTGGGCCGTCAAATATCCCCGCTTTGAGTTTTTCTGTGCTCAACTGATGCATTTTTACCCCTATATATGCAAAACAAGACCCATTCTTATCAAGAACCTTTACAAATTGCTTCATTAAGCCCAACTTTATATGTAACGGAGGAAGTATGATTTTTTCTCTTTCAACCAAAGCGTCGTTAATGACATTCTTTTCCCCAACGTCCATGTTTTCTCTCTGAGGCCAATCTTTTCTAACCCAGTGGTGTGTTTTGTCCCTACTATCCCAGAGGCACAAGAAACACGGATATTTCGTGTAACCACTTTGCTGCCCAAGAAGAAAGTTTACCATTTTTAAGTCTACACAAATCATCCATTGATGTTCGTAATACTTTATCTTCTGCAAGACCAAAGCTATGGTATTATATTCTTCTTTCAGTTTCGTTGAGTGAGCTAGTGGTATTGAACCAAATTTATTCCCATTATGTAGAAGGACACATTTTAAACTTCGCTTTGAACTGTCAATAAATAGGCGCCAATCATCTGGAATATATTCAGAAAGTCCCATTTCTTTCATGAGTCCCCTAATTTCGTGACAAAATACAAGATTGTCTTCTTGAGAAAAGAATGGTAGCAGATCTTTTTCTCTTGTACGGTAAAAGGTAATTTTGGTTCCTTGTTCCAGTAAATTTTTGTCGTTCAACCTAGAAGCCAGTACTTCAGAAGCTTTTTTCGATAAATTGAGATCCCTGGTGAGATCATTTAATTCATTTTGATTGAAGCGTTGAGGAACTGATGACGTCCCCCTCAGTCACTGTTAGTTTCATTAGCATCAGAACTTTTATTAGCATCAGAAGAGCGATCAGAGGGAAAATATTCGTCATCAGAGATATGTGGTAGCTGATGAAATGTTGGAATCGGTATTTCATCTGAGTGCGGGATAGGGCGTATTGCCGAGTCTAAATTGGGATAAGTCCACTTACTGCGGTTATTTCGATTGATTCCATTAGTATTTACTAAACAGAAATAACAATCATCGAAGTGGTTTTTTGGTTCTCTCCAAACCATTGGTACGCCGAATTTTAGACATTTTCTTTTCTTTTCCCGTTAGTCCACCGGTAGTCCACTGCCGTAAATGCTCTGTACAAGTTTTACATACGAGATGATTTACACAACTTCTTCTTGAACTGGGGGCCCACGTTTTGTCCTGATCACCAAGCTTAACTCCAAACATTAATGAATATATAATAATTTTAGAACTCTCATAAATGAATATACTGAATAAAAACCACATTGGTAGATAAGTTGATGTATCTAAAAAAGTAGAGCTGATAGAGAAAAACGGATTGCATGTATAGATTTAGCGTCCCAAATATAGTTAAAATCAGCTCTAAAATCCCAGGCACCAAAACAAAAATATTTTTTTGTTGCCCTGTGTAATTTTTTCGTTTTACGGCACTAGATTGACTTACTGCTACATGTAGGGTGAGACTGATGGACACAGAGAGAGCTGAGAAATTTGTACTTTCATACTATAATAGGGACATAAAGGGAGGCGCGCCATATTCAGATAATTGTGCAGGCCAACAGAAAAACTCGGCTACGCTTCTACTTCTCACAGAGTTTGTACACCAGACTAAAGCTTTTAAAAAAATTTCACTAATTTTTTTGAGTGTAGGCCACTCAATGATGACTGTTGACTCAGTACATGGAGTTATAGAGACAACGGTAAATAAAAAAACCGTACACGCTCCGAGTGAGTGGCCCACTATAGTAACCATTGTCCGTAATAATCCCTTTGTTTATGAAGTAATAGTTGAGAGAAATGAATTTAGGAACTGGAAAATCTTTTCAGAAAAGTTTAAAATTGAGGCTGAGGATGGCGAGAAATAAAAAATTTCATCTGTGCAACGAGTATTTTTTTGGTCCAAAAAGGCCGTTGTACACAATAGAACAATGGAGATGTTTGGAAAAGCTTCAGATGAGACCCCAATTTTATATTTTCTGCAGGAAATACAGAGGCGGAGATGTACAAAGAATAAAGAAGGAAATAAACAGAAGGGAGAGAATAAAAAAGGAAAGGAAGAGAAGGGAACAAAACAGTTGTGCTGGCACTTAATTGAGGCCCTGTTAGGCTACCTACAAGATTTATCTTTCGCAAAGTAAAAATTTAAGGTTTTTATGTCAATTAACGTCTGGTTATTTTAATTTTTTTTTTTTTTTTGTATTTTGTAATACAAAGTTAAAATAAGCAATTCAATAATAATAATTAAAAAGTTTTTGACAGATGTTTGTTATTATTATAATTCCTTTTACGAATAAAAATAATAAAAAATAAAGTATCGGTAACTTAGTATTATATCCCGCATGTTGAAAAAAAATATCAACTTCAGGAAAATATTAATTTATGTAATTTTATTATTCGCTAAATTACACAGCCCCACAAAAAAAAAAGTGGGGTATACTTTTGATGCGATATATCAGATCCGTAGTATTTTTGCCCGCTGATCACAAATCTGACGTCAGAATATCGCCATCACATCTCAATTTTTTTCTAACCTCAAAAAATAGGTAAAAATTAGTAAAAATTAAGAAAAATATACTCCTAAAAAATTGATTCAAGCTTTTTCATGAATCCAATGTTGTATTAATATGTATTCGGACACGCTAAGCTAATATTCATCGGTTGGATTGAGCCATACAGTTCTGTTTTCTTTCTAACCTCAATAAATCAGACAGATATAGTGCTTCTCGAATGCAAAAACGAATTCAAATTAAAATTCAACGGATCCTTACCAAATTTGGTACACGGGGATTTTTTGGGTCGCTGATCACGAATCCGAGGTTGGATTTGCAAAATTCAAGATGGCAGATGTTTTCGCGCCATTTTGAACGCCGAGAAAATTTATCGGTCGATTTTTATTCTTCTACCTGCATCCAGGGCACCTCCACGTGGTGACGGTGGGCAACGGTGTTACTCCACTAGCCGGCAGAGTCCCTGGATAACGGCTTAGATGCCGTCATGGCAGGTAGAAGAAAGAGAATTACGATGCAGGGACTCGGAAACCCAGTATCGGCGGTTGGTCAGGGTGGGAAAGCGGGCCCGCAGCCGTCGTCATCCAGCGACCGTAGCTCTTCATGTGTGGGTGACTTGGCTCATGTAGAGTATAATGCTACAAGAAAACGGTCTCACGGTACAAGGACTTTTCATAAGTGCGATAAAAACAGTGATTCATTTTGTTATATTTGCTGTCAACACGTATTGAGTAAAATGGGGTCACCGATAACGGATAAGATTAAAACCTTATATAAGGATTGTTTTAACATTGAAATACAGCACCAGGATACAGATTGGGTTCCCCACATCATTTGCAGTTCTTGCAAAATAATGTTGTACATCAATAAGAAGGCGATTAAATATTCCAGACCAGCAATATGGAATAGACCATACAGTGAAAATGATTGCTACTTTTGTATGAATGTTGTATCTAGGCATAACCGAAAAAGCACTATTACTTATAACGATGTTTCGACAGTAACAAGACCAACTAAACTAATTCCGCCTCCTGAACCACTTAATGCTGATGTTATGGAAATAAATGTTATCCCCACCTTATCAGTTCATGCCGAAAACATTGAGACTGTCGAAAAAGATTCAAACACTGTTACTAATGAATGTTCTAGTGACAACCTATCATATACTAGTGACACAGATAAAGAATTTCTACCATACAACCGTAAACCAGAACCAATACTCGTATCACAGTCAGAACTTAGTGATCTAGTCAGAGATTTAGGCTTATCCAAAGATGGTTCGAGCATCTTGCTTCCTTTTTAAAGAAAAGACATTTACTTAAGCCAGAAGCTACGATTTCTCATTATAGAAACAGAGATGAAGAATTTCGAAAATATTTCACAATGGACGAGGAATTGTCACTTTCATATTGTACCGATGTAAAAGGTCTAATGGATGAATTTCAAAATAACTCATACGATCCTGAAGAATGGAGACTGTTCATTGATTCTTCTAAACGGAGCATTAAGGCAGTTTTGCTGCATAATTCCAACGTTTACGCTCCCATTCCGATTGCTCATTCCACAGTTATGGAAGAGCAATATGAAAAAATGAAGCAGCTTTTGATAAAAATAAGATATGCTGATCATAACTGGAAAATTTGTGGAGATCTGAAAATTGTAACAATATTGCTTGGCCAACAGTCAGGGTTTACACTTTATCCCTGTTATAAATGTCTGTGGAATAGCAGAGACAGGGAGCGTCATTATAAGAAAAAAATTTGGCCAACAAGAGAATCGTTCACTCCTGGCGAAAATAATGTATTGTTTCCACCATTGGTAGATCCAGGAAAAGTTCTTATTCCCCCGCTTCACATTAAGCTTGGACTTATGAAGCAATTCACGAGAGCATTAGATACAAACGGCCCATGTTTCAAATATTTGCATAAAAAATTTCCGAAATTTTCTGAAGCTAAAATTAAGGCTGGCATATTTGACGGGCCACAAATAAGAAAATTCTTTCAAGATTCATTATTTGTTACTAAAATGAATAAAGTTGAAAAAGCTGCTTGGCTTAGTTTTAAAGAAGTCGCAACAAACTTTTTGGGAAATAATAAAAGTCCTAAGTACAAAGAAATAGTCGAGAAAATGGTAAAAATTTTTCAAACATTAGGTTGCTTAATGAATCTAAAATTACATTTCCTGGACTCCCACATCGATGATTTCCCAGATAATCTTGGTGACTACAGTGAGGAGCAAGGGGAACGTTTTCACCAAGATCTGAAAATCATAGAAAATCGGTATCAAGGACGATGGGATGACCATATGCTAGCGGACTATTGCTGGTCGCTAAAAAGAGAAACAAGTCCTCAAAAGCGTTTGGGCAGAAAGCCTTTGAATAGGTCATTCGCGGAAAAAAGAACAAGATACAGCCAAAAAAAGGAAAGTTAGGCGCGGGTCTAACCTTCGCAATTCTAGGGCTTAAGGGTCTACTATTTGAGAGTATATGGTTTAAAAGTCCTGGTTTTGAGTTTATTGGGTCTCATTTTTAAAGTTACAGGGTTATTGAGGTCTATTTTTTGAGGTTACAGGGTGTGGGAGTCTAAGGTTTTAGGGTTTAAGAGTATCAGGTTTGAGGATTCCCCAACTGTATACCAAATTTGGTAGGAATCGGTTGGTTTTCAAAAATTTTGTCCGCCATCTTGGATCCGCCATTTTGAATTTTGCAAATCGGACCTCAGATTCATGATCAGCAACCCAAAAAAACCCCCGTGTACCAAATTTGGTAAGAATCGGTTGAATTTTAATTTGAATTCGTTTTTGCATTCGAGAAGCACTATATCCGTCTGATTTATTGAGGTTAGAAAGAAAACAGAACTGTATGGCTTAATCCAACCGATGAATATTAGCTTAGCGTGTCCGAATACATATTAATACATCTTTGGATTCATGAAAAAGCTTGAATCAATTTTTTAGGAGTATATTTTTCTTAATTTTTACTAATTTTTACCTATTTTTTGAGGTTAGAAAAGAATTGAGATGTGATGGCGATATTCTGACGTCAGATTCGTGATCAGCGGGCAAAAATACTACGGATCTGATATATCGCATCAAAAGTATACCCCACTTTTTTTTTGTGGGGCTGTGTTATTATCGGATGAAAACTAGCCTTAAGATCGAATTGCAAAAAAGGTCAATCTACCACATTGGACCGTTTGATCACAAGATCGCTATTCGAGTGCTAAGTCCAAAAGGGCCAATTTGCATTTTTTTTGTTTTCTCAGTCATGATTATAAATACTCCTTAAAATTGTTTTGAAATTTATTATTTTAAACCATCGAATATAACTCAAGTTACCCATTTAACGATGGGATAGTAAATTTTTTGCAAAAATTTCTTTATTATTGAACGACCTAAATCTTTTTTTTTTATTGGTCTAGCACACGTGCTACAGGGAAGTCCCTAAAGCGCTGCAGGAGCGACACGTGTGCGGAGAAAGCGATTCACGTTTTTCTTGAATCGCTGCAAATTGTACTCGGTGGGAAACTGTTCTGGGCAAATTATTCCAAAGGGATGATGTTCTCCATATAAAAGACTGCTTGAAAAGCTGAACCTCATACGGATGTGAAGTATCAGCGCGACGTATACTTTTAACATGCACCGCTCTGGGAGGAATTAAGCGGGCTACATCCTTTGAACACTTTCGATGAAAATACTTGTAGAATAGGCTCAAGTCGCCAACCGTTCTTCGATGTTCCAACGAATCAAGGTCGCCGGTCAGTTTCGGGTCTCCAATCAGACGAACAGGTCTTCTCTGAATAGAATCCAACAAATGCAGTGCATGTTTGGGAGCGGAGCGGAGCAGTATTCCATAGTTGGTCGAATTTGAGCTTTGTAAAGAATTAACAGTTGTTGTGGAGTGTAAAGCTTTCTGGTTCGAAATAATATTCCCAACGTTTGAGAAACTCTCCTTGCTATGCCTGCAACATGTTCATGCCAGGACTAATTTGCTCCCAAATTAACGCCCAACATACACGCCACGACATAACTGTTGTTTCAGCAACGTTAACTTTTTTAGAAAAAACTGCCGCCTAGGTTTTTGTAGCGTTAAATTCCACTTGGTTACTGTCACCCCAAGATAGAATTTCTTCCAGGTCTTTGTTAAGTTGAGTGACTTCCTGCTGTCTGCGGATATTCGTCTGAGTAGCCGATGTCCGAGCGTTCCAAGTGAATGAAGAGACAAGAGTACTGTCATCTGCAAAGCTGTAGATTGGATTCTCGGTCTTTTCCAGCAGATCGTTAATATAAACGAGAAAGAGAGTAGGAGACAGTATGGAGCCTTGGGGTACACCGGCGTTGATAGTGAAGGGGTTAGAAAGAAATCCGTCGACCACCACTCGTAAAGAACGCTCTGTGAGAAAACATGAGAGTCACAAACTGAACTTTTCAGACATACCATAAGTCCCGCAGTCCATCGCGCCAAACACGGTCGAATGCCTTGGATATGTCAAGAGCAACGGCTCGAGATTGTCCAAAGTGTTCAATTGCGTTGTTCCAAACATGTGTTACATAAGTCAGAAGATCTCCTGTTGATCTATTTTTACGAAAGCCATATTGGTGATCGCTAATAATGTTGAATCCTTCAAGATATTTTAGAAGATGCTGACTGATAGCCTTTTCCATGACTTTCGATATTATTGGAAGCAGTGCGATTGGTCGGTAGTTATTTGGCAAGGTCTTTTTGCCTTTTTAGGTATCGGCTGAACTGTGGCACATTTCCAGCAGGAAGGAAATATTCCCTTTCTGTAGGATAGGTTGAAAAGTCTACAGAAAACTGGGTGTTAATTCCCTCGCACAGTTTTTGAGAGCTATGGCAGGTATTCCGTCAGCGCCAGAAGCCTTTTTGGTGTCTAGCTTCATCAAAATTCGTTTTATGATACGCTGTCTGAAGACAATATCGGGCATCTTTGACTACACTATGGGAATAGTAGGTGGTGTTTTTCCTTGGAAATCGACAGTAGAATGTCAGTCAACAAGTTCGCTTTCTCAATAGGTGTCGTTGCAATAGAATTATCTAGCCGTGTGAATGGTGGTATGGTGGATTTGGTGAAAGTTTAACTAACTGCCTTAGCGACTGACCAAAAGGACCTGGAATTGTTCGGACAAGCGAGAAGTTTGTTTCTAATCCGTTGATTGTGTGCCTCCTTGGTTTCGTCGATAATTTCTTTGTATCTGTTCCTGGCACGAACAAAGGTGTTACGATTTATGGTGTTAGGATTTTCACGCCACTGTCGTTATGCAAGATGTTTAGAAGCAACAGCTTCTTTGCATTTTCGGTCAAACCAAGGCTTGTCGTTGGAAGGGCATTTCTTCGAAAAAGGGATGTAAGCCTCCATACCGGCCAAAATAACATCGGAAACATTCCTGGCGCAGTCAGATGGGTCGTCAGATCGAAAACAAACGTCTAACCAAGGGAAAGTTCAAAAACACTCCATGAGATCTTCCCATTTAGCAGATTTGTAGTGCCAAATCTTGCGCGGTTTAGGCGCCTCTCTGTCACTGATTGGTAGAATACTCGATGTCGAAAGTAGTTTATGGTCGGAAGAACCTAACGGCGGTTTTACGCTGACCGTGTAAATCTCCGGATTGGTGGTTAAAAATAGATCAAGAAGACTGGCGAACTCCCTGTCTCGATCAGGGATCCGTGTTGGTTCTAAATCTTAAACACTCAGTTCCCAAAACCAGATTAGCCCTTTTGGCAAAACGCAATCGAATATATAATTACTGTATTTTCCCAAAGTCTGAATAAATTTGACCGAGAACCATTTCACATAAAGATAGTCCGGCATCCTTTAAGGGGGTCACTACCGAGAAAAATGAAAAAAAATACGTTTTTCGTTTTTTTCCATTTTTATAATCTACAATCATTTCTGCACAAAACAATCCAACCCCCACAATTATACGATGAGTATAAGTGCCTGAAATTTTTATATAAAGTAGTCAAGGTATGAGCCATCAGTCAGTATCGCCAAGATATGAGTCCCGCTCAGCCTTCGCCTAGCTTCGCACTACGCACCTTTCAATATACCACCCCATTCCACCAATTATGAAGTTATTATTATTTTCACTATTATTATTATTATTATCCCACTTTTTATTAACAATGCTTAGGAATAATTATATAACACTATTTACTATATACAAATAAAAAACTTTATTTTTACAATAATATTTTGAAAAGTAATAATAAGATTTTATTATTTTGTTATACTTCTTTTTAACTAAAATGAACCCGCTTCATATGACGGGCCTTCTTTTTTTTCTAACTTCTTAAATTTTTCTTCTAAACTTTTTCTTGCTCTTGAAATTTTTTGCCTCTCGCATTTTGATGCTTGTTGTAAGTCTTTCTCGGCTTTCACTATTCTCAGTTCATCTTCCTTCATCAGCCCAGCAATTGTAAATTTTCCAGGGTCAATGAAAAGTTTTTCAAGTACTCGGCAGCGGGAAATATTACCTTCATTGAAGCAGCATAGTGCATCATATGCACCTAATTCTAGTGTGCTTTTCTCTACAAAAATATTTTTTGGGCATCTAACCACAATGCATTATTATAGCTTTCGTTTGTGTTTTGTGTCTTACCGTGAACACATTTGTCTAACAGGGCTGGATTCGCCAGGTCCCTGAAGACAGGTTTCAAAATTTCCATTACTAGTTTTGGTAGATGAAAATGCTTTGAGTGCTCATATAATTTTTTTTTCTGCCTGGGCCTTGAGGAACTTACACCAGTCCAAGCTGCATAAATTGTGTGCCGGATTCTGGTCGTTTGAGCCGAGATGAAAAAATTCTGCCCATACTGCTTTTTTCATCTCAGCCAAGCTGCCAACGTTTCTTCGTATGGCTAAGCCATAAAACTTTTGAATGTCGTTTATTGCCACATCCGTGAGTCTGCCCTTTCCTCCTTATCGGCTTTCCATCTTGCAGTTTTTTGGACGTGTAGGAAGTTTTTAGCTTTCTGAGTCTAGATCCCATCCTTTTTTGTACATGTCCTATACATTCTAACTAAGAGACTATCTCCGTAAGGGTTTTGTTCTACAACCTTCAAGAAACCCTTTGAGTCTCCATCACCTAAGTAGTGAGAATATCTCATATTGTATTTGTCCATTGACCTCAGGAAAATTTGGTCTGCACCAGCTGCTTCCATAGCCCCACTGGTACCACTATGATTGGCTATGCAATTTTCATTATGTGTATTCTGAAATTTTAGTGGACAACGACAGTGTTTGGAGAGTACCATAATATCCACTATTTTGCCTGAGTCAGTACTCGGAGCAGAGACCACGCCATTCAAAGAAGCAATAATAACAGAAAACAGGAAAAAAATTTGTAACTATGTAAACAAAAACAATCTCTCACGTAAAATATAACCAAACAAAACAAAACTAAAAAAAAAAAATTTGGAAAAAAACATATTTTGTTGTAAACAATCAGTGTTGCCAAACTTGTTTTTGCAAAAAAAAAAGAAGACAAACACTCTATAAAATAAATTAAAAAAGTTGATTATAACAGAAAAAGCAGTCAAAACTACAACTTTTTAGTTTTTCGGCTCTCCTGAAAAATTGACTTTTTTGTACATTTGCCCCATTATCTTCAAAACTATAAAAGTTATTGAGCTATTTTTTTTTTTAAATATCCATGGCAACACTGTCTACAGTTCGGACTAAGGAAATGTCAAACGAAACAGCTGATAATTTACCGTGTCAATTCAAACATACAAATAAAATTCATGAACTTTCAAAATTTCTAGAAAATGTAATTTAAATTATTTCTTTAAACCCTTAGTCCCATTAAATTATATAATAATAAATAATAAGTGTGCAAAGTTTCGTTGAAATAGGATGAACGGTTGCTGAGAAAATGGGTTTTACTTTTCAGTGTAAATTGACCTCGGTAGTGACCCCCTTAAACTAAAGAAACTATTTTGCAAAGAATGCAAATTGTAAACGCAACTTTAAATATATAGATATTTTTTTCTATACTTAGTGGAGGTTGACAATGACATTCATGATACCTCAAATAATTCTCTTACATAAATTTTTTGTAATGCTTCTTAAAGAAAAACCAAAAAAATTGAACTAGAATGGGTTCTTCAGCGCTGGAAAAAAAGAAACGGCTTAAAGCACTTAAATTAACGGACACGTCAATGGACATTGATGAAATGGTACTTTTGGCAAGTAGAAAATTATATCCGATTATAGAAATGCTTGTAGGTAATTCCACTCTAAGAGGCGATCAGTTATTAACAAGAGAGGAATTTGATGATGTCATTACCGCCTCAAATATTATTAAAGATATTTCTAAAGTTCTAATATACGCCGATTTTAAAATAAATACAAAACATGTGGATTTTGGACTGGAGAAATATAAGAATACCCTTAATGATCAAGGCAAAATGTATGTAAAAACTGGCTTGCTTTTGCAGTTGATCGATCTGTATAACTTTTTAGAAGATATAAAGGAGCTTCTTAATGATTTTTATAGATCCATAGGAGTTCATTCATTTGTTCAAACTGAGTCAGGTTTTTTCCATATGCAGTGAAGATTCAACAGTTAATCCCAATAATATTGTTGTAAGATTAAATAAATCCCTTAAAAATGCTGGTTCTTTGGGATTTTTTCAGAAAAATTTTATTGTTATGCCTTCCACCACAGATGTGAGCAATGATGAAGTTGATGAAATAAACGAAATATTGCCTTTAAGAGGCTCCAAATCGGAAATAACGGAAAGTCTTGAGAGAGCGGTTTCAAGACTTTCTACAAAGAAGGTTAAGTCAACTGGCTCGATAATACAAGAAGAAATTTCTGAAGTGACAGATGTATATGGAGCAAAAAGAGTTGTAGTCAGATGCATTTACGACCTTCAAGAAGTTAGTAGATATTTGGGCGTTGAACGTAAGGATGTCGCAACAATTTGTTCAAGAGTTGAAGTTGATAATTTACCAACTGTTTCGAAACAAAAATCAGAATTAAAAACAAAGAGTTATCAAGATGATACAGTTCATCAAACAGAAGACGGTATCGAGTGCTGCTGCCCAGAGTGCTTTGCAGAAGTGGGTTCAAAAAGAGATTTTCAGGTTTGTAACTTTTTTATAAATTATTATTTTTACTTTATCCTCAATGGTTGTATGCCTTTCAACATATATTTATTAGAAGTAATACAAAATTTACTTCGAAATTTGAACTTTTAGATATCGAGTTTTCGTTATATACAATCTGTCAAATGAGAACGTGCTTGTATTCTTGAAAAAATGTGTTTCGAGAACATTTTTTGCCTTCAATGTATTCTTTAGCGTCCTAACAATGGCGTAGTAAGTTGTCTGCCTCCTGTATCAATAATCACCTCGCTTTTTTGAGGTATGCTGTCGACGAGAGTTTCTGCATACTAGCGCGGTGATGATTGATCTCCAAATTTTTCGAATCTCGGGAGAGAACTGAGTCAAAGTCCTCGGAGTCTTTCCTCTGAGCTTTTTCTTTACAAGAGAGTAAACGTTTTTCGTAGGGTTGGTGTCCGGCGATTGTGAGGGCCACTCTAGTATCTTATCTGGGCCCAAGCCACACGACGTGATTTTCGCCTAGCAAAGATTTCTTCAACGTGCTTCAAAATTTAACATCATGAGTACGAAGATGTCGAATGGTCTCATGGGGCACATTCAACCCCGATTTTCTTAATTCTGCCACTCCTTGACGCAGGGTGAATTTCGGGTCCCGTGAAAACAAAGATACCATTCGTTACTAGACTTGTGGAGTGACTTTGCCTACAGAGCCATGTTTTGATAGGTCATCAACATTTTTCGTCTCGTTAAAACGATTTACGAACTTTTTCACAAACGATACAGACTTTTTAATATATTTAGCGGCCGCGGAATGTGTCATTTTAGGCCCCTTTGGATGGGAACAAAGAAAGACTGCCTTGAACAGACGCGCAAACAAGTGACTCATTTTGGATTTTACGTGATTTCGACGAAAGTTCGAAATGATACTTTTACTAAAATGCGTCGTAGTCAAGGGTTCCCTCTAAGGATTTTTTTTTGAATCGCTAGAATCGCGTCTACCAGAAATGAATTATCGCGGACACTTTCTTATTTGTCAGACTGTAGTCACAGGGAAGGAAAATAAAAAAAGGAAGATGAAGTACAGAGTCAACTGTTATGTCGTTCGTATTAAGCCAATTTCTTCGTGGTATGTAAAAGCTATTTGCATTGGAAGTTAATATATGATTGTATAATAAATGAGTTGGAAGAAGGGCCGATTTTTTCAATTTAATTTTAGTGAGGAGTTCTATATTAAGGTTTTTAAGAATAATTCTTTTTATTGCATCCCTAGAAACATCAAGTAACACGTAGGCTTTAAAGTTTTGGCTTAGCCACTTAAAACACATTTTTTTTCCAAAATTCGACTTTATTCATCCATATAGTCTTCTTCAAGAGCAATACAATTAGTCCAACGCTTTTCTAACATTCCTATACCTTTCTTGTAGAAGGATTTGTCTTTGCCTTCAAAATAGGCCTCAGTTTTGGCGATAACTTCTTCACTGGAGCCAAATCTCTTTCCCGCGATCATTTTTTGGAGGTCTGCGAATAGATAATAGTCGTTGGGAGAATACGGTGGATGAGGAAGCAATTCGAACTTCAATTCATGCAATTTTGCCAGCGTAACCGTTGACTTGTGGCACGGTGCATTGTCTTGATGAAAGAGCACTTTTTTCTTGTTCATTTGAGGCCGTTACTTTGAGATTTCTGCCTTCAAACGCACCAATAGCTTTATATAATATTCGCTATTGATGGTTTTCCCGTCTCAGCATAGTCGATGAAAATTATTCCATGCGCATTCCAAAATACAGAGGCCAAAACCTTCCCAGCCGACTGTTGTGTCTTTGGTCGCTTGGGCACCTTTCACTGGCTGCTGCCCACTTAGCTGACTGGCGATTTAATTCCCGTGTGTAGTGGTGGATCCATGTTTCATCCATTGTCACATATCGCACGAAAAAATCCTTTTTATTACTCGTAAACAGGTCCAAACAGCGCTCAGAATTATCAACACGTTGTTGTTTTTGGGCCACCGTGAGCAAACCCGGTACCCATTTCGAACAGAGCTTTCTCATGTCCAAATATTCACGCAAAATATGGTCAACACATTCTTTTGATACCTTTAGGGTGTCAGCTATCTCACGTAATTTCACTTTATGGTCATCCAAAACAATTTTGTGGATTTTTTTATGTTTTCCAATGTAACCACCTCATTTAGGCGTCTCGAGCGTTCAGCATCGTCTGTATCTGTACGACCGCGTTTAAATTCAGCATACCAGTAAATGATGAGTGATTTCCCAGGGACAGAGTTCCCGTAACACTTATTAAGCCATTGCTTTGCTTGAACGGTATTTTGTCCCATCAAAAACAGTGTTTAATCAACACACGAAATTCGATTTTTTCGATTGTTTTGAAATATCAAAGTAGCGTCACTAAGACCACTGTAACTTGTAAACTAATCGTCGAAATGTCATGAAATTTTGACACGTATCGTTTGAAGTTTGGTACTTCCTAAAAATCATGAATTTTTGCAAAGAGTGACATCCAAGTGTCAGACCAAAAACTTTTCAGCATACGTGTTATACTCTATAGGACATTATTTTTAAGACTCGCAACTCATTAATACACTAAGAAGTAGCTCTAAAAGTCAAAAACTGACCTTATAAATACTTGTTAAAGATTAACCTTGGTTCTTGTGTAAATTCTGCTTACCTTATTTATTAGAGGGTAGATTACATGCATTTGGTTACGGACTTTTCTGAATAATTTATCCATATTTTCCAATTTAAGAATCTATCAAAATAGACTCCCAAATATTTGTTGTTAATTGACCAGGTAATTTCCTATTTGTATACCTTAATCTTAGTTATGGTTTGATTTGCATATTGCTTGGGTTTACTTAACTTTAACTTTATCTCCCAATTCCTTGTTCATAATTCCAGTCAATTTATACTTTGTAGTAATTTTCGGATAATAACTCAGGGTTGTTTTCACACAACAGGAAGTGCTTTGTCATCAACAAATAAACAGAATTTATTTTGGTGGAAATTGTTTCGATATCACTTTGGAATATCCACTGTCAACAAATTAAATAAGGTGGGCAATAGCGGAGAATCCTGTAGTACGCCCGCCGTTATTTTCTGTCACTTAATAGTGAATGAAATCACAGTGCAACACGAAAAAAAATAACCATATACGGACACCACCACGTGATAATAGACCAAAAAAAAAAAAGACCCGTGTCTCCCAGTTTTTTCCGAAAGTCATGTACTTTTTTTTTTATGGGCCCCCAAAGGTTTTGAGGCCTGGGTGTAATTTTTGCAAAAAACTCATCATATTCTGAGGCTCATATCTTGCAAACCGTTCGGAATTTTAATTTACTTTCTGTGGCAAAGTTGTAGCCCTTGTCATAAGGAACAAAAATTGTGAACATTTAAAGTAAAAAAAACTTCATCTTCAAGATCAAAATAGCAAAAAACTGTAAAAAATTCGATTTTTTTTACCTTTTTTTCCCTGTTTAGGCCCATAGCTAGCAAACCGTTCAAAATTCAAGGAAACAATCCTACAAAAATGTAGCTAAGATCTTAGTAAACAACTTTCTAGAATATATGAACTTCCTAGGAATGATTCTTAACACTGTTTAGGTAGCCGCAAAAGTGAAAATTTTCCCGAAAAATCTACTTTTTTTAAGTTTTTTGCGATTTTGATCTGGAAGATGAAATTTTTTGGATTTTATATGTTCACAATTTTTGTTCTTTATGACAAGAGCTACAACTTTGCTTCAGAAAGTAAATCAAAATTCCAAACGGTTTGCAAGATATGAGCCTGAGAATATGATCAGTTTTTTGCAAAAATGACACCGAGGCCCCAAATCCTTGGGGCCTCATAAAAAAAAGTACATGAATTGGGCCAAAACTGGGAGTCTCGGGTAAAAAAAGACCCGTGTCTCCCAGTTTTGCCCCAAGTAATGCATTTTTTTTTTATGAGGCCCCAAAGATTTGGGGCCTCGGTGTCATTTTTGCAAAAAACTGATCATTTTCTCAGGCTCATATCTTGCAAACCGTTCGGAATTTTGATTTACTTTCTGAGGCAAAGTTGTAGCTCTTGTCATAAAGAACAAAAATTGTGAACATATAAACTCCAAAAAATTTCATCTTCCAGATCAAAATCGCAAAAAAACTTTAAAAAAGTAGATTTTTTCGGGAAAATTTTCACTTTTGCGGCTACCTAAACAGTGTTAAGAATCATTCCTAGGAAGTTCATATATTCTAGAAAGTTGTTTACTAAGATCTTAGCTACATTTTTGTAGTTGATTGTTTCCTTGAATTTTGAACGGTTTGCTAGCTATGGGCCTAAACAGGGAAAAAAAAAAGGTAAAAAAAATCGAATTTTTTACAGTTTTTAGCTATTTTGATCTTGAAGATGAAGTTTTTTTTACTTTAAATGTTCACAATTTTTGTTCCTTATGACAAGGGCTACAACTTTGCCACAGAAAGTAAATTAAAATTCCGAACGGTTTGCAAGATATGAGCCTCAGAATATGATGAGTTTTTTGCAAAAATTACACCCAGGCCTCAAATCTTTGGGGGCCCATAAAAAAAAAAGTGCATGACTTTCGGAAAAACTGGGAGACACGGGTCTTTTTTTTTTTTGGTCTACTATCACGTAGTGGTGTCCGTATATGGTTATTTTTTCATAACTTAAAAAATTACACACAGTGAATGTTAGCATTTAAGATACAGCAATATTATGGTCTCTGGGATATCACCAGGAGTATTTTCCTGAGTTTTGAACCTCGAAAAACTTGTGCTCTTTTGTTTATAAACAATTGAAGGTTTCAAAACGCGTTTTTTGAGCTTAAAATGCGAATAACTTCGGTTATATCAGTCGGCTCGAGGCAAAAAAAACCAAACTACCCGTAATGAAATTTCCAACAAATTCTCATTCGTTTTAAGTCGCGCAAATGTGTACATAACCTACAAAATTTAAAAAAACCTACAAAAAACTGTTTTTTTTTTCATTTTATTGTAAAGCTTTCTAGTTCGAAATACTATTCCCAGTTTTATTACTATTGTTATATTAATTATATCTGTTTTTAAGAAGACTATCGTCTTATATATGGGATGTCCCATATTCCGTGTACATAGAGTTACTATGGATTTCTGGGATGAAAATATAACCATTTGATCCAACTTACCTTAGTTCAAAAATTCGTAATTTTTAAGATACAGGGTGTTTAAGTTATACTTTTATTTTAGTTTTTCTTAGGGAGCTTTCTTAATATTTGTACTATTTGCACAAGATTCGGTGCTTAGGTGTTTTCTGAGATAAAAAATCGAAATCAGCTCACAGTTTTGTTGTAAATTGAAGGGGACCGTATATATTTTTCAATTGTCAAAACTTTTTTTATACCACTCTGTAAGATATTTTTAATTAAATTTTCGTATTTTCCGCCTTCTCCTGTCTAAAAAAGCTCTCTCGGCAAATGTTGCTCCGAGCAACAGTTTCTGAGATAATGGTATGTTTGTTTCCATTTTTTAATTCCATTGTCAAATTCGCAAATGCCTTCCTCCACACTTCATTCAGGCTTAGGACAGGTCCAAAAGAATAGTTTTTGAAATTTGGAGCATGCTTAAAGGCAAACAAACTAACAATAATAAATTTAAATACCAACGGGCCAAAAACAGTAAGAATGTAAAACCCAACTGGCTAGGGGCATAAAGGATTACCCACAAATTGATAAAATTCGAAAAAAGTTTATTCGCTCAACTGAGAAGGTATTGGTTTCACAATAAATGTTCAACATAGCCGCCAACTTTGTCAATGCATAAATTCATACGTCGCAGGAAATTTAAATATACTCTTTTTAAAATGTCTTCATGTCGTAAAGCGTTAGCAGCATTTTGAATCCTATTCCACAATTGCTCAATGTTGTCGATTTGAACTTGATAAACTTTCGATTTCAATGCACTCCAAAGGAAAAAATCGCATGGATTTGTCTGGGGAACGAGGTGGCTAGTGAACAGGAGCATCTTCACCTCTTCCGATCCATTTATCTGGGTAATTTTGGTTCAAAAAAATTCTCATATTACGCGCAAAATGGGGTGGTGCACCATCGTGCATGAAAAACATGTCGCGACGTAAATTAATGGGAAAGTTTTCCAATAATTCACCATCAAGTCGATCTGGTAATCTAAACGGCCCGATCAAATTGTTCGCGACAAAACTCATCCAGACATTAATACTGAATTCGCGTTGAAACTGTCTTTGTTGCACAGCATGTGGGTTTTCTTCAGCGTAAACATCATTATTATGCATATTTGTTATACCACGTCGAGTGAAGCGTGCTTCGTCTGTAAACAGGATTTTAGTGTGAAAAGCCGAAACAGTCGCTATGCGTGTTTGAATAAAATTTGTGAAAATTCAAACGGAATCCAAGATCTGGAGATAAGAGTTCCTGGACGGACTGTATATGAAAGGGGTGTAATGATCCGGTTAATTGTACTTTTTGATATTTTCGTTTGACGTTCAATTAAACGAGTGCTGATTCCAGGATTATCATGTACAATTTCAAGGATTTCCTCTTCAACATCGGGTGCTCTAGCTTGTGAAGGCCGCTCAGCATTATTCCTGATTGGTTTAAATTGTAAAATTTCGCGAAGTCTCCTCTCAATATTGTCAAAACTCAGATGGTTAGAAGTCCGGCGATGTGGAAACCTTTCGTGATATACGCGAGCACTTTTGCGACCGTTGCGGTGACAAAAACCAAACACTAAAATCATATCCGTTTGCTCACCAAAAGTGTACTCGATAATAATTTAGATTTAAAACATTGTTGAGCTTGAAGCTTGGAACGCTTGAAAAACTTTCTGTCAGTATTACTACAAGCCAGTTAAGTCATAGAACATGTGATATCTTACAGAGTGATTTTTGAGCGTTACCAACTAACTATACAATGTGAAGGAACTCATTTGCGAATTTGACAATGGAATTAAAAAATGGAAATAAACATCTCACTATCCCAGAAACTGTTACTCGGAGCAATATTTACCAAGAGAGCTTTTTTCGACAGAAGAAGGCGGAGAATACAAATATTTAATTGAAAATATCATACAGAGTGGTATAAAAAAGTTATGACAATTTAAGAGTATACACAGTGCAATAAGTGGCGCCCCCTATAATTTATAATAAAACTGTGAACTGATCTCGATTTCTCATCTCAGAAAACCCCTTAGCACCGAATCTTGTACAAATGGTACAATCGTTAAGAAAGCTACTTAAGAAAAACTAAAATAAAAGTATAACTTTGACACCTTGTATCCCAAAAATTACGAATTTTTGAACTAAGGTAAGTTGGGTTAAATGGTCATATTTTCATCCCAGAAATCCACAGTAACTCTATGTACACGGAATACTGGGATATCGTGTAGTTAAATTTTTTGGATTTTACTCTCCCAAATTTCAGATTGTACAGGGTGAGTCAACGATATTTAAAATTATTTTTGAGTATACAGGGTACTTCAAAAAAGTGCGGCTGATATATCATATGTTTTTTTTAAATGGAACAACCTATTTTCTATTTTTTTTTTTAAATTCTGAGTAAAATGTTATATTTTTTTTTTTTATTAATAATGTCATAAATCTAAACCTAGTAGTTTTTCTAATATTTCAATTTTTTTAAAAAAATACTAATTTTCAGTTTTATAAAAAATTGCCAATAGCGCCATTGTTTCTGAAGGTGGAATACTCATAATTGATACGAGCGTTCTATAGAGATGAAAAAAAGATATAAGTAAAGAAATTTAAGTTTTCGGCTATTTTAAATCGAAAAATCTCAAATTTTTTAAATGGCACACCCTGTCTATTATTATATTTTCTGATAGATTTTACAAAACCCTCCAACTTTTATTAAATATGTCATATACCTATTTCTAATAGTTTTCGTTTTATTTTGAATTTTTCAATTTTGTTTTTAATACACTTACGCTATTGTGAAAACATAAACAAATAGTTAATAATAATTTTAATATAGTTTAAAACTTATCTAATGATTAATTGCTTGAATACACATGTTTAGTCGTTCAGTATATTTTCCTTCACTTTCCTTAGCATAAAGGGCGTTATTGTCCTGCACGCATCCCGTATCCTATTTTCCATATCTACTGGTGTTGTAGGGAGATTCACATGAACACGATCTTTAATGTAGCCCCAAAAAAAGAAGTCTAAAGGTGTTAAGTCACATGATCGAGGGGGCCACTGAAAGAATCCATCCCTACCGATCCATTTTTGTGGGTAACAATCGTTTAAAAATTCCCGAACTTCCCGGTGGTAATGAGCAGGAGCTCGGTCTTGTTAGATCCATATTTGTTCCCTTTCAACGTTCAACTTCTTCAAGAAGCTGGCGTAATTCGTTTTGCAAAAAATTTATATATCTTGGCCCGTTAAGCGGTTCGCGGAAAAAATATGGACCAATAATTCGAAAATTTAATATTCCACACCATACATAACCGACCAATGGTTTTGGTTTTGAACTTCCCGGACCCAAAATGGATTTACTGCGAAAAGTAGCTTCATCAGAAAACATTATTTTGGATAAAAAATTTGGATCGGCCTCCATTGCTCCATTCATGGTGCTACAAAAGTTTACTTGTCGTTGAAAATCATGGTCTTGAAGTTCTTGGTGTAGTTCCATACGAAAGGGATGATACTTGTATTTTCTCGTGGTGCGGTTAGCCGTAGATTTGGATTTGTCAGATAAGTCAGCTAGTTGACGGCTGCTGACCTAGGGGTTATCTTCAACATGAAGTAAAATCTCCATTTCTTTTTCCTCATTGTTAGCATTCTGGTTTACTACTTTCCGTTTCGTATACTCAACGCTACCACTACCATCAAACAGTTCCATTAAGCACTGAAAAGATTTTCTAGATGGTATACGTGTATCAGAGTACTTCGCTTCGTAAAGCTTTACTGCCAAAAGACAATTTTTTCCCGCCTCGCCCAGTATATAAACCATATCAATTAATTCATTTTTAGGAAAATCCATAACTATTACCTTTATACGTCAGTTACTACAACAAATTAAACTATTTTTACTTGCTTAATAGAGATGTCAAAATTTGACAATGCCTACATTTTTGTTTTGTCTTGGCAACTATGATGTTATAGCGTAAGTGTATTAAAAAACAAGGGTAAAAATTGAAAAATTCAAAATAAATCGAAAACTATTAGAAATAGGTATATGACATACTTAATAAAAGTTGAAGGGTTTTGCAAAATCTATCAGAAAAATAATAATATACAGGGTGTGCAATTTAAAAAATTTGAGATTTTTCAATTTAAAATAGGCGAAATGCATAAATTTATTTTGAACACCCTGTAGTATCTAACTTAAATTTCTTTACATATATCTTTGTTTCATCTCTATAGAATGCTCGTACCAATTATCAGTATTCCACCGTCAGAAACAATGGCGCTAGTGGCAATTTTTTACAAAACTGAAAACTAGTATTTTTTTAAAAAAATTGAAATATTAGAAAAACTACTAGGTTTAGGTATATAACATTATTAATAGAAAAGTTATAAAATTTTACGCAGCATTTAAAAATAAATTAGAAAATAGGATGTTCTATTTAAAAAAACATACGTTATATCGGCCACACTTTTTTGAAGTATCCTGTATTCTCAAAAATAATTTTAAACTGTGCACCTTAACGTTCCCTAAAACTATTGTATTTAACATTTTTTGTCATTCCCGAAACAAATGAGATAATGAACTTTACTCTCTCGTTGATTCACCCTGTACAAGTTTGAGCATGTTTTTTATAACATGTGCTGTTCTATTCGCCTCTATACCGGTTTGAAAACGCCAAATTTTGAATGTCATGATTGTTATTTGAGCCAGGGCTAAATTGAGGTTATATAGGTTTATTTCTGGGTACAAACCCTCTTAAAACTTCATTTATTTTAGGAATGTGATGATGATAAAGTTATCATTTGCATAAAGGGTTGTAATGAGAACGAAGGTGATGTACAAATAGTAATCCGACAATGTCCTGAGTGTAAAAAAGCTAAAGAATCTCCTTACGAGAAGCCGGATACTGCATCGAATAAAAGTGACCAAATTTCTTTAACAAAAACTGCAAAATCACAGTCTAAAATGGATAAAAATACGAATATGAAAAGTGTTCAAAGTATACTAAGTAGGACGACCCAAAGTAAAAGTTCAAAGGGTATTCAATATAGACCAAGTGAGACGAATCGAATTATGTCGAAGAGTGCGATGGACCAAAATAGGAACCTAAAGGGTAGTCAAAGTACTAAAAGTATCAGAAGCAATAAAAATGTTATAGAATCTAATGAAGATTATAATCCACCCGTGGATGTAGAATCGTTATCTCTCCATAACCAAGATTCGCAAGGGAGCATTGTATGTAGCGAAGAATCGGATGAAGAAACAACACGAAATGACATTCAATCTTCTTCAAAAAGTCGAAATATGTTATCCCCTTCAAAAAGTCGAAATATGTTATCCCCTTCAAAAAGTCGAAATATATTATCACCTTCAAAAAGTCGAAATGTGATGTCATCTTCAAAAAGTCAAACATCACGTATCAGTCGAAAAGATGCTAGCTTTATGACACCAACAATTTCAAAAAGCTCTGTTGGTCGATCACGATCAGCTGCAATAAACCAACCGAATGTACAAAATCAAGCACGAGTTGAGTGCTCGAAAATTCAATTATTTCAAACTACTAATTTGTGTTTACAAACAGATACAGGTCAAGAATTAATTATTTCGGTGACTGTAACGCCTAGAGAATATGAAAATAAAAAACTAAGCCTTAAAGATATTTTTAGTGAAGACGATTATGGAAATCAAGGTCAAATTGATGAAAAAGATTATTACTCTGTTCCACCTGAGGAAGCGACTTATTATAAGAAGCGGCGTCGGTCTGCTGGGTCTACAGACAGTCGATCGGTATCTCTTCAAGATCCGCAAGAGCGATCTAGTTACTACGTGGAAGACAGAGTGATACCACTAGAAAGAACCAAGATCTGTTCCTCTGTTGATTTTGATGTAACTACGTTGGAATCTAGAATTAGAGATAAAGGATTTCAAAACAAAAATGCAAAAATCGTTGTACAGTTAAAAGAGCTGGGTATTGATAATCTTCTAAGAGCTTGTAGACCTGCTAAATGCTGTCGAAAAGCAGTACTGAATGAAAAAATGAAGAAATGTCTACCGTATCCTCCAAGTTTAAGATCCCTTCCGTTGGATGAAGATGATATACGTGTCATAAAGCAATCATTACAGATGAGTTTACAAAAAGTAAAGAATTCAACGGATTTGAACAAAGACTTTTATACTAACTATATGTATTCCAAAAATCGAATTCAAACAACCATGTATTTTTTTGTTGAACGCTCAAAAAATAATTTAGAATCTATAATTAAGAACGAAATTATAAGAAAAAAATTGAATTATTATATAAATCTTGTCAATGACATAGCAGTTAAACCAAGGTCAGAGTATGAAATTTTATATTTTGGTGTTGAAGAAGCATCTAATGACGCGTTGAATAAAGAAGTGAAAGAAGATAATAATCAATATAACCAAAACATATCTAACAAATCAGACTTTGACCATAGGAGAGGAAATAAATACCATAAATATGAAGAGCGGCCTATGCTTACAGGGTATACTAACATCGGTCGGGGATATATACATTATATTAATCATTCTCCAAAATTACTTAAAAATGAACGAGTACTAGAAAACAATCAAGCCCAAATATTTGCTCAGTCCGGGATGAATAATGTACCAACAATTAAAAATCGAAAGACTAAAATGATGAGTAAAATTCCAAGATATCGAGGAAATAATAGATCAGCGTGTTTAAATATGAAAAATAATTACAATATTGAGCAGATTGAGCAAGAAGTTTATAATATTAGTCTAGGAACTTTGCTGAAAGAAGAGCAGGATAATTCATCAGGTGGTAAGAAGGCGCGGACATGAATTACAAAAAGTCATATAGAAAAAAAATATTTTTAAATTTTATTAAATGTAAATTTAAGGGTTAACACCAACGTAGAGGTTAAAAAAGGTGTACTTTTTTTATGAGGAACTAGGCTAGATATCAATTTGCGATTAAAAAATTTTTATTATACAAATGTCAAAGAACATATGTACATGGTTTTTTTCAGAAGAAAAACCCCTTTCTTGCACTACCGGAAAGATTTCTCACACTACCGGAAAGATTTCTCACAAAGGGAAGAACCTAGAATGAAATAACCGGTCAAGTGCAAGTTGAACTTGCACAATTAGTGTTCCGTACGTTGATTGCTTTTAAAATAAAAAAAATTGTTACGGTGGTATAAAATGATCAGTGACTTCACAAAACACACCCCAAATGAGTTTTCAACAAAGTTTGTTTCCAATCTTTACTGAAAACTGATGACCTTGAATTTTTTTTTTATATATATACCAGACAAATTATTAAAGGTGAAGAATGTTTCAGAATTTTTTCAAAATTTTTGGATCAGTACCTTTCGAGATAAGGTGGGGGGACAGCCATTTCTCGCGATTTTTTAAAAATAATACAAAGAAAAGTGTACGCAAGTATTATGTTACATATATATTTTTACTCGTGTTTTCACAACCTTTCATTTGACACCACACTCGATGACCTAGTAAAATTTTTTTTTTTTTCACTTCCGATTTCACCCCCCAAAACTAACCCCTTAAGTGAAAATTTAACTTTCAGAACTACATGGCTCTGATGAGGCCATCGATCCCTATATTATTATCAAATTTCAACTTTCTATGACAAATAGTTTCAGAGAAAATCGGGTGTGACAGACAGACACTGAAGTCATCTTATAAGTGTTCCGTACGGAACACTAAAAACAAAAACATTCTTATTTTATAAGTGAAAATCCAGGAAATAACATAAGGAAATGAAAAAATATTGTTTTTTGTGAATTTGGCAGGCAACAAAACAAAAAAAAAATGACGAAAAATTTTGCACTAAATTTTTAATAGAAAAAAATTTGCATTAATATTATTTCATTTTCATTCCCTGAGTTATTACCTGTTAAAGCCGTGTATTTTTTAGTCGATTCATTGAAAACTCTTTGAGTTATATTTCCGGTAAGGTGAAAAAACGTGGTTTCGAGAAAAACCTTGTCGTTTAACGTAAAAAAAATTGTGTATACCTTTACTCTGCGATGCCTGCACCATACATTTGGCATTCTATGTTGATATGTTTTTCCTTTTTTCTTCCTTCCCACTTGATTTTAGGTCCAACCTGGCCTTTTGTGTAGCTTCGCTTATCGATTTTTCGCATCTCTCTATTCGCCGAGCGTCAACTTCGAGACAAAAGTTACAGCATTTTTCTCCGACTGCCATGTCCAAAGCTTTCATAATTTGCATTATATTTGATAAACCATCATTGTATATACAAATAGGCGTGTGTGTGGCAATATCACGTATATTTTTGCCACCAGACGCTGTTTTTGGAACCATAGACCATACCATTTTCATTGTTATTTTGCGGGAAACCGCCAATACAACGCGTTAGCAAGTCGTCGCTTGAAAGTTCTTCGTACATGGGTTTTATAGCTTTGAATACTTCTTCTGACATTGGCGATTTGTGCATATACTCCGACAATTTACCGGAAGCCTTCGCCTTTTGCCAGGAGCATTTTCGAAAATTACTTAAAAATGAACGGGTACGAGAAAACAATCAAGCATAAATATTTGCTCAGTCTGGGATGAATAATGTTCCACCAATTAAAAATCGAAAGACTAAAATGATGAGTAAAATTCCAAGATATCGAGGAAATCATAGATCAGCGTGTTTAAATATGAAAAATAATTACAATATTGAGCAGATTGAGCAAGAAGTTTATGATATTAGTCGAGGAACTTTGCTGAAAGAAAAGCAGGATAATTCAGCAGGTGCTAAGAAGGCGTGGACAATTACAAAAAGTCATATAGAAAAAAAATATGTTTAAATTTTATTAAAGGTAAATTTAATGGTGAACGCCACTGTAGAGGTTAAAAAAAAGGTGAACTTTTTTTACGAGGAACTATACAAGATATCGACTTGCGATTAAAAATTTTTTATTATACAAATATCAAAGAACATACATGGTTTTTTTCAGAATTTTTTAATACAAAATGGCGGCTGTAGTCCCCGGTAAAGAAAAACCCCTCTCTTTCACTACCGGGAATATTTCTCACAAAGGGAAGAATCTAGAATGAAAAAACCGGTCAAGTGCAAGTTGAACTTGCGCAATTAGTGTTCCGTACGTTGATTGCTTTTAAAATAAAAAAATTTGCTACAGAGGTATAAAATGATCAGTGACTTTACAAAACACCCCAAATAAGTTTTCAACAAAGTTTGTTTCCAATCTTTACTGAAATCTGATGACTTGAATTTTTTGTTTTTTTTAAATACCAGATAAATTATTAAAGGTAATGATAATTTTCGTTTAATCTACATCCCGTGGAGAATATTCCAAAATTTTTTCAAAATTTTTTGATAAGTACTTTTCGAGATAAGGCGCGGGACAGCGATTTTTTAAAAATAACACAAAGAAAAGTGAGCGCAAGTATTACATTATATATACATTTTTTACTCGTGTTTTCACAAGCTTTCATTTGACACCACACTCGATGACCTAGTAAAAAATTTTTTTTTTCATTTCCGATCTCACCCCCCCAAAATTAACCCCTTAAGTCAAAATTTAACTTTCAAAACTACACGGCTGTGATGCGGCCATCAATTTATACATTAGTGCCAAATTTCAACTTTCTATATCAAAATAGTTTCGGAGCAAATCGGGGTGTGACAGACAGACAGACACCGAAGTGATCTTATAAGTGTTCCGTACGGAACACTAAAAACAAAAGTATTCTTATTTTATAAGTAAAAATCTAGGAAATAACGTAGGGAAATAAAAAAAATATTGATTTTTGTGAATTTGGCAGGCAAATGAACAAAACAAAAAAATGACGACAACTTTTGCACTAAATTGTTAATAAAAAAAAAATTAGCAAAGCCGTGTATTTTTTAGTAAGATTCATTGAAAATTCTTTGAATTTTGTTCCGGTAAGGTGAAAAAACGTGGTTTCGAGAAAAACGCGTTTAAAGTTTTAGCTGTCATTTAACGTAAAAAAAATTCGTGTATACCTTTACTCTGCGATACATTTGACCTTCTATGTTGATATGTTTCTTCTCTTCTTCCTTCCGACTTGATTTTAGGTCCAACCTGGCCTTTTGTGCTGCTTCGCTTATCGATTTTTCGCATCTCTCTATTCGCCGAGCGTCAGCTTCGAGACAAAAGCATTTTTCATTTTTCTCTGACTACCATGTCAAAAGCTTTCATAATTTGCATTATACTTGATAAACCGTCATTGCATATACAAATAGCCATGTGTGTGACAATATCAAGTATATTTTTGCCAACAGACGCTGTTTTTGGAGCCATAGACCATACCATTTTATTAAAGCTTTCATTGTTATTTTGCGTGAAACCGCTAATACAGCGCGTAAGCAAATCGTCGCTTGACAATTCCTCGTACACGGACTTTATAGCTTTGAATACTTCTTCTGACATTGGCGATTTGTGCATATACTCAGACAATTTACCGGAAGCTTTCGCCTTTTGCCAGGAGCACCAAGACTTACCGCCGGGTGGACATTTCTGGTGATGCGGGTTTTCGCCTGTCGATATTTTATGATATAAAGTTGCCCATCTTTCACTGATTTGTCTATCGACCTGTCTGGGCGGATTTTTGATTATTTACTACGATTTTTATCAATTTATCAATATATATTGCTTTTTTTCCAAAAGGCACCTTTTTAGGCAATAAAATGAGTCTAAGTCGGCAATTTTCATCTGTCTAGACGAATATTTGATTATTGACTATGATTTGAACTCATTTTCCAATAAATATAGTTTTTAGCCATTTACACCAAGAACATCAAACCTATCATAAGCCTACGCAAAGAAGAAAAATGATCAGATGGACGTTTCCGAAACATAAGGCTTTTAAACCAGGAACTCCAAACCTAACGTAACCTAATATAAAAAGAAAAGTAGTCTTTTGAAGTTTTCTATGAGATTTAAGCACTAACTCTAAACATAATATAACGTAATGGACAAATATATATTTATAATTGTTTCCTGAACCCATTACAATATAACACAACGAATTCTAAACCATACATAACCTACGCTTAAAAATATACTTATTTATGTGTAAATAAATTTAATGTAGACAAATGTATTTATGAATTTTTTCTAAGCTCAACGAATTACAAATCAAACATAAGCTAGTACACAAAATTATACTTATTAATATATATACTTAGGGTTTAGAAAGTTAAAGTAAAATTGAAAATTGGTCAAGATTTGAATCTTTTACGAGGTTTTAAAGCTACAAAGTACGATATAGACAAGGCGAAATCGGCGCCATCGTTGGAAAAAATTTTCTAATTGAATTTTTTTTCATAACCTTCTCCAGGAGATGTCCCTGAAAGAGGATCAACATGTTGCCGGGCGGTAACCTGGTCCGAATTTGTTTAAACAAATTTTTTTTAAACAAAGTCCAAAAATTGAAATTTTCGCCCCGGAACAAGTTTTTTTAGGTAAATTGGACCATTTTGAACAAAAAATGTCTCTTGTGAATTTTCTCTAAAATGCGCCGTTTTCGAGATATCGGCGATTTTAGGTGCGAGAAAACGCGAAAATGGCCACTTTCACCTCCCAATATTGGGGTCAAAAATTAAAATTTTCAATGTTGCCAAGTGTCCAAATTAAAGTTTGAGATCTCTTCTACAAATTACCGTAGGAAATATTGCAATATCTTTATTTTTAAACATTGTTTTTTAACAGTTAACAAATTGCGTTCGAGCGCCCGCGGCTGCATCGAAACTGTATACATAGATATATACGCAACGCCCGTACGTAGGCGCGCGGAACTGTATACGCGCTGCAACTCGCTGTAACGTGAAGTATCATGCAAAAGTTCAAACATGCTATTGCTTAAATAAGAGTCGGACACTTTAATAGTTTATTCATTTCTTTTCCGCCCTTACAAGTATGTACATGTGTAATTATGTCTTTTTCTATTAAACGAATTAAATGTGATCATAAGTGCATTTTCTGTGGTAAGTGTGATGATGTTGTACAAACAACCAAATTTTGAATCATTTCAAAAAATTCAACAAGCAGCTAATCGTCGGAAAGATGACATAAGTACAAAATTTAACGATTTATATAATCCAAGTAGCAGTGAACAAACTTTTTCTTGGCACAGAAAGTGTTATGTTAAGTTGTATACTCATGTGTGGGTGTAATTTAAATATTTGCGAAAATTCTATTAAATATATATAAGTTATATTTCATAAAATTGTTTTAATTCTTCTACCATCCTAATCGAATATTGAATTTTTATTTATATTCATTTGTTATAATAATTAAATTTGATATAACAATTACTCTTTAATAAATAAATATTTTTTACATACTTTTCAAATATATTAATTTTAATAAGAAATCAAGAAACAAAGCTTTATAGAGCATCGCAGTGCGTATACAGTTCCGTGCGCCTACGTACGGGCGTTGCGTATATATCTATGTATACAGTTTCGATGCAGCCGCGGTCGCTCGAACGCAATTTGTTAACTGTTAAGAAACAATGTTTAAAAATAAAGATATTGCAATATTTCCTACGGTAATTTGTAGAAGAGATCTCAAACTTTAATTTGGACACTTGGCAACATTGAAAATTTTAATTTTTGACCCCAATATTGGGAGGTGAAAGTGGCCATTTTCGCGTTTTCTCGCACCTAAAATCGCCGATATCTCGAAAACGGCGCATTTTAGAGAAAATTCACAAGAGACATTTTTTGTTCAAAATGGTCCAATTTACCTAAAAAAACTTATTCCAGGGTAATTATGTCTTTTTTCTATTAAACGAATTAAATGTGATCATAAGTGCATTTTCTGTGGTAAGTGTGATGATGTTGTACAACAACCAAATTTTGAATCATTTCAAAAAATTCAACAAGCAGCTAATCGTCGGAAAGATGACATAAGTACAAAATTTAACGATTTATATAATCCAAGTAGCAGTGAACAAACTTTTTCTTGGCACAGAAAGTGTTATGCTTCCTATGTAAGTAAAGAAAAAATTGTACGTCGGGAAAATGCTCTCAAAAAACTGGAAGCAGAAAATAATGAAGCTGTTAATAATGAAAAACAGTTATTATCAATTGAACCCGAAGAGAAAGAAAAACCAACATTGCGATCAAAAAGTGTGTCAAAAGCAGAGTGCATGATCTGTGAAAAAATTTATAAAAATAAAGACAGTACAACTTATACACTTTCTGATTATAATGCAGCGGAAAAGCTAATGGCAACAGCTCGTCTTAAAATGGACAAAGTCTATACGAAAATTTGCATATATAGTTCAACTACGTCATTACTAGTTCAAAAGCTAAAGTATCATTCCAAATGTTTACAAGATTACAACTATATTGCTAGTCCGTTAAATAAACCAGTAGGTAGCACGAGCTTCACTACAAACGTACATATGGAAAATGTCATTGTATTCTCGGTATCGACATTTAGATGCAACAGAATTTGGTTACACTATAGAAACAGGTGAATTGTTACCCAAATTCATGTTAAAAAATTCGATACCAGATTCGTTAATTAGGCAATGTAAATGTACAAAAAAATTGTAAAACTAATGCATGTAATTGCAAAAGCAACAACGTAAGTTGTATACTCATGTGTGGGTGTAATTTAAATATTTGCGAAAATTCTATTAAATATATATAAGTTATATTTCATAAAATTGTTTTAATTCTTCTACCATCCTAATCGAATATTGAATTTTTATTTATATTCATTTGTTATAATAATTAAATTTGATATAACAATTACTCTTTAATAAATAAATATTTTTTACATACTTTTCAAATATATTAATTTTAATAAGAAATCAAGAAACAAAGCTTTATAGAGCATCGCAGTGCGTATACAGTTCCGTGCGCCTACGTACGGGCGTTGCGTCTATATCTATGTATACAGTTTCGATGCAGCCGCGGGCGCTCGAACGCAATTTGTTAACTGTTAAAAAACAATATTTAAAAATGAAGATATTGCAATATTTCCTACGGTAATTTGTAGAGGAGATCTCAAACTTTAATTTGGACACTTGGCAACATTGAAAATTTTAATTTTTGACCCCGATATTGGGAGGTGAAAGTGGCCATTTTCGCGTTTTCTCGCACCTAAAATCGCCGATATCTCGAAAACGGCGCATTTTAGAGAAAATTCACAAGAGACATTTTTGTTCAAAATGGTCCAATTTACCTAAAAAAACTTGTTCCGGGGCGAAAATTTCAATTTTTGGACTTTGTTTAAAAAAAATTTGTTTAAACAAATTCGGACCAGGTTACCGCCCGGCAACATGTTGATCCTCTTTCAGGGGCATCTCCTGGAGAAGGTTATGAAAAAAAATTCAATTAGAAAATTTTTTCCAACGATGGCGCCGATTTCGCCTTGTCTAATATGCCCCTGAAATTTGCAACCATTTTTTGCATTCCGCAGGATACATCACGTAGAGGTAGAGTCTCAAAGCATCCCGCGTGTTGCGTGTGACGCATGATACGAAGAAGACATTGGGTACCACGGGTACTTCTCTACATATTTCTTGGCTGTTTCAATGCAGAAGTTTTTGAATTTATTGACGTCAGTACCATTTTTCGATGCTAATAGCTGCAGAATAATGTAAAGCCTCTTAATAAAATCTTCATCAACACCTGTGATTTTAGCAATAACGTAATAATTTGGAAGAACTTCCTACCTGTATCGCTTTTATTCGTATTACCGGCCCCTTGCTTGACACACTTAACCAGTATACCCAATTCTTTCTGAATATTATTCTGAGTCTCACGAATTGTCTTCTCCAACAAAGTATTTTCAAAGTACGATGGTAGACTACAACGAATTGTACTAAGTACGCATACCTATTACTACATCAAAAGCTGGCACAGCAGTTTTCGTGCTGCCAGAGTGGTTGACACAATCAACGCTTAAAAGCAGGCAGCGCTTTTCGAGGGATCCTCCTCAGGCACTCTGTCGGCGCGAAAGCTGTTGTGTCAGCTTTCGATGGAGTAATAGGTATGCGTACTTAATACAATTCGTTGTATCTTACCATCGTACTCCGTAACTTCTGGGATAAGTACCAGTAAATTCTGTTCTCTTGTTTGTCAATCCTAGCCTGACTGACGAGCCGTGATACAGCGAAACGCGTCTCAAGATGGATTTGACGTACAAGAAAACAGCTGGTAAATTGCTGAAATATGGACTTCGTCCATTTTCAGTTGTTTTACAATAACTAAAGTATTTTCATTCTGAGTACGTCTTTCATTCCACTTTCCTAAAGGTATTTTATATGCTAAACTAGCCGTGACTGCGGCTCCGCTCGCATGGACCTAATTCATTATTATCGTCAATGCTTATTCCTTATGCTACCTAACGTAACATAGAACATATGTATTTTATAAAAAAAAAAACACGTAAATCGGATAAGCGGTTCTTAAGCGCTAAGCATACTAACGGACAGACAGACAGATAGAGAGAGGTTGCATTTTATATATATTATAGACGATTATAGATAACCTGGCCAGAGAACAAATGTATGAATTAAAAAAAACACGTAAATCGGATGAGTGGTTCTCGAGTGATAAGCGCACTAACGGGCAAACATACAGCGAGACGATAAATTATATATATATATATATATATATATATATATATATATATATATATATATATATATATATATATATATATATATATATATATATATATATATATATATATATATATATATATTATAGAAGATTATAGATAACCTGGCCAGAGAACAAATATAAGAATTAAAAAACACGTAAATCGGATAAGTGGTTCTCGAGTGATAAGCGTACTAAGGGACAGACAGACAGAGAGACGTTGCATTTTATATATATTATAGAAGATTATAGATAACCTGGTCAGAGAACAAATGTATGAATCAAAAATAAACATGTAATTCGGATAAGTTGTTCTCAACTCATAAGCGCACTAACGGACAGACAGACAAAGAGACGTTCCTTTATATGTATTATATTCTTTTCTTCAAGATATTGTTCCATATTTAATGGTTTAAGCAGTGGATTGCAAGAGAATGCGCTAGCGGCAAACTTTTTTCCGACTTGAGTCACTGTTATCGTCACTGCTTATTCCGTATGTTACCTAACGTAATAAAATATAGCCTATAACCTGGCCAGAGAACATATGTATGTTTTAAAAAAAAAAAGAGCACGTAAATCGGATAGGTGGTTTTCGAGTGATAAGCGCACTAACGGACAGACAGACAGAGAAACGTTGCATTTTGTATATATTATAGATGTAGAACCCACTCCATATTCCTTATCCGTATATGGAGAGTTGAAAGATAATACTTGTATGCTTCTACATTCACCTACAGCCCCTCAATAATTTCTAATTTGTTCATTTCTTTCAAAAGCGTATAGAGCACCTTTGGGAAGAAATCGTGGCTATAAGAGTTTGCAATCATTCCTTGAAAATTGCCTGACTGAGACTCATTTTATTGACTAAAAAGGTATTTTTTGAAAAAAAAGCAATATATATTGATAAATTAATAAAAATCATGGTAAATAATTAAAAATCCGCCCAGGCAGATCGATAGAGAAATCAAAAACGATGATTATAAAAAAAAATAGTGAGATTCCTTGAAAATTGCGTGACTGAGGCTCATTTTATTGCTTAAAAAGGTGTTTTTTGGACAACAAGCAATATATATTGATAAATTAGTAAAAATCATGGTAAGTAATCAAAAATCCGCTCAGACAGATCGATAGAGAAATCAAGAACGAAGATTTAAAAAAAAAATACTGAGATTCCTCGAAAATTGCGGCCAGAAAATTAATTTGGATTACGTATTGTCGCCATGGTGCGGCGGTAGCCAACCGACTTCGTTTTGAGGCGACATTGTGCTTAAATTGGGCAATCTTCAATTCTCTGAGCCGGATAAAATTGCTGATGCATTTGCCGGCTTCTTTGGGAGTGTATATAGTGCGCCGTCAGATCGCGTCCCCAAAAACGATGTCTTCACCTCTAATTTATGTATCGCTCTTGATTGTTTGCCAGAGCAAACTATACTAACGAAATTGAAAGGATTGAGAGATAAACTTACTTGTGGCCCTGATAATATTCCCAGCTTTATTGTGAACGATTGTGCTCATGCTTTGTTGTTACCTTTATTTTATATATTGAATTTGTCTCTAAAAACGAACAGATTTCCTGACGTATGGAAGAAGGCCAAAATCATTCCCGTATTTAAAAAGGGTGACGCAAATGATATATTTAATTATAGACCGGTATCTTTATTACCGATATTCGCCAAAGTCTTTGAGATGTCAGTATATCAGTGTATTTTTGCACAGGTTAAAAGCCTGATTTCTGTAAATCAACATGTTTTTTTTTAGCAAGCGTAGTACAATAAGTAATTTGGCTTGTTTTGCTCAATTTACAGGCAATGCTTTGGACAAACAAATGCAGGTTGATGCTGTATACAATGATTTCTCGAAGGCCTTTGATGGGGTTGACCATTCCATATGTCTACATACGCTGGATAGACTGGGTTTCAGCAATAACCTAATTACTTTTTTCGAGTAATATTTGTGTAACCGCTTACAGTACGTCTACATTCGTGGACATAAATCCTCAACGTTTAGTGCCACAAGTGGTTCACCACAGGATAGCAACCTTGCACCTTTAATTTTTTCACTCTTCAATAACAACATTGGCTATAACATAACTAGTAATTTTCTTTTGTTTGCCGACGACCTAAAGCTTTTCCGCACCATAAGAGACTCTAGTGATTGCCTTTCATTGCAACATGATATGGAGTCGTTACAGCAATGGTGTGAGTTAAATAGGCTGCCATTGAATGCCGGTAAGTGCTTTTTGACTTACTCGAATAAATTTAGCACCATTGACTTCCAGTATAAGTTAGATAATGAAGATATTACACGTTGTAACACCTTCAAGGACCTTAAAATTATTTTTGATCCTAAACTTTCATTTGCCTATCATATTAATTGGATCTGCACTACTGCGATGAGGACGTTGGGTTTCATAATACGTTATTCGAGTGGTTTTCATAACAGTAAAACATTAAAAACTTTATATTCCAGCTATGTGCTTTCACGCCTTCAATATGGTGCAATTGTTTGGAATCCAATACACGCTAAGTATATCAAACAGGTAGAGAATGTTCAAAGAAAGTTTGCCAAATTTCTTATATTAAAATATGATGGTGTGTACCCTGATAGGGGTGTCGATGAGGTCATTATAACTGAACGTTTTCATCTACCTTTATTGACGAATCGAAGAAATTACCATCTGGTCTGTTTTCTTATAAAATTATGTAAATCTCTTATTGACTCTCCTGACTCACTATTTCAAGTAAACTTTCACAATCCTAATAGATTGGTAAGAACCTCTCCTATTTTCTATTTACCTACTGCATCAACTAATTTTCTCATCAAAACACCATTGTTTCAAGAGTTTTTTCAACAGTACTTGTAACGACATTGACGTAAACAACCTGTCATTTGCGCAATTTGCCAAATGCTTAAAAAATAAATTGTTGCATGTATAGGTATTTATTCCAAGTGTATCATTTTAATTTTAATTTTCCAGTCTTATTTAATTTCTATGTGATTTTTATGTTATCTGTCTCTTTTGTTCTATGCTAGTACTTTACTTTTCTTTTTTATCTCTATCTCCTTTGTATTATGTTATTTATGCTTAATTGTCTTGTAAATGGTATATCAAACACTAAAGATTATTATTAATATTATTTTGGTCCATGTGTCTGTCGTTCTGTAGCATGGTTATATTTTCGGAGGTTCAGGTTAGCTTTGTAGACTATGGTATACTAAAAGCTTAAAACTAAGTTAAACACAGAGGTGTCCATTTTAATTTTTTAGGTTCAGAATCAAAAGGTGCTTCTACTGATAAAGCACAACTTAGTGAAAAATGGAAAACAGACTTTAATAGAGTGACTACTTATAAAGACCATAATTGTTTATTTAAAAGCACTGAAACCTCGGGATATTCAGTACTAAGTAACGTGGCTACTAGAATGAGTAAAAAGAAAAAGAAGGCGTTTTATTTATCAAGATCCAAATCAGATATGTCTATAAAAACTATAAAAAATAAATACAAACGTATCTCAACTAGCAGAGAGTCAAAAGATTTTTCAAACGATATAGTAAATCAGAATGATAATAATTTTAACAACAAAAAAGAAGTAAGCTACAATAGTATTGTTAAATTAGTTTCGTCGAGAGTAATTCTAAATTATTTTTCGAAAATGTTGTATAAAATGATTGTAACAGATATCTTAAAAGATAAGAAACTGGAAAATATATTAGAAAATAAAAATACTCAAGAGACTTGTGTTCAAGTGGTAGGAAATAAAAGTAAGTGATGTTAATTACACAGGCCGACATGATTTTTATTATCTAAAATTTGTTAATTTTTTTACTAATTCGGTGACACTGTTTACAAATTGCCACTCGTTTTATCGTATCCTATCAGGTTTTAAAGAAAATCCATATAGTGGTAATTTTCACTTTTTTCATAAAAATAATTCAAACTACAGTAGAACCCCGATTAACCGAGTCGCGATTATCCGAGCTCCGGATTAACCGAGCCAATTTAAGAACCTGATTATCCGAGGTACGCGCGTCTATGCTGCGTATTAACCGAGCTTCTAAAATATGTATGTACATATTTCCATTTAAAATCATCGGGGCCATCGGGGAATCCCCCTGGTCCGTGTGAGGGGTTCCCCTATTTATGTTTTTGGACTCTTTCAGCATGTAAATTTGCGTGGATGCAGTGCGTTTACTGCGGAGAAGTACGAGTATACTCACATAATTTATTTGGTTGGAGTTCTGGTAGTTAAGTGTAATTAATACGAACTGCTTTGTTTGAATTTTTGTTTTTCGTATTATAATGGAGCAAAACAAACGTAAAAGAATCGTTGTTCCTATTGAAGAAAAATTAAAAGCCATCAGAAGAATTGAAGCAAGAGAGACAATTAAAGTTGTTGCACGAGATTATGGAGTAGGTGAGGTAACAGTTGGAGATTGGAAAAGAAACCGCACAAAAATAGAAGAGTGGTGTATAAATCAAGCCTCCTCGTCGAAGAAAATCAATGAAAACCGGCGACTATGAAAAGGTTAACGAAGCTTTATTCATATGGTTTAACCAACAGACATCAAAAGGTGTGTCTCCGGTGGCGTCTTCCTATTAAAGCAATTTTATTAATGGATAATGCCCCCTCTCACTCTGGAGAAGGACTTCATGTGGGCGAAATTGTTGTAAAATTTTTTCCTCCAAATGTAACCAGCATAATGCAACCAATGGATCAAGGCATCCTCGAAAACATTAAAAAAAATTATAGGCGTTTATATCTTGAACATCTGTTAGACTACACAGAAATTGAGGATATTATCAATGGGATGAGAAAGGTTACACTGAAAAATGTTATTTACTGGGTAAGTCAAGCTTGGGATTCTGTGCGTACTACCACTATTCAAAAATCTTGGTCAAAAGTTATTGATTTTGAGGAGTATAATGACAGTGAAGATGATACTCCATTAAATGAAATAGCTTTGAAATTGAGAAGCCATGGAGAAATGTCCTGTTCAAATTTTGACAGCGAGATAGAAGAAAATGAAAAAAGTTTATTTGAATTAATGCAAAAATTAAAAGGTTGCGAAAATATGACAAGAGAAGATGTTGTTGAATGGATTACAGCAGATGATTTAGAAGAAGAAATGAGTATTGAAGAAATAACGAATGCCTTTCAGCAAACCGAAAAATCAGATGACGTAGCGGCGGTGGATGAACAGTCTCCCACTAAGATCTCTCATCAAGAAGGTTTTGCTTCTTGCTTTGAGGTATATCGAACAACAACCAGAGGCAACCCCAGCGGATTTGCTTCTTCTTAATAGATGGAGAAACATTGCAGCGTGAAAAAGAAGATGCAATATGAAACACAAGCGCATAGATACCTATTTTCCTGTTTTATAATGTATGTACCTGTTTATAAGTTAAAAACGTTAATAGATCGGTTTAAAGTATTGATTATCCGAGTTTTCAGTTATCCGAGGAGGGTGCCCCCCACGTTACCTCGGATAACCGGGGTTCTACTGTATTAAGTTTTGGCACATTTTCCACGAGTTATGCTACCTCTGGTGAGAAAGCATGTTAGTTACGAGAGCAACAACACTCATTCGTAAGACCGGTGTACTAGAATAAGTCGTTATATTGACTTTGTTTATAAAATTTATACTGAGATTAAAGTGTTTATTTTGATAAAGCGTTAACGTTTTTATTTTGGTAATTATTCAATCGTATTAATAGTTTGAGTTTGAACAATATTTAAAAAAAAGCCTTCAAAAAGTGTAAAAATTGTTTGGATATATTTTGTTATTTCGAAACAGAAACAAAAAATTTCTGATTTTGTCAAAGTGCGTATAATGCTTATTTTGGCTTGAGTATTGAGCTCAAATCGTGTACTATTTACGAGGCTGGTTTGAAAAGTCCGTGCAAAAATAAAAACTACTTATGTGTTTGGGGTAAACCTTTTTTATTTTTCGACATAGTCTCCTTTTAGGCTTATACACTTCGTCCAACGATGTTCTAGTTTGTTAATCCCTTCCGAATAATAGGATGTGTCCAAGTCTGCAAAAAAATATCCATTAGTGTCTGCAATCACCTCCTCGTTTGAATAAAATCTTTGTCCCGCCAGCCATTTCTTCAAATTGGGGAACAAATAGTAGTCCGAGGGAGCCAAGTCTGGAGAATAGGGGGGATGTGAAACGAGTTGGAATCCTATTTCCATTAATTTTGCGACCACAACTGCTGAGGTGTGTGCTGGTGCGTTGTCGTGATGGAAAAGGACTTTCTTGTGGGCCAATCGCGGGCGTTTTTCTTGCAGCTCGGTTTTCAAACGGTCCAATAACGATGAATAATATTCACCTGTAATAGTTTTACCCTTTTCCAGATAGTCGATGAGGATTATCCCTTGCGAATCCCAAAAGACAGTCGCCATAACCTTTCCGGCCGAAGGAACGGTCTTCGCCTTTTTTGGTGCAGATTCCCCCTTGGTAACCCATTGTTTAGATTGTTGTTTGGTCTCAGGAGTATAGTAATGTATCCATGTTTCATCCACAGTGACGAAACGACGCTTAAAGTCCTCCGGATTCTTCTGGAAGAGCTGCAAACCATCCTTGCAACACTTCAAACGATTCCGTTTTTGGTCAAGCGTGAGCAATCGCGGCACCCATCTTGCGGATAGCTTTCTCATGTTCAAATGTTTATGCAAAATATTATGTACCCATTCAGTCGAGATGCCCACAGCACTAGCAATCTCACGCACCTTAACTCTTCTGTCATCCATCACCATATCATGGATTTGATCAATGATTTCTGGAGTCGTAACCTCCACAGGCCGTCCAGAACGTTCAGCGTCACTTGTGCCCATATGGCCAGTCTGAAAATTTTGAAACCACTTATAAACTGTTCTAATCGAAGGTGCAGAGTCACCATAATGTTTATCAAGCTTCTCTTTAGTCTCCTGAGGCGTTTTGCCTTTCATAAAGTAATGTTTAATCACCACACGAAATTCTTTTTCGTCCATTTCTTGAAAATCACTCGACTTCCTTGATTCACACGAATGCCAAACACAAAGAAATAGACCAATATGGCTGAAACTTGGTGTGCGTTCATTCAAGAGATGCTACTAACTAATGACCTCGATACGCGCCGGTGGTGCCATCTCTCGGACTTTGCACGGACTCGTATTTTGTTATTTTGAAACAGAAATAAAAAATTACTGATTTTGTCAAAAGTGCGTATTATGCTTATTTTGGCTTGAGTATTGAGCTCAAATCGTGAACTCCACAAATAGTGTACTATTTATGTCGAACAATTAAGAGAGTGGGCAAAACACGGAAAAAAATCTTTGCGTTTTGGTAGGCCTATGATGTGGAGGGAGCCGACTAACCATATTGATGATTGTTACTTTTGTTGTACCGATGTAAAAGGTTATAACGCAAAAAATAAAAATAAAATAGTATACCCAACTGTGAACTCAGCTACACGCTCAATTCCACATGGTCCAGAGATTTCTATACCACTTCCATTTTCAGTCTCTGATCTCAGTTCAACATCATCGGAACCAAGTATACGTCAAGAGTCAATGGAAGTTTTTGACCCAGATACGAATCAGCTACAGTTATTCACACGAGGAGAATTAAATGACTTGACAATAGACTTAGGCCTTTCAAAAGATGCTGCTCAACTCCTTGGATCTAAACTATATTCGAAACACCATTAGCTCCTGGAACACAATTTGTTTGGTATAGAAAACGTGAAACGGAAGTTGTACCTTATTTCTCTCAAGAAGGATCATTAGCTTATTGTAATAATATTCCTGCTGTTACTGAAAACCTGGGTGCAGAATGTTATGGTCTTTTAACATCATCAAACTTTCATACGATTTGTCAAAATTAAATTTAAAAGGGGTTCTTTTACATACCTCCAATCAATATGCTTCTATGCCTATGGCTCATTCTGTTCATTTAAAGGAGACTTATGAAAATTTGGAAATAATCAATAAAATTCAGTATCAAAATCACGTTTGGCAGCTTTGCAGAGATCTTAAAATTATATCTTAACAATCAGGATATGCAAAATATCCTTGTCTTTTTTTATGTGTGTGTGATAGTAGAGGACGACAACTACACTACATAAAAAGAACAATGGACTCCTCGGGATAAGCTTAAACCTGGAACCAAAAATATATTACGAAAAAATTTAATAATAATTAATAAGAAGGAATTTTTGTTGGACCACAAATCAAATCCTTGATGAATGATAAGGAATTTGAAGCGACAAGGATTGTTACTAAATTAGAAGCTTGGCTTGCGTTCAAAAATGTTTACTTGTATTCCTTGCACATTTCTATATTTAAAATGTATTTTGACCTCTCTAACCTGAATTTCTGTAACTCGAAAATCACATAATTCAAAATCAATAACTTGCTCCAGTAACACATCAGTCTCTATAATTCGAATTTTCAGGCACAAAATAAACTTTTTGCACGTTAAAAGATGGAGACACCACTGCGCCTTCGCGTGCGGTGTTCAAGATTCGTGGAGTTGAGTTGCACTGTCGTTTACCCTCCGCGTGGGTTTTGCGGAAACCTCCGAAGCACGACGGGATCTACTGATTTCCGTTGTAAATAACTAATTTAATTTAGATTGATATAGTGTGTTGGTAATATATCGCCGTCGCGGAAATTTAAGAGTTTCGCTATCGAAAAAAGATTGAAATCTTAAAAAAAAGTGAAAAGTGCAATTAAAAAAAAAGGCTATTGCTAAAGAATATGAAATACCGCAAAGTACTTTGCCAACCATTATCAAGAATAAGACAGCAATATTACAGTTTGCTGCAGAAATTAAGAATCGGGCTAATTTTAAGCGAAATACACAATTAACACAAAATGATGAAATGGTTTGAATCTACTAGAAGAGAGAATTTGCCCATATCAGGCAGCAAAAGGCACTAAGTTTTTTTTATCATCGACTAAAGGAAAGAGCTAAGCAAGGAATATTTCTTCTTCTTCGTCAAAAATAGCATCTTCTGGAACAACATCGAAGAATCCGGCCTTGAAAAAACTTTTTTTAATCGTAGCTGGAAAAAGATTTTTTCACGCAGTTGTAATCTATATTAGTGCATTCGTTAAATTTATTCTTTGATCAGATTTTTCAAAATCGCAATAACTGTCAACAAACGTAAGTAGTCTTTTGATCAAAAATTTTCGATATATCATCTTAAAATTTTAAATTATTTCTTAGTCTAAAGGCTGACAATATGAGGTGTATTTGGTGGCAAAAAAAAAACAGGTTAAAATTTTCTAGTGGCACTTCAGAATGGGAGTTAGCATTGCCCAAGAAAAGCAGCACTTTTCTATTTTGTTTCTTCATTTTATTATCAAATATGTTATATGGAGCCATCTGGTCATAATTTCTGATGTCATTCGGGCCTTTTTGTTAGATTCCCATTCTAAGGGTAACTTGTCAACATGACTACCTTTAAAACAACAACGATTTTTACTTTTCCAAATTATTAACGGATTTCCTTTTTCTTCTTCCATATTTGCACACAGTAAAATAGTTAATCGCTGTTTTGCTACCTTCTTTCCTGCACATTTATCGTTTTTTTAAAGCGTATACATCTCGTAGAGAATAATCTTTTAAAATTAGCGGTAATGTAGTTTTTCAGGCCTCTATATCTTTCAAATTTACATCTGCGGACTCACCAGAAACTGACTTAAAAGTAATATTGTGCCGTTTACAGAAACTTTCCAACCACCCATTTGATGCAGCGAAATTTTCCACTTTCAAGTTGCTTGACGCCTCCAGTGCTTTTTGTTTGAGTAGTGGTCCAGATATTTGAACTGCTTTATACCTGGCCTTGCAAAACCAATTGTAGACAACTGGATCCACTGCTAATCCTGCTGCCCTCTTCAAACACCTTTTTAGTTCACTTTTATTTTTTAATATATCGAGAATTTGCGTTTTTTCAACCTCGAACTTTTCAGCCAGTTTTCGCGAACTTAACGCAAACTTTTCGCTTTCAGCGATGATAATAATTTTATCTTTTAGTGACAAACGTTTTCGATTCAGCGACATATTCAGTACGAAGACAACTTTAAAATAATGGAATAAACAGAAAACTTCAAATTTTAATCAGATAATTTTGTCAACAATAATGGGTATTTCCTTGAATAAATTGCCCAGTTACAGTAGTACTAAAAGGTTCAAGGCCCATAAAAATAATTAGTATGTCATAAAACCCTTCGGCCAGCCCGGTCGTTATTACCAGGTAAATTTTTAAGGAAATAAGCCATTACAATTTCGGTTTAACTGGCCGTAGCCGTTTAATACAAGTGGCCGTAATTAACAGGTTTTTATATACGGGAATTTATATGCAATAGGTTTTGGGAAGCTTAATACTGTCCGTTACCACAGGTGGCCGCTTATGATAGGTGGCCGTTAACACAGGTTTCACCGTAATAAGATAGGGGGAGTTTTCTGCTTTTCCAAATCATGCTTAGCTCACTAGTTTTTTACTATCCTATTTTTGTAGGTTTGCATGAACTATATAAATATAAAAGTCTGTCAGATAAAAGTAATATACAGTCCGATTTGAGAGTTCAAGAGCTCGATGTAAATACTTCCTACCACGACTTAAAGGCCCAATCGTGTATTTTGATTACCAAGAAAGCAAACAAAAAGAATAGTGTTATTATAAACAATTTGGAAATTCAAACTTCGATCTTATTTGGTCACACTAAGCAATGCCAAACATCTACCTCTTTGTTAGCTTACTTTATTAAGCCAAATATCAAATCACAAGATGCTTATATCCACGAAAAACGACATTTTCAAAAAATCAACGGCAGTGAAGGTTTAACTGGAATTCGCAATAGCTGCGACCGACTTGAAAAATTTATTGTCATTTTTAAAAGTGAAGATTCTTTAAAATCCAATGTTTCTGAAGATTTAGATTTTCTTTCTTCGACTTTTAGGCGCAGCCAAATATCATTTGCTAGCTCGAAAGAGAATATTATTAGCAATTCATTGCTTAAGTTAAAAGAAACTTTAGAACAATACGAAAATATTAAAAAAGAAATAACTCATGGATCTTTACAAGAAGCGAATATTAATCCGATCGAATATTTTGTATATCAGATGTGCGCTTGTAATAAATTTAATAAGAAACCGTCAATTATGAATAGACTCTTGGACAAAAGCAAGAAAATTTTTTCATCTGTGGGACAAGATATCGGTATTACACTCAAAAATAAAAGTGGAGTATTTAAGAGGTCTTCGACAGGTAAGTTACAAAATTTAAATTTTGATGGCTGAATATTATGAATTAACTGAATATCTAAGAAAAAAATAAACTAACATTTTTAGTGTTCCGTACGGAACACTCGATTTTCTCTGAAATTATTTGACATAGAAAGTTGAAATTTGTCGAAAATACAGAAATTGATGGCTCTTAGTGCAGTAAAAAAGCGTTTGAAATTGCACAGGTTGAATACCGCAATATTATGATTTTATCCTCTCTGGGGTATTACCAGGAGTATTGTCCTGAGTTTTGGACCTCGATAAACTTGTGCTCTTTTGTTTATAAACAATTGAAGTTTTCAAAATGCGTTTTTTGAGCTTAAAATGTGAATAACTCCGGTTATATAAGTCGGATCGAGACGAAAAAACACCAAACTGTTCATAATAAAATTTCTAATAAATCTTCATTAGCTAGACACCAAAAAGGCTTCTGGCGCTGACGGAATACCTGCCATAGTTCTTAAAAACTGTACGAGAGAACTAACACCAGTTTTCTGTAGACTTTTCAACCTATCCTACAGAAAGAGAATATTTCCTCCCTGCTGGAAATGTGCTACAGTTCAGCCGATACCTAAAAAAGGCAAGAAGACCTTGCCAAATAACTACCGACCAATCGCATTGCTTTCAATAATATCGAAAGTCATGGAAAAGGCTATCAATCAGCATCTTCTAAAATACCTTGAAGGATTCAACATTATTAGCAATCACCAATATGGCTTTCGTAAAAATAGATCAACAGGAGATCTTCTGACTTATGTAACACATGTTTGGAACGATGCAATTGAACACTTTGGAGAATCTCGAGCGGTTGCTCTTGACATATCCAAGGCATTCGACCGTGTTTGGCACGATGGACTGTTGGCTATGCTAAGCTTTTGTGGTATGTCTGAAAAGTTCTGTTTGTGGCTCTCATATTTCCTCAGAGAGCGTTCTTTACGAGTGGCAGTCGACGGATTTCTTTCTCACACCTTCACTATCAACGCCGGTGTACCCCAAGGCTCCATACTGTCCCCTACTCTCTTTCTCATTTACATTAACGATCTGCTGGAAAAGACCGAGAATCCAATCTACAGCTTTGCAGATGACAGTACACTTATCTCTTCATTCACTTTGAACGCTCGGACATCGGCTACTCAGACGAATATCCGCAGACAGCAGGAAGTCATTCAACTTAACAAAGACCTGGAAGAAATTCTATCTTGGGGGGTGACAGTAACCAAGTGGAATTTAACGCTACAAAAACCCAGGCGGCAGTTTTTTCTAAAAAAGTTAACGTTGCTGAACCAGACATAGTTATGTCGGGGCACTCCATTCCTCTAACATCGTCACTCAATTTGTTGGGCGTTGGTTTGAGAGCAAATATGTCCTGGCATGAACATGTTGCAGGCATAGCAAAGAGAGCTTCTCAAAAGTTGGGAATATTATTTTGAACCAGAAAGCTTTACACTCCACAACAACTATTAATTCTTTACAAAGCTCAAATTCGACCAACTATGGAATACTGCTCCCATGTTTGGAGCTCCGCTCCCAAACATACACTGCATTTGTTGGATTCTATTCAGAGAAGAGCTGTTCGTTTGATTGGAGACCCGGAACTGACCGTCGGCCTTGATTCGCTGGAACATCGAAGAACGGTTGGCGACTTGAGCCTATTCTACAAGTACTTTCATGGAAAGTGTTCGAAGGATGTGGCCCGTTTAATTCCTCCCAGAGCGGTGCATGTTAGAAGTACACGTCGCGCTAATTCTTCACATCCGTATGAGGTTCAGCTTGTTACTCCTCGTACAACGCTTTTCAAGCAGTCTTTTATATGGAGAACATCATCCCTTTGGAATAATTTGCCCAGGACTGTGTTTCCCACCGAGTACAATCTACAGCGATTCAAGAACAACGTGAATCGCTTTCTCCGCACACGTGTCGCTCCTGTAGCGCTTTAGGGACTTCTTCCCTGCAGCATGTGTGCTAGACCCATAAAAAAAAAATAGCTTTAAGTCGCTCAAGTGCGTACATAACCTACAAAATTGAAAAAACCGGCAAAAAAACTGTTTGTTTTTCATTTTATTCTACAGGTTGACTAAGTGATCGGCTTGAAACTTTCAGAATATATTCCTTGTGCTATAGCAATAATATCCTGAGATTTGGGCGCAATTTTATGCCATTTGGTCCAAAATGAATCTTTTTTTTTCAAAATTTAGGTCTCGACGTCAGCTTTCCCATGCCATTAAGATTTTTTTTATTTTTTTGTTTATTAATCAAATAAAAACATTTTGAAAAAAAAACATTGAAAATTTGTTATCAAATCTGGTAGATAATGGCGAGACCTTTATTAAAAAAAAAATATTTTTGTTGATATTTTTTTATTTCAAAATGACCCAAAAAAACGCAATTGTTATTATTTGATTAATAAAAAAGCGGTTAGAGTCCAAAAAAAAAAAAAATTTTAATGGCATCGGAAAGCTGGACATTGAGACCTAAATTTTGAAAAAAAAATCCATTTTGGACCAAATGGTATAAAATGGTGGGCAATTCAAATTTTAAATAACAAATTCAATTGTGTCTACTGGAGTCATCATTTTTGCACCAAAATTTCAGGATATTTTTGTTATAATAAAAGGCATATTTTCTGAAAGTTTTAGGTCGATCAGTGCACTTAGTCGACCTGTACAATAAAATGAAAGAAACCACAAAAAAAAAAAAAAAAAAAAAACAGTTTTTTGCCTGTTTTTCAATTTTGTAGGTTTTGTACCCACTTGAGCGACTTAAAACTAACGAGGATTTGTTGGAAATTTCATTACGAAGAGTTTTTTTGTCTCGATTCGACCTATATAACCGGACTTACTCACATTTTAAAAGCAAAAACCGCGTTTTGAAAACTTCAATTATTTATAAACAAGAGAGCAAGTTTTTTGACGTCCAAAACTCAGGACAATACTCCTGGTAATATCCCAGAGAGGATAAAATCATTACATTGCTGTATCTAAACTACGCCTATCTCATCATTAGTTTGACCTTTTTTTTACTGCACTACCTGTAGTTTTGAAAATTTTGACTTAAGTGATTACATTTTGAGGGTGAAATCGAAAGTGAAAAAAAAAATTTCCAGCTCATTGGGTTGGGTGTCAAATGAAAGCTTGTAAAAACGCGAGCTCAAAAATATATATGACGTAATACTTGAGCACACTTTTCTTTGTACGTGTATTTTAAAAAATTACCAAAGACCCCCTGTCCACCCACCCTATCTCGAAAAGAACTGGTCAAAAATTTTGAAAAAATTCTGGAGTAGTCTCCATAAAGAGTAGATTGAGTCAAAATTATTACGAGTGCATTACGTTTGGTAATTTATCTGGTATAAAAAATCTATTTGCCCGCCAAAATGGTGACTGTTTATTTCGTCGAAAATTGTGAATTGAACCGGGATTGGTAACTACTGCTTTAAGCGTTAGGTACCGAGATAGAATAATTTTATCTTATTTGTTTATAATTAAACAAATACTTAGGTAGAAAATATTTGTTTTAAACTTTTACCACTAGATTCTAGATTGAGTTAGATTGACTATTAGCTAGCTATTATGCAATGACTATTATACAGTATTGACTAAGAAAAAAGCTGAAAAGTTTTTGGTCTAGCTACTTAAAACACATTTTTTTTGCCAAATTCTACTTTATTTATCAATATAGTCTCCTTCAAGAGCGATACAATCAGTCCAACGCTTTTCTAACATTTCTATACCTTTTTTGTAGAAGGATTTGTCATTTCCTTCAAAATGGGCCTCAGTTTCGACGATAACTTCTTTATTAGAGCCAAATCTCTTTCCTGTGAGCATTTTTCTGAGATTTGCGAATAGATAATAGTGGCTGGGGGCCAAATCTGGAATATACGGTGGATAAGGAAGCAATTCGAACTTAATTCGTGCAATTTTGCCATCGTAACTATTAACTTGTGGCACGGTGCACTGTCTTGATGAAAGAGCACTTTTTTTTGTTCATTTGGGGCCGTTTCTTTGGCATTTCTGCCTTCAAACGCACCAATAACTTTATATAATATTCGCTATTGATAGTTTTTCCTTCTCAGCATAGTCGATCAAAATTATTCCATGCGCATCCTAAAATACAGAGGCCAAAACTTTCCCAGCCGACTGTTGTGTCTTTAGTCGCTTCGGGCGGCTTTCACCGGCTGCTGTCCACTCAGCTGACTGCCGATTTCATTGCGGTGTGTAGTCGTTGATCCATGTTTCATTCCTTGTCACATATCGCATGAAAAATCCTTTTTATTGCGTTTAAACAGGTCCAAACAGCGCTTACAATTATCAGCACGTTGTTGTTTTTGGCCCACCGTGAGCAAACGTGATACCCATTTCGAACAGAGCTTTCTCATGCCTAAATGTTCAGGCAAAATATGATCAACACGTTCTTTTGATATCTTTAGGTTGTCAGCTATCTCACGCACTTTCACTTTACGGTCATCCAAAACAATTTTGTGGATATTTTTTAGGTTTTCCGGTGTAACCACCTCATTTGGGCGTCCAGAGCGTTCAGCATCATTTGTATCTGTACGACCGCATTCAAATTCAGCATACCAGTAAATGATGAGTGACTTTCCAGGAGCAGAGTCCCCGGAACACTTATCAAGTCATTGCTTTGCTTGAATGGTGTTTTTTGCCAATCAAAAAATAGTGTTTAATCAACACACGAAATCCGATTTTTTCTATTGTTTTGAAAATATCAAAAGTAGCGTCACTAAAACCACTGTAACTTGTAACGTAATCGTCGTTGGTACTTCCTAAAAATCATATGGGTTTTTTGAAAAGGGCGACATCTATGTGTCGGACCAAGAACTTTTCAGCCTACGTGTTACGTGTCATATGGAGCTTTTTGTCTTATTCTAGTTGGTCTGATTAGCCTGTGGAGTCAGTATCTGACTAGACATGCTTGTAGTCTGCGCTTTTATTGAAAACTCATTTGGGGTGTGTTTTGTGAAGTCACTGATCTTGTACTGATTTTGTACTTCTGTAACAAAATTTTTTATTTCAAAGGTAATCACAGTACTACGTGTTACGTGTCACTAATTGCGCAAGTCTAACTTGCACTTGACCGGTTTTTTCATTATGGATGATTTTTTCCAGATGATTCCCATAATGAAAATGGGCATTTGTTAGACAGCATAGTGATCAGATGTACTATCGATTTATGTTATGTACCTTTTTCCTATAAATTTCCATTTATCTGTCAGTAGCTTGTCGCCGGCCCTTGACTAGTATGATTTGTTTAGTTTGATAGCACAGCCCCACAAAAAAAAAGTGGGGTATACTTTTGAAGCGATATATCAGATCCGTCGTATTTTTGCCCGCTGATCACGAATCTGACGTCAGAATATCGCCATCACATCTCAATTTTTTTTCTAACCTCAAAAAATTGGTAAAAATTAGTAAAAATTAAGAAAAATATACTCCTAAAAAATTGATTCAAGCTTTTTCATGAATCCAAAGATGTATTAATATGTATTCGGACACGCTAAGCTAATATTCATCGGTTGGATTGAGCCATACAGTTCTGTTTTCTTTCTAACCTCAATAAATCAGACAGATATAGTGCTTCTCGAATGCAAAAACGAATTCAAATTAAAATTCAACCGATTCTTACCAAATTTGGTACACGGGTTTTTTTTGGGTTGCTGATCATGAATCTGAGGTCGGATTTGCAAAATTCAAAATTGCGGATCCAAGATGGCGGACAAAATTTTTGAAAACCAACCGATTCCTACCAAATTTGGTATACAGTTGGGGAATCCTCATACCTGATACTCTTAAACCCTAAACCCTGAAACCTTAGACTCCCACACCCTGTAACCTCAAAAAATAGACCTCAATAACCCTGTAACTTTAAAAATGAGACCCAATAAACTCAAAACCAGGACTTTTAAACCATATACTCTCAAATAGTAGACCCTTAAGCCCTAGAATTGCGAAGGTTAGACCTGCGCCTAGCTTTCCTTTTTTTGGCTGTATCTTGTTCTTTTTTCCGCGAATGACCTATTCAAAGGCTTTCTGCCCAAACGCTTTTGAGGACTTGTTTTTCTTTTTAGCGACCAGCAATAGTCCGCTAGCATATGGTCATCCCATCGTCCTTGATACCGATTTTCTATGATTTTCAGATCTTGGTGAAAACGTTCCCCTTGCTCCTCACTGTAGTCACCAAGATTATCTGGGAAATCATCGATGTGGGAGTCCAGGAAATGTAATTTTAGATTCATTAAGCAACCTAATGTTTGAAAATTTTTTACCATTTTCTCGACTATTTCTTTGTACTTAGGACTTTTATTATTTCCCAAAAAGTTTGTTGTGACTTCTTTAAAACTAAGCCAAGCAGCTTTTTCAACTTTAATCATTTTAGTAACAAATAATGAATCTTGAAACAATTTTCTTATTTGTGGCCCGTCAAATACGCCTGCCTTAATTTTAGCTTCAGAAAATTTCGGAAATTTTTTATGCAAATATTTGAAACATGGGCCGTTTGTATCTAATGCTCTCGTGAATTGCTTCATAAGTCCAAGCTTAATGTGAAGCGGGGAAATAAGAACTTTTCCTGGATCTACCAATGGCGGAAACAATACATTATTTTCACCAGGAGTGACCGATTCTCTTGTTGGCCAAATTTTTTTCTTATAATGACGTTCCCTGTCTCTGCTATTCCACAGACATTTATAACAGGGATAAAGTGTAAACCCTGACTGTTGGCCAAGCAATTTTCAGATCTCCACAAATTTTCCAGTTTGATCAGCATATTTTATTTTTATCAAAAGCTGCTTCATTTTTTCATATTGCTCTTCCATAACTGTGGAATGAGCAATCGGAATGGGAGCGTAAACGTTGGTATTATGCAGCAAAACTGCCTTAATGCTCCGTTTAGAAGAATCAATGAACAGTCTCCATTCTTCAGGATCGTATGAGTTATTTTGAAATTCATCCATTAGACCTTTTACATCGGTACAATATGAAAGTGACAATTCCTCGTCCATTGTGAAATATTTTCGAAATTCTTCATCTCTGTTTCTATAATAAGAAATCGTAGCTTCTGGCTTAAGTAAATGTCTTTTCTTTAAAAAGGAAGCAAGATGCTCTGAACCAGCTTTGGATAAGCCAAAATCTCTGACTAGATCACTAAGTTCTAACCGTGATACGAGTATTGGTTCTGGTTTACGGTTGTATGGTAGAAATTCTTTATCTGTGTCACTAGTATATGATAGGTTGTCACTAGAACATTCATTAGTAACAGTGTTTGAATCTTTTTCGACAGTCTCAATGTTTTCGGCATGAACAGATAAGGTGAAATCATTTGTTTCCATAACATCAGCATCAAGTGGTTCAGGAGGCGGAATTAGTTTAGTTGGTCTTGTTACTGTCGAAACATCGTTATAAGTAATAGTGCTTTTATTTTTTCGGTTATGCCTAGATACAACAATCATACAAAAGTAGCAATCATTTTCACTGTATGGTCTATTCCATATTGCTGGTCTGGAATATTTAATCGCCTTCTTATTGATGTACAACATTATTTTGCAAGAACTGCAAATGATGTGGGGAACCCAATCTGTATCCTGGTGCTGTATTTCAATGTTAAAACAATCCTTATATAAGGTTTTAATCTTATCCGTTATCGGTGACCCCATTTTACTCAATACGTGTTGACAGCAAATATAACAAAATGAATCACTGTTTTTATCGCACTTATGAAAAGTCCTTGAACCGTGAGACCGTTTTCTTGTAGCATTATACTCTACATGAGCCAAGTCACCCACACATGAAGAGCTACGGTCGCTGGATGACGACGGCTGCGGGCCCGCTTTCCCACCCTGACCAACCGCCGATACTGGGTTTCCGAGTCCCTGCATCGTAATTCTCTTTCTTCTACCTGCCATGACGGCATCTAAGCCGTTATCCAGGGACTAGTGGAATAACACCGTTGCTCACCGTCACCACGTGGAGGTGCCCTGGATGCAGGTAGAAGAATAAAAATCGACCGATGAATTTTCTCGGCGTTCAAAATGGCGCGAAAACATCTGCCATCTTGAATTTTGCAAATCCAACCTCAGATTCGTGATCAGCGACCCAAAAAATCCCCGTGTACCAAATTTGGTAAGGATCGGTTGAATTTTAATTTGAATTCGTTTTTGCATTCGAGAAGCACTATATCTGTCTGATTTATTGAGGTTAGAAAAAAAACAGAACTGTATGGCTCAATCCAACCGATGAATATTAGCTTAGCGTGTCCGAATACATATTAATACATCTTTGGATTCATGAAAAAGCTTGAATCAATTTTTTAGGAGTATATTTTTCTTAATTTTTACTAATTTTTACCTATTTTTTGAGGTTAGAAAAAATTGAGATGTGATGGCGATATCAAAGTATACCTCACTTTTTTTTTGTGGGGCTGTGTAGTTAATCATTTTTAAATATGCTTAACTGAGAAAGAATCAGATTGAAGCATTTTTAAGAAATACTGATTCTTGGGATTAGACCATGTCAAATTGCACTAGGCACCTTCACAGATCTTTACTTGTATAACCTCGAACGAGCACAAGTCAAGTAATAATAAAAATAATAATCTTTTTCCACATGTGAAGCAGACCGTAACCCGAGTCTCTATTCATATTTTTACGGACGCTTATGGTTAGAGAGTTAGAGAAGACATGCAAGAACTTTGGTTTCAGTTACATTGACGGTATGACCTGTATGGGGTTGATGTTTATTGCGCAGTTTGATTCTTTTTGACACATTTTTCACGTTCCTTAATTCTGGTTGATATTTTTTCCGTTTCTCCTACATACATCGTACCACACGAGCAGGAAATTTTACAGACACCGTCAGTTTGTACAAGAATTGTGCCTTTTGGTGATCTCAAGCACTGTCCAATTTTCTTAAAAGTGTTAAAAGATTGTGCAAAATATCGGATAATTTCGCTAATTTGTCTATAATACGGTGCTTATAAAGTAAAACTGCACTGTCTACTCGTAGATGTTCTGCTACATGTGGCCAGATACTAAACGTGTCGGCAATATATCTGCTCTAAAATTTTGATTTTAGAAGATCTGAAGTAAAGATACTTTCTTTAAGGATGTTTTGTAGGTATATTAAAAGCGATGGGAATTCTTTGAAAAAATTATATATTATTCTGATAAGTCTCCTGAATCTCCTCAAAAAACTGGAAAATTTTTTACAAGCCCGTTCAAAAGTTATTGCATTTTTTTAGTTGTAACAAATTTACACGTAGTTAAATGGAAAACATGCTATCGGGCCGAATTCAAGTAAAAAAGTATGGAAAATACGATTCGAAAAATTCATAAAATTGTAAACTAGTAGATTAAATATCTGAGAAGCACATAACGAATTAATATTTAGTGGTTTCAATATTATTTTTAGAGGAAAACAATAAAAATGAATAATGATATTTACGGTATAATTGAATGCAGAGTGTAATTCACATTGAAAACGTGGCAACCTCGCAAACAGTTATGGGAAATAAAATTAAACTCGCAAGGCCTATGCGTCTTTCAGACTCAACATACTCCAAAGATAACGCTTCCTTGCATGAAACACACCATAATTGTTTTCCCAAATATTTTAAATTTACTATACGGCATCCTTCGAGTAATTCTTCTTTTTTATCATTTTTATCATTCACTGGTTCTTCTGAATCTTCAGATGCCATAGACTCATCAAACTTACGTTTTTTACGTAGCTCTGTTAGTTGTTGGCCAAGCTGACTTTGCTTGACTTGTTGTAAGTAAACTTTTTCGCTGACTATTTTTCCTTTTCAGCGATTTTTTTTCCGGTTTGCGACATTGTGGTAAATTATAAATAAACACGTTTTCAATTGTACATACAACACTAACCTCGAACGGCATCCATATTATAAATGTAAACAGTCATGCTAGTGCGCAACCTGCACACGCATGCTTTCGTTCTGGATTTAAATAAAATCACAACTACCAACCATTAGAATGTTACGCTGTTGTCACGTTTCACTAGTTGAAAACTAGACTTATTTTATTTAATTTATTTAAAAAAAATCAAATTTATAGTTTTCTGAGGTATTTTTCTGTCTTCTATTTTTTTTTAAGTATATTGAGAAAATTTGTAAAAGTGATTTCTGATGTAAAAATTTTTACGTATTTTTTCTTTTTAAAGTTAAATTCAAGGTACAGTCCCAACCAAAATTTTTTTTATTATTGTTAAAAATATTAAAAATTTCATTGAAAAATTAATTAAAGTCGAACTAATTTTAATAAAAAGTTGATATGAAAAACAAGCTTGTGAAAAAAAGACGTTTTGTTATAATGCCGTATTTTAAAAGATATTGAGAGATATTGGTTTGGTCAGAATTTCAAGTACTTTTGTATCCGATTGTACCTACAAATCATCCTTAAAGGCCTCCATGGAAATATTCACCATTACAGAAGTTACTGGATAATTATGACTGAAGGTTGTTTATAAATATTGACGATAGACATGCTTCTATTAAATCAATCAAAGATGAATCAGTATGATGTCGAAAAAAGCTGGGTATTATAGAAGCTTTTTAACTTGTACTTTTGTGTATAATGTTTCAACGTTAGCAATGACCAGAATATCCCGCTTTATAGTTTTCAGCCTTCCGATAAAATATTGCTAGTGTTTAATAAACCAGTCCGTTTTTCCTGTGAAAAGATTTAAGAGATTGGCAACATATTTACCAATTTGAATCATTAGTGTTCCGTACTTACGGGATCACTTCGGTGTCCGTGTGTCCGTCTGTCTCTCTGTCACGCCCGATTTTCCTCGAAACTACTTGACATAGAAAGTTGAAATTTGGCACAAATATAGGAATTCATGGCCCAGAGTCATGTAATTTTGAAAGATAAAGTTTGACTTCAGATGTTAGTTTTGGGGGGTGATATTGGAAGTGAAAAAACATGTTTCTTGACGATATGGTGGAGGTTTTTGTAATATATTTTTCAGTACATTACTGTTACCGAGTGGCGGGTCGCTCCTGTAGAGAGATATAATTTTATTTTATTTGTCTATAATTAAACAAATATTTAGGTAGTAAATATTTGTTTTACACTTTTATTACTAGATTCTAGATTGAGCTAGAGTGATTTATTGGCTATTAGGTAGCTAAGATACTATAACTATAATATATTTTGGACTAAGTAAAAACGTGAAAATACATATTGGATCTTAAGAAGTCAGGGAGCTAATTTACTTAGCCTAGGGAAAGATTTTATTTTATTTTAAAAGCAATCACCGTACGGAATACTAATTGCGCAGGTCCGGCCGGTTTTTTTTTTTTTATTTTGACAACGATTAGAACATGTAATCTTTTGGTGGGTTTTTATGTTACTACCATGTTGTAACACGTAGGCTCAAAAGTTTTTGATCTAGCTACTTAAAACACGTTCTTTTTTTGCAAAATTCGACTTTATTCATCAATACAGAGCGATACAATCTGTCGAACGCTTTTCTAATATTTCAATTTTTTCTTGTAAAGGATTTGTCTTTACCTTCAAAAGTCTTCAGTTCCGGCGATAACTTTTTCATTGGAGCCAAATCTTTTTTCCGCGAGCATTTTTTTGAGGTCTTTGAATAGATAATAGTCGCTGGGGGTCAAATCTGGAGAATACGGTAGATGAGGAAACAATTCGATCTTCAGTTCATGCAATTTTGCCTTCGTAACCATTGACTTGTGACAGTGCAGTCTTGATGAAAGAACCCTTTTTTCTTGTTCATTTGGGGCCGTTTCTTTGCGATTTCTGCCTTCAAACGCACCAGCAACTTTATATAATATTCCCTATTGATCGTTTTTCCCTTCTCAGCATAGTCGACGAAAATTATTCCATGCGCATCCCAAACTACAGAGGACAAAAACTTCCCAGCCGACTGTTGTGTCTTTGGTCGCTTCGGGTGGCTTTTACCGGCTGCTGTCCACTCAGCTGACTGCCGATTTGATTTCAGTGTGTAGTGGTGGATCCATGTTTCATCTATTGTCACATATCACATGAAAAAAAATCCTTTTTATTGCTCTTAAACAGGTTCAAATAGCGACAGCGCTCAGAATCATCAACACGTTGTTGTTTTTGTTCCACTGTGAGCAAAAGCGGTACCCATTTAGAACAGTGCTTTCTCATGCCCAAATGTTCATGTAAAATATTACCAAAATGTTCTTGTGATATCTTTAGGGGGTCAGTGTTATCCAAAACAATTTTGTGGATTTTTTTGATGTTTTCGGTGTAACCATCTCATTTAGGCGTCCAGAGCGTTCAGCATCATTTGTATCTATGCGACCGTGTTTAAATTCAGCATACCAGTAAATGATGAGTGATTTTCCAGGGGCAGAATCGCCGTAACACTTATCAGACCATTACTTTGATTGAATGGCATTTTTTCCCATGAAAAAACAATGTTTAATCGACACACGAAATTCGACTTTTTCCATTGTTTCGAAAATATCAAAAGTAGCGTCACTAAAACCATTGTAACTTCTAGACAAATCGTCGAAATGTCATGAAATTTTGACACGTATCGTTTGAAGATTGATACTTCCTAATAATAATATGGATGTTTTGAAAAGGGCGACATCTATGTGTCAAACCAAAAACTTTTCAGCTTACGTGTTAGTTTGAATTAAAATTCTTCACAAAATGCAAAATGAGTTTCTGACACCGAATACGACAGAAGAATGAAATTTTGAAGTCACTAATGACCGTGACAATACATACACCCTGTGCAGCTAAATTCTTGTAGTCTCATATATCCGGAGTTAAAAATTAGTACTTTTTTTATTAATTTTCATATGTTTGTATCATATGTCCGCAACTCTGTGGACAATACGATTTCCACCATTAAATTACTAAAGAACATAAAAAGGAATTGAAGTCCCATTACCTCCTACTAACCCAAGCTAATCTTCTGGGGCTTCACTCCATATTTTATTTGCAATATAGGTTGCTTAAGATAGGCATCGAAACTATAAAGTATAAAGTTAGTTGATACATTTGACGTTTCCCCATCTATATCATACCTATGTAACTTGTGCAAGATTTTTGTATTTTTATTGCATGTACCTGCATTTTTATTTATCGAATTTGATTGGATTTTGTGGTATTATAAATGATGTTTCACAGTCTTAATCATACCTGATTGCTTCCATATGACTTTTCCGATATTTTCGTTGTTTGTGTACCAAATTTAGTGCAAATCTGGACGATATGATGTACCTACATATAAAATTAACCTGCAGGAACCTATGAGCTCTTATTATATTCAAGCAATCAAAAAATGACTATGAATCTAGTTCCTCAAATAAGGTAATATCAAGTTGCAAGTTCATTTGCAGAAGCTTACCAAAGATCTGCAATCAATGTAAACGGATTTCAAGCGACTGGAATTTGGCCCATGGACAAAAACGTCTTTCCCGAACATTTATTTAAAGCAGCTGATAATATAAATACTTTCTCTCTCTCTCTCTTTGAAACAAACTCAAGAAATGAAAGCACATCGATCTTACAAGACGCTTCTAATATTATCAATAATGAAAACAAGCAATTGCTCAGCCACATTTAAATAGTGAACCGTCTATTTCGGGATTTAACGCTAAAGCCTTAAAAAAAAATAAATAAAATCTTTATGTCCAATACTACAAAAAATACTGTACAAAAAACTGTGCAGTGCGGGGGGTTATTCTTTCTTGGTTTGTACACATACAGTCAGACGTTGAGTTTTATTTATATAGAGATAGAAAATGACGACAATTTCGAAATTACGTTATTGGCGGGGCAGTCTTAGATCTTGCCCCGCCAAGTCGAGTAGAGAGCTTTTGTTAAGAGTAATTTTGACTAAATTTTAGGTAAACAACAATTATGTAATCAATGTGGATGTTTAATGACCAGATGTGATGGTTACACCAAACCAACCGAGAGACCTAACGATTTACCTGTTGTTTGTCAATGCCCTTCCGATAACAAGCCGAAAGAACCTACAATGGAAAATCAAAAAAATACAAGTAATTTATCAAAATTTACTAATGCTTCGATTTCATCAATAAAGAGTATAAAATCATATCTTACGAAATCTCTGTCAAACATTAAAAAACGAAGCAGAGAAAGGACACTAGGTCCTTGTTCGTGTGATAAAGATACCATTACAACGAAAGACGTGGAGACAATATGTATTCCAGAGAATATTAAAGTTGTCCCTTGTGCCAAAAAAGACAACTCTACATTTACTGAAAGAGATATATCGTCGAGCACTCTGAAAGACTCATTCACTGTTCCTTTTATTACATCCACGACTCAAAAATGTGATTGCACGAAGTGTGAAGTATTGGCTGAAGACGGAACATGTTGTTGCTCACACTGTCTTGGTTGTTTGGATAAAAGTTTTGATACTAAACCTAGTAATAATAATATGGGAACATTATGCAAATGTGATGATGAACCGCAATTAAAAGCTAGTGAACACCTAGACAATTTCGACACATCTAGTAAAAACTTGGTTAAAACTAGCGATACATCAAAAATTGTTAATAGTTCAAATGTTTACAAGAGTGTAATTAATACAAATAAATCTGAATCTGATACTCAAAATCAGAAATCAAATACAAACCTAGGAGCTACAAATGTAAATACTTCAAACATTGCGTCAAATTCAAAAATAAATACAAATCAAGTAGTAACTCAACGTTCTTCGAGTAGTCAGCCCAATGAAGAAGTTCTAAGTATAAATGGTAATGTTGGAGGAAGTAATAATAATGATGATACAACAGCCTATTATTTTTTGGCTTCTTCCCCAAATATGTTTGCCCAAGTTAATCTCGAAAACGGAAATCCATTCAAGCAATATCTCTTAAACTTTCCTCAAGTGAATATGATCCGAATAAGTACTTCACAAATCTTCTCAAACGAGTAAAATTTTGGTGAAGTTCATTGAAAAAGAAAAAAATATATTTGCAACTTCTATATAGTGGCGTGTGATAACGTATAATGTGTAATTAGTAAAATCAAATAAATAATAAAAAGCGTTAAGTGTTTTATTTTATTAAACCACGAAGTTCAGTAGTATGAAATGGAATACATTTAAAAACTTAAAAGTTGGCATCGAGTTGATTTCTTCTTGTGTCTGGAATCTGACTATTTTTGGGCCTTTCAAAACACAGTTCATTTTATTACTGCCCCTAATAACTTTGTTCTAATAATACTGTGTTTATTAGACATAAATTTATCGTTGATAATGTCAAAAAATAACATCAATTTAATAAAACAAAATAAATTGCTTCTTAAATTGATGGTCGCGCGCCACGAAAATTTTTGAATTCTTTTAATATATTGAAAGTAATTTTCAACCGAGAAGGTTGTCGAATCAGAAGATGCTTTGCTTCACATTCTACTGTCGATTTTCAAGAAAAAACACCACCTATTATTCCCATATTGCAGTCAAAGATGCCCGATGTTGTCTTCAGACAGCGTATCATAAAGCGTATTTTAATGAAGCTAGACACCAAAAAGGCTTCTGGCGCTGACGGAATACCTGCCATAGTTCTCAAAAACTGTGCAAGGGAACTAACACCAGTTTTCTGTAGGCTTTTCAACCTATCCTACAGAAAGGGAATATTTCCGTCCTGCTGGAAATGTGCCACGGTTCAGCCGATACCTAAAAAAAGCAAGAAGACGTTGCCAAATAACTACCGACCAGTCGCACTGCTTTCAATGATATCGAAAGTCATGGAAAAGGTTATAAATCAGCATCTTCTAAAATATCTTGAACGATTCAATATTATTAGCAATCACCAATATGGCTTTCGTAAACATAGATCAACAGGAGATCTTCTGACTTATGTAACACATATTTGGAACAACGCAATTGAACACTTTGGGGAATCTTGAGCGTTTGCTCTTGACATATCCAAGGCATTCGACCGTGTTTGGCACGATGGACTGTTGGCTAAGCTACGCTCTTGTGGTATGTCTGAAAAGTTCTATTTGTGACTCTTATGTTTCCTCAGAGAGCGTTCTTTACGAGTGGCGGTCGACGGATTTCGTTCTAACACCTTCACAATCAACGTCGGTGTGCCTCAAGGCTCCATACTGTCTCCTACTCTCTTTCTCATTTACATTAACGATCTGCTGGAAAAGACCGGAAATCCAACTTACAGTTTTGCAGACGACAGTACGCTTATCTCTTCATTCACTTTGAACGCTCGGACATCGGCTGCTCAGGCGAATATCCGCAGACAGCAGAAGGCCGTTCAACTTAACAAAGACCTGGAAGAAATTCTATCTTGGGGTGACAGTAACCAAGTGGAATTTAACGCTATAAAAACTCAGGCGGCAGTTTTTTTTTAAAAAAGTTAACGTTGCTGAACCCGACATAGTTATGTCGGGGAACTCCATTCCCTAGCATCGTCGCTCAATTTGTTGGGCATTAGTTTGGGAGTAAATATGTTCTGGCATGAACATGTTACAGGCATAGCAAGGAGAGCTTCCCAAAAGTTAGGAATATTATTTCGAACCAGAAAGCTTTACACTCCCCAACAACGGTTAATTCTTTACAAAGCTCAAATTTGACCAATTATGGAATAATGCTCCCATGTTTGGGGCTCCGCTCCCAAACATACACTGCATTTGTTGGATTCTGTTCAGAGAAGAGCGGTTCGTCTGATTGGAGACCCGGAACTGATCTGCGGCCTTGATTCGTTGGAACATCGAAGAACGGTTGGCGACTTGAGTCTATTCTACAAGTATTTTCATGGAAAGTGTTCGAAGGATGTGGCCTGCTTAATTCCTCCTAAAGCGGTGCATGTTAGAAATACACGTCGCGCTGGTGCTTCACATCCATATGAGGTTCAGCTTGTTACTCCGCGTACAACGCTTTTCAAGCAGTCTTTTATATGGAGAACTAAATTATTTTGGTAAACTTAAAATATGTTGACTAGGAAATACCTGTAGAAATTGCTGTTAAATTGCTAAAAATAGAATTAGAGCACTCGGTCTTAGCAATGCTCCTAAAGCGAGTATATTTTGTAATTTTATTCCATATCTTAGGAGTAAGTTTATTTCAACAATACAGTTAATCTAATCTAGATACTTTGCTTTATGTAATAGACTTGATGGCAAATGATATTTTAATTAAACGGACGAATAAGCAAGCCATTAACAATACCAGCCCATAAGTGTATTGAAGGTCGTTGAATATTTGATCTTATTTTGTCCATATGTGAATATTCCGAAAATAATTTAATCCGTTTTTGGTAATTTCTCTTCGTAGATAACTGCTATAAAATTCTCGTCCATATTAAATTAGTGTGAAAGTCAATCTCGAAATAAAACTATTGCGCAGTTTCGGAAAAAAACACCAATTAAGTAAACACCAACGATTGGGTATTAATAACACAGGCCAACGATGAAAAAACGTTTTTAATAATTTTACCTGATTCCTATGTGTTTTGGTGTGCTGAGTCCGAAAATAATAACAAAAAAATCGTATCAGCGACCAATTTTTCACATTTTAATATTCAAAACGTGAAAAGTTTATTTTTTGTCATTCGAATGTTATTAGGTTGGCAATAAAATCAGAATTTTATAAGGTTGGCAGTAAAATCAAATGTTATTAGGTTGGGAGTTCCGACAAATGTCACAGCTGTTTGTTTTCTTCCAGTTAATATAACCTCGCATTGCAATATTTAACCCATGTGTTTTAATTCACACTCAAAGTATGGCTAATCGTGGTTGTAAAAACTCTCCCAACACTTTTTGTTATATAACATATGTGGTGAGTTTGAAGTTAAAAAACATCAAAGAAACATTACTGACTGTAAAAAAAGTATAGTGTCGAGGATCTTAGGAAATGGTATAAGAAAGAAAAGAAAGCTTTTAGATTTGCAGTACCCATGGTATGGAGAGAGTAAGGAAATCATTCAAATGATTTTTATTTTTGCAGCGTTGATGTTTCTGGATATATATATATATATATATATATATATATATATATATATATATATATATATATATATATATATATATACTAGCCGTGCCCGCGGCTCCGCTCGCGTGGACTCGATTCACTACTATCGCCACTGCTCATTCCTTATGTTACCTAACGTAATAAAATATCTGCCCTTATTTCCCCTTATCTCCTATTATTTCTCCTTATCTCCCATTAACTCTACATAATTTCCATTATCTAAGCTTATCTCTGCTCATCTCCCATTATTTCTCCTTATCTCCCATTATCTCACCTTATCTCCCATTATCTAGGTTTATCTCGACTTATCTCGCAATATTTCTCCTTATTTCCCATTTTTTTTCCTTATCTCCCATTATTTTTCCTTATCTCCCATTATCTCACCATAACTCCCATTACCTAGACTTATCTCTGCTTATTTCCCATTATTTCTCCTTATCTCCCATTATTTATACTTATCCCCAATTATCTCACCTTATCTCCCATTATCTAGGCTTATCTCGACTTATCTCGCAATATTTTTCCTTATCTCCCATTATTTCTCCTTATCTCCCATTATCTCACCATAACTCCCATTACTTAGACTTATCTCTGCTTATCTCTCATTATTTCTCCTTATCTCCCATTATCTCTACATAATTTCCATTATCTAGGCTTATCTCTGCTCATCTCCCATTATTTCTCCTTATCTCCCATTATCTTACCATAACTTACATTACCTAGACTTATCTCTGCTTATCTCCCATTATTTATACTTATCTCCCATTATCTCACCTTATCTCCCATTATCTAGGCTTATATCGAATTATACAGAACATATCATATGTATAAATTTATAAAAACAAGTAAATCGAATAAGTGGTTCACAAGTGATAAGCGCACTAACGGACAGACAGACAGAGAGACGTTGCATTTTATATATATATATTGTATTCTTTGCAACATGATATTGTTCCATATTTAATGGTTTAGGCAGTATATTGTAAGAGAACACGCTAATGGTAGCCTTTCTTCCGACTTGATTCACTATTATCGTCACTGCTTATTCTTTATGTTACCTAACGCAATAAAATATATCCTATAACCTGGCCAGAGAACATATGTATGTTTTAAAAAAAAAGTACGTAACGCACTAACGGACAGACAGACAGACAGACAGAGAGACGTTGCATTTTATATATATTATATATAGATAACCTGGCCAGAGAACATATGAATGTTTTAAAAAAAAGCACGTAAATCAGATAAGTGGTTCTCCAATGTAAGCGCACTAACGGACAGACAGAGAGACGCTGCATTTTATATATATTATAGATATAGATTATTATTATTATTATATAACCTGGCCAAAGAATATATGTATGAATTTAAAAAAGACACATAAATTGGATAAGTGGTTCTCGCGTGATAAACGCACTAATGGACAGACAGACAGACAGAGAGACATTGCATTTTATATATATTATAGATTATATGTTAGATTAAAGATGTTCTCTGCTACATAATATTGTTCCATATTTAATGGTTTAGGCTGTATATTGCAAGGGAACGCGCTAGCAGCAAACTTTTTTCCGACTTCACTCACTATTATTGTCACTGCTCATTCCTTATGCTACCTATCGTAATAAAATATAGCCTATAACCTGGCCAGAGAACATAAGTATGTTTTAAAAAAAAGTACGTAAATCGGATAAGTGGTTCTCCAGTGATAAGGTCACTAACGGACAGACAGACAGACAGACAGACAGAGAGACGTTGCATTTTATATATATTATAGATATATATATATATATATATATATATATATATATATATATATATATATATATATATATATAAGAAAGTAATTGTCTATCCTAACTTTACTTCAGCTAATCGGCCGGTAGGACATGGACCGGGACTTCCTGTCCCTGAGCCACCTCAGTCTATTGATGATGTTTCCAAATTTAATGAAAGTCGACCGGATGACGATGAGTTTCAATGTTCTCTAGAAAATTTAAAACCACAGTTTACACAAGCTGAGTTAAATGATTTAGTGAGAGCTTTGGGTTTGACTAAGGAAAAAGCAGAATTGCTTGGTTCTAGACTGAAAGAAAAACATTTATTGGAATCTGGAACAACTATTTGCCATTATAGAACAAGAGATCAACAGTTTGCTCAGTTTTTCAAGCAGGAAGAGGATTTGGTGTACTGCCATGATATTGGTAGTCTAATAAACGAATTTGGCATTGAGTACAAGAAGGAAGATTGGCGGCTTTTTATAGACTCATTAAAAACTAGTTTAAAAGGTGTTCTGTTACACAACGGAAATACTTATGCTTCACTGCCTGTTGCTCATTCAGTCCATATGAAGGAAACTTACGAAATTCTTAACATGATTTTACAGAAAATTAACTATCCAGTTCACGATTGGATGGTATGTGGAGATTTAAAAGTTGTCTCCATGATCCTTGGTCAACAAAAGGGATTTACAAAGTTTCCATGTTTTTATATGTGAGTGGGACAGCAGAGCAAGGGATCAACATAAGTCCAAAAAACAATGGCCCGTCAGAAAAACTTTAACACCTGGCGAGAAGAATATTTTGCATAAAACTTTAGTAAACCCAAAAAAGATTCTTCTACCACCACTACACATCAAGTTAGGCTTAATAAAACAATTTGTGAAAGCCTTGCCTAAAGATGGTGAATGTTGTAAATATTTGTGTAAAAGATTTCCTCATTTATCAGAAGCCAAACTGAAAGAAGGGGTTTTAGTTCGGCCTGATATTCGTAAAATGATGTTCGATTCCAACTTTGAAGCAAGGATGATTACAAAGGAAAAGGAGGCTTGGATATTATTTAAAGAAGTTGTGACTAAGTTTTTGGACAATATGAAAGACCCTAACTATGAACTTATCGTATGACAAGTTCAAAAATCTAGGTTGTCTGATGAGCCTTAAAGTCCACTTCTTGCACAACCATCTTGACTTTTTTCCTAAAAACTTAAGCGATGTGAGTGAAGAGCAAGGGGAACGGTTCCATCAGGACATAAAGGAGATGGAGAAGAAGAAGAAACGGTACCAGGGACGGCGGAATATCAACATGATGGGTGATTATTGTTGGTCACTTCGAGAACAGCAAAATGCATCACATCGGAGAAAAAGCTATTATACAAGAAATTTCCCGAGAAAAGGGAAAGGAAATACAAAAAAATAAGCACTTAAAATATTGAAGTGAGAGAAGAAGTGAAATATGTTATCGTGAGTAAAAATTGTAGTCTAATCAAATAAAAGTACGATTTAAGTTTTTATTTTTTATGTGTCAAATTTTCCCTATTTTAAAATTTAATCGATGTCTTATTGTGAGAGAACTGTGGGTGATACAAAAAAACTGATACCAGATACGGTTTCAGCACCCAAAAACACTTAGATATATTGGTTTAAAAAGTTTTTACAATTTTTTTTTTTGACCTGTGACTCATGAAATATGGTGAAAAAAAGACGTGAATATACGAGGCATGTTTTTTAAGTAAGTACCGTTTTGCGATTCCGCCGCTGCAGTGATACGGTCGGCGTTCCGCGCATGCGCGCTGGTAACCTACATCTCATGTCTACGCATTGACGCCATTACAGTCTGATTCTTCATTGTATACGTTGTTTACTGAGTGTTTAAGATGCCTCCGACAATCGTGAGTCCCGCCGATTGTGAAGTACGGGCTGTTATACGATTTCTTAGTGCTAAAGGCGTAAAACCGATCGATATTCATCGTGAGATCTGTGAAGTTTACGGACAAAACATTATGAGTGATGGAATGGTAAGGAAATGGGTGAGAGCATTTTTAGACCAAATTGTTACTGGTGACGAAACATGGGTGGCCTACGTCACACCAGAATCGAAACAACAATCCATGGAATGGCGACATTCATCATCACCCAAAAAAGTGAAGTTTAAGCAAACAATTTCTGCCCGCAAAATCATGTGCACAGTTTTTTGGGACAGAAAAGGAGTATTGCTAGTGGAGTTTCTGCCTCGTAATGAGACAATCAATGCAGCGTCTTATTGTGAGACATTGAACAATCTGCGTCGTGCAATCCAGAACAAAAGACGTGGCAAGTTGAGTAAGGGTATCGTTTTGCTGCATGACAATGCCCGTCCACATGTGGCTAATCGGACCAAAGATCTCATCAAATCTTTTAAATGGGAAACTCTAGATCATCCTCCATACAGCCCTGATCTGGCGCCCAGCGACTACCATTTGTTCCTGCACTTGAAGAAGCACCTGGGTGGTCAGCGTCTTCAAGACGATAACGAAGTCAAAACATTTGTGATACAGTGGTTAACAAGTCAGGCGGCAGAATTTTATGAGGAGGGTATTCAAAAACTGGTGCCACGTTATGACAAGTGCCTCAATATTCACGGAAATTATGTAGAAAAGTAGATTAAGGTACAGGCTTTCATGTAAAAATAAAATTATAGCGATATCTTTGCACGTCTTTTTTTTAATTCCAAAACGGTACTTACTTAAAAAACATGCCTCGTATTATATCGGGTATAGAAAAAAATAAATGGCTAATTTATTTATTTATTTTATTATTATTAATTGAAAATACGCTGGTCTTTAATTTTTTCGAATTGTATTGCATATCAATAAAATGTTTTTATTTTAAATTTTAAAAAAAATACTACTACGAGAAATCATGGTTCTTGGGACATTGGAGTAATTTCGAATTTTGAGCACTGAGTTGGGTTTTTGAATAAAAAATAATTATCGGTTTTTTATATATATATATCAATCGGTTTTATAACGTCTTTCGTCTTCCGATGTCTAATTTCCACTCCTCCCGGTTTCTCCATCCCTCCTCCTCCAGATCTCTCTCTAGTACTTCCTTGTTGATTCCTGCTCTCCAGCTTTGACGTAGTCTTCCTCGCTTTCTTTTTCCATGAGGGTTCCAATTTAAAAACTTTTTAGGTAGTCGGCCTTGTGACATTCTCTGTACATGTCCGTACCATACCAACTGTTGGGTTCTGATTTCGTCCACTATATCGTGCTTTATTTCTAAAGCTCGCCTGCTCGTCTCCAGAAATCCATTTCTGTAGCTTTTAGTATTTTTTCTGTTCTTTCCTTTAATGGCCACACCTGGGAGCTGTAAGTTATAATACTTTTCACTATTGAGTTGTAAATTCTCTTCTTATTTTCAGTGGTTATGTTTTTGTCCCATAGTATACTTAATTATCGGTTTTTTACTTTAATTTAAAAGTTGATCATAAATAATATTGATAATCGATGCGAAAAATTTTTTAAAAATTTTTTACAATTAGTTATAAATAATTTAAAACTTATAAAATTTAAAAAAGCGCCACGATTGGCTGCCATCCTTGTGACGTCATTATGTTAAAGTGTTTTCACGTAAGTACAACAGCTTCTACTTGTGTATATACTGTCAAAATTATTGAAGTATGCTATATTTTGTTATATTTGTTAAAAATGTAAATGTAAATAAGAAATAAAATATTTTTATTAAATATAATTAAATTATTTGTAGGGTTACACTGATAAGGCTATAGGTTATATTCAACTTAAACGCACAAATGATTACACTGGTCAACATGATTTTTTTCACAAGGAAACTGAATAGAACCCTAGTTCAGTTTTTTATGCTGAATTCAAATATGTTATCAGATTTCTTCTATCAAGCATAGTTTCCTTGTGACAGTTATTTTTGTGTAATATGCTTCTCTATATTAGGATTTCATTGTTATAATTCTTGTAAATAAGAACTAGGAATTTGTATTCAGAATAATTTGGCACCAGGCAGACTTATTCATGTTGAAACATGTTTTAACTCTGTCCAGGTTTAATGACGTTCAAACCTGTCCTATCTTGTACAAATACTGCACTTTTTTAGCAAACAGAGGGCCAGTAGCCAGTATTGTAATTGTAGTGAGTTTGGTAATACGTGTACCTACTTATTTTTGTGCTGTTTATTGTTTTTATGTGTAAGTTTTTTTTTTATAAACGTTTCAAAAGTGCAAGAAAGTGTGTAAATCAACCAAACAATTTCTGCTACGTGTGTAGTAAACTGACCTTCAAGTCTCAGAGCCGAAATTTTACACCGCTTGTGAAAAAATGTTATGAGCTTTACTTTGGGTGTAAAATTGGTGATTTTGATAAAAATTGGGCCCCAAATTTATGCTATGTATCATGTATTAGGCTTCTCACTGGTTGGGAGAATGGTACTCAAAATATGCCGTTTTCAGTCCCTATGATTTGGAAGGAACAGAGGGACCATTTAACTGATTGTTATTTCTGCTTTACTAACATTAAAGAAATTACGCCTAAACAAAATATACAGTTAATTACCCCAATTTGGCATCTGCAATTAGACCTGAGCCACATAACGAAGAATATTCTGTACCAAAGGTTCCAGATCTCATGACCTTAAGTGATAAGTCCGACTCCGAGCCAGTTCATACTGAAGACGGAAAAAGCGAGAGAAGTGATCCTTCATTTGAAGCAAGTAGTTCATCAGAACCTCACTTTTTATCTCAAGAAGATCTTAATGATCTTATACGGGATATAAATTTGCCTAAACAGTCAGCTGAGCTTTTAAGTTCCAGGCTCAAAAGTTGGAATCTACTCCAAAAAGATACAAGGATATGCTACACGCCATAGTGATTTCAGTGACTACTTCTCTAAAGAAGGCCATGTAGTTTTTTGTAATGATATTTGTGCAGTAATGGAGGCTCTTGGACATCAACACCAGCCAGATGAGTGGCGATTGTTCATAGACTCATCGAAAGTCAGTTCGAAGGCTGTACTACTCCATAATGGGAATGAATTACCATCAATACCTGTTGCGCATGCGAGTGATAAGAAGAAGACATATGAAATTGCTGTTAGAAAAAATTCAATATAGTAAATATATCTAGAAAAGAAGGTCATAGCTTTATTGTTAGGTTTGTAACTTGGATACACGAAATTCTGCTGTTTCTTATGTGAATGGGATAGCAGGGATAAGGAGTCTCACTACATAAGGAAACAATGACCTAAACGTGAATCTCTTATTCCTGGGCATAAAAATATATCAAATACTCCATTAGTGGATCCCGAAAAGGTGTATTTACCTCCCCTGCATATAAAACTGGAGCTTATAAAAAATTTTGTAAAAAAAAAATGGATAAAGGGTCTGCTGCATTTATGTATTTGAAATCTAAATTTCCTAAAACAAGTGATGCCAAATTGAAGGAAGGGATTTTTATAGGGCCCCAAATAAGACCATTAATATCGGATGATCAACGTTTTGAGGAACTGTTACATCCACTGGAAAAAGCAGCGGGGGGAAATCATTCAGAAATATCTGTTGTGGATTTCTTGGCAATAATAAAGAAGAAAACTTTAGTGAAATAGTGAATAATCTTCATACAAAGAAATAGGCTGCAACATGTTCTTAAAAATTCCCTGAAAATCTTGGGGCTGTCTTTGATGAGCATGGTGAGCATTTTTATCAGCAGATTTCTACTATGGAAAAGAGGCACCAAGGCAAATGGAGTCCCAGTATGCTGGGCCGACTACTGCTGAACCATGAAAAGAGACATCTTGAAGGCAAAATATGACCGAAAATCTGTAGGTAAGACAAAATTAGCCGGGTATTTATTATTCAGTGTTTTGTAAGTGCTAATTATTTTAAAACTTTAAACACGTGCCACAAAAAAACACTACCTGCTGGATAAAATCTGAGAACATATTTAAACTCAGCATGGAAAAGATAAATATATTCCGTTAATTTAGCCCTTGTGAAAGAAAAAGAAAATTTTTTTGTAGACCAGTGTTATCATTATATTAAAATACTTACATCGAAGTGGTCGCAACAGAAAAAACTTGAAGTTGTTTTAGGATTAATACATCGTGCTGCTTGGAACCATTGATTTAGCGTCTTGTGGCACATTTAAAAACATTTTTCGGTAGTTGCTTTTGTACTATTCGTACAAAATGGTACAAAACAGGCACGATAACTTTTTAGATTAGACATTTTCAATAAATTTATCAATACACTGACGATAATAACAAGAATAAATTGATTGAAAAGTAACAGCTATCTGTGATGTTAGGGAAAAATAAACATTGTGACATCAGACGCGCTCGGATTTTTTCGGCGAGTCATCGGTAATAAGTTTAAAAATTTATTTTCGATTTGATATAACTTTTTAATAACTAAAAAAAAATAAAAATAGTTTTGTTATAAAACTTATATATGATATTTATGACATTTTTTTTTTTTTAAACCCCAATTCAGTGTTCATTCATTGTTCTAATCTTAACGACTTATTGACTAACGTGGGGTTATAGCCTGTCCCAAAATATAAGATCCTGATTTTTGCCGTTTTAAGTGGGCAATATGATAATATGATCTTTTGTTTATGATAGGTTACAAAGATGGACTTAAGAATTTTATTTATTAATGCAAATAAATAAAATTACAGTAATACCCCGCTTTACGCGAGGGATACGTTCCGAAAAAAATCGCGTTAACTGAAATTCGCGTATATCGAGGTTTATGATTAAACATAGTCAAAATTTAATACAAAAAAATACAAATCATTTTAATCAATCACTTTAATTCTAAGAACACTTTATGCAATACATACTCTTATTTTTTACGGAAAAATACATCTATTGTCTTTTGGGTAACGTTTTGTTTACGTTCTTGTAAAATACGTTCATAACACCCAACACTGTTTTTAATTGTTTTGACACACGGTCAAGACACGGTCATCATTATTGTCTATACTCTGCAATATGTCCAAACCTGAATAAATTTTTGAAAGTGCATTTTGTATTTCCCCTGAAGATAAAACTTTCTCTTCTACTTGTTCTTCCTCATCGTAGATAGGATTATTCTGTAACTCGATCAGATCTTCATTGCTAATAGGATCGTCGTGCGTTGCTACAAGTTCTACGAGATCTTCTACCGTGACATCTTCAAGTTCAGACCCCTCAATCATTGCAGCAATGTCTTCAAGCACTTGTCTCTGCATCTGGACAATTCTTCTAGGTGCTTCCACTACATCTGGCCAAAGATTACGCCACACCCCATTCATACAACTCATTTTAACTTCCTTCCAAGCCTCTTCTATGTTGTGAATAGACTCCATAATGTTGTATGACTTCCACCACTCTCGCATAGACTGTCTTCCTTCCCCGTCAGTTTCATGAATTAGTTGGCTAAAAGTGCGGCGATGGTAATAAGCTTTGAAGTTTGCTATTGCTCCCTGGTCCATAGGTTGTAATATTGACGTAGTGTTTGGTGGAAGGAACTTTACGTACACTTTTAAGTCTCTGGGCGTATCAAGTGAGGTTGGATGTCCTGGGGCATTGTCTAAGAGTAATATAACTTTAGGTTCAAGCCCATTTCTGTCACAGTATGATTTGACTGATGGGCAAAAACTATTAGAATACCATTCTTGAAAAATTTCCCGTGTAACCACGCCTTTCTGTTTGATCGCCACACAACTGGTAGACTTGTCTTGTCTGTGCCTCGCATTGCACGGGGTGTTTCTGAATGGTACACTAGTAAAGGTTTCAGTTTGAAATCACCAGTGGCATTACCACCCAGCAGAAGTGTTAGTCGATCTTTCGCAGCTTTGAAACCACTGGCTTGACGTTCTTCCTTAGAAATGAATGTTCGAGATGGCATTTTTTTCCAGTAAAGTGCGGTCTCATCAACATTGAAGATGAGACAAGCAGGAATTTTCTCTCGTCTAACGAAGTCTTGAAACTTGTCTGGAAACTCAGCTGCAGCTTGAATGTCCGCGCTGGCCGCCTCGCCTGTTATGTGGATATTGTGAAGATTAGAACGCTGCTTGAACCGATGGAACCAGCCTCTGCTGGCAGCAAAAGTCGGAGTGGCACTCCCTTCTCCTTCTTTTGTTTTCAGCATCTCATACAAAGATTTTGCTTTTGTGCATATGAGATCTTGACTTAGTGGTGTGTTCTTCTTATTCAAATCTTCGATCCAGACTGACAGTAATTTCTCCATTCTTTCTAAGATAGATGATCTCGAACGAGAAAGTTTTGTTGCACTTATAGGTGTTGAACCTTCGCTGGAGATTTTAATTTTTTCCCGATTTTTATAAATCGTTCTCACAGTCGATTCTGAGAGTCCAAAATCTCTCCCAACAATTGTTGCTTTGCCTCCATTTTCCATTCTTCTTAACACTTTCATCTTCAATTCCAAAGTGACGCTTTTACGCTCTTTTTCTTTACAGGCGGCATTTTTAACGTAGGGTTAAATTATGTATGTATGTATCTCCAATAAATATTAAAACAAAACTGCCAGCCGACCGAACTAACATTACGGAACAAATGAACACACGAAACGAACGAGGAAATCCCCATAGAACAAAGTCGAAGGACAGGGAATTCCCAATTCTTCAAAGAGAATATTCAGAGAAAGCGGGGATCCCCCCCGCGACCATAGAGAAGTTAATGACTACATGAGCGCGAAATTTGAAATTCGCGTTATAGTGAAACCGCGCGTAACGGGGTCGCGCTAAGCGGGGTATTACTGTATAAGTGTTTTTGGAGATGTTTATTTATAGATGTATGTAAAAACAAATGGATAAGAAGTACAAATATACAGTTTGAATGAATGGGGTTTACAAGAGGGGACATATTGTATAAATAAAAATATATTTTAACTTAAGCCTAATTCGGTTTCACTATCACTGTCATCAGCTGAGGTAATTATTAGTGGTTATATATTATTTACATAAATATATGAATCTTCAACTTTAACAAAGTGCTGAATGAAATTCTTCCAGTTTTCACAAGGTATATCATTTATAACTATTTTTACTAATTCAACCACTGACACGCTTAAAGTAAGAGAAACATTTTGTGCCCTTATTTTTGATTTAACTTGATGCCAAATATGTTCAATTGGATTAAGCACACAAAATACGGAGGAAGCCGCAAAACAGTGTGTCCCATTTTCTCAGCCATACTCTCATAAACATATTTCTTTTTCAATTTATAGTCATTCAAAACTTCCAAAAGATAACTTTTTTTATAACTAAAGTCAAAATAAATATCATTTTCTAACATGTATTCCTGTATTTCCGATTTGGTGTTGGCTGCATTAGGAACCTTATTTACGAGGCTGGTTTGAAAAGTCCGTGCAAAGTCCGAGAGATGGCACCACCGGCGCGTATCGAGGTCAGGTTTAGTTAGTAGCATCTCTTGAATGAACGCACACCAAGTTTCAGCCATATTGATCTATTTCTTTGTGTTTGGCATTCGTGTGAATCAAGGAAGTCGAGTGATTTTCAAGAAATGGACGAAAAAGAATTTCGTGTGGTGATTAAACATTACTTTATGAAAGGCAAAACGCCTCAGGAGACTAAAGAGAAGCTTGATAAACATTATGGTGACTCTGCACCTTCGATTAGAACAGTTTATAAGTGGTTTCAAAATTTTCGGACTGGCCATATGGGCACAAGTGACGCTGAACGTTCTGGACGGCCTGTGGAGGTTACGACTCCAGAAATCATTGATCAAATCCATGATATGGTGATGGATGACAGAAGAGTTAAGGTGCGTGAGATTGCTAGTGCTGTGGGCATCTCGACTGAACGGGTACATAATATTTTGCATAAACATTTGGACATGAGAAAACGCTTGACCAAAAACGGAATCGTGTGAAGTGTTGCAAGGATGGTTTGCAGCTGTTCCAGAAGAATCCGGAGGACTTAAAGCGTCGTTTCGTCACTGTGGATGAAACATGGATACATTACTATACTCCAAGGGGGAATCTGCACCAAAAAAGGCGAAGACCGTTCCTTCGGCCGAAAAGGTTATGGCGACTGTCTTTTGGGATTCGCAAGGGATAATCCTCATCGACTATCTGGAAAAGGGTAAAACTATTACAGGTGAATATTATTCATCGTTATTGGACCGTGTTTTTGAAAACCGAGCTGCAAGAAAAACCAGCCAGCGATTGGCCCACAAGAAAGTCCTTTTCCATCACGACAACGCACCAGCACACACCTCAGCAGTTGTGGTCGCAAAATTAATGGAAATAGGATTCCAACTCGTTTCACATCCCCCCTATTCTCCAGACTTGGCTCCCTCGGACTACTATTTGTTCCCCAATTTGAAGAAATGGCTGGCGGGACAAAGATTTTATTCACACGAGGAGGTGATTGCAGACACTAATGGATATTTTGCAGACTTGGACAAATCCTATTATTCGGAAGGGATCAACAAACTAGAACATCGTTGGACGAAGTGTATAAGCCTAAAAGGAGACTATGTCGAAAAATAAAAAAGGTTTACCCCAAACACGTAAGTAGTTTTTATTTTTGCACGGACTTTTCAAACCAGCCTCGTAGTAGGCGACTATGGTAACTTGCATTGTCCATAACTATAACACTCTGTTCGGGAACATTTGGTAAAAGGTAATTTTGAAACAAATTTTCAAAAAGTTTTGCGGTCATGTCTTCATGATAGTCCAAACTTGCACGGTGTCATGGATATCGAACCATGTTTCGTCAAGGTAAATTATTGGCTAATTCTCTGATCGATACTTTTTAATTTCTTGTAAATAAGTATGTCGCAAGATTCGTAATCTTTGTGACTCCATCACTATTTGCCTTTTGTTTTTCGGAACGTGAATCCTATTCTTAAGACAATTCTGTGAAGGCTTGATCGGCCACAATGTATATTGTTCCCATCCTGCATTAGTCTTAATTTTATTTTGTCTAGTGTCAGCACCAACTGCTCTTCATACGTAGAATATATTTTTCTCCTGAAGACGTCTTTTTCACAATCGTCTACATGATGCATTTGAAAATCGTTCCGTTTTTTCCTGTTCCTGAGTGATGGTTTTCCTACAATACCTTTAATCGTAGAAATTGGGGTTTTGTTAGTTCACTGGTTTCTTGCAAAGCACTTTGTTTATTCAAGTTTCTTTTTACCAAACTGTCGTAAACATTTTTCACTATTTGTGTAGTGTCAAGTGATAAATGTTTTCTCTTGCGATAGCCACTAGTGCAATTTTCCCACGGACGCCACATAATTAAAATAGAACCGTTACGTTCTAAGTTGTAAGTAAAACTAAAAATAAAAATAATAAAAAGTATCTTTCGAATCTTAATGGGGACCTGTGGTCATTAGGCCTATATTATCAAATACTTAAAGGGCTCCAAAACGGGTTGCCAGGTAGTAAATATATAGGTAAAAATAGATCCAATGCAGGTGCAAGTGAGGGCGGTATACAAAGCAGGTAAAATAAAAATACGTTTATTAAAATACCTGGCAACTATGCACAAACCCTAATAGGGTCGTTTATTGCACCATTGAAAAAGCAAAAACGCAGGATCTTATATATTGGGATTTACTGTACCTTATTAAATACCTTATTCAGTATGCTATATTTTAGATTATATGATATTAAAACATATTTCGTTTAATTTCGCCCAAAATAGGACGAAATATATTTTAATATCATATAATCTAAAATATGGAAGGCTAAATAAGGTATTTAATAAGGTAGACTTCACGTTAGTCTATAAGTCATCAGAAAAATAGAAAAATATCTTAGGAAGTCTGAAGGAGAAAATCCAGGAAAGTAAGATATGAGCTAAGTTGTAATGATTGTGAGAAGATGTCTGTTGGGCAAACTAACCGTTCGATTCAAACAGAAGTTCAAGAACCATTAGTACATTTGAGGTACGGTACGGTACGGTCATGCTCTTGGTCATTATCATATAGGAACATTAAATGATTTACAATTAGTTTTATTCTAAGACGCAAACGAAAGTATTAATATTATAAAAAGTATAAGTAGTCCAAATAAGAGGACCTACTCCTTACAGTCCAGGTTACTTTACCGTAATGTCTGTGATTGGTCGATGCCGTTTAAGTAACTAAAACTCTTAGTATTAATAATATATTTTTTAAGTCATCAGAAAAATAGAAAAATATCTTAGGAAGTCTGAAGGAGAAAATCCAGGAAAGTGAGATATGAGATAAGTTGTAATGATTGTGAGAAGACGTCTGTTGGGCAAACTAACCGTTCGACTCAAACAGAAGTTCAAGAACCATTAGTACATTTGAGGTACGGTACGGTACGGTCATGCTCTTGGTCATTATCATATAGGAACATTAAATGATTTACAATTAGTTTTATTCTAAGATGCAAACGAAACTATTAATGTTATAAAAAAGTATAAGTAGTCCAAATAAGAGGACCTACTCCTTACAGTCCAGGTTACTTTACCGTAATGTCTGTGATTGGTCGATGCCGTTTAAGTAACTAAAACTCTTAGTATTAATAATATATTTTTTAATCTTAGATTTAGTAAATCATCGCGCCTGATGATGCCAACATGATTAGCGAAACGCGTGTCGAGTGCCCAAATAAAGTATTTGGTGTGGCAGTGATAATTGTTGTGTCGGTCGTGTCAATGTTCTATATATTCACAAAATCGTATCATGAGAGTTTAGGCACAGTAAACCCAATACAGTAGCGAAATTCGGGTAACTGTATAAGAAAATCAGGTCTCAGTTTTCATTCAAGAGGTCACGTGGCAGTCCGTTATGTTAAAAAGGGGACCACCGTGAGATTTTAAATAGAAATAATGTTACTATACAAAGGTTTATCGTTCAAAATCCTAGATATTATACAAATATTTGAAAATTTTTGTTTTAATTAAATTTCGAGTTAATGCAGCATAAGTACTATAAAAAAAAACAATGGAGTGCTTTATTAGAAAAGAGAATACAGGTAAAAAACTGGACAGGAAGGAATTTTCAGAGGAAATGTTGCAAGCAAAAGATTTCGCATTTTCTCCAGGGAATTGAATAGACTTTGTTACGATTCTATAAGGTCCGAACGTGAAAACTTAAACTGGAACCCAAATTTTTAAATAAATATTTGAATTCAGCAAGGAATTTTATGTCCGAATACAAATTGAATGTGTCTGGGCCTGATTGGGCCTCATTGTAACTGCAATAAAATCCGAATCTTATAAGGATCTTTACTAATGTTATTAGCGGTTGAGACATGGGGTAAACTTTATTTGATCCTATATTAAGGTCTGGATACGCATGGTCGAATAAACTATTTTTCAAATCATTTTTAAACGTTTTATGAGAAAAATGTGAAGCGCTTGTTTCACAATTTTTGCACAAATTTTCAATTGGACAATTGATGACGCGTTAGGTTGTTTCAAGCGAAATTTTTGCTCTATAACCAAAAAATTTCATAAGAGAAATAACTTCTCAGAATTATTCAATTTATCCGCATACGATTTCTTACGCAATTGGTATTCTTTAATTAAATCATTTACTTTTTAACATCTTTGGGGAATAAGAAGAAACTCACTGGCGGCGTACTTTTTGAATTATTTTTACAATTAATGTAATGAAAGACTGATTTTGTCAAATTTCCAAATAAAGTGGAAATTTGACAAAATCAGTCTTTCATTACATTCGTTATGAATTTCCATCAAGTAACAGCCACAACAATTCAAAGTTTAAAAAATTGTTACAATTGTCAACGGCACAACAATAACCTCCTTTCCCCATGATTAGGGTAAGATGCCACAAGTGTGCGCGGTCCCCAAGAGTACTCTGACTTGATATTTGCGACGATTGACTTCAAAGCGTGCCAACTTCAGTTGTGTTTTGAGCGTCTCTGTACTAGGATTCTATTGCAAAAACTCCGCACAAACATAATTCATTTTGGAGGAAAGAGGTAAGATTTTCAATATTTCGATGTTTTGTTAAAATAATATGATCTTTTTCAACTAGTTTAGTATGTATATGTAAACAGTGACCTCGTTTTTTGATAATAAATCGTGTAAAACATGTCATAACCGGTAGATTGTGTAGTTGTTGTCGCCATATATCAATAGATGGCACTAATGCGTCAATTTGTTTCGGACCCAAGCTTTTCCACAAGAGTGCCCATAGCAAGAGAGCGCATGCGCACTCTGTGGATGTTGTGTATGAATTTGCCGAAAACATAATATTGTACATCAATTTAACAAAGAAACCAAGATGGCTGGAAAGCATTGGGTTAGAGATTTTATGCGCCGAAACCCGAATGTAGCAGTTCGCCAACCGACTTCAACCAGCATTGCCCGCGCTATGGGCTTTAATAAGCCTCAAGTGGATAGGTTCTACGATCAATTAGAAAACATACAGAAGAAAAACACAACTTTCAACTTTGGCATCGGGAAATTATATACCACCAGCCTTTATATTTCCCCGTAAACATATGAAGGCGGAGTTGTTAGATGGAGCTCCAGCAAATTCTATAGGTCTTGTTACAGAGTCTGGTAGAATGAATACAGATTTATTCTTGGACTGGCTGAATCATTTTAAATTCCATGCCAAGCGCACAGAGACTTGTCCGGTGTTATTGGTTTTGAATAATTATTTGGCGCACACCAGTTTAGCTGCAGTAAACTTTTGTAGAAAAAATTTCATTCACGTCATTACTATTTCGCCTCATAGCACGCATAAGATGCAACCGCTAGATCGTTGCTTTTTTCACCACTGAAGAAATATTTCGCAAGTGAGTGTGAAAAATGGATGATAAGTCATCATGGAAGACCTATTACCATCTACCTGACAGCCACTTTGTTCAACGCTGCTTATATGAGGATTGCAAATATTTCTAACGCCGTCGAAGGTTTCAAAGTTGGAGGAATATGTCCTTTGAATAGAGATCCATTTAGTGACGTTGATTTTCTTGCTAGTATGGTAACTGAGAGGCTGGAAGAACATGCAAGCAATATTTCAATTGCTGAGCAGAACGACACAACAGAAGGTGTACTCAACGTTGTAACAACTAGTCAAGCGATGATTCCACGTACTTCTACTAGTAGAAGAAGAACACACACAAAATACTGTAGTGATAGAAAAAGTGGCGAGTTTTCACAGTCCATCTAGCACACCATTTGGAGAAAAACAGATATGTACTGATGAACCAACTTGCTCATTTATGGACATTGCTCCACTCCCAAAAGCATCTTTTGCCCGAAACGCATCAAACCGTAGTAAAAGATCTGACATAATTGCAGACTCTCCCTATAAAAGAAAACTAGAAGAAGAAACAGAAGCTAGTAAGAAAAAAATATCTAGAATAATATGCAAAACATCGCAGAAACCGCCATCAAAACAAAAAAAAAACACCAAAGAATAAGAAAAAAATGTGGAGATGCCCTGGTTGCCAAGAGAATTATAAGGAGCCTATTGTTGAAGACTGGATCCAGTGCAGCTTGTGCACTGAATGATGGAACGATAAATGCACATCGGCATTGGAATCTACAAGTGCGATTTCTGCGTGTGAATTAGCTTGCGCACTGTTAAGGTAGCATGCGCACTCATTGGGACTATCACGCGTACTCTTGTGGAATTGTAATATCAACAGTGCGCAATTACCCACGATCTCAATTAGATTGTTATTTAACAGAGTATAAGACTAAGTTGATTTTTTATATAGTATATTAAAGTTGATTTGTTGGACATTATAATAAACATTGTGTGATTTCATTGTAACCGTTTTTATTTGATTTATGTCATTTTATTCCTAAATCGCTCATTCTTGGGGCACCTTACCCTATATAAATTATTTGCTCTCTTCACTTACAAAAGTTTTTAATTCTCTTTTTATACAACTCTCTCATTTCTATCTTAAATTCATATAAACTACAGTTACATCAAAAAACGATCGATAATACATCATCTTAAAAGACACATTCCGAGATCAGATGTAAACATTGAGCTGCCATTTTGAAAGACGTACGCGCCGTCAAAATCTCGTCTCCAACTTCGCTACTATATTGAGTTTTCTGTGGTTTAGATTTGGTTTATATACACTTGACTACCATATCACTGGGAATGTATGCCCTAGGATTCCAAACATAATCATTAAGTGTTGTTAATAGATGTCTCATTAAATTAAAATATTTTAAATTACTTTAACGACATCGATTATCTTGAATACTTAAGAATGCACCTTCTAATATATGTACATATATATGTACATACATTTTATTTTCAACAATTATTTATCAGTTTATAAAGCTTGTTTATATGTACTTGGCCTTTCCCAAAGACATCAACAATAATAACAAGGAATAAGACGAAGTCTGTGAAGACCATATAAAAACCAGTTGTGTTTTCAAGTTTATAAAGAACAGTTAGTAGATTACATTGTCAAAATGAATAAAATGTGTGGCGTGGTATTTTTTATATGTAAGTAAAATTTTATAGATTTTTTAACCTCTATATTTTTCATTAGAAACTGGACTTAAGTCTTTCAAATTTAACATATTAACTGACTTGTAACTATTTAAGTAAAGATTTGATTCCTTTCAAATACTTAGCAATATTTTTCATTCGTTTTTGTTATCACTTTGCTAAGTTCACATGTATGTTATTAACAGGATTGGCTCAAAAAATTTTTTAAATACTGAACTTCAATTTGTAAAATTTAAGTACAGCCTTGGCCAAAAGTATTAGGCACCCTACAATTCACTTCATTTCTTGTGTTTCAGGGCAAAAAATTAAATTCGTATGTTCTGTAAAATTGTATATTGATTATATTATGAAATAAATTAATATTTGGTGTGTCCGCCCTTTAATTACAGCAGCAATTCTTTGGGCCATGCTGCGTACAAGCCTAGTACATTCAGTTCTACTTATGGCATTCCACTCATCCATCAAAGCGCTTTTTAGCGTTGCTTTTGATGTTATGCTATGCTCCCGTATCTTGCGCTTCAGAATACTCCAAAAATGCTCGATAGGGTTTAGATCTGGTGACGGCGCCGGCCAATCCAACAAGACAGTTGTGTCTCTAAACCAGCGCATCGGAGCCGCTGATTTATGATAAGGTGCATTATCATGCTGAAATCAGTACAGTTTCTAGTACATTTATGTACTTTTGGCTGTTCATGCGGCCTTCACAAACGAACATTTTGCCGACACCTTTAGCAGTCATGCAGCCCCAGATCATAATGCTGCCTCCTCCGTGTTTTACAGTAGGTACCACGCAATCTGGATGGTATTCCACGCCGACACGTCGCGTCACGAATGTCACATCTGACATTCCGAATAGCTGTAAGAACAGAAAAAAAACTCAATTAAAAAATCAGTTATTACTTTGACTAAAACGGATTAAATCAAGAGTAATTGTATGTAGTTATTTGTTAAAATAAATCATATAAAAACTTACCTCAAAATTGGATTCGTCGGACCATACAACATTAGACCAATCCTCTTCGTTAAAATGTTGGTGCTTCAGACCCCACTCTAAGCGTTTTTCTTCCTATTGGTCTCTGAAAGCCAAGGCTTCTTTCTAGCTTTGTACCCTCTTAATCCAACTTCTGTCAGTCTTCTCCTTGCCGTTCGAGAACTAATCGGCATCCCAATCTCTTCCGACAGAGTTGCAGCGAGCTCAGATTATGTTTTTTTTTTCGATTTTTAATAGACTCGCGGGTGAGTTTTTTGTCCTGTCGCTTATTAGTCTTACGTTTTCTGCCCGTTCTCATTTTGTTGACATGAGAGCTAGTCTCCACAAACCTTTTAATAGCATATTGCACTGCGCACCGAGAACATTTCACTAACTTGGCTATTTCTATTTGGGACTTGCCTTGTTCATGTAGGGTTTGAATTTTAATTCGATTTTCGATATCAAGCTCACTTTTTTTAGGCATTTCTCAAATATAAGAATGTCCTGTGTACAAATAAAACACGCACGGAAGCTTCTTGACACTACAAGTAGTAAAAAGCCACTGATAAAACATTAAAAATATTTTTCAAAAAAACCCATTATCGCAATTTTGTGGGCCAGGTGTTTTATGGACCTGTAAAAGAGATTGTCTATTGTTTAAGTTAGCTTTTGACAGCGCCGCCTATAGTATTATTAAAATAATTAGTCTTTTTTTTAAATATTTTATGAGTTTCACGTGTTTATTAGGGGTGCCTAATACTTTTGGCCAAGGCTGTATCTACAGTCTGTCAAGTAAGAACGTCTACACGATAATTCATTTTTGGTAAATACGATTCAGTCGATTCTGAACTTTCGTCGAAATTACGTAAAATCCAAAATGAGTTACTTTCTTTGTTCCCATCCAAAGGGGCCTAAAATGACATATTCCGCGACCGCTAAATATATTAACAAGTCGGTGTCGTTTGAGAAGAAGTAGGTAAATCATTTTAATGAGACGAAAAATGTCGACGATTTGCCAAAACGTAGCTCGGTAGGCAAAGTCATTCCGAAAGTCGAAAACAAAAAAAAACGAATCGTGTCTTTGTTTTCACGGGACTCGAAATTGACGCTGCATCAAAGAGCGGCACAATTAAGAAAATCGGGTTTGAATGTGCCCCATGAGACCAATCGACAACATCTTCGTGCTTATGATGTCAAATTCCAAAACACGTTGAAAAAATCTTTGCTGGGCGAAAATCCCATAGCGAAGTGGCTCATTTGGGCCCATGATAACATACTAGAGTGGCCCTCACAATCGCCAGTCGGCAAACCTCTTGAAAACGTTTGGTCCCTTGTAAAGAGAAAGCTCAGAGTAAATCCTCTGAGGACTTTGACTCAGTTGTCTCGCGAGATTCGAAAAAATTTGGAGATCATTGCCGCGCGAGTACATAGAAAATCTCGTCAACTTACTAAGACACCGTTGTTAACACACCAAAGAATACATTGATGGCAAAATTGTTCTCGAAATACTCAAAAATACGACTGGTCACGTTCTGTCTTGACATAGTTGACATATACCTTGACTTGGTATATTTTACCACCATATGAAAAACACTGTCATAGCTGGTTTTATGGAGCGTCGAGGGATATAAAGATACAAAGGACGTTTCCTAAACGAAAAAAGGGAACACTTTAGACGGGGGAAGGGACGTCAATTGACAAATAGGGAAGCGTCAAACGACAACTGGGGATCATAACCCTTTAATGAAAAAAAAACTTGCACTTGAACTCTAAAGTTAACACTCCTTTGAATACAGTAAACTAAAAATCGATGACCGAGAGAAAATGAATATTTTTCACAAAAAAGAACCCCCACCTACAGTGGAGCTCCAAAATACTTACACTCAATTTAAAAATCCATGATCTGGGGATGAACATTTTTCGCAGAAGAGAACCTCCAATAAAATACGTTCCGTTTCTAAGGGGCATATTTTCTACATCTATAGGGGCAGGATGGACATATGCCGCCTAGAATCCCCTTGGCTACGTCACAGATGAAAATCTAGTATAAAGGGACAAGTATAGATAAAAAAAACCGGTCAAGTGCAAGTTGAACTTGCACAATTAGTGTTCCGTACGTTGATTGTTTTTAAAATAAATAATTTTGTTAGGGTGGTATAAAATGATCAGTGACTTCACAAAACAAACCCCAAATGAGTTTTCAACAAAGTTTGTTTCCAATCTTTACTGAAAACTGGTGACCTCAAAATTTTGTTTTTTTTTTCTATACCAGATAAATTATTAAAGGTAATGATAATTTTCGTTCAATCTATACCCCGTGGAGAATATTTCAGGATTTTTTCAAAATTTTTTGGTCAGTACTTTTCGAGATAAGATAGGGGACAGCGATTTTTCACGATTTTTTAAAAGTAATACGAAGAAAAGTGTGCGCAAGTATTACATTATATATATATTTTTTACTCGTGTTTTCACAAGCTTTCATTTGACGCCACACTCGATGACCTAATAAAAAAATTTTTTTTTCACTTCCGATTTCACCCCTCAAAACGAATCCCTTAAGTCAAAATTTATGTTACGGTAATCTAAAATGATCAATGACTTCACAAAACACACCCCAAATAAGTTTTCAACAAAGTTTATTTCCAATCTTTACTGAAAACTGGTGACCTTGAAATTTTGGTTTTTTTCTATACCAGATAAATTATTAAAGGTAATGATAATTTTCGTTCAATCTATACCCCGTGGAGAATATTCCAGGATTTTTTCAAAATTTTTTGATCAGTACTTTTCGAGATAAGGTAGGGGACAGCGATTTTTCACGATTTTTTAAAAGTAATACGAAGAAAAGTGTGCGCAAGTATTACATTATATATATATATTTTTTACTCGTGTTTTCACAAGCTTTCATTTGACACCACACTCGATGATCTAGTAAAAAATTTTTTTTTCACTTCCGATTTCACCCCTCAAAACGAATCCCTTAAGTGAAAATTTATGTTACGGTGATATAAAATGATCAGTGACTTCACAAAATACACCCCAAATAAGTTTCAACAAAGTTTATTTCCAATCTTTACTGAAAATTGATGACCTTGAAATTTCTGTTTTTTTTTTTATATATCAGATAAATTATTACAGGTAATGCACTCGTGATAATTTTCGTTCAATCTACACCCCGTGGAGAATATCCCAGAATAAGGCGGGTGGACAGCGATTTTTCGCGATTTTTTAAAAATAATACAAAGAAAAGTGCGCGCAAGTATTACATTATATATACAGTAATACCCCGCTTAGCGCGACCCCCGTTACGCGCGGTTTCACTATAACGCGAATTTCAAATTTCGCGCTCATGTAGTCATTATCTTCTCTATGGTCGCGGGGGGATCCCCGCTTTCTCTAAATATGATGTATTTTTCCGTAAAAAATAAGAGTATGTATTGCATAAAGTGTTCTTAGAATTAAAGTGATTGATTAAAATGATTTGTATTTTTTTGTATTAAATTTTGACTATGTTTAATCATAAACCTCGATATACGCGAATTTCAGTTAACGCGATTTTTTTCGGAACGTATCCCTCGCGTAAAGCGGGGTATTACTGTATATTTTTTACTCGCGTTTTCACAAGCTTTCATTTGACACCACACTCGATTACCTAGTAAAAAAATTTTTTTTTCACTTCCGATTTCACCCCCCAAAACTAACCCCTTAAGTCAAAATTTAACTTTCAAAACTACATGGCTATGATGAGGCCATCAAGTCCTATATTACTACCAAATTTCAACTTTCTATGACAAATAGTTTCGGAGAAAATCGGGTGTGACAGACGGACAGACAGACGGACAGACACCGAAGTGATCTTATAAGTGTTCCGTACGGAACACTAAAAAGATTATTATTGTTCAAACTTAGAGCATTAGATGGCCAGAAAATCTAACTGATTCGAGCGCATCTCTTTACATTGAAGGGAAAAAATCAAACAAAGTATTTAAAATTTCTCAACGCTTTATGAAAGGTACCAATCATGTGAGTGTACAAAAGTTAATTTTATCTCCAAAAAAATCCCATGAAGAAAATATACCCACTAAGAGAAGTTTTAAGGGAACTGCCTGAGTAGATCAATTAATTTTTAACGTAAGAATAATATAAATTAAATTTAAGCAGTTTTAAATGTTTTATAGGTTTTTAGGCCATGTTTTTAATTTCATATTTAACCTAACATTTTTAATTTTTGAGTAACAAATCATTGAGAAATAGCTAAAAATTATAATGTGTGAAAGTAATGATCAAGGTGGTGGTGTACGTGATTTGCTGAAAATAGTTCAAGGTACGGTCCTGTGAAGCAATCTTGCTCAATATACCTCGTTCAATGCTCTGAACTATATAGAACAGGCGTGTAAAATCTCATTCCAATCCATAGAGTCCCCAAAGAGAAACTATGGTGTACATAGTTGTATGTTTGTGAAAATAAATTTTGTTAATGCTTTATATGACTGAAATTATACTTTGCTTCTTCAGCCTCCATCTCTACTTTGTCCACAGTTGCCGTCACACATTCCTGCACGAAGGTCACTTAGGCGTAAAAAAGAGGGGAAGTGTAACGGAAGACTCGTGGACTACGCGGAATTTTTTGAATAAAATGTTGGATTCCCGTTTTCAATATTGACTTCAGAAAAAATAGGATTATAAAAAGGCGACAATAGATTTTTGGAAGGTTCAAAAAGGTTCCCTTAAATAATTGTAAAAATTGAAAAGTTCAAGTTAAAAACATATATCACTTTTCTTTATTAAAATGTTGCTAACTTTTTTTTGTTTATTTATTAAATTTCTGGCAGCATTGGTATAACAACTAAAGACGAAACGAAAAGAATCGCATTTTTAGAAGTTGCCAAAAGTGTTCTTCGTATTTGCTGAACCATCCCAAGACGCGTTTCGCCGTATCACGGCTCATCAGCTGATGCAAATTTGATGGTGACCGTTTCTTAGATCTGCAAAAGAATTTGCTTATTGAACGCATGGAAAAAGTTTAACAAATATTGGAACGGAAATACGATTTAACCATTATAAAAAAATCATGAAGCATCACAACGTTGCTGTTGCACAACAACTGCATGGTCCCCAAGCCATTCTCTCCGAGTTACAAGATCCACCGTATAGCCCTGACTTAGGCCCTGCGACTTCTTTTAGTTCGCTCCAGGGACTTCGAAATTTTTCCTTAGATGGTGAGTTGGAAGCTGCTGTAGCACCGTCTTTTTTTCTTTGGACGGAATGAAATAGGAGAAATGCTGGACTAAGTGTCAGTATAGATGATAGTTACGTAAAAAAATATACATTTTTTTAAGGTCTGCGAATTTCCCTTATATCTAGATAGATAATTTAAGAAAATACCCCCATATTTTCCATTAAAAATTCGTTTTCTCTCTTCTCAGCGTAACTTTGCGTGATTCATTATTAACATGGTTTAGGTGTAACGTTATTGCAACTGCGCTTTTCTTTAGAGTTACTACTTACTTACGATGTTGCTATGAATTATAAAAGGGCACTCTCTCCAACACTGCTCTCGAAGTCGCCCTTTTCAACTTTCAAATAATTTAAATATCTTTTAGTGATGGTAATCTCTTTAATCGATGTATCACGTAGCCAAGATGACTTCGATAGTTTTGGTGAAGACGACATTTCAGCTGTATTAACTCAACCTCAAGGTAAGAAAATCACAAAAAAATACACGTTGAATATTAAGACTTACTGAAGTAACTAATTCTTAAACTACAAATTAAACCTACTTTAGTATGGGTAACCCAGATATAAAACCTATAAGTAATACGGGGAATTCAAGCATGCTTTAGTTGCCTATTTTACTGCGGCAATCAGTAGCGCCCACACAAATCCGTGAAATTTAAATAACATTGGTTCATGTTATTCACAAAATTTGACCTAAAAAGCACTAAATTTAAACAAATAATAATAATAAACTTCTACTTTTTGTTATTATTTACTCAGATTGATCTGGGGGCACGGCAGTGCCCCCGCCAAGTCAAGCAGAAAACACAGCCGTACCATCCTTTTCTCGAAGCCACTCACAGCACTTTCGACCCCCCTGTAACTTCGTTGTGGATAAAGCTAGAAGCCTGAATTTTCAGTGACCAAGAGGACATACTATACTATCTATATTCCTAAATTACCTACTATTTATATCTTATAGTTTACGAACTATCGCCAGTTGAAGTTCTTTAATTTTGTCACTGACACACTCACCGATCATCAAAATTCTAAGGTACTTCTAGCAGACACATAAACTTCAAATTTTGAATTTAGTTAGTGTTTAGCCTATAAAGGAAGGAAAAACTGAAACATCCCGAAATTTCAGTCCCGTTTTCTAAATTGTACAGTCACTTAAACCAAAAAAGAGGGTCAACCTCGGTATGAGAGATAATAAGCTGTAAACTTGTATAAACCTTTATTTTGGCATTCTAAATGATATTTGCATCTATTATGAAAACTGTAGAGCATAAAATTCTCTATAAATTTTGTTCTAAACATTTTTTTATACGCTTAACCGTTTTTGAGATAGAGCGCGGAGAGCACGCAGCGCTTAGCCATACATAGCATAATGCAAGGTCAACCGTGTGTCCCGGTAAATAATACGTCTTATAAAGTTAATTAATCACTAAAAAATCCATAATTATGAATAATTTGTATTATGTATTAATTAATATATTGTATTTAATAATATTTACCTACTTCGTGTAATAAAAAAAATGTTAAGTGAAATACTTTAAGTATATTTTAATTATAAAAAATATGAAGATGATGCTTCCATGACAGCAGGGCTAGAAGAGAATATAGTTATTAAAATAGGAGCAAAAGTTATGTTAAGACGAAATATTGACGTGAGTCTTTTCTTAGTCAACGGTTCTATCGGTATAGTACAAGGAGTAAAGGTTGATCCTGAAAATACAAATAAACTAAAAAAAAATACATATTACATTTATTAATGAACATCTTTACGAGCTTGGTCCAGTCAAAACTAAATTTGAAATTATTAATAAAGCTTATATTCATCGCGAACAGTTTCCGATATGTATAGCCTATGCTATTACCATACACAAAAGTCAGGGGCTAAGTCTAAACAGTGCACTGATGGCCATCGGTTCTTCAGTGTTCACATGCGGTCAAGCATACGTGGCACTCTCGAGAGTGAGAAGTCTGGGCGGATTACATCTAATTAATGTCGACTTCGGTAGTATCAAAGCTCAGGAGTTCGCATATAATCGACTTAGAAGCACTTATCGTCCAGACTTGTCAAAAATTGTTACATGTTACAAATAGCCTTTGAGAAAAACCAATAGAGACAGGGAGTGGGCTCTAAGAAAATCCATAGCTGACGTACAAGAAATATTACCCGAGAAGAAAAAAAAGAGGACTACCTACAAAAATAAATGAGATCCCATCAAAAACATAAAATGTAAAAAAATGCCAAGTCTCGCAACGCAGTCCTTCCACCATAAAAAGTTGTGAGATCTCATGTAAAACCAAGTCAGTTATTTTAGTTAGTATCTATGGAAGCACCTGTTCAACAACTTTGTCATAAATTGTTATCTAATTAGTTACCTACCAACATTTATAATGACCGTATCAATATTAGACATCTTTACTTCTTTAATAAATATAATGACTTGGCCATCGCACGGCAACATAATCACATAAGAATAATCTACTATTTCGATTGCTAAGTAAGTCTAAACCAGGGGTGCTCAAACTTGAACTGCTGGCGATCTACCTCAATATTGTTAGACTACGATCGATCGACTCTGAGAGGCTGCAAGTAAGTGTGATGCAGGATTGTCGTCTAGGTAGGGTGTATCGTGGCATAGATATTAGTTTTCCGTACAATATGCATTTTTTTAGTCAAGGTAAGTGTAGGTCTGCTCTAAAATGTCAATGAAAAAACTCATAATTATTCAAAATTGCGAGTTTATTGATTCTTACAAAACAAACGAGTTCTAGTGTCTAAACTTAACTAAAGAGTGACTTTGAATGTTGAAGCGTGGCACTGCATGTCCTCAGCATACTTTTCATAAGATGGTACGTAATTACCGAGTGCTAATCGCAAGCATGATGACATATGTTCGTCAGTTAGTCGATTGCGATATTTTGACTTAATTATCTTCATTTCAGAAAATGCAGACTCGCACAAGTAAGTTGACCCAAACATTACCGTCAGTTGAAGGGCGATTTGCCTTAGATTCGTATATTTATCTTTAGATATAAAACACCAGAATTTTGTATCAGATGCTGTGGCTTTGAGATGTATATCTGATATAATCTGCACTAACTCATTTTCAACAGAACATGAGTCCATGTTAAACTGACTTGCTATTTCAGTAGCTAATTCCTCAATGTTTTTACACGAAAAAGGATAACTCACAAATGATGCGATATTTGCCAATTTACTGAAATCATAAAAACGTATTTCGAATTGCCCAAAATATTTGATGATTCTGCCTCATAAATATCATAATTCAACTGAGGAATCCTTGCTTTCAAAGACGGAAAATTTTTCAGGTCCTTTCTTTTCAGTTGATCTATCATAAGTTGCAATTTACTTTTGAATGCGTTTATTGCGCTAATCATCTCAATAATAGTTTTTCCTTTACCTTGAAGCTCCAAATTAATGGTGTTTAAATGCATTGTGATGTCTGTCAAAAATGCCAAATCAGTCAGCCATTTTCCGTTTTTCAGCATCTGAGTGTCATCACCTCTTTCGTCCAGAAAAGCTGTTATTTCTGGCAATAATTCTTGAAACCTTTCTAGGCATTTTCCGCGACTCAACCACCTGACGTCCGTGTGAAGAACTAAATCAGTGTGTTCAGCTGACTCACTATCTTCCAACTGCAATTTAAAGAGCCGTCGTTGCAAGCTACGTGCACGGATAGAATTCACAATTTTTATTGCAATGCCCAAAATCTCCTCCATGTTTAGAATTTTTTAACACAAAACTTGTTGATGTATAATGCAATGGAAGGAGAAAAATGAAGGGAAATCATCATTAGCTTGACACAATGCCACAAAACCGTTTTTGTTTCCAGTCATTGCTGGTGCTCCATCGGTTGTAATGCACACTAGTTTATATATTGGTAGCTTGTAGTTTGTTATAAAATTGAAGAAAACGTCATAAATATCTTCGCCACGGGTCTTTCCTTTCAGAGGAATCTTTGTCAAAAACTCTTCCTTAGCCGACATGTCATTGACTACCATTCGAATAAAAATACACAGCTGGGTAGTGTCTGTCATATCGGTGGATTCGTCGAACTGTAAAGAAAAGTATGTACATTCCATGATATCATGTTTTAGTTTATCTGCCATGTCCTGACTCATGACTTCAACACGCCTTGTGACAGTCGGACGAGATAACTGAAGTTCTCTAATAGCAGACATAATCTCTGTTTTATTTTTAAAATCTCCAAATAAAGTCTCACCCGCTTCAATAAATGCTTCCTTCACAACCAATCCATCATCAAATGGTTTCTTGTGTTTCGCCAATATATGAAATATTTTAAATGACGCGATCGTTGCAGCTTTTGATTGTTTGGCTGGTCTTGTGAACATGGTTTGTTCTTTTTTCAAACAAGTTATCAAATCACGTACTTTTCGTTTTCTTAATTCACTCTGTGACGGAAAATCCTTTTCATAGTTTTTATGAACCGTTTTATGATGCCTCTCTAAGTTCCCACGCTTAGGTATTGCAACTGACGCACGGCAAATGAGACAAATGCACTTATCCTTTACCATACAAAAAAAAAATTCTTCCTCCCAATCGTTATTAAAATGATAAGTTTTACTTTTCTTCGCCGCACTCATTTTGGACTATTTATTAATTAAATAGTTTTATCACTTAACATGTATCGCCTTCAAGTTACAACTCAGACTGACTCCTATTCCTGCAGGCGCAACATTATATCGGCGCGAACGAAGTCTCGAATGTTTCCGTCAAACACGCCGCCCGAAGTTTCTAAAAAAATCGGCGGGAATCAAAAACGCGGCTTTTCTTTGACAAGTACCGCGCGTTCCTTTGATAAAGCCGCCTTTTGCCGCTAGCACGGGGTTATTACGAAGTGATGAGGGGGTTATTCTGGCCTAATTGTGGATCGAATAAATTTTAGTAGTTTATTCATTACATTTTGTTTTAGTTACCTAAAACAAAATCTGTGAATAGTTCTATATCGGAATTTTTTTCTCGAGATCGACTCAAAAAGCACTCGTGATTGACTTGTCGATCGCGATCGACCGTTTGAGCACCCCTGGTCTAAACAGTGCACTTAAGAATAAAGTATTTTAAATAGTAGATTATTCTTATGTGATTATACTTTATTCTTAAGTGCACTGTTTAGACTTACTTAGCAATCGAAATAGTAGATTATTCTGTGATTATGTTGCCGTGCGTCATTATATTTATTATAGAAGTAAAGATGTCTAATATTGATACGGGCACTATAAATGTTGGTAGGTAACTAATTAGATAACAATTTATGACAAAGTTATTGAACAGGTGCTTCCATAGATACTAACTAAAATAACTGACTTGGTTTTACATGAGATCTCACAACTTTTTGTGGTGGAAGGACTGCGTTACGAGACTTGCCCTTTTTTTTACATTTTATGTTTTTGATGGGATTAAATTTACATCGAAGTTTACAAGCTTTCAAGATCTTTGTTGGATGAGAAAAGAAATGAGAGAATAAGAAAAAATTTTGGTGCAGAAACGGTAACAACATATTTGTTATCTGGCATTTTTTTAATCACCTCAATCACAAAATTTACAATGGAAACTGAATCCCATGATACCCTTCCTTTTCTAGATATACTGAGACAGAGAAAAGGTAATGGAATCTTGACACATGCATTTAACAGAAGGCCAGCTCATAATAATAGATATCCGAATGTTAATTTACATCATCATCCTCTCTGTTATCAACTTACTAGTTAAGGAGCTTTATCTATAGTGCTTTAAAAAGTAATTGATATTGCACTGGCGATATTAAACTTTCGTTTAACTGCTTTAAAAACCTAGCTTCCAGAGAATATACTAATAAGGATACATCAGTAGATAGTGCAGTTTCACTTTACATACACGTACAGATAAAATAACCAAATTACTGAAAAGATCCCACATTTGCACAATTTTCAACACTTGTAAGAAAATTGGACAATGATTGAGATCACCAAAAGACACAGTTCAATTAAAAACAGGAGGTATCTATAAAATACCCTATTCATGTGTTACAGTATACGTAGGAGAAACTGGAACATCAATACCAACTAGACTTAAGAAACATGAAACGTGTCAAAATGAACCAAATAGTAGAATCAGCTGAGTCGAACATCAGTACTCTAACATCGATGTAAGAAAAGCCAACGTTTTTGCTTCTGTCCCCAATTTCTTTGAACAAAAGTCTAGGATATCAATTGAAATTTACTACGTCACAACATTAGTAAAGACTCGAGTTGCGATCTGCATCACATGGGGGTTCGGTGAACCCCGGTCAAGTATAAATATATGACTTTTGGGCTTATTCGAGCTTAATCAGTGTTCTAATCACTTCGTGACATAGTATAGTAGGCGAGACGTGGGAAAGCTCTTCCAAATTGACATGGTCTAATTGAAAAAACTACGATTTTTCATTGATTAAATTAATTTTATCTAGTCATATTTTTTGGTAATAATTAAAAATATTTTAAGATTATTTGCTAATAAGTCCATCGGCGAGTTACGCGTTGCAAAATTAAAAAGATTCTTAGAAGTTTACGTAAAAATAAATATCGGTAAAATTATTATAAGTTTCTTAATAAACCATTATATATATTTATGTTATCTGCAATTTTGGAATTTTGGTGATATCATTTTTTAAAGCAAGGAATTAGGTCAAGACAAACATCTCAGTGTATTTACGATTATTTATTCTAAAGAATTAATATTAATTTTGTACTGTTACGTATATAGTATCGTATAGCGAAGGACTTACAAGATGGATATAATTAATTCTAGTTTGTGATTTTTCTGCAAAAAAACCCACTGATTCTTTCAATTTCAGTTTTTATTTTTAATAAACTATATTAATGTACGTATGCAAGAGGAATTTTATTTAGGCAGTAGTTTTCGATTGGCACGAATTAGATCAATCCGGATCAATTTAGGCGTTTGTGCAAACGCTGAAGGGAAGAAGGTAGAACCAAAAAGACGAAATACTACTGGAACATCGTAAAGTGATTTGATTTTTTCCGAATTCTCTCAATCGAACGCGACAGAGAATAATTATATTAATTCTGTGAATTATTTGTTACATATGCTGCATTTGAGTCCTATCCTAAAACTATATGTTTCCCGATATATCAATAACAGAACTGTATTATATGTTACAAACTCCAGCATGTAACCTCCTTTTAAAATACCTTTCTCTCTTTATTCCTGTCCTTACTCCTTTTATCACGACAGTTCTTCTTAAATAGCATATATGCATAATGTTTAATATAAAGCTGTTCCATGTGCCCCAAACAGCGCTAATTTTTTTATTATATGTATTTTACAATCTCCTTTATTTTGCACACTGGAGAAAATTTTAAAAAAATTTAATCATTGATAGGATGTAGTTTTACGGGCTAGCGTGACAGATTTTTAACAATGAAAAATATAAAGTATCATTATAAGGATTTACAATCTTGCCTCTGTTGAGTACCGGCTGAACTGTAGTGCATTTTCAGCAGGAAGGAAGTCTTCTCTTTTCTGTAGGAGAGTTTGAAAAGATTATAGAGAATTAATATTACTTCGCCTCTACCATTTTTACGTATTATGACAGATATTCCATTAGCATCAGAAGCTTTTTTGGTGTCTAGCTTATGCATTAAAATACGCTGTCTTAAGACAGTATTGGGCATCCTTGACTGCATATTGGGAATAGCGGGAGGAGTTTTTCCTTGGAAATTGACAGTAGAATGTGAAGAAAAAGTTTAAGTATTAAGTTGGCTTTCTCGACTGGTGTTCCTGCAATAGTATTATCTGGCCGTGCGACTGGCGGCACAATGGATTTAATGAAATTTTGACTAATGCCCTTAGTGACCGACCAAAAGGACCTGGGATGGGTGAGGCAAGCAAGAAGTTTGTTCTTAGTTCTTTGATTGTGTGCCTTCTTTGTTCCGTTGAGAATTTCTTTCCATCTGTTCCAGGTACTTACGTATTAACTTAACATTAAGAATTTGGTCTACCTTTACGTGGCAAAGTTTAGAATGTATGTTTTTTTGTTTTTTTTTTAATAAATTTTTTTACCCTGCTATTTATATGCAGTTTTTCTTAGTACTATGATTAGAAGGTGGTATCTACAATGGATTTAATGAAATTTTAACTAATGCCCTTAGCGACCAAAAGGACCTGGGATGGGTGAGGCAAGTAAGAAGTTTGTTCTTAGTTCTTTGATTGTGTGCCTTCTTTGTTCCGTTGAGATTTTCTTTCCATCTGTTCCAGGTACTTACGTCTTAACTTATCATTAAGAATTTGGTCTACCTTTACGAGGGCAAAGTTTAGAATTTATGTTTTTTTGTTTTTTTCTTAATAAATTTTTTACCATGCTATTTATATGCAGTTTTTCTTAGTACTATGATTAGAAGGTGGTATCTACTATAATTAATTATCTACGATATTATTTTTGTTACTTTCTTTTTCTTTAGTAAAAAATTCTGTAAACCACTATTCATTTTACCGCTTGTGTGAACTAAGGATATAAAAAGTATATTTTTTTAGAATGTTTCCCCAGCAAAAGAAAAATTCAGAATTTGACTCACATCAATTTGTGTGGCTTATAGTCTACTAATGTTAAAATTATACATTTTTTAATTTATTTGCTATTCATAGTTTTTTAGAGGGAAAATATGATTTATGGTTTTGACGTTAGTAGACTATAAGCCATACAAATTGATGGGGGGGGGGAGAAACTTTGAGTTTTTCTTATGCTTAGAAAATATTCTAAAAGAATATAATTTTTATACCCTCAGAGCCTGTAAAGTCCCTTTAATATGATTTTTTTAACTGGCATATTAACTTAAAATTAATTATTATGTAAAATTTGACAGATAATCTAATTTTTTGTTATGACGTTTCAAATTCAGTGTTAAACGAAAAGCACCCCTGATAGCCATGCTGAATCCAACTTTTATAAACTCTAGGACCGGAATTCGTAGTCAATTTGAAGAAAAAAGTTGGAGAGGGCAAGGTTGTAGTGAAGTTGGCAGTAAATTCCTACGCAATTTGAGTACAACTTGACCACAAAAAAACTGTACAAATTATTGGAGTGAACTTGTACAAAAGTTGGAGTACATATTGTAGTACAAGTTTGCCTACAACTTGTATTCAATTACCGGCCGTAGATTTCGATCAACTTGTATCCAAATGTTGCTCACCAAAAACTTACCGTAAACTTGGCGTCAAATTGACTCTAAACTACAGATGACCAAGTTTTTGTAGTGCAACACTGGCTATCAGGGACGTCTCCGGAGCGCATCGTTGCCAAATTGTTTAGGCGTTTTTGACATAAAGCCAGTTTGCAAATAATACTTTTTTTCCTATTTTTATTTTAACATCAACTGTATACTAAAATTATATATCTTAAAGTAATTATTTTATGTATGGCCAGGGTGCTATTTGCTAATTTATTTTTAAATAATGTATGAACGGAAACTGATTTATTGAATTGCCTCATTTTATGCTACAATCTGCAAATAGCCTCCTGTACTACAAGATTCTATGCTTCATAAAAGAAAAAACGGATCTAAAACTCGTGTAATAATAGACACGTGTCAGAGAAATATTCGTGTCATGTATGACAATGGTGAACGTTACAATCATAAAATCTCCAAACCATGCTCTTAAAGATTTTTTGGTGTCTACAAATAATTTAGTTGAGACTCGGGCTCTTCGTTAGACCAGGTCTTAGGCCTGGGCATATTGGGTTTATTGGAAATATATTTTAGGTGGAGAGTTTTATTTGATAAGACTTCCCATATATACTATTTTAGAGGCCAATTTTCGCGTCTACTCAGATGTGTAAATAACAGTATCACGAATCTGCTTGCTGCTGTTGTTGAAAGAAGTGGTTAAACAGCGTTCTTGTGTAACACATTTCGAAAATCTGTCAACATCACAGTCATTCTGGCTTGTTACGTTACCTATTCATTTTTCTATAATGAAACTTATTCTAAAATAATCCACAAACAAACTTATAGAGATAAAAAATTATTTATAGACAAAAGATGGGTGACATAATGTTAATGTGAAGTCCTGTTTAACAATAACCGGTCAAGAGCAAGTTGAACTTGCGCAATTAGTGTTCCGTACGTTGATTGCTTTTAAAATAAAAATTTTTGGTACGGAGCTATTAAATGATCAGTGACTTCACAAAAACACACCCCAAATAAGTTTTCAACAAAGTTTATTTCCGATCTTTACTGAAAACTGATGATACTGACATTTTTGTTTTTTTTTTTGTATATACCAGATAAATTATTAAAGGTAATGCACTCGTGCTAATTTTCGTTCAATCTACGCCCTGTGGAGAATATTCCAGAATTTTTTCAAAATTTTCGAGATAAGGAACAGCGATTTGTCGCGATTTTTTAAAAATAATGCAAAGAGAAGTGTGCGCGTAATTCTTACATTATATATATTTTTGAACTCGTGTTTTTACAAGCTTTCATTTGACAACCCACCTAGTAAGTTTTTTTTTCACTTCCGATTTCACCCCCCAAAACTAACCCTTTAAGTCAAAATTTAATTTTCAAAACTACATGGCTCTGATGAGGCCATCAATTTCTATATTACTACCAAATTTCAACTTTTTATGCCAAATAGTTTCGGGGAAAATCGGGTGTGACAGACGGACATACAAACAGATAGACATCAAAGTGATCTTATAAGTGTTCCATACGGAACACTAAAAAAGATTTATTTATATTCATTCTCACTTATATTTACTTATTTTCTCTTTTAGTCCCTAATCAACAACAGCAACAACAACAACCTGTAGTCGATCCCTCGGGATCCACTACTACGGCGGCTTCACCAGTATATTCATCGTGTATTAGTAGATGCCAGACTGTTAGTAATTACAATCCTGTATGTGGAAGTGATGGAGTTACATACCCTAATGTATATAGACTAAATTGCGCAAGAAATTGCGGAAGACGTAAGTTTTCATTTTTCACAAAAAAGAACACGAATAAGTGTTTCGTTTCTAATAGGTATATACAGGGTGTTATGAAAATTGGCATGCATATACAATTGCCTTTTTTTATTATTTATATAAATATTTTACTTTTGTAAGGTCAAAATAATGATAAGATAGGCATAGTTCAGATACAGCAATATTATGATTTTATCCTCTCTGGGGTATCACCTGAGTTTTGGACCTTGAAAAAACTTGTTCTCTTTTGTTTATAAACAATTGAAGTTTTTTGAGCTTAAAATCTGAAAAAATTCCGCTTAAATCAGTCAGATCAAGACAAACAAAAAACTAAGCTCTTCGTAATGAAATTTTCAACCAATGCTCGTTGGTTTTAAATCGCTGAAATGTGTACATAACCTACAAAATTGAAAAAACACGCAAAAATCTGTTTTTTTTTTTTTAAATATTATTGTACTTGTCGACTAAGTAAATTGATCGGCTTGAAACTAAATTTTGACCAAATGGCATAAAATGGCGGGAAATTTTAAATAACAAATTCAATTGTGCCCACTGGGTTCAATATTTTTGAACCAAAATTTCCGCGTGTTTTTGCTATACCAAAGTGCATATTTTCCGAAACTTTTAAGCTGATCGGTTTACTTACTCGGCCTGTACAGGGTCAGTCAACGATAGAGTAAAGTTCGTTATCTCATTTGTTTCGGGAATGATGAAAAAATTTTAAATACAATAGTTTTAGGGAATGTTAAGGTGCACAGTTTAAAATTATTTTTGAGTATACAGGGTACTTCAAAAAAGTGTGGCCGACATAACATATGTTTTTTTAAATGGAACATTCTATTCTAATTTGTTTTTAAATTTTGCGTAAAATTTTATAACTTTTTTTATTAATAATGTTATATACCTAAACCTAGTAGTTTTTCTAATGTTTTTTTTAAAAAAAAAAAAATAGTAGTTTTCGGTTTTGTAAAAAATTTCCAGTAGCGCCATTGTTTCTGAAGGTGGAATACGCATAACTGGTACGAGCGTTCTATAGAGATGAAGAAAAAGTTATTTCTAAAGCAATTTGAGTTAGATGCTACAGGGTGTTCAAAATAAATTTATACATTTCGACTATTTTGAATTGAAAAATCTCAAATTTTTTAAACGGCACACCCTGTATATTATTGTTTTTTCTGATAGATTTTACAAAACCCTCCAACTTTTATTAAGTATATCATATACCTATTTCTAATAGTTTTCGATTTATTTTGAGTTTTTCAATTTTTTACCCTTGTTTTTAATACACTTACGCTATAACAATATAGTTGCCAAGACAAAATAAAAATGTAGGCACTGTCAAATTTTAACATGTCTATTAAGCAAGTAAAAATAGTAAAATTTGTTGTAGTAAATGACGTATAAAGGTAATAGTTATGGATTTTCCTAAAAATGAAATAATTGATATGATTTATATACTGGGCGATGCGGGAAAAAATTGTCTTTTGGCAGTAAGGCTTAATGGAGCGAAGTACCCTAATAGACGTATACCATCTAGAAAATCTTTTCAGTGCTTAATGGAACGGTTTGATGGTAGTAGTAGCGTTGAGTATACGAAACGGAAAGTAGTAAACCAGAATGCTACCAATGCCTACATTTTTGTTTTGTCTTGGCAACTATTGGCAACTATGATGTTATAGCGTAAGTGTATTAAAAACAAGGGTAAAAATTGAAAAATTTAAAATAAAGCGAAAACTATTAGAAATAGGTATATGACATACTTAATAAAAGTTGGAGGGTTTTGTAAAATCTATCAGAAAAATAATAATATACAGGGTGTGCCGTTTAAAAAATTTGAGATTTTTCAATTTAAAATAGTCGAAATGTATAAATTTATTTTGAACACCCTGTAGCATCTAACTCAAATTTCATTACATATATCTTTTTTTCATCTTTATAGAACGCTCGTACCAATTATGAGTATTCCACCTTCAGAAACAATGGCGCTACTGGCAATTTTTTAAAAAACTGAAAACTAGTATTTTTTTAATAAAATAGAAATATTAGAAAAATTACTAGGTTTAGGTATATAATGTTATTTATAAAAAAGTTATAAAATTTTAAGAAGAATTTAAAAATAAATTAGAAAATAGGATGTTCCGTTTAAAAAAACATTTTATGTCGGCCACACTTTTTTGAAGTACCCTGTATACTCAAAAATAATTTCAAACTGTGTACCTTAACATTTCTTAAAACTATTGTATTTAACATTTTTTCGTCATTCTCGAAACAAATGAGATAATGAACTTTACACTATCGTTGACTCACCATGTACAATAAAATGAAAAAAAAAAATTGTATTTCAATTTTGTAGGTTATGTACACATTTGAGCGACTTAAAACTAACGAGTGTTGGTGTTGGAAATTTCATTACGAAGAGTTTGGATTTTTTTTGAAGCGATCCGACATATATAACCGAAGTTATTCGCATTTTAAGCTCAAAAAACGCGTTTTGAAAATTTCAGTTGTTACACAAAAGAGCACAAGTTTTTCGAGGCCCAAACCTTAGGGCAATACTTCTTCCTGTTGATACCCCAGAGAGAATAAAATCATAATATTGCTGTCTCTAAACTGTGCAATTTCAAATGCTTTTTTACTGCACTATTGGAGAATTCTCGGTTTATGCAAAAATATGACATCTATGTCAATGAGTTTTCATTTTATGGAGGCTACATATAATAGGTTGACTGACTGATATCGCTCTTGATACTTAAATCACTATTTGATTAAAATTTTACTCGCAGAAGGGTTTTGATTTGAGAAATTTAGTTAAAAATTTTCGTTGACACTTGATAGGGATGTAAGGCACTCATAAAGCAACTGTTTCCTATGAAATAAAAGGTTTTAAAAATTTACACAGAAAATTGATACTTCATCTTTCTTCTTCTGGTCTGTTTTTAAGCCTTTTGTGACGTAGATGTCCAGCTTTCGTGCCATCTTTTTGGTGGTCGACCAGAAGGTCCTTTTGTTTCTAGTTTTTCATCTTTTGCTCATCTTGGCCAGCTATTAGCTGGCATCCTACGTACGTGATCCTTCCAATATCGACGTCTTGATCTGACGAAACGGACGATGTCTTGAATTTTGAGTTCTTCTCGAATAGTTGTGCTTCGAACCTTGTCTCTCAGGATTATTCTTTTGATAGTGCGCAGTGTTTTCCTTTCTGTAGCTCTCATGAGGCTTTTTGTTTTAGATATTTCTGCTCTTGTTTCTGCTGCATACGTTAGAACAGGTCTTACCAAGGTTCTATATATACGCACTTTGCTTTCTGTAGACATGTAGATATTTTTCCATATTAAGTCCTCCAAACAACCAGATATTCTCGATGCTTTATTTGCCTAATTAAGTACTTCTTGATATAGATTTTTTCAGCTCGATTGCTGTACTTCCAGGTATGTGCATTTTACATCTAATGGGGTCTTTAGCAATAACCATTGATTCTGTTTTTTCCACTGATATTCTCATGTTGTAAGTTTCTGCTGTGGTTTGGAAATAATATATTAGTCGCTGTAAGCCATCTTCATTTTCTGCTGTTAATATTGCATCACATTATGCAGATGATGCGATAATAATAGCTGCAAAGTCTGCTATACGAATTTTACATAGCAGCAAAACAATTTAATATGTCAATCTCAACTGAAAAAAACCAAGCCAATAGTAATAGCAAAAGAGTCGATTAGGCGCATCCTGGTGGTGGAAGATCAACCAATAGAACAGGTGATGGAGGTCGATTACCTGGGCATCAAAATATCTAGTATCGGACAAATTGAGGAAGAAGTAAAACATCAAGTAAACAAAGCTAATAGGATAATGGGATGCCTCAATGATACCATATTTAGAAATAAATTCCCCTCCGTTGAGACCAAAACAAGAATATACAAGAGAGTAATATGACCAGTAATGACTTACACATGAAGAAACAAGACCCAATACAAGTATAACACAGAGGATGCTGAAATCAATTGAAATGAGAATACTTAGGAGATGTACAAATAAGACACTGAGGGATAGAGAAAGGAGTGAAGACATAAGACGCACATGTAATATAGAAAATATCGACCAGTGGATCAGAGGAAGAAAAGTGGAATGGGATCAACACATAGGAAGAATGGCAAACAACAGGATAGTACGGATAGCAAGAGAAGTCACCAAATGGAAGAAGATCAATGGGAGGTCCAAGAAAGGGATGGAGCGACGATCTATAGAACAAGGAACAAAGAAAATAAGCGATAGTGCCTAGCTATAAGTCAAAAGAAGAAGAAGAATATTGCATCATTTGCTAAGCACAATATTTTTATAATTTTTCGTCCCATTTTGTATCTGCTTTTGACTTCATTGACACTCTTTATTATTTTGTCAATTATTAAAATAAAAAGTGTTGGACTCATGTTGTCGCTTTGTGGAATTCAAGGCAAAACGCTGTTAGCTCAAATAACTACTTCGAACGGCGATGTGACGAATGCAACATCGTGTACCGTATATATATATATATATATATATATATATATATATATATATATATATATATATATAATACATATATACATACATATATACATACATATATATATATATATATATATATATATATATATATATATTATATATATATATATATATATATATTGTTATGTAGTAAAAGGTCTCTATTTAAAAAAGATGTTATTGGTTTAATTTCAACCTAAAATCTGAATAATAATGTAAAACAATTCATATACATTGAAATTTTTAGTTAAATTTAATCAGATTTTAGGTCGAAATTAAATAAGTCACATTTTTTTACATAGAGACTATTTATTACGTTGCCAAGTTTCATTATATATTGGTATTGGTCGGATATGGCTTCGTGCGACTTTTTACTGATATATATATATATATATATATATATATATATATATATATATATATATATATATATATATATATATATATATATATTATATATATATATATATATATATATATATATATATATATATATATATATATATATATATATAAATTAAAACTTTCTTTTCTTATTGTAGAAGTTACAATGAGCCGAGGAGGAACATGTGCTGGATTGTAAGACTGAATGATGGAAAGCAACTTTAACCAGATAATTAAAGGCACCCTGAAAATTGCTCAATACACATTGAGTATAGGGAAAAAATATCTTTGTATTTACAAAATATTAGGATATTTTGTATATTTTTATAAATCAGTGTTATATAGGTAATCTATTCCCTGTTCATTTCAAATATTCATTTTATTAATAATAATATGATTTAAACAATAAAGTTTATTGGAAAAGGGCCAAAACTTACATTTATCTATTACTTTGCTCCAGGTGACAAATTTTATTAATGTCCACAAAAATCATCATCACTCTGGAACCACTTACAGAATTATAATCTTATATCTATATCCTAAAAATAGCTGAATGAAAATTGAATATGCCATTTTCGGTTTATAAATAGACACAAATACATTCATCCAAATACCTGCAGTGTCATCTGCGTAAAAATAATATGTGTTTAAATCTTTTATTTAAACTCGCGCGTTATTCAAAGAAAAAATAATGCATTTGTCTTGAATGTTCCTATACAAATAAAAAGTAGTCTATATCCTTGTGTTAAATTTCGTAAAAATTTGTTAAGCCATTCGAAAGTTATTCCGAAACAAACACACAAACCGAAAATAAGTATTTTTAAAATTGTTATTTTGGTATTTACACGTAATAAACAACTATAACAATAAATTATCAGTCTTGGAAAGCCTTGCCAGGTTTAGGCTTAAGCAAAAAATAGGAAATAGAAAAGATAAACTTTTAACAAGGATATTTCTCAGCTACCCGGTATCTAGTTCGAGAAAAATTCTTAAAGAAATTTAGTAGCTTTTTTATTTTTCTTTAAACCGACTTTTACTAAATACCCATACCTTCTGGTGTGTTAGAAGGAATCAAATTTTGGGGACTTAGGGGATATTATGGTTTTCTAGCTGTTGTATGTTGGTTGACTATGCTTTCTGACAAATACCAGTAATCGTGTCTAAAAACATTCACTGATGTAAAATTTCGTGATTAATTATTCTCTCTGCAAAGAATGGTTTACTGCCAAACAAATATCTTAGATACAAATTTCTCTTTAGCAAATTATTTTATGTTATTTGGAATGTTCTCCTTACAAACTACATCATACAATTATTAAAATATTATTCATCATTCATTATTAAACACTAGCCAGATGCTTTCACCACAAGAACATATAGTTGCATTGACCGCTTTATATATATATATTTTTTTTTAATTTGTAGTATCCTTTAGACTGTTTTTCTATATGTTTTCACATTATATTTTTTTAACACCATTCATCCGCCAATTTTGATTTTTAATGCCATATCTAAGACCGACATTATTTCGTTTATTTCAGATATACTTTAGGACTTGCTCTCTCCTTTGTAGTACGGTTAAGTATAAAATTCGAGGTAGTATTTGTGAATTTATGTGCACAAAAACCGTATAAACGTACGAGGCCATTTTTTTTCACTTAATTTAAATTCCTTATTATGTATTGACGGTAAAACTTGTACCTTGTACTCCGTGTAAAATTACAGTAAAGTAATGGCACAATAGAGCAGGGGAGGATGTTCAATTATTTGGGTACTACGATCTATGACACATGGGACTATAATGCAGAAATTAGACGTCGCGTCGAAAAGGCCAGGATAGCATTCCTTCAGATGAGGGCCTTATTCTCTTGGAAAGATCAGAGTTTGCAACTGAAGGTCAGAATATTGCGTTGCTGTCTTCTCTGTTCTACTTTACGGAGTCGAATCGTGGACGATCAACGAAGTAGTAATGAGAAGAATAAATGCCTTCGATATGTGGCTATACCGACGTATCCAGAAAATTCCTTGGACATAACATATAACTAATAACGAGATGCTCAGGAGAATGGGAAAGAGTATGGAACTGACCTGGTCGCTCATGAGGCACGACGTATAGACTGTTGTAACTGATATTTTAAGACAAGCCCGAAGCAAAAAGAGGGCCAGGCAGAAGACCTGGATTAAAAACCTACGAGACTAGTTCGGTCTCAGTCCGATACAGCTTTTTCGTATTGCTGCTAATAAAGTTACAAAAGTTAATCGCTAATGTCCGGAACGGATCAAGCGCTATTAGAAGAAGAAGAATGTTATAAATGGTTTGCAGAAAATGTTTTCGTAAGAAAACTTAAAATAAAAGTCTAGAAATAAGACCTTGGAAATACAGTGGAAAAACTAACCAGATAATGTGTCAACGCATGAAGGAAAATTGCGCAAATAGTTATTCGTCCTCGAGTTATCCTCGGACATACATTTCTACATACGTTACCATACTGGGTTGAGCACTGTAGTTAAGAATGAATAGTGACAACGTTCAAAATAAACACCATTTAAAATTATTATTTCTAACTTTATTAAATATGTTAAAAACATACAATAAATACATTGTCTGGATGTGTATGTGCTTATAACTAATGCTGCCTTAAATATATTTTTTTGTAAAATAAGCCATACAGCAGGATTTTTTAAAAATATAATTCCTTAGCTAGTAATTTTTTGGTGGTACAGTTATATTTAAAATAGGTGTTAATACAATAGTTATCCTATATAAATTTCTCTAAACTATTTAATAATATGTTCAATATTCAGTAATATTAGCCATTACTGAGAAATGTTAGATGATGACTGAAACGCGTCCTGAAAACAGTGAAAAATTGCTGAAATATGGACTTCAATTTTAGTAGTTTATATTGATTATTATTTGGCAGTTTGTAGCCGCTTACCGCACTGAATTTATTATTATTATCACATCCCCACAAAAAATGCATTAAAACCCCTATTGCCAAAATTACCATGTTCTGGTAGGTATAAATTTATCTTTCTTTTGATACCCAAGCGTTTTGACGCTAGCAACTTTGATTGATTTAGTACCGTTTCGTCGATTCCCGTTTTGTCAACTTTAAAAGAAATTCCCGTTTTGTCGACTGGCCTTTTAACCTATACATCGGCGTCATTAACAATTCCTCTTTCGTCGTTTCACCTCTTTAACTGGAGCAAAATTCTTTCTTTCCTTCATACTTTTTACAGACTAAGGACTGTCAAACCTGAACCTGAACTAACCTGAACGCCTACGATAATCTAACCGGTCGCACCCTTATACTGTATGAAGATAAATATTTAGGTAAAACTACCTGTAGAGGGTTGAATGCCACTTCCAGCTTTACTTGGTAGCTTTAATTCGGCGAGTCGACAAAAAGGGAACGGTTTCAAATGGTCAACGGTCAAACGGTCTGTCGACGAAAGGGTAACAAGACAGTAAGAATGCCCAGTCGGCGAAACGGTCAATCGACAAAATGGGAATTTACCCTTTGATTATGTTTCTGAATTGTTCTCTAATTTTAGGCAATTTAATATGTAGCGGGAATTGCCTAAAATTATTTTCGGTAAACAGCCCAAGTAGCTGTGATTTATAATTTTGCGCGTACTCAAAATTAGAAATTTATGGGTTTTGAACTTCCCATGCCAATAGATATGCAGAAACTGTTAATTATATATGTATATATATATATATATATATATATATATATATATATATATATATATATATATATATATAAAAATATAGCTTGTAGCAAATTAAAGAAAAAACAATAGAGTACAATACGCCAGCGTACATATGCTTCATAGACTTAACTAAAGCCTTCGACAAAGTCCGACTCAATGAGGTAATATTGACGTTGATGCAAAAAAGACGGATGAAAACGTTGTGAAAGTCATAAAGAACTTGAACTGGAACAATAACACTAAAATTAAAACAAGTGAGAACACGACAGGATATATATCAACGCCAAGAGGAATTAAACGAGGAGAAAGCCTCAGTCTTTAATGGACAAAATAATAGAATACGTAAAGTCACTAGGAATGGGATACAGAATGAGTAACAACAGAATTTGTCCGGTTTATTATGCAGACGATGCAGCGTTGATAGCCGAAAGTGAAGATGACCACACAGGCAGCTTTTCAAATTTTATCAACCCTGTCGACAGCTTAATATAAGCATATCATCCCAAAAGACCAAAACCATCACTATCGCAAAAGATCCCTTAAGGTGCAAGCTCGTAGTGGAGCATAAATCTATAAAACAGCTAACCTATATATATATATATATATATATATATATATATAATATATATATATATATATATATATATATATATATATATATATATATATATATATATATATATATTCACCCTCGAGAGGGTATAGTGACTCTGTCCATTGCTTATTCGTCTGTACCTGTGAAGTATTTGTTCATTCTTTTCTCATCGTTTCAACGGTCACTGAAAAGGTGTGAAAAGAAGTGGGCAACCAAATATATTGCAAGTATTTGGAGGAATGCACATCTGAAGATGCTAACAATTTTAAGTCCAGAAGACAATGGTTGGGTGTTAAATGTTAGCCAGTATGATTTAAATGGTTCGAGGGAGATCAACTATATATATATATATATATATATATATATATATATATATATATATATATATATATATATATATATATATACACCCTCGAGAGGGTATGGTGACTCTGTGCTCAATAAATAGATTGAACTACATTTCTGCCACAGTTTTCGGTTCTGTGTATGCTCTGATGCTTAATGCAATGACCTCCCGGTTAACTGTGTCATCTGATGTACTCATTTTTCCTCTGGACGGCCCGTGTTTTCCGTAGTGTAGTACTTTGTTCACGGTGCAGAAGGTCGAGGGTTCAATCCCGCATGTTGGTATACTTATTTATTAAATTATTTAAGTATATTTGGCTTGACCACGTATATAGATGCAGAAATGCAATAACGGCCGAGGAGGCACTACCGCGTTGTCTAAAAGGTGTCGTGAAATACAGAAATGTATGTTTCGACACTTGAACAACGTTAACGGGTATTACGACATCCTCGCCGATATCCTTAGGATATGAAAAAGAGTAAAATCCTTAATCAGGCGCGGAGGTGAACGATAAAAAAAAACCCAACGTGAAGGAGATCTACCCCCACAGCGCTTGCTTTCAACCTTTCCCTGTAACCAGTGACTCCAGTTCATGTCTTCCGCAGGGATACACCCACATCTCAAATGCAGCAATTTTATCAACTTTCTTTTTCGTCCTTGTTTCCGATGCATATGTTGCAATCGTTTCCGATTGCAACATATGTGTTCTTGCGGCCTTAACTTAGCTGATCGTGAGAAGTTCGGGCCTTTCCATATTTTGACTAATCTTGTGGTTGCAGAGCGAATAATTGAGAGTGTCCGATGTATTTCTGAGTGACACTGGCCCGTATTGGTAATTATATATATATATATATATATATATATATATATATATATATATATATATATTTATATATATATATATATATATATATATATATGTGCGTCGATTGTTCTCAAGTTATTCGTTCCTTGTTTATTTCAAGTAGTTAGGTTATCTACTGTCAGATTTCGACTTTCCCTTTCCCAAGCCGCTAAAATTTTGAAATACATGCCAAATTCATCCTTTTTCTTGTTTAAAACATTGGTAAAGTTGGCTTTCTTACCCGAAAGAATAACTTGGAAGAAGGCCTCCCAATAAGTTAGAAATATTTAAAAAATAAAATAATTTTCAGCCTTTTCGACTCGACTCCTGAAGTGGACTTATATTACGATATTTATGTAATTACTCCTCTAGCCCTCTTCATCCATCAACCATTATCAAATCCCCATATTTTTTAAATCCAGAAAAAATTCTCATAATGGTATTGAAACCAGACACTATTTAACGACCCTCCACTCATTTGACCACTTCCCCTGCTAGAATAAGAAATAATGAAAAAGTGATATAATACTTGCATTTCAGATTTCTCGCATCCAAAAACCCTGAAGAGGACGTTTACCCCCCCATATTTTGGATAAATTTGGTTACACACAGTGATAAAACTTCAAATTTCTAACGTAGATATGAAGAAAAAAATATAAGTGATAATTATTAGCTATAGACTTATATTAAAAAAATCCTGCTCAGGAAATAATTATTTAAAAGTATCATGGAATGTTCTTAAATTAACAAAAAATATATAAATGAAGTTGTGGTACAACTAACTGAACTAATTCGACGTCAGTAGGTATTTACACTCAGAACAAAATATTATAGTAAAAATTAAATTTTAATCATTTATTGATACAACAGAGTAAGAGCCAGCAACGTATTTCAAGTTGTCATTTCAACAGTCGCGAAAATTTAGGTACTAAATCCTATATACCTGCTAAACAATAAGAGTCGAATCTGGCAGCCCTCTGCGGCCGGGGTATACTACCACAAAATTACTACGAGGGTGAGAAATAAGATTCAATTTATTTAAAGTAAAAGTCATGAAATTTCAGGTTACTTTCGATAATATCTTTTATTTATAAATAATTGTTGCCAGAACATTTCCCCCTCTCCCTCCTAAATGTTGACAGAACGCCCTAAATGTTTATTTAAAAAAATACCATTTTTGTTATTTTAAAAGTTTTGGAATTTCAACAGAATAAATAAAATATATGTAGGATATGTAATATAAGAAGCTAGAACAAAATTCCATTACTAACCGTCTGCCAGAGTGAAAAACGTTCCCACGTTAGTACGAGCGAGACAGGTATATAGCGGCCTGCGGGTTAGAGAGAGATGATAGAGGGATCTATGGACCACATTAAACGCAAATCTTAAATTATATAGAATGCAATGGCCCTTTGTTAATTTTGTAGAGGACTCACATTTAGGGAGATTCGTCTGTACCTGTGACACAGGTATTATTCTCTGAGTCGTTTTGAAAGTCACTGGAAAATATCAAGATTCTGTAGAACGTTTTAGTACTTTGAGTACTCTTAAATTATAGGGAGTACAATTTATAAATGGTCCATTGCCTATTCGTTTGTACCTGTGAAATATTTGTTCATTCTTTTCTCATCGTTTTAACGGTCGTTGAAAAGGTATGAGAAGAAGTGGGAAACCAAATATATTGCAAGTATTTGGAGGAATACATATCTGAAGATGCAAACAATTTTGAGTCCAGAAGACAATGGAAGCCAGTATGATTTTAAATGGTTCGAAGGAGATCAACTGCCACCCTCACTATATGACGCGATCGCCAATGACAATATCTAGATTGAAGCGGATGGTGCCAGTGTCGATGGTAAGTATTTCTCATGATGAATTGTTGATATATATATATATATATATATATATATATATATATATATATATATATATATATATATATATATATATATATATAATAGGTGTCTAGGTTAATAATGTGGATTTTGCTAAGAGATGGCGTTACTAATACACTTGTTGGTATAGACTAGTGACATTTATGGCGTTTTGGAAGATAAACATATGCCATCAAAAGCCAGTTCGTTATTAATTGTCATTGTACGAAAAACATAGTTCTTCATAGCTTTGAATATGTCGTGTTTCGTACCAGAAAAAGACTTTTGCGGGCAAGTTTAATAACCTTCTTTCATTTGAAGAAAACAGCTGCTGAAAGTTATCGATTATTGATTGAAGCTTAAGGGAACATGCTCCAACCCAAAAAACTTGGGTAGACTCAGGTCAGCCTTCAACATCACAACCAGTGAGTAATATACAGGGAAAGAAAGATTTGTTGTGTATTTGGTGGGATAGTAGAGGAACTGTGTATTACGAACTGCTGAAACCTGGTGAAACGATTTCGGGCGATCGATACCGACAATTGATAAAGTTGAATCGATTATTGAACGAAAAACGACCAGAATACGCCCAAAGACACAATAAAGTCATTTTTCAACATGACAATGCTCGGACCTATGTTGCAAAATGTGTTAAAAACTATTTGGAAAACATCAAATCAGACGTTCTACCCCACCCGCCTTATTCACCGGACTTAGCCCCTTCAGACTACCACTTATTTGGATCGATGCAGCACGGACTTTCAGAACAACATTTACATTCTTACGAAGAAGTGAAAATGTGGCTTGATGAATAGTTGGCCTCAAAAGATGAAAAGTTCTTCTGGTGCGGAATCCATTCCTTGACAGAAAGATGGGAAAAAGTCATAACTAACGATGGCCAATACTTTGATTATTAGGATAATTTATTTTGTGACGGAAATAAATGCTTAAATGATGCGAAAAAATCGACTTTATTACCCGAAACACCCATTATATATATATATATATATATATATATATATATATATATATATATATATATATATATATATATATATATATATATATGACATAATAATTATTATTAAACATTTTTACAGATGATGACATATTAATGCCTCAAATCGATTTAACTGCGGATTCAAATGATTACATATCTATTGAGGATGGTGTCAATTAGGATGATGATCAAGTTGATGAAGAAAATAAATAAAAAATTAATAATTTTTGATACATTAAATAAATGTTTTTCTTTTAAACTTTTAAAAAAAAATAAATTTTTTGTGAAATTTTATATACCTAGCCCGTTTTACTCTCCATATACGTTCTCCCTCTAACCCGCAAGCCGCTATATAACTGCCTCGCTCGCACTAACGTAGGATCGTTTTTCGCTCTGGCAGACAGTTAGTGATGGAATTTTGTTCTGGCTTCTTATATTACCTATCCTACATGTATTTACATTTATTCTGTTAAAATTTCAAGACTTTTAAAATAATAAAAATGGTATTTTTTAAATAAACATTTACAGCGTTCCGTTAACATAAAAAGTACTAAAGTAACCTCCTGAGATTTTATGATTTTTACTTTAAATAAATTGAATCTTACTTCTCACCCTTTTAGTAATATTGGGGTAGTATACCCCGGCCGCAGAGGGCTTCCAGACTCGACTTTTATTGTTCAGCAGGTTTATAAGCTTTAGTACCTAAATTTTTACGACTGTTGAAATGACAACTTGAAATACGTTGCTGGCTCTTGGTCTACAAAGTAAAATAAATAAAACACAAAATAAATATTAGTTAGTGTAAAAGAGTAACAATTGGTAGACGGAGGTATATAGGATAGTAAATATTTAAATAGGAAATTACACATCAAAATCATAGGCGCCGATTTAAAGAGAGCAGTATGTAAATTTCGGCACCCTTCATCAAAATATTACTTTAAATCTAACATATTTTAATTATTATTAAAATTAAACACGTACAAAAAATGATGATATTGTGTTGGCAATAAATCAGTAATTTTTAATATGTTGTTCAGTACATGTTTTTTAAGTAATCAAAACAATTTTAATTTATTAACGGTTTTTTTTGTAAATTGTATAATTTTTAGTCTTTTATTTAGGACTTCAGAAAGGCTGCAATATGACATGACCAACTTTTGAAATAACATTTTAATGCTATTTAACCGAAAGGAGAAGCAAATCTGCAGTTTTAAAAATAAAAATTTTTAGCGTGCAGAATGTTATTTCTTAAAATTTGAATCAAAAGTCAAGAAATATTAATAAACACTATTTAATTTGTATTAATTCTTTTAGTTTTCTCTTCAGAGAAGTATTTCATAGTTGGTAGATGTTACAACATTCACATTTCACTAAGGTGGCGTGACTATGATTTTGCGTTTTTACAACTTATATATTTCACACTACGGATAAGTTATTATAAGCTATAACTTTTAGGTATTATGTTGACGGCACGATAATATTTAAGCTGTGGCATATTAGAATACTCTATGTATTTCTAAATGTAACAGCATAAAAAATGCATAAAAAAATTTTCCTACTTAATTCCTACTAAATTTAATATTGCATCCAAGCAGAGATAGTTAGAGCTACTTTAAAAAGTAAAAACAATAAGAATGTCGAGTTTACCGGTGTAAATTAAGAAAAATAACAAACAAAAAATATAAAAAATTATTCATATACCTCATACTGTTTAATACGGGTAACCAAAGAATTTTCACAACCAAAATTTATGAAAATCTAAAAGCAAAATTTTCGAGAACCAAATTTTCGTAAGAGAACCTTTCAAGAGGAAACAACATTCTCAAAACAACTTTTATTTTAAATATGCAATTTTTAAATAGCGTATATAGACGGTTATTCAGATAAGTACAAATTAAACTAATTAATTTAGTCATTTAATTGATATTTATTTCAACATAAACTTAACATACTCCATGATCCTTTCGGGTAGCTAAACCTTGGCTAGTCACGGACAGAAGTTGGTTCAGGTAACCTAAATTAAAACCTCCAATTTAATTAATACCTAACTAAACTAACTTTAGCTTTAATCCAAGATCTGCCTAATCATACTAAAAAAAATTAAGTTGAATTTAAGTAAATCTAATTTACATTAATTACGGAGTATAGACATATTTACTTTTTGTTTGGCGCAGTGTCGGTGTCTCATAGGGATTCCGATAGTTTCTGCAAAAAATGAGCTCATTTCCAAAATTGCTTTATTGTGTCTAGTTCTGGAGATTTTCCTGATTGAATTTGTGAAAAAAACAAGGTTTTTAAGGGTACTTTTTACAATTACATTCTGGGTTTAAACGATTGTAAAGCATTCGATATTCTACGTAAACTAGAACTAAATAATTTAATAATGAGGAACAATTAACGAATTTAATACTGCGTCCTAGTGTGTGTTCTCCCATTCTAAGAGCGGAAGTGGAGAAGAATATTTTAACTCAAGAAAACACCAGGCAAAGATGGTATTCACGGCGAAATTCTGAAAATGTTGTGCGAAATGAACAGCCAGTTTCTCGACACCCTCACCACGTTTTTAAATAATATATACAACAGCGAGGAATTTCCTGAGGACTGCGTACAGTCAATCCTTGTGGCCATACCGAAGAAATCGCACGCAAAAACTTGTCATCAACACCGAATGATAAGCCTGTTTAACCACATCACCACCATCACCAAGATTATATACAATAGAATTTGCAAAAAATGTGAAGAAAACATCGGAGATACACAGTTCGGTTGCTCCTATTTAGCGCTGTAGGGACATGAATAAAGATCTATATCTGTGTTTCATAGATTACACTAAAGCTTTCGATAACGCACGATCAACTGCTAAAAATACTTCATCAAATCGGATTCGATTCCAGAGAGAGACATCCGGACTATAGCGAATCTCTACTGAGGACAGTCGGCTAGAGTGAAAGCAGGGTCTGCGTTAACCAAGAATATTGATATCAAGAAAGGGCACACCTTTCTTGTTGCATTCTGTCTCCCTTCCTCTCCGAAGAAGTATTCAAGATAGCGCTAGAAGAAAATACTAAAGGCATAAAGATAAATGGAGAAACACTTAATAACATAAGATATGCTGACGATACAGTAGTACTCCCTAGCAGCATAGATGAGCTAAATAGCCTGATGGAAAGGCTACAAAGAACAAGTGAAGATTATGGGCTAAGCCTAAACCTCGCGAAAACCAAATGGATGCTTATAAGTAAAAACCAACAACCAGCAAGACAATTAATACTACGACCAGAGAATTGAACACGTAGAATCTTATACCTATTTGGGGACAATAATTAATTCAGGATGGGACCAGGCAATAGAAATACGTGTGAGAATAGAAAGAGCGAGAGCATCGTTTAATAATATGCAGAGTATAATTATCTCCAACAATACAACCCTACCTCTTAAAATCAGACTGTTCCAATGTTATATATTTCTGGTACTGTTGTACGGAGTAGAAGTGTGGACAATGACCGAAACGCTCATAAAAAAGTTGAGGCCTTTGAAATCTGGGCGTACAGACGTATCCTGCGAATATCTTGGACGGACCACATCACTAACGAGGAGGTACTGCGTCGGATCGGTAAGGAAAGATAGGTAGGAATAACTATTAAGAGAAGAAAGCTGGAATACCTCGGATATCTTATGAGGCACAGTAAATATCGGATACTTCAGTTAATAATCCAAGGAAAAATAGACAGCAGGAGGGGACCCGGGAGAAGAAGATACTCTTGGCTTCAGAACTTGCGCCATTGGTTCGGGCTATCATCTGCCCAACTGTTCGGATCTGCCACAAATAAAATCAGAATAGCCATGTTAATAGCCTACGTTCGCAACGGACAAGGCACGTGACGAAGAAGAAGAATACTGCATACTTCTATAATTATTTATTCTCAGTTTTAGCGGCTGTACGTACGCTCGGCGGTGGGTGACAACTCATCGTGTCGAGAGTGTAATCTTACGGTTCTTCCAATATGAGGGATTTAGTGTATCAAAAAAAGATTATCACATAGATTGTATAATTCATTTTATTATTCTAATTGAGTTATAGCATACAACTATTGAAATTGTCTGCAACTATACAAGAATGTATGTTAGAAATTCAACCAACGTGACATTCATAAATGATTCAGAAGAATTAAGTAATAACTATGACAAATGAATATAAAAAACGGTTATGATACATATTTAAACTACTAACCGTGCAGATGCTGTACTCTTTGATAAGAAGAGTTGAACCGCACGGTGCTAAGTTTGAAAGTAAGCAATTGCAGATGCACTAAGTATGGAATGTATTAATTTCTTTCTAACAATGAATATTCACCTCTAGTTTACATTATATCGAATGTTTTACCTTTAATGTAAAATTGAATAAAGTACCTTCAAATCCGTGCTTTCTCCAATTTCCAATGGAAATTTCTGAAACCAGACGTGATAGAGTTTTGTAATGGGATTTGTTGTCTGTAGAAAAACCATCGGTACCACTATATGCAACTTCAGAAAATTGTCTTGTACTGTATTATTAGTCTATAGAGATAATTATTTATTTCGTTACTTTCAATGAAACTTTACTTATCTCTGCAAAAAATTAACATTATATCCCTTTCTAAAAGGAAATAAGTATAAAATTATAAACTATGCTTGGAATATATTACATTTGGTATATATATTACTAAATTTTATTCACGACATACCAATTAATAAGATAATAAAAAATCGTAAGACCTAGAATAAATTAATACTTTAGAAAGAACGGTGAAAAAAAAAAAAAAAATTTAGCCACATCTATTAAAGATTTAGTAATTTTGATTTTCACATAAGATACCGCAAACATGTAACACCGTCCGTTCTAAAATAATTACAGTCAACAAATATATCATATTCAGGCCCGGATTATAATTAATTATTATAACACTTTCAATTAAATAATATACATATTATTTTACTACTATAATTGCTATGGTGTTTTTCTGGCGACTAACAATAAACTTTTTTGAAATTTTGATTATTATTGAGCCCTAGTACTATTAAAAAAAAAGACGTTATACATTTAATTGAATTAAATTTTATTCTGTTTTTTAACTTATCTACATCGTTCCTTGTCCTACAGTTTAAAAATAGAAGTAAAAAAAATCATTCATTTTTATTCGTAAACAAACGTTTTTTTTTTCTTTAGGACTGGTGGTTTTAAACCTGGCCGTTTGGAGCGCATCTTTTAAAGTGACTACTGACAAAAGGGTCAAATATATAGTGTCGTCAAACTTTACTGGTTTTCACAATATCAATAAAAGTCTAATGTAAGAAGGGCTAACAGAGAAGAAAGCAAATAACCTATTTGTAATGGACAACCAAATATTTTTTAAATTAAGATTATAATAAAGTATATACAACCATGAAAGAAGGAAAAAGTTTGAAACACCTAAACAAACAAATGAATGAAGGAATACACCAAATAATAAAATTTATAAATAACGATAATCAAAGATCGCACAAGTCCAAGAGATAAAGGAAGCTACAGAAAAAATATTATCAAACGCTATACGACAAGAAAAAATCGTCAACCGCCCGCGAATGAAGGAGATAGAGTGATAGTAAGAAATGTGGATCTGACGAAATTCCCGATATATTGAACAATGGAATGATATAGTGTTTACTAAAACATGTCAGAGGAATATGATTCTGTAAGCACACTTTTTGACACTCATTTTTCTTATTTCTTTCAAGAGAGTGACAAACTTATGATCTTTAATAGAAACAACAAAGACAAAAGATCCTTACTTTCAGATTCCTTATTTCCTTAGCGGTATACTACGGAAATGAAGGAAGGTAATTTTTTGCACCAGCCTTGTTCTATTAGTCCTTAATGTTTTTTTGAAATTGATTTGGCGGAAAGCGATTTCATGAATGGCATAGTTTGTCTTCCATTCAGTATAAATTTTTTTTGTAAGAAAGATAACAATCTCGTGAGTGTGTAAGTTTTTATGTACAGTGATGAATGTTTTTAACGAATCATCAAACCTTTTTATTTGCGATATTTTCTCTATTAGATATTTTTTCAAAATAACTTTCGCACACTCGCCTGATTCCCATTTTTCAAACTCCGTTGAAAAAATTTCAATATTTCCTTTAAATTTTTTCATTTAAAAATGTGCTCGATGCGGCCCAGTTTTTCGGATTTATTGTTTTTAATTTTAACAAAAAACACTCTTTCTCGTTTTATTATCCATTCTTTTCATAAAAAAATATAATGTGATAATGTTATGTAGAAGTTACAGCATATTAAAAAAACCTAAATTCTAATTAGTTGATTGTTAATCCAACTAAATGTAGGTAAACTTAAAAGTAGCAATATATTTTTGAAAAATATTGTTATAAAAACTAAATTATTATATAAAGGTACTACACAGACCTGGCATATTCTTATGTTTACTAAATTTATCTATAACACACAGAACGCATAATGAGTTTCTTGTTGTTCGGTTTGAGTAAATGAAGCACAAATGAAGACATTTTAGTATACATCACTAGCGAAACCAGAGACAGAGGTATTGCTGAGCACAAGTACTTTTATTTTTCAAGTTATAATATCTTCCATAAGCCTACAACTTTATTTCTCGTATAAACATAGAAAAATAATAAATTCAAAATAGTAGGAAAAATTGGAAAAACCTGGAATTTCTTTTAGCCATTTTATTTCAGTTCGATGGATTATAGTTTTGTAGTCTTCAAGGGGAATAGCTTTTCCCATAGCATTAATTTTAAATTTTCAAAACGTTAGAATTCAGTTTAAAATTTAGTAGATATACGATCAATCGTTCAGCGGGTTCGACTTGCCCTACCATTTTTTTTACGCCATTAAGAATCTCTTACAATCGATTGTATGCTAAGAGTAAGCCTTCTAATATTTAATATTCTTACGGTATCTGTGAGAATGCAACATAAAACTAGGCTGTGTATTGATAGCTTATTCAAGCTAAATAAGTGCAGGGCCCCGTTTTAAAGCTAATTTATTTGTCGTTCAGCAAGGGCATTCCTCATCGTTGCCAAGCCGCCGTTAATTCGTTTAACATGAAGGATTTTCGGTATGGCTTGTCTATTGGATAGTTTGTGAATTAACGACCAAACATGGTATCATAGCTTAGTGTGACGTTGTAGTTTGAGCATTTATTTTTATATATTTTTGAAGCGAGAAATTGGAAAAAGAAAGGAGCCCTCCAGCAATGCTGGAACTATGAAGTAATTTACTCGCATCCGACAAAAATTTTCTTTTATCCTGGCTTATTTTTGATGTTATTAGGTTGATCGAATCGAGATCGAAAATATGAATGCCAAAAAAATAAACCGAGACGATTTTAATTCTGGCATGATTCAAGATTCTTTCATTTGAAAAATAGAATTATTTCATTATGATCGATTTTAAATACCAGATGGACTTTCTACATTATTATTTCCTTGCGCCGGGAAAAAACAGTTGATTTTGATCTTGGGAACTTAAAACTGCACCAGGTTATTGTTTTATGAACAGGTTACTTAAATTTAAAAGTGACTAATTACTCACTTAAAATCATAATACATTTTTCACGTTTTCAGTTTGCGAACATCGTATTTTTAAAGTCCGGTTTTTATCCCTCGGAAAGAATGAGTACTAACTCTCTTCTCACCATATTTTAACATTAAACCGAGGTAAGCAAAAAAGAAGGGTGAATTACTTAAACTTAAAAGTTATACTCACTTAAAACTTACCGCTCCTTGAGTCATTATTTTGAGGTGGTGAGACAATAGGGCCGGTCATTAGTGGACATAATTCTTGTTAAATTTTAAATAGTACAGCTAGTGCGGTACTGTCAAAATTTAATCTTTAACTTTTTTTAGTATGGTGACGAAAGGCAAGATTAGACAGGAGTTCAAAATTATTAGTGAGTGAAACTTAACTAAAAAGGATAAAAGCAACTGCAGATTTTTCTTTTTTTTTTCGAATAAAGTAAATTGCCAAATGACTTATACAGTATTGCCAAAAATTTACAGTCCTTCAGACTTAGTGTAAAAAAAAATGAACAAGCATGAATACGACTTCATGACGAATTCAATCACTATGCTGCGAATAATAAATATTATTTATTTATTCAATATCAATTATAATTATTAAAAGGTGTTGTAAATTTTATATCTAATCAGTTGATTTGCCTATTTCAATATTGAATTACCTTGTGATCAACAAAATCTCATCAGTACTTACATTATATGTAATTTCTGTAATTAATAACTTACTATTAGTATTCTGTAGGATGGTCTGCACTTCCTTCTACTTCTTGGTCATCATCTTCATCCTCATCGTCGCTCCCATCGATACTATTACTCTGACGAGTTTCTTGTTTGGGGATTGCGTTAGTGGTGATAGAGTCTATGAAAATAAGGGTAAAAAAACTGTTGAATATAACAAAAACTTTTATCAATTAGGATACTTTTTTTTAAAAATATTTATTTATTTTGCGAGTTTTTATTGTCAGGGTTCAGAGCATTATGCAATCTACATGCATTATAATTTTTGTTTTATGAAAGATAGAACGATGATTATTAAGCAACAGTTAAACGATTCACGTGCTTTTTCTATTAATACATTTTAACAATGCCCATTCTCTGCTTATTTTCAAAATTGCAATGTTCTTAAATTAATCACAAGATTCTGAATCAGAAATTTTTGCAATAATTTGTATTGCATACATACAGCACTTTAAAATGTAGTGGCTGTGGTGAAAATGGCAAAACATAGAGCTCAGAGGGAATCACGTTTACAACAGTTACTTAAAAATTTTATAGCATAATAATTGCTTCGTAACGTACTGTATAACTGCTCAACATGCGTTCCTTATTGTAGAGTACCATCTAGAGTCACTCTAACCATATTAGAATGTACTAACTTGGGAATGTGGAATCCTTGGCACAATGACACTACTCAGTATATATCGCCACTACACCAAACACTTTATTTTTTGCCCTCGACGGGCGTTTCGCTAACCATGTTAGCTTCATCAGGAGCGATAATTGACTAAAGCTAAACTACAAATTTACCCTATTTATACTTAGCCTAACCTTTGAATGACTCAGGCGGTACTAATGGCATAGGCGAGGCCAACAGTTTCGGTCAAGTAACCAGTAGTAGAGCGGACTATAAGGAACAGGTCCGCTGTCTTTATTTAAACTACTTTTACATTTTATAATTTCCATACATACACGCGAAGAAAATAAGACCAAGTACGTCTCCATAACATATAATCCGAAATATAGCAGGGGACTGAATAAGGTATTTAGTAAGGTAGGCTTCACCTTAGTCTATAAGTCATCAGACAATCTGAGGAAAATCTTAGGAAATCCCAAAGATAAGATTCGTAATTGTGAGAAAAGTGGAATTTATGAAATTAGTTGTAATGATTGCGACAAAAAGTATGTTGGACGAACTAAAAGGTCAATTAAAACACGATTTAAAGAACATTTAGCACACTTAAAATACAGTAGAACAGAAAAGTCTAGGATTACCGAACATGCCCTTGAAGCTGATCATACTGTAAGATTAGATAATCTAAGATTAATTAAAAATGTATCTGATAGGAGATTGTTGAACGCATACGAAAGTATGGAAATTATAAAATGTAAAAGTAGTTTAAATAAAGACAGAGGACCTGTTCCTTATAGTCCACTCTACTGGTTACTTGAGCGGAACTGATGGCCACGCCTATGCCATTAGTTCCGCCTGAGTAATTCAAGGGTTAGGCTAAGTGTAAATAGGGTAGATTTGTAGTTTAACTTTAGTCAATCATCGCTCCTGATGAAGCTAACATGGTTAGCGAAACGCGCGTCGAGTGCAAAAATAAAGTGTTTGGTGTAGTGGTGATATACACTGAGTAATATTAGAATGTGGTTAGTTTTCAAACGATGTTAATTTAAAACTTTCTTGAGCTCTACTGGTAAAAGTACAAAGTTTGTTGAGGGTCTTAGAGAAGTTGCTTCATACTTATTATCTTATATGTGCCTTTTCGGGTTCGCGAGAAATCTAAAAATTGTGTTAATTTTTCATTATTATCAATTATTTGTGGTCAAACATATAAGAGGTTAATTAGGTTAGAAGACTTTCGTATATATCGTAAATATACATTCCTTTTAGTTATGTTGGAGTCGGGGATCCCGAAAATTACGTTGTTTTTTTTGAAATTGAGCAGAAATAGTATGTAAAGGGAAATAGGTTTTAGCTGTAAATATCTCCTCTGGGGATTAACATCTTACCATAAAACTACCAATTTTTTAAAAGTGGTAGTGCTTAAATTATACTGCTTGTACATTTATTTATTTATTTGAGTAGTATTTATTGAGTCAATCATCGCTCCTGATGAAGCTAACATGGTTAGCGAAACGCGCGTCGAGTGCAAAAATAAAGTGTTTGGTGTAGTGGTGATACTTATACTGAGTAGTATCATTGTGCCAAAGATTCCACATTCCCAACTTAATTGCTTATATATTAGGAAATCAAACAATTTGGGAATACTGGATTGATTACATACACTTCTATAATTCCTTACATTATTCCTGTTTTCAGACTTGTAAATTGGACTCAGATAACTTTTTTTAAATATTGTTGGAAAAACTCCCTCATCCAGTGACTTATTGAACAGATCCGTGATGGCCCCCGTAAGTGTAGTAACACACCGCTTCAGCAAGTAATTCGGAATATCACCTGGGCCCGCAGACATTTTGTCAGGCAGTTGGCAGATAGCACCGTATACCTCGGTCATCTTACGACAATCAATACATTACTGTTCAAATTTTTATAGCACAAAGTACGGAATAAATCATTTTAAAACTTTTTCTAATCTGGTTTCTATTATTTCTAGTTGAAAAAATACGAAGCATCTTGTAGATGTAAAGGATTTACTGGATTATTTCTCAATTGTTTTAAATTACTTGAATAATCCTAATGAAATTTGCAAAATTCAAAGAGACTAGAACCTATAATTTACGATCTATGGAATTAGTCGATACTTGATAAAAATCCATTCTAAACTAATAGAAAAGAAATAAATTTGTATTCAGATTTCCGTTTCCTTATGATTACTCGTAATCTTATAACATGACGATCGTCAACTACTAGTTGTAAGCCGTCTAAAGAAGATACAGTATTGTCGAAACGATTGTCATGGTATACGAGTTTTCGTAATAAAGTGGAGGTTTTAACAAAACTTGATGACCGCTGATTATACTTACCGCAATTAACTTTTGAATGAGTACGAGTATTTGCAAATTCGACACCATGTTTGTCGACACACCAACACATTCCTATAGCACTGTGACATTGTACGGGCTTGTAATATCCTTGACTGTCACAATCAGGAACATATACTCCTTTAAAAAAATTCAAATAAAAGAAATACTTGTTCAATTGGTCAAATATTAACTAAATTTATTAAAATTAAAAAATAATGTCTTAAACCGACTTCATTAAAAAAGTGATAAAAAGTATAAAAAAGATAATATTTTCTTTTAATCTTAGATAACCGGCCAAGTGCAAGTCGGATTTACGCAATTAGTATTCCGTACGTTGATTGCTTTTAAAATAAAATTTCTTGTTATAGAGCAGGGCTGTCAAGGTAACGCCTCCCGCTGCCCCCACCACTGCTAGACGTTAAGCGGCCGAGCCGCCGATCGCGGCTCGGCCGCTTACCAAACACAATGGGCTCCTCCTATGTTTCTCATAGCCGCTCCTGAGACTGTGCGATCGGCGGCAGCAGCAGTGGTGGGGGCAGCGGGAGGCGTTACCTCCGAAATTGGCTCGAACTGTGCATGACCTTGACAGCCCTGTTATAGAGGTACAAAATGATCAATGATTTCACAAAATACACCCCAAATGAGTTTTCAACAATTTTTTTTCCGTTCTTTACTGTTGACCTTGAAATTTTTGTATTTTTTTTATAAACTAGATAAATTATTAAAGGTAATGCATTCGTGATAATTTTGATTCAATCCTTTGGAGAATATTCCAGAATTTTTTCAAGAATTTTTGATTAGTACTTTTCCAGATGTAGCGATTTTTCGCAATTTTTTAAAAAAGTGTGCGCAAGTATTACATTATATATCATATTTTTGAACAAGCTTTCATTTGACACCCCACCTGGTTAAAAATTTTTTTTCACTTCCAATTTCACCCCCAAAAGTCTCCCCCTTAAGTCAAAATTAACTTTCAAAAGTACACGGATCTGCTGAAGCCATCAATTCCTATATTAGTGCCAAATTTCAACTTTCGGTGTCAAATACTTTAGGAGAAAATCGGGTGTGATAGACGGACAGAGTGTTAAGTGATCTTATAAGTGTTCCGTACGGACATTAAAAATTAGTACTTATGTCCTTATAAAAGAGTATATAATTATCAAGAGAAATTTACGCTGTTGTGACTCCAAACGAAAAACTCAACCAATATGTAATTAAAACTGAATATAAAAAAGAATATAATGTAATTAATATTTAACACACAAAATATAAACTGGATCAACACAAATTTAGTAAAGTTTTGAAGTCGTAGCAAGTCTCACTCGTTTTTTGATTTACTTGTAATTTCACGCTACCTTATTTGCTATAATACTTGAATTGATTCAGCCGATACTTGGTGGAAATCCATAACTAGAAGTTTTGCAAGAAGTAAAACACTATTTAAATTTTCACTAAATTTTTTATTTTTTAACACCATCACATGTTCCGCTGTACGACAGCTTCTTCAGATGGTTTGTAACAAACCATCTGAGGAAGCTGCCGTACAGCGAAACATGTCATGGTGTTAAAAATAAAAAAAAAAAATTAGTGGAAATTTAAGAAGTATTTTATTTCTTGTAAAACTTCTATTTGCTATAAATTTAACTTACCTATGTCTGAGGTTATTTTACGTCGTACAGCTGCACACGGCCGCTCAGTTCTTTGGAAACATTTACACCATTCTGTGGGAGTAACAATAACATCCCGGTCTGTGTCACATTGTTGTAAGAACGGTTTTAGACAAACTTCATTCTGATCATGTTCCAAATCGTATAGCTCTTGCAAGGAGAGCTTAGAATCGCCGTTCATGTCGAGGTGTTGGAACATCCACCGTACTTCACCTTTACAAGCTGTAGGGAAGTGAGCTACGAACAAATTGTTAATTGGTAATCAGTAAGGAAACCCAAATATGCAAGTGAAAAACTTTAAAATATGCGCATAAATATGCAAATAATTTTCTCAAAATATGCACATACATGTTGTAAATATGCAGTAAAAAAAATCGAAATAGACTTGAAAAATGTAAATTTATTGTTTCACATTACATGATGCGAATATTATACAAATGTAGCAATAAAAAACCCATTTTAAATTTTCAACATACAGGGGAATGAACTAAATGTAAATATAATATTATACAAAGTAAAAAATAAATATAAATAATAATGTATTTTAAAAATTTATATACGTATTAAACAGCATAATAAAACATACATTTTAAATTTGATACATACAGGGCGATGCAACTAAGTAAGCGGAAATATGCAAATATTGCAAAAGACAGGGTCGCCGTTAGTTATATAAAAACAATAAACTACTAAATGTTTCTCAAAATTCTCCATTAAAAAGTTTTGTCTTCTATCGTTGTATAAAAAATTTATAAATTGAGAAACTCCTTTCCACATCGACTGATGTAATAGGGGCGTTTTTAAAATTATTTAATAGCATAGGATCTAAATCAATGGAATCAGTAAAATCCCCCTTTAAAAACATTAGCTACTCGGCTGACAAATTGAAACCCACTATTTTTTTCCATAACATTCCGAAACCACTTTAAAAGCACAACCAAAAATGAAATCTAATAAATTAATAATACAAGTATGCTCTGATGGCCGCCTGGGGTTTACTGACTGGTTTTTACTGACCATAAAATAATAAAATTTATTTGGGGAAAACCACCGGCGCGGCGGCGGCAGCCTAAACATTGACCTTTATTCCGAAAAATGAATGAAAACTCCTGCCAAAGACCTACATTATTATAAATTTCTTCAAATATGCACATATATGCTATTATTAAAGCATTTATGCAAATATTTAGAAAAATGCATATAATATGCAAAATATGCAATATATGCGCTTTGCATATTTGGGTGTCCTTAGTAATCAGTGTATCGGATAAATGAATACAATTCGTCAACAAAGGAAAATATTTCTTAAATTAATGGTTTTCTCAAATTTGATAAATTAGATTTTAAATACGTGAACATTTTTTTTTTCACTTCCGATTTCACTCCCAAAAACTAACCTTTTGAGTTAAAATTTAACTTTGAAAACTACACGGCTCTGATGAGGTTATCAATTCCTATATAAGTGCCAAATTTCAATTTTCTATGTCAAATAGTTTCGGAGAAAATCGGTTAACAGACAGACGGACACCAAAGTGATCTTATAATAATAAACAAAAATAAATTCCTGAGTCTTGTAATTTTTAGCTTCATATTTTTACTTAGCTTACTCGTAACCTTGTTAATTTACACTAAATTAGATCAGACAGTTAACAAAGTAATTACAGTCCCTGGCCAAATTATTAGACGCACTGTATTTTTTTTTAGTAATTTTATGTTTCTTAAGAGTTTTTATGCAATAATGGTATATTTTTTAAACTACAATATTATTGATTTTTATTTAAAAGAATTGTTGTAGACTACATATTTGTATTTATTTTTAACATATGGCAACACTATGTCGACAAAGTGATACATGAACGTAAACAAGTACAAACCTGTATCAGTCGCGATCGGAATCGAGTCAGGTACGGACGTGTTTCTGTGGCTTTATGGACTGTGATTGTTTGTTTAACAGTTTTATACTACTCAGTTATTAGTTTATTTTGTATGCAGTGTTTTAAAAAAGTAATTGGACTATTTTCATTATGGGTAGAAAAGGCGATCTTTCACCACGTAAAAAAGCTGAAGTGAAGGCCCTTGTGATTGCGAAAACATTTACAAACCGAGAAATATCACGAAGATTGGAGGTTTCTGAAGCTAGTGTACGTCGCATAAAAAAGAAAATTGAGTCAGGGAAGGAATTAAGCCCGAAAAGAAAGAAAAGATGCGGTAGAAAACCAATTTTCACTCCACGGTCAGAGAGATGTTTGAAGAAAATTTGTGTAGAAAACAGATTTGCTACCACAAAGGTAATAAAATCACAACTCCAGGATGCTAGCGTAAATGCTTCTGAGCGCACTGTTCGAAGAAAATTGAAAGAATTAGATTTTAAGGCCTGTCGCCCCGCCAGGAAGCCCAAGTTAACAGCTGCAATGAAAGCAAAGCGCCTGAAGTGGGCCAAACAATGGCAAGACAAAGATGTGGACTTCTGAAGATCGGTAAGATACAGCAATTTAATCAATAATTGATACATTATTATCATTTTCAGTTAAATAAAGCAAATAAACATGGAAGTTTATATATTTTTCCTATTTTTGACAGGTCTGCTTCAGTGACGAAAGCACATTCGAAATTTTGCAGAATAAAGCTCAGTATGTGCGTCGTCGTCATGGAGAAAAGTTTCATCCTGATTGTGTCGTCCCGACGGTTAAACATCCCACCAAAGTGATGATTTGGTCAGTCATCAGCGGCAAGGGCACTGGACGTCTGTACGTCGTCAAAGGAATAATGAGGCAAGATCAGTACAAAGAAGTATTACAAAATCGGTTGATTCCGCAGCTCAGAGAATGGTTTCCAAATGGGGAACCATTCACTTTCATGCAAGATGGAGCTCCCTGCCACACTGCTCGGTCTGTTAAAGCTTTTTTGGCAGAAAAAAAAAAAAAAAAAAAAAACAAAAAAAAAAAAAAAAAATATCCCTCTGTTGGATTGGCCGGGTAAAACCCCATTGAAAATGTGTGGGAGCTGATGAAAAGAGAAGTGGCTAAAGATGTGATTACCAACAAAACCCAGCTCCTAGAAAAGATTATTCATGTGTGGAATCATCATCCTCAAATGCAGGAGACAGTACAATCTTGCATTGATAGCATGCCGCGCAGAATTAAAGCTTTGATAGCGGCTAAAGGTGGCTCAACTAAATATTGACTTTTACTAACATTAATTTCACTTTTCTTTAAAACTTAATAAACTTATGCTTTTCTAAATTAATGCTGTTTTATTTATGTCAAATAAATAGGTAATTGATTGGATAATATAAAAATAAAAAACAAATCAATTTAAAATAATAAAACGGTACAATATCACTCGGTAATTAATATTTTACATGAAATCTTGCAGTGCGTCTAATAATTTGGCCAGGGACTGTAAGTAGTTTTATTGTCAAATTAGATCAGTTGTAAAGTTCAATATTTTTAGTAAATCAGGCTGTCAACAGTTTACATAAGGTTTGTTAAATTTATATCAGCAGATGCTTGCATCGGGCAAAATTAATAATCACTCACCTTTTGATTTATTACGTGGTCGTCTTCTCTTCGCAGAATCAGCCATCACAACTGAAAACCAATCAAGTAGTCGATTTCCCATTGCTTGCAGTGCAGCAGCTGAACATTGTTTTGAAATTGGTAATGCAGGATCTAAACCGGTAATAGAATTACTGTAAGCTTTGCTGTCTGTGACTTCATTGTAACCTCTTAATCTGTCTTTATCATCCGTAAATGGAAAGTTGTTATCCTAAAGCAACAAAGTGTGAAAAATTTCATTAAAAAACAGAATTTATAAATATATCGCAAATTAGAATGCAATAAGCAATATTACTCTCGAAATAAGCAATTTTCTTCCTTATTTAGAGAGAGAAACCATTTTTGACCACCAATTCTGAGGTTTACATTATCACAGTAAATCTTCCGCTGAATTCTTCTGACCATAAACTCGATTTAACGTTAAGTAATCCACTAGTTAGTGGCAAAGAAGCGCATGCATACACAATCTTCTGAAAAATCCAAGTGAAGGCTTTCCTCCAAGATTTTATTAGCTTGGGTATCAGAAATATTGTATCAAAAGTTCATCGCAAAATCGTGTCGGCAAAAACAGTTATTGAAGGTCAAAGGTCGCGAGAATGAGTTTTTCTAAAATATATTTTTATGAAAGGATCAGGCACACGGTAAAATGACTTCAAATTTTGCACAGAGGTAGATCTTGTCTCAATGGGCACAACTCCCGAAAATGCTTCCTACCCCTGCTATTCACCGAATCGAGCCCAAGCGAATCCAATCGATCATTTACTCTCCGGTACTCAAAATAGGATAATAATCTCACCTAGTAGGTAAAATTGGATGGTCTTTCAGATAGAGCTATCAGTGTTTTGTTACAACCCCTACAAATCTTGCAAAACGGGGTTGTAAGGGGATGAAATATTAAAATTCATGTATAAGATCTTATACATTCATGTGTAAGGCTCTTTTTACCCTCGCACGTAATATATTAATTCTGCGTCGTTATTACTGTCTGTCGCTTCATCCACTTGAATGGCAAATAAACCAGAAAGATTTTCCACAATTTGCTCATTAATGTCTTCAGCTATGCCATGAATGCGACGATTAATCGTATTGTTAGAGAATATTTTTTATTTCCTTAGCCGCCGATTCTCCAATCATCACTGATACCATAACAATCGATGCAGATAAAATAAGATCTACAGCAATCATATGTGGCTTCTTACATTTAGCAATACGGTGAGCGACCTTGTAAGTGGCGAGCAGTACTTTGGAAGGAATAGACGCTCTGGAAAACAAGGATGTCGACTGATGTTTCAGTTCTCACAATTTTTTTGGAAAAAAAATCTCGCGGCTTTCTTTGTAAATTACTGTGAGTTGTTTCTAAATGACGCTTAAATTTATTAGGAAGCATACTTTCAGATGCCAGCACCTTATGACAAACAACACATTGGGGAAGTTCCATATTTGCTAACGTAGGCCAATCCAAAATCTAAATATTGGTTATCATATTTTCTGTACTTTTTTCGTTTTTCTAGTTTCTTTTCTACTCTCTCCTGCGTCTTCAACACGTTTTCTATTTATTGGAATTAAGTTATTCATTTTAGGTAAGGAATAGGCGCGCCTAAATTAAATACAACACACTTGAAATCAAAACACTGCATTCATCAACGCTTGCAATCGCCTAATAAATAAAGCGCCGAAACAAAAGACCGAATGATGAACGAACGAAAGTACGGGGAAATGGAGGGGCGAGCTTACTGAGTCGCTGATGAGACGCGAGCTGCGTCGCGCACCAGCTTATTATGTCGCGTGCAGGAGACCTGTGCGTATCGTTTCGCGACTCCCCTAGGATAGCGCCGCGACGCCCCAGGGCGTCGCGACGGACAGTTAGGGAACCCCTGTTCTATATAATAAAAATTCATTCATTCCATTGGAAATATCCTCGTCAGCTGGACGACCTTTCTTCCGATCAAAAGTTGGCAAAATAAAATGATCAAAACATGTATTATGTTAGATATCATTAGCAACAACTAAGTCGAAATCAAAGTTGACACGATTCTTTACAGCTCTCCCATAACTGACGTTGCGCGCATCTGCTGCTCGTATTACAGTATCCTTGAATTACATGTCGGATACTTCGTCGGTATTTTTTATCCTTTTTTTGCTCTCTTTTCTCACTGGCTAGTTCACCACAAAAAATACACAACGTATCAAAATCAAATGCGGTTGATCTATGCTTACGAAGAGAGCACTGAGACGTTAAAGGAGAATCACTCTTACGACGTTTCTTATATGATTCAGTGTTGAATTTCTTTGTATAGTTTTTACGACACTCGATACGTACAGTCATAGTATTTACGCTTTGTAAATAATCGATATATTCATCACCCCTTTCAACACTCGCATTTCTAATTGTTTTTAAACCGCGAACAACGATCGCGCAACTCGATAAAATCTCATTACAAAAATTAAACAAGTGTTATAAACCATTGTAACAGAATTACAGAATGTTTCGATATGAATAAAACGTCTGAATTTTATGATACGTAGCGTTAAACTGAATTTTAAAAGGGACAAAATGCTTCGTCAAATATTTTCAGGTGTACATCGACCCATGAGATTACAGTGGAATTTTAGACAGCTGCATCTTAAGGTCGTTACTATTACTATCATGAAGAAGAGCCCAAAAAAAAAATTCTCTGTCTTTTAAGTGAGATACGTATTTCTTTAACTATATGCTGAATCTAAAAAATCATAAAAAAAGACATTCACTGTGACGTTTTTTTCAGAAAACGCAAATAAAGTTACCAGGAAAGTATTAAATTAAAAAAACATTTTAATAAATCATGTAAAACTGTATAATCATTAAAATTATGGAATAAAACTATTATTTCGGATATCCTTAAGTGTTTTGAATCTACGTTTATCATAAAACTTAAAAATATTAGATTTTCGTGTTCATGTTTAACAAAAAGACGCATACACCACCTTTAACTAAGCTACGTAGCAAAATGCTGTTTAAAATAAATATGTGCAACAGCTAAATTAAAAAATTGTTTTTAATTTTTATTAATATTGAACATTGAACAACTATTATTTCTAGTATTTTTGAAGTTCTTAATCCTGACTTGACATCAAAAAATAAATTTTTATGTTTAGTTTCAACAAAAAACTTGCTTTTAACACTTACAAGGGTGCTATGTGATTAATAAAATGCTTTTTTATGTAAATGAATGCAATGAAATAATAGTTTTGTTCAATATTAATAAGAATTAAAAAAAAAAATAAATAATTTATCGGTTGCACATATTTATTTTAAACAGCATTTTGCTACGTAGCTTAGTTAAAGGTGGTGTATGCGTGTTTTTTGTTAGACATGAACACTAAAAACCTAATATTTTTAGGTTTTTATGACAAATGTAGATTTAGAACATTTAAAGATGTCCGAAAAGTAGTTTAATTCCATAATTTTAATAATTATACAGTTTTACATTATTTATTAGAATTTATTTTTTCCAATTTAATAGTTTTCTGATAACTTTAACTGTGTTTTTTGAAAAAACTTCACGATGTATCTCTTTTTATGATTTTTTTGGATTCTCACGTGTCTCACTTAAAGGACAGAGATTTTTTATATACCTGTGTTATGAGTGTGTGTCTATTAAACGGTTTTTCTACGTATAAGTGCGTTATATTGTCTGTATATACCACTATACGTAAACGTATAGTGGAGCATACGCCTTTCTCTAAAATTTCTTAGCCTCATATCTCGAGAACTAATCGTATTAGTCCCATGTAAATTTTTATATAGGACCTTTTTTATGCAGATCTGGATGACGAACAAGTTTAATAATAAAATTCACGTAAAACCAATAGTTTACGAGATATTAGAGAAAAACTGATTTTCGTTACCTTTGTCCTTCGATAGCTTTTTTTGCCGATATGATTTCGCAATGGACTTTTGACACAATATTTCTGATATCGACCGACACAAAGAAAATCCCGAAGGAAAATCTTCATTTGGATTTTTTCAGAAGATGACCGGATAATGAGGTTTCTGATGCTATTTTTGGAAGGAATGTTATTCTAACAGAAATCCTTGGTTCCCGAAACCTATTTAATAACACAGGTATACAAAAAAAATCTCTGTCTTTTAAGTAAGACACGTGTTTACTTAAGTATTTTTTTATGCTGAAACCAAAAAAAATCATACAAAAAGACATTCATTGTGAGGTTTTTTTTTCAGAAAAAACATTTAAAGTTGCCAGAAAACTATTAAATTGGAAAAAAAAATACATTTTAATAAATAAAATGTAAAACTGTATGATCATTAAAATTATGGAATAAAACTGTTATTTCGGACATCTTTAAATGTTCTAAACCTACATTTATCATAAAAACTTAAAAATATTAGGTTTTAGCCTTCAGGTTTAACCAAAAATACGCATACACCATCTTTAACTAAGCTAGGAGGAAAATGATGTTTAAAATAAATACGTGCAATCGATAAATTAACAAATTCTTTTTAATTCTTATTAATATTGAACAAAACTGTTATTTCATTGCATTCATTTACTTAAAAACGCATTTTGCCAACCACATAGCACCCTTCTAAGTGTTAAAAGCGAGTTTTTTGTTGAAACTGAACATAAAACTTTATTTTTTGATGTCAAATCAGGATTAAGAACGTCAAAAAATACTGGAAATAATAGTTTTGTTCAATATTAATAAATATTAAAAACAATTTTTAATCTAGCAGTTGCAAATATTTACATACAACTTTATTTTTTGATGTCAAATCAGGATTAAAAACTTCAAAATTACTAGAAATAATAGTTTTGTCCAATATTAATAAAAATTAAAAACAAATTAGCTGTTGCACACATTTAAAATAAATTTGTGCGACCGCTAAATTAAAAAATTGTTTTTAATTTTTGTTAATACTGAACAAAACACTTACTCATTCACTCGCTCAGTTACACACTTATTTACATACTCACTCATTCATTAGCTAGCTCACTTACTCACTATCTCACTCGCCCACTTCCTCACTTACTTACTCGCTTACTCACTCACTTGCCAGCTCACTTACTCACTACCCTACTCACTCACTCACCCACTCACATTCCTCCATATTCACTCAATCAATCTATCTACAAAATTGACTTCTAAAACAAGGGACATACATTAGACTGCATTTTGCAACCTTTTGTTCCTAAATAGTAAACGAATATTTTTTTTCAACACTAAACATTATTCTTCATGTTTTGATATCCAATTCGAATTTTAAACTTAAAAAACCACTAGATAGTCTTATTCCAAAAAAATTCTTGTTGAGCTGTTGCATTTATTTACTTAAAAAAAGCATTTTACCAACCATATAGTACCCTTGTAAGTGTTTAAAAAGCGGGTTTTTTTTGTTGAAACTGAACATAAAACTTTATTTTTTGATGTCAAATCAGGATTAAGAACTGCAAAAAAATACTGGAAATAATAGTTTTGTTCAATATTAATAAATATTAAAAACAATTTTTAATCTAGCAGTTGCAAATATTTATTTTAAACTGCATTTTGCTACTTAGCTTAGTTTACATTATTTATTAAAATGTATTTTTTTTCAGTTTAATAGTTTTCTGGCAATTATCAGCGAGTTTTCTTTTTTTTTTATGATTTTTTTGGATTAAGCATAACAAAAATACTTAAGAAAACACATGTCTCACTTAAAAGACAGAGAATTTTTTTATTTTGTATACCTGTGTAATTAACGAAATTAATGAAAGCAAGGAAGCATATAATCGGGAAATAAAAACTCCTCGCTTGTACTAAATTAATCGATTTCATTTTTTGTTCTAGAGATTCTATGATTGCTGGATTTATACAGTCTTATATGTTTGTCCATTCACGTTCTACGTCTTTGCTTGTGTTTTTTTTTGTAATATCGCATTGAGTCTATTCTGATGTAAGCATCGAACACTTTTTTCTTCCAACAGAAGAATCTTATATACTTTTTCTGGGTCTAGTGATGTTCGTTTCAGTTTTTTTCATCTAGTGAATAGCATAACCATTGCTAGGACAAGTGATCAGAATATAAGTAGGCTCACTCTACACATGAGCTCATCATTAAATAGCATTGTACCAATTCCGTACAAAAATACATAACTCAGGACATTCAAGTTATTGAACTTACTTATAACGTGTGCTCGATTGGATTGAGGTCAGGCCTCCGCGCAGGGCAGTCTAATGTGGGTATTCCCACTTCCGTCAGGTATTGCCGCACCGATGAAGCAGTATGTGGCCTCGTATTGTCGTGCATTAGCACGAAGCTATCGCTAGCAGGATCTTCTCGATGTACCGATGAGCAGTTAATACAACGCTACAAGTCTCATCAGTTATGAAAACCAAATCGGTTTTCGCATCCAGAGAGATACCTCCCCACGCCATGACAGAACCTCCTCCGTACGCAACCGGTTCAGTAATGCAACACTTCGCATAGCGCTCCTCAGGTTTTCTATAGACTCGTCTTCTTCCATTATTGCCATGTAGGCACATTCGGGACTCGTCGGAGAATAAAACGGAGCGCCATTGCTGTAAGGTCCAGACGACATTTTCTCGGGCAAATCTGACTCGTGCTTATCGATGGGTTGCTGTCAATTTCGGTCCGTTAGTTGGTTTCTTCGCAGTTAAGTTAGCTTCTTTAAGTTTTCTTCTCACTGTCCAATGACTAACAGCTCGACTATGAACTTGTCGGAGCTCTTGGACCTCAACGCCGGTTAAGTGCCGATTTTTTAGAGTACACTTTCTTCTTCCTGAACCTGGTCTCCATGTAAAGGCGCTAGTCTCTTGGTAACGTCTGTAGACTCTGGAGACAGCTGACTGGCTCAGGTGTAGTTGCGCAGACACTACACGTTGGCTATGCTCTTCTTACAATAGGGCAATGACTGAGCAGATATAGCAGAGATGTTCACCGTTCAAGTTCTGATTAAGGAATGATAGGAAAATTCAGTTGAATATGTTTTTATAGGGATGAATAGCGCGCAACACGTACGTTGTTGAAACGGTTCTATTGAGTAAAACTGTTTTAATCAGTGACATTTTTTGGAAATCTAAATGTTTTTAGTATTATTGGAAAGAGTAGAAAATTAGCATTCTAATGATACCAAAAATAATACCACTGTTTGAAAATTAAATTCAAGGATCGTTGTTAAATGAAGCAAAATCGTTTGAGTCGATTTTTTTGCTCACCAGTGTATATTTTTGTAAGCGGATTAAAAAATCCTATTTAATAGTATACTCGTGTGTAAAGAGTACTATTTTAAAAAATCCTAGTTAGCTTTGTAAACTGTCAAATTTGCCAAGTGACAATAGTAGCTTTTTGGTAATGTGTAATAAAATATTAACTTACTTTATTATATTTCGTATATTTAATGTATTTATAGTGTTTGTTGTCATATTTGATATCTTGAGGAACGAAAGAGTATATGTCGTTTTTCAAAGAAGGCTTCTCTGGTTTTGCACTGTTAATTGATCCCCCAGCTCCGGTTTTATCTAGCGTCGCTTTGTACTTGTTCATAAAGGTATTGAGCCTGTCGGACTGCCGTTGCTTTTTCCGTAACTTGACCTCATATTCTAAAAATAAATTTTTATTATACGAATATATACTTAAATTTATGGTAAATATAAATTTTGTCTGTTATTTTCTTTTAATTTTGTTGCAGTTTTTTTCTTATTTTATGAACTTTTGCAGAAACAGTCAGGAATAAAAACTGGTCGAGTGCAAGTCGGACTTGCGCAATTAGTGTTTCGTACGTTAATTGCTTTTGAAATAAAATTTTTTGTTATGGAGCTATAAAATGATCAGTCACTTCACAAAATACACCTCAAATGAGTTTTCAACAAAGTTTTTCCGATCTTTAATGAAAACTAATGACCTTGAAATTATTTTTTTTCATATACCAGATAAATTATTAAAGATAATGCACTCGTGATAATTGTCCTTCAATCTACACCCTGTGGAGAATATTCTACAATTTTTTCAATTTTTTTTTTGATCTGTACTTTTCGAGATAAGTGGGGAGGACAGTGATTTTTCGTAGTTTTTTAAAAATAATACAAAGAAAAGTGTGAGCAGGTATTACATTGTATATTTTTGTGTTTTTACTGTTTTTACAAGCTTTCATTTGACACCCCACTCGATGACCGGGTAAAATTTATTTTGTTCATTTCCTATTTCACCCCCCCAAAACTAACCCCTTAAGTCAAAATTTAACTTTCAAAACTACATGGCTCTGAAGAGACTATCAATTCATTTGTTAGTGTAAAAATTTTAATTTTCTATGTCAAATAATTTCGGAAAAAAATCGGGTGTGATAGATGGACAGACACCGATGCGATCTTATAAGAAGATTAAAAAAAATTTTCCAACCTTTCCCACTTCAGCTCATTTTAAATTAAATCAATGTAGTATCTGCTTATGAAAAGGGGGATTTCTCGTTTCTCTCTTTGTATATATATATATATATATATATATATATATATATATATATATATTATATACTCGTATATATATATATATATATATATATATATATATATATATATATATATATATATATATATATCTATATCTATATCTATATATCTATATATATCTATATATATATATATATATATATATATATATATATATATATATATATATATATATATATATATATATATATATATATATATATACAGTCCCTGGCCAAATTATTAGACGCACTGTATTTTTTTAGTAATTTTATGTTTCTTAAGAGTTTTTATGCAATAATGGTATATTTAAACTACAATATTATTGATTTTTATTTAAAAGAATTGTTGTAGACTACATATTTGTAATTATTTTTAACATATGGCAACACTGTGTTGACAAAGTGATACATGAACGTAAACAAGTACAAACCTGTATCAGTCGCGATCGGAATCGAGTCAGGTACGAACGTGTTTCTGTGGCTTTATGGACTGTGATTGTTTGTTTAACAGTTTTATACTACTCAGTTATTAGTTTATTTTGTATGCAGTGTTTTAAAAAAGTAATTGGACTGCCAGGAAGCCCAAGTTAACAGCTGCAATGAAAGCAAAGCGCCTGAAGTGGGCCAAACAATGGCAAGACAAAGATGTGGACTTCTGGAGATCGGTAAGATACAGCAATTTAATCAATAATTGATACATTATTATCATTTTCAGTTAAATAAAGCAAATAAACATGGAAGTTTATATATTTTTCCTATTTTTGACAGGTCTGCTTCAGTGACGAAAGCACATTCGAAATTTTGCAGAATAAAGCTCAGTATGTGCGTCGTCGTCATGGAGAAAAGTTTTATCCTGATTGTGTCGTCCCGACGGTTAAACATCCCACCAAAGTGATGGTTTGGTCAGTCATCAGCGGCAAGGGCACTGGACGTCTGTACGTCGTCAAAGGAATAATGAGGCAAGATCAGTACAAAGAAGTATTACAAAATCGGTTGATTCCGCAGCTCAGAGAATGGTTTCCAAATGGGGAACCATTCACTTTCATGCAAAATGGAGCTCCCTGCCACACTGCTCGGTCTGTTAAAGCTTTTTTGGCAGAAAAAAATATCTCTCTGTTGGATTGGCCGGGGTAATAGCATTGATATGAACCCCATTGAAAATGTGTGGGAGCTGATGAAAAGAGAAGTGGCTAAAGATGTGATTACCAACAAAACCCAGCTCCTAGAAAAGATTATTCATGTGTGGAATCATCATCCTCAAATGCAGAAGACAGTACAATCTTGCATTGATAGCATGCCACGCAGAATTAAAGCTTTGATAGCGGCTAAAGGTGGCTCAACTAAATATTGACTTTTACTAACATTAATTTCACTTTTCTTTAAAACTTAATAAACTTATGCTTTTCTAAATTAATGCTGTTTTATTTATGTCAAATAAATAGGTAATTGATTGGATAATATAAAAATAAAAAACAAATCAATTTAAAATAATAAAACGGTACAATATCACTCGGTAATTAATATTTTACATGAAATCTTGCAGTGCGTCTAATAATTTGGCCAGGGACTGTATATATATATATATATATATATATATATATATATATATATATATATATATATATATATATATATCTATATATATATATCTATATATAAATAAATATATATATATATATATATATATATATATATATATATATATATATATATATATATATATACAGGGTGTCCCATTATTCCGTGGACATAATTTACCTCTATACAAAAGTGCTTCGTTTGTCCGTTAGAGGGCATCAAAGTAAAAAAAAAAAACACATTTTTTAAGATATTTTAAGAACCGATATTCCGATTTGAATAAGATTTTAGGGTGCCCATGTTTCGCTAAGCGCTCTAATATTTGACTTTCACAAAAAAAAACCCGAAAGGGTTCGAGAAGGGTGAAAACTACCCTCACCCCTACATAAATTCGAGTAGAAATGTTTTGCAACTTTAACGACGACTCTGAATTTATTTTCATAAAAAGGTTCTATTTACTTCATTTTTTGTCTCTTGTACAAAATTATTCTGGCTAATGATTTACGCAAAAATAAAAAGACTAACAAGCATTTTACTTATAATTAAAATTAGTTGGTGAAATTAAACAAGTAAGTATGATATTAATTATTATTACGAGTTTTATTTAACACAGATAATAGTATTTTTTACAAAAGTTGTTCAATATGACCGCCACCTTCGTTCCTGTACATAACAATACGGCGCAAAAAATTGAAACTAACTCTCTCTAAAATATCATTATTATTTAATGTATTCGCAGCATTTTGAATCCTATCCCATAGTTGATCGGCGTTGTTTATCTGGACCTCGTATACCTTTGTTTTCAACACTCACCATATGAAAAAATCGCAAGGATTAAGGTCCGGGGAACGAGGTGGCCACTGAATTGGAGCTTCTTGACCTCTACCAATCCATCTACCACAAAAATTCTCGTTCAGAAAATTTCTTACAGCACGTGCAAAGTGGGGTGGAGCTCCATCGTGCATAAAAAACATGTCTCTTCTTACATTCAGAGGCAGTTCTTCTAATAATTCAGGTAAAGAATACTGTAGAAAATGTAGATAGCTATCTCCGTTTAGGTTATCAGGCAACCTATATGGACCAACTAAAAAGTTACCAACAATCCCCATTCAAACATTAATTTTAAATTCTCGTTGAAAATGTCTTTCTGTAACTGCATGCGGAGTTTCTTCGGCGTAAACATGTGTATTATGCAAATTTATCATACCACGACGGGTAAAACATCTGTAAACAAAATTTTTTTGTGAAATAGCCTATTAATTGCTCTGCATTCTAAAACATTTCGTACAAATCTCAGACGTGAGTGATGATCAATGGGCAACAATTCTTGGACGGGCTGAACGTGAAATGAACGAATGAGTTGTTCATTTAAAATCCGGTTAACAGTGCTTTTTTTTAACTCTTTGTTCAAGTTCTAACCTGCGAGTGCTGATACCTGGACTTGCTTCGACTACTTCAAGAACAGCTTCTTCCACTAAAGGTGTTCGGGCTTGCCGCGGTTTTCCAGCATTGACTCTCAAGGGTTGGAATCGTCGAATTTCTCGAAGTCGACGTTCTATGATGGCAAAAATCTGGCGATTGGAATTTGTCGATTTGGATATCTCTCTTGATACACTCGAACACTTTTCCTACAATTACCTTCGCAAACACCAAGTACTAGCAAAATATCAGTCTGTTCATCAAAAGAATATTTCATATTCACAGGGAAAACAAGCAACAACAACAATAAATTATCAATCAAAAATAAACCCAAACGTTAATTAATTTAAAATTTATGAAGCTTATTGTCAAAAATCATTTGTGACACTGACATAACATTCCACATTTTCGCCAACTAGATTATTATCGCCTACTAGATTTTAACGGTTGATGTGACAAGAAAATTGTTTTGTAGGTCAGCATCGGAAAAAAACATTTTTTTTCTCTAGAACTATGCAAGGTGGCGTTTTTTTACATGAGACAAAAAATGAAGTAAATAAAAGGACCTTTTTATGAAAAAAAATTCAGGTCGTTTTTAAAGTTGCAAAACATTTCTACTAGAATTTATGTAGGGGTGAGGGTAGTTTTCACCCTTCTCGAACCCTTTCGGGTTTTTTGTGAAAGTCAAATATTAGAGCGCCTAGCAAAACATGGGCACCCTAAATCTCATTCAAATCGGAATATCGTTTGTTAAAATATCTTAAAAAAATGTGTTTATTTTTTTTTACTTTGATGCCCTCTAACGGACAAACGAAGCACTTTTGTATAGAGGTAAATTGTGTCCAGTCGACTTATTTTGATTCCAAAAATACGTGGTAGTTCTATGTCCACGGAATAATGGGACACCCGGTATATATATATATATATACATATATATATATATATATATATATATATATATATATATATATATATATATATATATATATAAACTTATCTTTAGGTTTTAACCATTTCATAAACTAATTAAATACATATTTTAGAAAAAAAAAATATATATATATATATATATATATATATATATATATATATATATGTGTATATACATATATATATATATATATATATATATATATATATATATATATATATATATATATGTGTATATACATATATATATATATATATATATATATATATATATATATATATATATATATATATATATATACATATATATATATATATATATATATATATATATATATATATATATATATATATATATATATATATATATTGGGGTTAACCTAAGTTAGATAAAAGTATAAAACGTAAGGGCATTTTTGAAATTTACTAGTTTACGTTTAAACGTTTTCAAGTCAACATGGTCTTATTACAAAGGATGTTGAACGAGAAAGGCAAAACTTTGATCGACAATATCGCCGTTTAAAATCGACAGAAGGGATGTGCTGGGTCTGCACAAACAAGAATTGCACTGCCAAAGTTTATACCATTGGACTAGATGACATATTTCAACATCAACACGATAATGAACAAGTACTAAATCGCAGTGAAGAAAAATGCCAACGAGGAACATTACAACGAAAGACCAAGAAGAATTTGAACCGAGCCAGACTGCAGGGCTATTTAAAGTTGCCAAAGTCCCGAGATGAAGTTCATGAATATCTCAGTTCAATCTTCGTCGAAAGCGCCAGGTATGAAGATTTCCTGATGTTTAATGATATCCAGGTTGGTGTGATATTTCCCTGTAAAAGTAATTTAGAATTCTTGGGCGCGGTGGAAATTGTGACGGTGGACGGTACATTTGAATTTTGTGTGAAATTTTTTCTACAAATGTTTACTATTCTGGCATATATCAATGGCCGCTATATTCCCTTGGTGTTCAGCCTATTCACACGACAAGAAGGAAACTTCGTATTCTTTGCGATAAAGTCCAAATGCCAGCAATTAGGATGTGTCTTCTCGCCTACAAAGGTCCTGACAGATTTTGAACGCGCTATTCACGGTGCGGTTTCAACAGAATTTCCATTGACAACGTTTGTAGGATGCAGATTCCATGTTTTCGTCCAATTATTAGAAAATCAGCCAGTCCACCTACAAGTAACATTGTTTGCTGACCACATAGTTGAAAACTAACTACATCGATGATACTCGTCCTTTCCCTACAACTCTTTGGCCGCGCTCGACGCTAGTGTTTGGAGAACTAATAACGCGATTGAGGCTTTTCATTCAAAATTTGCAAAGGATAGTCGTTCGCCTCATCCAAATTTTCATGAATTTTTAGAGGTCATCAAGAGTTTCCAGACTGAAACGTACGCGAGAATCAACGCTGTGCAAACCATTGCACCAAAGTGTTCGACTAATAGGTACAATTCAGCATTTTTAAAGAATAAGATAATTCAATATATACATAAAAAAATTGATGCTGTAGAGTTTGTCAAATGCATGTCTTACAAATATAGTAATTACTGAAATATCTCTTATGCTTTAATTTTCACACATAACTTGCATACTTACTATACCTGCCTGTAACGGACTGGAACTCGGCGTCAATTTTGGGTTCGAAAAAGGTCTGTATCGCAACTCGGAACTTTTTATTGTCTTTCACCGACTCTTACCGTAACTCGGTATCATCCATATATATATATATATATATATATATATATATATATATATATATATATATATAATAGATATACATATATATATATATATATACATATATATATATATATATATATATATATATATATATATATATACATATATATATATATATATATATATATATATATATATATATATATATATATATATATATGTACATATATATATATATATATATATATATATATATATATATATATATATATATATAGATTATATATATATATATATATATATATATATATATTATATATATATATATATATATATATATATATATATATATATATATATATATATATATATATATATATATATATATATATATATATATAATATATATATATATATATATATATAATAGATATATATATATATATATATATATATAATATATATATATATATATATATATATATATATATACGAGGCTGGTTTGAAAAGTCCGTGCAAAAATAAAAACTACTTATGTGTTTGGGGTAAACCTTTTTTATTTTTCGACATAGTCTCCTTTTAGGCTTATACACTTCGTCCAACGATTGTTTTTTGATCCCTTCCGAATAATAGGATTTGTCCAAGTCTGCAAAATATCCATTAGTGTCTGCAATCACTTCCTCGTTTGAATAAAATCTTTGTCCCGCCAGCCATTTCTTCAAATTGGGGAACAAATAGTAGTCCGAGGGAGCCAAGTCTGGAGAATAGGGGGGATGTGAAACGAGTTGGAATCCTATTTCCATTAATTTTGCGACCACAACTGCTGAGATGTGTGCTGGTGCGTTGTCGTGATGGAAAAGGACTTTCTTGTGGGCCAATCGCGGGCGTTTTTCTTGCAGCTCGGTTTTCAAACGGTCCAATAACAATGAATAATATTCACCTGTAATAGTTTTACCCTTTTCCAGATAGTCGATGAGGATTATCCCTTGCGAATCCCAAAAGACAGTCGCCATAACCTTTCCGGCCGAAGGAACGGTCTTCGCCTTTTTTGGTGTAGATTCCCCCTTGGTAACCCATTGTTTAGATTGTTGTTTGGTCTCAGGAGTATAGTAATGTATCCATGTTTCATCCACAGTGACGAAACGACGCTTAAAGTCCTCCGGATTCTTCTGGAACAGCTGCAAACCATCCTTGCAACACTTCACACGATTCCGTTTTTGGTCAAGCGTGAGCAATCGCGGCACCCATCTTGCGGATAGCTTTCTCATGTCCAAATGTTTATGCAAAATATTATGTACCCGTTCAGTCGAGATGCCCACAGCACTAGCAATCTCACGCACCTTAACTCTTCTGTCATCCATCACCATATCATGGATTTGATCAATGATTTCTGGAGTCGTAACCTCCACAGGCCGTCCAGAACGTTCAGCGTCACTTGTGCCCATATGGCCAGTCCGAAAATTTTGAAACCACTTATAAACTGTTCTAATCGAAGGTGCAGAGTCACCATAATGTTTATCAAGCTTCTCTTTAGTCTCCTGAGGCATTTTGCCTTTCATAAAGTAATGTTTAATCACCACACGAAATTCTTTTTCGTCCATTTCTTGAAAATCACTCGACTTCCTTGATTCACACGAATGCCAAACACAAAGAAATAGACCAATATGGCTGAAACTTGGTGTGCGTTTCATTCAAGAGATGCTACTAACTAAACATGACCTCGATACGCGCCGGTGGTGCCATCTCTCGGACTTTGCACGGACTTTTCAAACCAGCCTCGTATATATATATATATATATATATATATATATATATATATATATATATATATATATATATATATATTATATATATATTATATATATATATATATATATATATATATATATATATATATATATATATATATATATATATATATATATATAAATATATATATATATATATATATATATATATATATATATATATATATATATATATATATATATATATATATATAGTTTTGTATCACATGGAAAGCTATGATCAAGCAACAAAAGTTTAAAATATTTGATGATATACAGGGAAAATAAAAAATTATGATTTATAATGAAGAGTAAAGTGTGTTTAAATTTACCATAAATACAGAGCATAATATTAATTAAAAATGTTAACTAACTAAAAAATTATGGTCCCGTTTAGAGATTTGTGGCCTTCCTAGTTAAAAATTAAAAAAAACTCCAGTAAACACGTCAGTAATTGTTGGATTATTTATTGAATAAAAAAAAACGAAATCACTACAAATTTTAGGCTGAAAATAAATGAACATATCTTTGGAAATACTTAACAAGTGTCAACAAACTTTGAACCTAACGTCAGTCTGTATTTGCAATAATCAGAAATGCCAGTAAAATTGAGTGTTGAAGATAAAATTGAAATTGTTCTCATAGTTGGAGATAATTATAAAACTTTTAGAGAAGCAGCAGAAATCTTTAATAATAGACACTCTGATAAAACTATACACTTCACAACTGTAGGATATCTAGTAAATAAATTCAAGATTTATGGAAGTGCACTAGTTTTTAATTAATTTCGTTTTTCTTTATTCAATAAATAAACCGACAATTACTGAGGTGTTTACTGGAGTTTTCTTTTTAATTTTTAACTAGAAAGGCCACAAATCTAAAATTGAGCATAATTTTTTAGTTCCTATTAACATTTTCAATTAATATTTTTAAATTTAAATACACTTTATTCTTCATTATAAATCATGATTTTTAATTTTCTCTGTATACCAGCAAATATTTTAAACTTTTAATACTTGATTATGGATTTCCACGTGAGCTTTTTATCAAGAATAATTTTTTTTGTAATATGTAACTTTTTCTCCATTTGTATAAAACTTTTTAGGACACACTATATATACAATATACACATACACATGATAAGATATGGAAGGGTATCGATAATAAAATCTCTTTAGGCTCTATTTAACAAAAGTAAAATACCAGCACATTGATCGTGCTCATTTTTAAAAAGGGGAACAAATTTAATTTGGAGAATTACAGACTCATCAGCCTGTTTTTCGGTACTATGCAAAAGAATCACTAGAATCATAACATATAGATTAACGAACAAATTAGACAGTTATAAACTACATGAACAAGCGGAATTTACAAGGGGATACAGCACTTTGTACCATCTTCAAAGCATTAGATTACTAGTGGGAAAAGCAAATGAATATAAGGTCACCTTATAGACAGTAATGGTTGACTACGAAAAAGCATTTGATTCGGTAGAGATATGGGCAGTCTTTAGCGCCTTAAGTCACAGTAGAGTCCACAACTCTTCTTGAACAGATATATAAAAATGCCACATCACAAAAGAAAAAACAAATAAAATCAAAATTAATTAAACAAGGCCACTCAATATCCCCAAAACTGTTCACGTTGACTTTAGAAGCCATGTTTAAATCGCTAAAATCGGAAAATAAGGGAATACTAATAGATGGTGAACCATTAAATCACTTAAGATTCGCAGGTGATGTCACTCCAATCGCCAACACAAAAGAAGAATTACAAGAAATGCTGATAGAAAGAAATAACAAGTCTCGAGAAATAGGTCTAAAAATAAACTTCACTAAAACCAAATATTTGAACAACGAAAGTGAAGATAACAACTAGGAACTATTAATAGAAGGTGAAAGAATAGGAAACGTACAAACATTTATATATTTAGGACAAAAAATTGAAATATGAAAAAATAATTTAAAGGTTGACTTGGATAGAAGAGTCTCGTTAGGTTGGTTTGCGTTCGAAACTTGATGATCGGAGAGTGGAGATTTTTTCTTATAAAAAATAACTCCCAGTAAAAACTAGTCGTTTTTCTAAAGAGAGCGCGACGCCACAGGTCGAATCTGTCACTGCTTTTAGCGCCGCCTGATATTGGCGTTGTATATCCTTTACCGTCTTGAGCAGCGAACTTTACACTTCATCTTCATATGGAAGAACAGCCTAAAGTCATAGGTTACCAAATCATGCGAATAAGGGGGGTAAGGGCTCACAGACATGACATTCTTCCCCAAAAACTGTACATTGTCGTGATGCAGGAGGAAGCTCTTCTCACTCTAGAGCTTTGGCTGGTGTCTTCTAATATCCTAGCTTAAGCTTCCCAAAACGTTATAATAGAATACCGAATTCATTGATAGCCACTGTGGGCCAGATTCTGAATGAACAAATCGCTTTATGTTAAAAAAACAACGCGCATAACTTTCACAATGGTATTTACTTGTCGGCATTTCTTGTGTCTTGGCCAATTAGGACTGTTCCATTGTGACATACATCCAGCTGTTATAGCTGGAAATGGCTCTCCACAGAAAGGTTTCTTCCTCGTCGTAGGTAAGTTCGTTCAGTTTAGTGCAAATAACAATGAGTCGCTGCTTTTTGATCACACAGTCGCGGAACAAATTTCGCCGCGAGTTTACGTTGGCGTGAATCGAAACTTCTTTCTTTAAAATTCGATCTTCCGAAACAATCGTCATCTTCCACCTAAGGTCGGGAGTTTTTAAATTGCGAAACCGCTCAGGCTTTATCACCAAGTGTTTTTCAAATAAATTCATATGTTTCAGAAGCACTTTTTCCGAGTTTAATACAAAATTTTGCAAATTTATTTTGCATAAAAATTTGACTCAATACTACATTTTGAAGGCAAATTTCAAGGTAATAAAACTCAAAAGTTATTAGCTACGTAATTTGTAAGAGTAGGGCAAATCAAAACCCGCAAGTAAACAAATCCGTTATAACTAAAACAACATTTGATATTTTATAACAGAGATGAAAACCCACAACGGAACTAATAAACAAGCTTATTATAATTAAATTATTGTGTAAAGTTCTAGAACGTTGTTTAAGGTTATATAAAATATCAAAAACATCTGTTCATCTCCAGAGTATAATAATAAAGGCCATGCAACAGGTTTCTAATTAATAAAGAACGAACTTCAAAATTTTAATCTTTCAAGAGTACCTAAAAGAATTAATTCAAGAGCGTTGTGTTAAGTGGCACATAAGCATCTTTCATTTTACTTTACTTACTAAAGATTTTTGCATTATTTCGCCTTTCAGGGTTCCTAGATCAAGCAAAAAAAAAACATTATTTGCATAGGCGTGTTTATTTGTTGGCACTATAACATTCGAACGAAAGGTGATCTCGATTATAAAATTGGTACACATATAATAAGAGGCTCTCTTTCTCATTTACATTAACGATCTGCTGGAAAAGACCGGTAATCCAATCAACATCGGATGCTCAGGCGAATATCCGCAGACAACAGCAAGTCATTCAACTTAACAAAGACCTGGAAGAAATTCTATCTTGGGGTGACAGTAACCAAGTGGAATTTAACGCTACAAAAACCCAGGCGGCAGTTTTTTCTAAAAAAGTTAACGTTGCTGAACCCGACATAGTTATGTCGGGGCATTCCATTCCCCTAGCATCGTCACTCAATTTGTTGGGCGTTAATTTGGGAGCAAATATGTCCTGGCATGAACATGTTGCAGGCATAGCAAGGAGAGCTTCTCAAAAGTTTTGAATATTATTTCTAACCAGAAAGCTTTACACTCCACAAAAACTGTTAATTCTTTACAAAGCTCAAATTCGACCAACTATGGAATACTGCTCCCATGTTTGAGGCTCCGCTCCCAAACATACACTGCATTTGTTGGATTCTGTTCAGAGAAGGAGGAGATTGGAGACCCAGAACTGACCGGCGGCCTTGATTCGCTGGAACAACGAAGAACGGTTGGCGACTTGAGTCTATTCTACAAATATTTTCATGGAGAGTGTTCGAAGGATGTAGCCCGCTTAATTCCTCCCAGAGCGGTGCATGTTAGAAGTACAAGTCGCGCTGATACTTCACATCCGTATGAGGTTCAGCTTGTTACTCCTCGTACAACGTTTTTTAAGCAGCATTTTATATGGAGAACATCATCCCTTTGGAATGGCATACCCAGGACTGTGTTTTCCACCGAGTACAATTTACAGCGATTCAAGAACAACGTGAATCGCTTTTTCCGCACACTTGTCGCTCCTGTAGCACTTTAGGGACTTCCCTGCAGCACGTGTGCTAGATCCATAAAAAAAAGGCGCGTTTTTTTAAGTAAGTACCATTTTGAAATATGGCCGCTGCGGCGTTGCGGTTGAGGTACCTGCATCTATTGGCCGCCAATACGGAAGCATTCCTCCACTTTTTTGTTTGTGCGTATTTAAAAGTCCTCAGACCACTGAAAATCTCGCGGATTGTGAAGGACGCCCTGTAATTCGTTTCTTAAATGCAAGAGACGTGAAAGCAGTCGAAATTCATCGGCAGATTAGGGAAGTGTATGGTTAAAAACGCTATAAGTGATGAAATGTTCAGAAAATAGGTTAGAACATTTAAAGTTGGCCGTACAAACGTTCATGATGAGGGACGAAGTGGGCGACCGTCCGTCTTTAATGATGACCTGTAGCCGAAGGTTCCAGAAAATCTTTACGATTTTATTCCTATACTTAAAGAAGCATGTTGACGGTCAGTCCTACGACCCCGACGCCAAAACGGCTTGTGAACCAGGTTGCAGATTTCTATAAAGATGGAATATAGAAGCTTCATGTAAAAATAAAATTGATAATAAAAAAGGCCTTGTGTTTTTTAATATCAAAACTGTACTTACTTTAAAAAGCCTCGTATTTGAAGCAGGAGAGGAATCCATAGTTTTTAGGCGATATTATGAAATAGGTTATGAAATTTTTCCTGATTTTTGGTTGGGATAATGAACAAATTTTAAGCATTATTACCCATTGTCTAACATACAAGAGGTTAAAGGGACAGCAAAGGATTAGAGGGGGTGCTTTCAACATATTATATTACATATCTATTTCAGGATTCTTGGAGACGTGGAATTTGAACATTATGTTACCTTTTGATTTAGAATGTTAACAGAAACAGTATCTAGAGATTTTCGGTTTTATATTTCTCCTTCACATGAAATAGTGTCATTATTTATTAATCAGTTTCTAATAAATTGCGTGATATTGCTGAAATGTGTTTATGCAATACGCTTCCTATTCGTCATACCAAATTTCGCTGATGTATCTTTGTCCTCAAATATCTACAAAAGAATACTCTGAAAGAAATCAAGCTGGTGACATCCATCGACGCCTTCTCATAAAATTACCTATACTTAACAGGCAAAAAGCTCTCTTCTGAATAGAATTTAATAAATGCAGAGTGTGTTTGGGATGGTGAGAAATTAAACTTTGCGCAGGATTGAAAACTGTATAATATAATATTTCCAGCTTTTTAAAAAGCTCTCTTTGCTATGCATGCAACATCATCATGCAGGGCCGGCCCTAGCTTTTTTGCCGCCGTAGATAAACTCAAAAAAAGCCGCCGTACTTAAAGAAAACTATGTTAACCAGGAAAATGACATAATTGAATTAAGACAATAGTACTAATACAGATTTACGAAAAATTGTTTTATTGAAAAACAAAGTTTACATTTTTAACGAGCTAACGACAACGAACTTACAAACTAAAACTAGTACCTACTATCTTCAGAGATAATTTAAATATTTAAATATTTTACTACTCATTTATTTTCTAGATTCAAGTAATCGAAATATATTTTTGTGGGTAGTGTTTATTTTTTTTTGCGCTCAGTAGTTCAGGTGGTTTTGCCGCCCCTAAATTTTGCCGCTGTAAGCAGTTGCCTACCTTGCCTACCGCTTAGAGCTGGCCCTGCATCATGTCAAGACATATTTGCTCCTAAGTTTACGCTCAGCAAGCAGGGTAACTATGCTAGTGGTTCCGACATAACTTGGTCGGATTTTGCAATGTTACTTTCTTTGAAAAAACCGTTGCCTGGGTTTTGTAGCGTTAAATTCCACTTGGTTACTGTCACCTCAAGATAGAATTTTTTCAAGATCCTTCCTTCCTACTGTCTGCGGATTTTTGTAGCCATTAAAAAGGTTTTTAAGATTTCTATTTTAACGGCTTCTGGTACAGTATTTTTTGCGCATCAAATTTCTTATTACATTAATATTAAAACATGTGGAATAAAAATATTTAATGATCCATTACGTTAAAAATTTGAATTATTTTGAAGGCAAGGAGGTAAACAATGGTATTAATTTTTTTTATTAAGGTCACATATACTTAAGATTGCGACTTGTTGAAGGACTTATATATATATATATATATATATATATATATATATATATATATATATATATATATATATATATATATATATGTATGTATATATATATATATATATATATATATATATATATATATATATATATATATATATATATATATGTAAACTTGGTTGGTTTTTCGTGGGTAATTAGGTTCTTTTGAAAAATACAATGCTAGTTGTTTAGCTGTTCATTTGACGTTTCGCCTTTTTTTTAGACCGTTTCACTACATTTTTTTTTATTCATTCTAATATTAGAAAACACATGGTAAAATCTTCTTGGTCTCAAGTACAGGTTTAAAAAATACACAACATTTTACGCACATTCGGACATTTAAAATATTTACACATATAACAACAATATAAAATAATCAAGAGTATATACTTTCAAAGTCAACTGTTTGTATGTTAGTGAATTTTACATTATGTTTTTCTTATTGATCTTTTTTTCTAATTTTATTTTTTTTAATTTTTATTATTTATAATGAGCGTGTCTTATTGATACTAAGATACAGCTTGTTACTCCGCATACAACGCTTTTTAAGCAGTCTTTTACATGGAGAACATCATCCCTTTGGAATAATTTGTCCAGGGCTGTGTTTCCCACCTAGTACAATTTATAGCGATTCAAGAAAAACGTGAATCGCTTTTTCCGCACACATGACGCTCCTGAAGCGCTTTAGGGACTTCCCTGTAGCACGTGTGCTAGACCCATAAAAAACACTAAGTATATATACCGTTTGGTATTATTGAGAGGATATGCATGCCAACATATTTATTTTTTAATTAAATTTGTGTATATGTGACTGATTCCTCTTATGTCATATGATTCATTAATTATGGGAATATGGCTTGTTAAGTTTGTAAATAATGAATTTAGGTTATTTTGAGTTTTATGGCAGACTACAATGTTATATTTTTTAAGACCCATTTCAGCTTCCCAGGAAGTTTCTTTGTTTAAGGAAGTGATAAAAATTTATCACGGTTTTGTTTACTATTTTTAGTGTTGTTTTTTTGAGTTATTATAAAACTTGTATATTCTCTTTTTTTATTGTTAGATTGATATCATTTTCTTTAAAATTGTATTGTAATAAGACCGTTTTTTACTTTTTTTAGTGTATCTGGTCTTAGTTTAGGGGAAGTCAATTTTATTGCTCAGTCTGTTAGGCCCCATTATTTTCTGGGATATTGCATGATTAGAGTGAAAATTCAAATAGTTCCCTGACCAAGTAGGTTTTGTGTACCACTCTGTGAGGATTTTATCTTGCTTTTTGATAAGGGTCAGGTCCAAAAAATTTATTTTAACATCTTTTTCAATTTCTGATGTAAATTGTAATTTTTTGTCGAAGCTATTAAATCTGTATAGAATTTCGGTAAATTTTTTTTGTGCTGCTAATAAACAATCATCTACGAACCTCTTGAAAAATAGAATGTTACGTTTTAGTTTTTTAATAACCTGTTCTCCCAGGTATTCCATCCCTAGCTAACCAATGATTAATGAAATGGGAGAACCCATATATATATATATATATATATATATATATATATATATATATATATATATATATATATATATATATATATATATATATATACATATATGTATATATATATATATATATATATATATATATATATATATATATATATATATATATATATATATATGTATATTATACACAGTGTGTCCCAAAAAGTTTTAAATAAATGGAGAAAAAGTTTATCTTACATATAACAAAAAAATTTATTCTTGATAAAAAGTTCTGCATCACATGAAAATCCATAATCAAGTATCAAAAGTTTAAAATATTTGATAGTATTCAGGGAAAATAAAAAATAATGATTTATAATGAAGAGTAAAGTGTGTTTAAATCTAGATATAGAGCAAAATATTAATTAAAAATGTTAATAGGAACTAAAAAATATGTTAAAGATGTGTTCATTTATTTTCAGCCTAAAATTTGTAGTGATTTTGTTTTCTTTTATTCAATAAATAATCCAACAATTACTGGAGTGTTTTTGAATTTTTAACTAGGAAGGTCACAAATCTAAAGGTGAGATAATTTTTTAGTTCCTATTAACATGTTTAATTAATATTTTGCTCTGTATTTAAATTTAAACACCCTCTTTATTATAAATCATTATTTTTATTTTCCCTATATACCATCAGATATTTCAAACTTTTGATGCTTGATTATGGATTTCCATGTCATGCGGAACTTTTTATTAAGAATAATTGTTTTTGTAATATGTAACTTTTTCTCCAATTGTATAAAACTTGCCTAAAGGAAGCTATACACGCTCCGGTATACCGGCACAGGCAACTTGTGCAGGTATACCTCAACAGGTTTACCTGCACAGGTTAGGACCCACACACGCAATGGTGAAACTGTGCAGTTCTCGTTTAAAATTATGCCGAAGACGCGGGAGAGTGTACTACTAGCCTTTATAGCTCTTCATATAATAAATAATATAAACCACCAAACCACCAAAATATAAACGTTTTTATGCAAGCCTGCTCTTTTGAAACCTTACTGAATAAAAAAAAGTTAAATACCATTGCGCATTCTTCTGCGCAATTCTGGTACAGGTAAAAATATGTTTTCCCATATTTACTCCGGTCGCCTGTACAGTTCAAGAAACCTGTACGGGTTTTTACAATACACTCTCCGGTTTACCTGCGTAGGTCTACCTGTGCAGGCAAACCTGTCAGGTAAACCGGAGCGTGTATAGCAGCCATAAGAGTTGGTGGATAGTTTTGCTGGCAAAAAATAAGTGTACGGTCATAAGCAAATTTTGAAGTTAAATACAGCACAGCTATAACAGTTTTAAAGTATGTTTTTACGGATTTAAAACAGAAACAATTGTGCATCGCCTCTCATATATCGTATTATTGTGTATAATGAAAGAAATAAAAAACTTTACCCAAATTGGGTATGCACATATGACAATAAAACAAAATGATAATGGTATTTGTTTATCTGAGGACTTTTGTTAAAAGTAAAAGCAAGTAATTTTACTAACAAGTAAAGAACAAATACAAAATATTTATAAAAAATGGTTATATCAAAACGTAAGCTAAACCGGAATACATAAGAATAGGCAAGGCACATAATATCTGTAGCTTTAATACATTTTCAAGAATATATAACCTCATCTTAACTGCGACAATATTTAAACGAAAGAAGAAAAAACCGGTTACGTGCAAGTTGAGCTTGCGCAATGAGTGTTCCGTACGTTGATTGCTTTTAAAATACAAATTTTTGTTACGGAGATATAAAATGATCAATGACTTTACAAAACACATCTCAAATGAGTTATTAACAAAGTTTTTTTCCGATCTTTACTGAAAATCGATGACCTTGAATTTTTTTTTTTTTTTTATATATCAGATAAATGATTGAAGTTAATGCACTCGTGATAATTTTCGCTCAATCTACACCCTATAGAGAATATTCCAGAATTTTTTCAAAATTTTTTGATCAGTACTTTTCGAGACAACTTTTTAAAAAATAGTACAAAGGGAAGTGTGCGCAAATATTACATTATATATATATTTTGAACTCGTCTTTTTACAAGCAAAATTTCACTTTCGATTTCACCCCCGGAAATAAACCTTTAAGTAAAAATTTAACTTTCAAAACTACACAGCTCTGATAGGGCTATCAATTCCTATATTAGTGCCGAATTTCAACTTTCTATGTCATAGAGTTTCGGAGAAAATCGGGTGTGACAGACAGACGGACGGACGGACACCGAAGTGATCTTATAAGTGTTTCGGAACATTAAAAAATTGCTTAAAGAGGAGAAAATTACGAAAATAAAGATTTTTTTAAATTTAAAATACCATTAGGAAAACCCTATTTACTATTTTTTAATCTTAAAATACCCAGATTCTAAATTCAAAGTTGGTAGTTTGAGTAGTTCTTGAGTAACTCGATGCGACAGACTGATGGATGGATGCATAAGTCGCATTAGAAGTCCGTTTTTATTTTTTAGGTTAAGAAACTTGGTAACGTAGTAAAGGGCCTCTATGTAAAAAAATTTAATCTATTTAATTTCAAACTTAAAATCTGAATAAATTCATATTTAAATCACAATGTATATGAACTGTTTTATATACCTTACTGTGCTATGTTCAGCAAGTTACCGTGCTATCTCCATCCAGTATCTCGAATACTAAATTATTTCACGTGTGGAAAACTCCATTCTCAAACAGGATTAGCAAGATAGCGAGAAAAGACAATTTTCTTTTACGATAACGCTCCAAATATTTTCAGTCTTTCGGAAAAAGAATAGTAGTTTCAGATAAAGTCGGTTGCTTTTATTTTTACCGATATTTTCTAGACTGCTGTCTATAAATTTTTCGCTTCTTACCATGTTTTTTGTTACTTTCATAACTTGACTTCAGATAAAATAATAATAAAAAAATATATATATATATATATATATATATATATATATATATATATATATATATATATATATATATATATATATATATGTATACACACACATACACATATAGTGTGTGTGTGTGTGTGTGTTTGTGTGCGTGAAGGAGTCAATGGAACAAAAAGAAGTCGCAAAAAATCATGTCCGGATAACAGAGTGCTTGGTTCATCGTGTTGGTTGTGTGATTGGCCCAAAATTCTCGAATAAAAAATGATGTGTGTAATAGGGTATTACTCTGGTGCAAAGTCCACTTAACGGTTTTCAAGCACAATTCTTTTTTACTCTGTTAAAGTTTTCTTTGGTATTTGATGTTGGCTGTCTAGAACGACGCAAATCTTCGACTACTTTATGACTGTCTTTAAATACCTTAGACCATCCATATGCTCTTGTTTTCGTAACTGGCTGCTTCTAACATTTTCAGTGCATCGGCGCAAGAAATTTCGATGGAAATACAAGATTTCTAACAAATCCTTTGTTTAAACAGTTTTTATCCATTGAAAAAACGTATCATATATATATATATATATATATATATATATATATATATATATATATATATATATATATATATACAATATTTCCCAAAAAGTTTTATACAAATAGAGAAAAAGTTTATCATATACATTTCAAAAAAAATTTATTCTTGATAAAAAAGTTCTGCAGCACATGCAAATCTAGTATTAAAAATTTTTAAAAATATTTCTTTGATTGTGTTAGCCGATACTTGTTGGAAATTCATAATAAAATTATATAAAAAAACAAAACTATGTTTTAATTTCCAATATATTTAAAGTCACTTGACAATTGTTTCACCATACAATGGCTTCTTCAGGAGTAAATAAGAAAGAAAAATATTTGGTAGTAATCCTGGTTATGGTTATGGTTATAACCAGGATTACTACCAAATATTTTTCTTTCTTATTTACTTGTGAAGAAACCATTGTATGGTGAAACAATTGTCAAGTGACTTTAAATATATTGGAAATTAAAACATCGTGTTGTTTTTTATATAATTTTATTATGAATTTCCAACAAGTATCGGCTAACACAATCAAAGATGTTATTGAAGCTTCAACGAGCTTTTTAGCCTTATAGTATTTTAAACTGCTACTGAAAAATAGAATTTTTACAGAGAATATTTGGTTTTTAAAACAGTGTACACAGTTCAGTGTTTATCATAAATACATGTACCTTAAAACAAATAATCAGTCTAAAGCCGCTAAAATTGCACAACAAACTGGACTTAAGAGATGGTTTCTTGAAGATATGAAAATATAATACAGTAAAAGTGATAACTACAACATATATCTCAAAGTAATACATACTGAAATTGCTCATGGATCAACAAATAATGAATTTGGTATCTTCGATAGGAAAGTCAGAGAACAAGTAAATTCTATAATTACCAAAAAATTCAATACACAAAACAAAAAACTTCAAACCCTCAGAACAACCAACAAACAGAAAATCCCGACAATAGAGCCAGAAACCAAACACTTCACTGACCATACATTTCACAAGAGATTTGTTAATCTTACTAACTCAACATTCACAGAAGAGGAATCAGGACTATTTGAAAAAGGCTTACAGTACAATTTAAAACCTAAGGATATCCAAAAATCAAGAGAAATCCTCGGAGTTGAATGTGAATTATCTTTATCTAATGAAGATCCACATTTTAAATATATGATAGCCAACAAGATTAAATAAACGGTCAAGTGCAAGTTGAACTTGCGCAATTAGTGTTCCGTACGTTGATTGCTTTTAAAATAAAAAAAATTTGTTACAGAGGTATAAAATGATCAGTGACTTCACAAAATACACCCCAAATGAGTTTTCAACAAAGTTTGTTTCCAATCTTTACTGAAATCTGATGACCTTGAAATTTTTTTTGTTTTTTTTTATATACCATATAAATTATTAAAGGTAATGCACTAGTGATAATTTTCGTTCAATCTACACCCCGTGGAGAATATTCCAGAATTTTTTCGAAATTTTTTGATAAGTACTTTTCGAGATAAGGCCCGGGACAGCGATTTTTCGCGAATTTTTAAAAATAATACAAAGAAAAGTGCACGCAAGTATGATATTATATATATATTTTTTACTCGTGTTTTCACAAGCTTTCATTTGACACCACACTCGATGACCTAGTAAAAATATTTTTTTTTCACTTCCGACCCCCCAAAACTAACCCCTTAAGTCAAAATTTAATTCTCAAAACTACATGGCTCTGATGAGGCCATCAATTCCTATATTATTACCAAATTTCACCTTTCTATGTCAAATAGTTTCGGGAGAGCGAGAAAATCGGGTGTGACAGACAGACAGACAGACAGACACCGAAGTGATCTTATAAGTGTTCCGTACGGAACACTAAAAAGAATTATTTGAACAACCACAACCAAGACAAGCTAGAGAACAGAAAACAGCAGTATCGATCAAAAAAGAAAAGAAAACAACATAATATTCACTAGAGCTGATAAGGGTAAGTCTGTAGTAGCTATTTCTAGAGAACAATATATATTTAAAACTCTTTCTTTTCTTAACACAGACAAGTTTCAAGTATTAAATAATGACCCAACAAAAGGCTACCAAAAACTAATAAAATCTACTTTAAAAGATCTCACAATTTTCAATGATTTAGAAAAAAGTACTACAATAATGAACCCACAGGCTCCAAAATTATATTCCCTAATTAAATTGCATAAAAAGGATTTCCCTATTAGACCAGTTGTATCGTTTGTTACGGCACCATCAATTAAATTATCTCAAAAACTCATCCCTTTACTACGACAACATTGCAAATTTAAACCGAAATATAGTATATCCAACACCTATGAACTAACTGATAAAATTAAAAATATTAACTTACCGGAAAATTCTAGAATTATCACATTTGATGTACAAAACTTATTTCCTAGTATCTCACCATATAAAGTCATAGAATTAGTAGATAAGCTCTTAATCAAGAATAAAGTAAACGACATTATTAAACGGGATATTTTAGATTTACTTACGACGTGCTTGGATCAAAACTATTTTGAATTCAACGATAACTTTTATACATCCAAAGAAGGTCTAATAATGGGTAATCCTTTAAGCCCGTTACTAGCGGAAATTTTCATGGATCATTTAGAACTAAAATTTCATCAAAACGCGGTAAGCAAAAATATTGTTTACTGGTATAGATATGTTGACGATATCATTTCCTGTTTCACGGGAACAGATAGACAACTAACAATCCTCCCTAACTTCCTAAATAATTTACATCCTAATATTAAATTTACCATCGAATTAGAAACCAATAACTCTATAAATTTCTTAGACATATCTATATCAAGAGTGAACAATAGACACGATTTCTCGATTTTTCACAAACCTTCACATACTGATACAGTCATACACAATAGTTCATCCCACCCTTATCCTCAGAAAATGGCAGCTTTTAACTCTTTTATACATAGATTGTTACATATCCCTATGACTAAAACTAATTTTAACAAAGAATTCAACATAATCAAATAAATAGCAATTAATAATGGATATGACCCCAACATTATAGATAATATCTTGAATAACAAATCCTTTAAACAAGCAATCTCTCTAATTTACCCCACAATTAATGACAAAAAAGGAAAATTTAGTACACTCACATACACAGGCAAAATAACGAGAACAATTTCCAAACATTTAATAAAAAAGAACAATAAAATAGCATTCAAATCCAGTAATTCCTTAGGGAGTATAATTTTGAATAATAAAACCAAATCTAAGAAATTGTGGATCTTGTACTAAAACCTACGTTGAACAAACTGGTAGATCTTTTGAAATTCGCATTAAAGAACATAAACATAGTTATTTAAAAAATAAGAACAAATCATATTACGCAACCCATATAATAAACGAATCCCATAATTTTGATGATACGTTAAAAATCCTACATGTAGAAAATAAATCTAAAAAATTAAATTTGCTTGAATGTCTTGAAATTAACAAACTGAAAAACTCCAATCAATTAATTATTAAACGAACAGCTAGACTTAAACCATTCACCCTTACTTAATCTTTATTAGTTCTCGGAAATAGTACCACATATTTGCATTCTTAAAATAATTCTGTCTGTAAATAATATAATAAAATGATTAGCATAATCTTAGATAATTAAGGATAGTTTTAAGTACTATATAACCAGGATTACTGCCAAATATTTTTCTTTCTTAGTTACTTCTGAAGAAGCCATTGTATGGTGAAACAATTGTCAAGTGACTTTAAATATATTGGAAATTAAAACATAGTTTTGTTTTTTATATAATTTTAAAATATTTCATGGTATACACGAAAAATAAAAACTAATGATTTATAATGAAGAGTGAAGTGTGTTTAAATTTAAATACAGAGCAAAATATTTATTGAAAATGTTACTAGAAACTTAAAAATTATGCTCACGTTTAGATTTGTGGCCTTCCTAGTTAAAAATTCAAAAAAACTCCAGTAAACACGTCAGTAGTTGTTCGATTATTTATTGAATAAAAAAAAACGAAATCACTACAAATTTTAGGCTGAAAATAAATGAACATATCTTTGGAAATACCTAACAAATGTGAATAAACTTCAAAGCTAACGTCAGTCTGTATTCGCAATAATTAGAGATACCAGTAAAATTGAGTGTTGAAGACAAAATTGCAATTGTTCTTATAAAGCCAGCAGATTCACTTCGAAAAAGATCAGCTTTGTTGAATGTGATTAAAATTACAGTTGCGAGAATTTTAAGATCAAATAAATTTAAACCATACAAACCCCAATTTACCCATGCTTTAAAAGCAGAAGATTTTGAACGAAGATTTGAATTTTCTGCTTGGTTTCCAGGAGAGTTGGAAGATAATAGGTTTATGCCAAGACAAATATTTTTGTCTTGATAGTAAGTTCTCAAAACTATCCTATCCTAACTTCAATATCTAAACTCGAGATCAGTACTCGTTGAAAACCAATGTATGGTGTGGAATTTTTAAAGATAGAATAGTTGGACCATTCTTTTTACGAAATAATATGAATGGTGAACGTTATCTAGAATTTTTAAATAATGAGTTCTCTGAGTTTCTTAATCGCCTACCAATAATTTGAAAGACAACGTATTTGGTACCAACATGATGGTGCATTATATAACAGTACGAGAAATGTTCGAGATTATTTCCTCCAAATTTTTAGCAGTAGAGTAATAGTATGAGCAGTTTACTTGGCCCCCAAGGTCTCCGGACATCACCCTTCTAGGTTTTCTTTATGGGGCTACTTATTATTTTTTTTTATGGGTCTAGCACACGTGCTACAGGGAAGTCCCTAAAGCGCTCCAGGAGCGGCATGTGTGCGGAAAAAGCGATTCACGTTGTTCTTGAAGGAAAAGGTTTATCTTAAAAGGCCATTTCAAGATGTTGAACATCTTGAGAGAGTTATTAGGGAAACATGTGAAGCTATAACTCCTGAGGTAATTAGAGATATAATAAAAGATTTTTTTTTGAAGAACAATCACCTGAGTAGAAAGGGACGGTGGAGACATTAAAGCACTTGTGTAATAAAGTTAGAATTAATCCATATGTTTAGTTGTTATGTTATGTAGGTAGTAATTAAGTAATGTTGCAATTTCAAAATAAAATGATATTAGCACAAATTTATTATGGATGTAATTGTTGCAAAGCATATAAAAAGGTTATCAAATATTTAACAAAAATATGATACAATCAAAATCAGTGCACTAGTTTTTAATTAATTTCGTTTTCCTTTATTTAATAAATAATCCGACAATTACTGACGTGTTTACTGGAGTTTTTTTGAATTTTTAACTAGAAAGGCCACAAATCTAAACGTGAGCATAATTATTTAGTTCCTATAGTTAATATTTTTAATTAATATTTAGCTCTGGATTTAAATTAAACACACTTTACTCTTAATTATAAATCATTATTTTTTGTCTTCCCTGTATACCATGAACTATTTTAAAGTTTTGGTGCTTAATTATGGATTTCCATGTGATGCAGAAGTTTTTATCAAGAATAAATTTTTTTGTTTTATGTAAGATAAATAAACTTTTTGGAACACACTGTATGTATGTATGTATGTATGTATGTATGTATATATATATATATATATATATATATATATATATATATATATATATATATATATATATATATATATATATATATTATGTAGTAAATGGTTTTAAAAAAGATGTTATTTGTTTAATTTTAACCTAAAATCTGAATAATAATGTAAAACAATTCATATACATTGAAATTTTTAGTTAAATTTAATCAGATTTTAGGTCGAAGTTAAATAAATCACATTTTTTTTACAAAGAGACTATTTATTACGTTACCAAGTTTCATTATATATTGGTATTGGTCGGATATGGCTTCGTGCGACTTTTTACTGATGATGACATTGCCTTTAATTGTCTATTAGCACTATTAGTAAATAACGTAAAATTGTTTCAGTCATTCCATTTGTACCTTATTACTGTTTTAATAAATAGGAAAAACATGATCGGAAAGCCGTCATTTAAATTAATAGGCTGTTAAAATTATTAATTAATAGTAAATTAAAATAGATTCCCGTTGATTTATCTAACCTGCTTTTAATTAAACAATCGGTGATGTTTTTAAAGCGACCTTTCAGTAATTTGATTTAAATTGACTTCAATTATATATAAACACAAAAATTTTTTTAATTAATTTTCGTTATACGTTATGGAGAGGCATTTTTAATAAAACAACTTTAACTATGTACCTCTGAAAAGTGTACCTTTTCACTTCACGTAGTAACGAGAAGTGCTGTATTAGTGACAAAAATACCATCCTAGTTTTTTGCATTTCAGTTTTCGTCGGTCTATTTTTCTGTTAGCACGGTGACTCTCGAACAAAATGATATATCGATTTTAAGTTTGATACACAAATATTACTGGGAGTAGGAAAGAAACTTATAGTTTTAGAGCGATCTGACTTCAGAAAGGGACGGGTGTCTATAAATTTTGTATAATTTCAATACGATTATGAAATTTCTTTCCGGATTTTAGTTGGGATAATGAACAAAGCGTAAGCCCTATTATTTATAGTCAAACATCATCATCGCCATCATCATTATTAGCTTATTCCATCCATAGTCGGATGTAAGCCTTTCCAAGTTGTCTCCAATAATTTTGTTGTTTGCTGTTTGCGTCCAATCGTGTGCTGCTAATCTTTTTATGTCGTCCGTCCATCTTGTCTGTGGTCTACCTCTGCATCTTTTGTGTTCTCTATGCCTCCATTCAATTATATGGCGTTTTCATCTGTTATCATGCGGCTTTGCGATATGACCCACCCAATTCGATCTTAATATACATATTCGTTGCACTGTATCTGTCACTTTTGATCTTCTTCGTATCTCGATGTTAGGAATACGATCTTGAGGTCCAATTGCTCTTTGGGTTATCTGGAGTTTATTTATTCCTACTATTTCCATAGTGCTGTCGAGGATGCCCGATACTGTCTTCAGACAGAGTATCATAAAACGTATTTTAATGAAGCCAAACACCAAAAAAGCTTCTGGCGCTGACGGAATACCTACCATGGTTCTCAAAAACTGTGCGAAGGAACTAACACCAGTTTTCTGTACGCTTTTCAACCTATCCTACAGAAACGGAATATTTCCTTCCTGCTGGAAATGTGCCACAGTTCAGCCGATACCAAAAAAGGCAAGAAGACCTTGCCAAATAACTACCGACCAGTCGCACTGCTTTCAATAATATCGAAATTCATGGAAAAGGCTATCAACCAACATCTTCTGGAATATCTTGCAAGGATTCAACATTATTAGCGATCACCAATATGGCTTTCGCAAACATAGATCAACAGGAGATCTTCTGACTTATGTAATACATGTTTGGAACAACGCAACTGAACACTCTGGAGAATCTCGAGTGGTTGCTCTTGACATATCCAAGGCATTCGACCGTGTTTGGCACCATGGACTGTTGGCTAAGCTACGCTCTTATGGTATGTCTGAAAAGTTCTATTTGTGGCTCTCATGTTTCCTCAGAGCGTTCTTTACTAGTGGGAGTCGACGGATTTCTTTCTAACACCTTCACTATCAACGCTGGTGTACCCCAAGACCCTATACTATCTCCTACTCTCTTTCTCATTTACATTAACGATTTGCTGGAAAAGACCGGAAATCTAATCTACAGCTTTGCCGATGACAGTACGCTTATCTCTTCATTCACTTTGAACGCTTGGACATCGGCTACTCAGACGAATATCCGCAGACAGCGGGAAGTCGTTCAACTTAACAAAGATCTGGAAGAGATTCTATCTTGGGATGACAGTAACTAAGTGGAATTTAACGCTACAAAAACCCAGGCAGCAGTTTTTTCTAAAAAGGTTAACGTTGCTGAACTCGACATAGTTATGGCGGGGCACTCCATTCCTCTAACATCGTCACTCAATTTGTTGGGCGTTAATTTGGGAGCAAATATGTCCTATGTCGCAGGCATAGCCAGGAGAGCTTCTCAAAAGTTGGGAATATTATTTCGAACCAGAAAGCTTTACACTCCACAATAACTATTAATTCTTTACAAAGCTCAAATTCGACCAACTATGGAATACTGCTCCCATGTTTGGGGCTCCGCTCCCAAACATACATTGCATTTGTTGGATTCTATTCACACAAGAGCTGTTCGTCTGATCGGAGGCCCGAAACTGACCGGCGGCCTAGATTCGCTGGAACATCGAAGAACGGTTGGCGACTTGCGCCTATTCTACAAGTATTTTCGCGCTAATACTTCACATCCGTATGAGGTTCAGCTTATTACTCCTCGTACAACGCTTTTCATGCAGTGTTTTATATGGAGAACATCATTCCTTTGGGGTAATTTGCCCAGGACTGTGTTTCCCACCGAGTACAATTTACAGCGATTCAAGAACAACGTGAATTGCTTTTTCCGCACATATGTCGCTCCTGTAGCGCTTTAGAGACTTCCCTGCAGCACGTGTGCTAGACCCATAAAAAAAATATACTTTTATTTAAAGCCCACGTTTCAGATGGCATTCGATCAATATATACTGCCAGTATTAACACATGGATGTTAATACTGGCAGCATATGTCCAGTTTAAATGTAGATTGTAACCTTCCGAACGCAGCCCAAGCCAACGAGATTCTTCCAAGTCAGCCTTTAAATTATTTTTTTATATTTCGATTTTTTGTCCTAAAAATACGAATGTTTGTACTTTCCTATTCTTTCACCTTCAGTTAAGAGTTCCGGGCTGTTATCTTCATTTTCGTTGTTCAAATACTTGGTTTTTGGTGAAGTTTATTTTTAGACCTATTACACGAGACTTGTTATTTAATTCCATCAGCATTTCTTGTAATTCTTTTTTTGTGTTGGCGATCAGAGTGATGTCATCTGCAAACCTTAACTGATTTAATAGTTCACTGTCCATTAGTATTCCTTTATTTTCCCACTATTAACGATTTGAACATGTCTTCTAGAATCAAAGTGAACAGCTTTGTGGATATCAAGTCGCCTTGTTTAATTCCTCTTTTAATTTTGATTTTATTTGTTTTTTCTTCGAGCATTATTTGTGATGTGGCATTTTTATATATGCATTCAAGAAGAGTTGTGTACCTTTCATCGACTCTGCTGTTACTTAAAGCATTAAGGACTGCCCATATCTCTACCGAATCAGATGCTTTTTCGTAGTCAAACATTGCTATCCACAAGGTGACCTTATATCCATTTGCTTTTTCCACTAGTAGTCAAATTGTTTAAAGACGGTCCACAGTGCTGTATCTGTGTAGTAATGTCTAATTTGTTCGTTAATCTATATGTTATGTTATGTGGTCAAACATATACGGAGCTACTATATCGTGTTATTCGTCTTTTTGAGGCTTCTTGCTGTCGAGGAATCTGAAAACTACTTTTTTATGTATAGTTGTATCAAAAACAGCTAATAAATGGATGTGACTTTTAGAACAATAAAAAAACATTATGATTTGTATTTGCAAGCGAAGTTGGGGAAATATTCTGTCTGTTTTCGTGACCCAAAAACCACAGAAAACATAATCAAGTGAAATAATTTAGATTAGTAGTATAGTCAGGACTACACTACGCCAAAGTTGAAAATGACGACTATCCACCAAGAGATACTAATCTTCACCTAACCTAGCGCAAGAAATCCCGAAAATCTCAAAAGAAATCAATGAAGTCATGTAATTTTTACGTGAAGTTTTATAAAAGAAGAGATCGATAATGACGTCGTGCTTTGACAAGAGCGTTTTAATAGATATACCTCCATTATTGGGATCTTACCTATTCAATACGACATCTGGCGGCTCTTTCCGGAATTAAACTTGAGGTGCATTTTTAAAACTGTCATAAGCGTCTGTAGAAATTAATATTACAATTTTTTTTAAAAATCAACACCGAAATTTTTGCTTTTCGTGAAAAATCAAAAAAAAAACTTTTAGGTTGCGTTTACAATTGTGAAAGTCGGCTGTAAAAGGATTTAAATGTAGACTTAAATGTTTTTAAATATTACTAATGCATTTGGGCAAGTGGAAAAAGTTAAGACTGAAAGTGCGGAAAAAAGTTTTCCTAATTAAACGAAAAGTCTCAATTGATGCTAAAGTTTGTTCTAAACATTTTAAAAAAGAAGATTACATTTCTCCAGGTAAGTAAAATTATTTATTCTTGAACGGTCATTTGTTTTTTTTTTTTTTTTTAATTTGTGTACGTGTGTCAAATAAAAATTTCTTATTGGATAACATTTTATTTTCATAAAATACTGTTTTAATTATTTTGTATTCATTCAAAGGCATAAATAGTTAATAAATATTAACCTCCGAAGTGAATTGACATTTGATTTGAAACCAGTTAAAATTTTTCTCATTGTCATTGATTGTAACGTATCATTTCACTAAAATTTGTATAAACATTTTGGAATTAAAATATATTCTTTGCGTTTCAGATGCTCCATCTTTAAGAAGGTGGTAAAAAATAATTTTCATACTAAAATTGAAATGTAAATATTAGACATTTATAGGTTACAATCTTACCGGTAATAATACAAAAGAGTTGCGAGGATATGTTTCCTTTTTCACCTTCACCGGCTTTAGAAGACAATTTCATGCATAAAATTTCCTCTGTTCTACTGTTGACTGTGCCATTTATCTCAAACACTACTGTTCGCAAGTGGGCCGTGGATATACATGCTGCTTGAATTTTCGGTTTATTGGGCGCGATAGTTTTGTCAGGGATTATTCCACATCCAAGAAGAAGAAGATTTGATTTTAAAAGTTTTTCACCGAGTGTCAAATTCCTTTGGGCAGGATTTGTACAGGCCCATTTGCAAATACAGTAGAATATCGAAAAAGTTAACCGAAATGTTCCAAGGGTAATTAACGTTTTCGAACTATTGACTTTTCTAAGCGGTTTTCAAAATTGAAAAAAATAAAATAATAAACCTGGATTTTTTGGAAATGACATGCTAAATTTATTTCATTGACTTAGTTTTCATTACTACAAAAAAGAAACTTAGATTTAATTTGTACCGGTTGGTTTAAAGTTCACAGTCACTCTTGAATATTTTCGTGCGCAGTAACTTTATGTTAATTTGTACGGAGTGGTTTAAAAAAGCAGTCGAGACTTGTTTGTTTTTTTTCTTTTGTGTAATAGCTCTTGACCATTTTCGTGCGCATATTGACAAGGTCTGCCACCTGATTTGCATCGTTATTGTTTTCAAACCATTTTATCAAGGTATCTTCTGAAATTTGATCATTGTTCCAATTTTCAATGTCATCAATGCTGATGTCAACATTATCACCCACCTCTGACATCAACAATTGAACTTCTCGAAGTGTATCGTTGTATGCGCTGTTTGATGTAATCAATTTAGAGAGCGGAATGTCGTCTTCACTATCGTACTGATCATCATCCCACTTTTTTATCTTATTTCACGCTTTTATAAGAACAGCTTGCGGCAATTCGTCCCACATTGATTTAAGTAGCAAAATAGCATCGCGAATTGTATGTGCCTTCAAAATATTTTCAATCGGAACGTTTTCTTGTGCGACAATGTTGCATAAAAATTTAGTTCGATATCCTAACTTGACCAATCTTATGGGATTTTGATGCATGGCTTGCAAAACCGCTGTTACGTTAGGTGGTAAAAGCATTGCAGCAATGTTTCCATCATCAGACTGTAGCATGTCAATTGGCTTATGGGCAGTACAGTTATCAATCAGCAACAATGCCTTTGGTGGTAAATTATTTTTAGCAGAAAATTGACGAACCTGCAAACATTTTTATGCAATAATCTGCAAAAAATTTTTTATGAAACTAAAAAAAAATAAGTTTACCTGTTTTATAAATGAATGATGGAACCAGTTGAAGAATAACTCTGAATTCATCCACGACTTCTTCGAATTGGCGTATTCCAATGGGTTTTCAAATCCCTTAAAGCAACGCGGATTTGCAGATTTACCAATTACCAACGGCTTTAACTTGTGCGAACCATCTGCGTTAGCACACGACAAAAATGTGATTCTTTCCTTTGCAATTTTTCGGCCTGGTGCGGTCTTTTCGTTTGCTGTGACAAATGTTTTATCCGGTAAAAAACGATAAAATAGTCCAGATTCATCCGCGTTATAAGTTGCGAGTCGGAGATGTCCATTTCATTAATTTTTGCTCTTAAATTATGAATGAAAGATGTAACATCCGACGTATCGCTTGAAAGGATTTCCCCACAAATTTTGAGATGGCGAATACCATGTTTTCTGTTAAAATTTGCTAGCCATCCATCACTGGCATTAAATTTTTTTCCAGGGTGCAGTATGGCGAATTCTTGCTTAGCTCTTGATTTTAAAATTGGACCAGTCATTGCACAATTACGCTGTCGTTGGTTCAAGAACCATTTATACAACCTTGCCTCAAGATCAGCATATTCCGGTTTATGTAGTGTGTTTTTCTTGTGTGTTTTTTCATATGTGTTCGCCACAGCCTCTAAAATTTCATGGCGTTTTTTCTTTATTTTTGAGATGGCTACTTTAAATACACCATAATTCAACGCCAATCGTGTTCCATGAATACCTTGATCAATCTTTTTTAAAATCTCCACTTTCTGCTGCAAATCTAATCTGATTTGTGATGATTTGTTCTGCTTTGACATTTTTTAAGTAAACAATACACAACTCACAAACTTAAACGCTAACGACTAACTAAATCAATGTTGTGTGACGATGAAGATGATCATAGGTTTTCGCAGCTCAAAATAGAAAAGAAGTTCGGGGAATACCATAATCCAACAAACAAAATTAGAGCTCAGTGCTGCCACTGAGAATTTTTTAAAAGTGGCCAAATTGCCACTTTTATGAACGGAAAAAACTGTTGTTTTGAAAAATTCATACGCTCTGAAAAGTTAACCAAACGGCACGTGGATGCTGAAATACGGTTAACTTACCCGAGCGATTAACTTTTACGCGAGTTAACTTTTTCGAGATTCTACTGTATTGCCAATTGTTACTAATATATTTGAAAAATACTGTCACACTCCCTATGTTTCACACGTTACAAATTTAAATCTGCACCCATATTTCGGCCATCTTAATAATAAACATAGTATGTTCCGCCCATAGGTAAGATCCCAATTTTAATATAATAATAGGTCATTTTTCTTCGCAGATTTTTGGTTTAGTGTTTTTCTGGAATGGCAGTTGCGATAAAAAATTATTACAAGTTACCATAAGGACACAACATTAAAATTTCATTTGAAGTTAAACTAAAAGCTGTGGACTGAGTGTAGGGTTAATACCGTCGTCGTGACAGTTGTACCGGAAATCTGAAACATTACTCAGTTTACCACGGGCTCTTTACAATTTCATCTTATAAATGTGAATATATATCTAAATGTAAAAGACCTCGCTCTAAGGATCTTCTCTACTCCCAACAATATTAAAAAATATTTGCGTTGTTACGCTCTCTAATAACTGAAAAAATAATGGTATTATGTAACCGTCAAATAACTGCAAAAATTTAATTTACACAAAGCATTATGAATACCTAAATTAACCCTTTTAAAATTAAATTACCTTGCTATGTAAAATTTTAACAGGTTAGGGTAGACTGCCCTGGAATGAAAACAGTTTTATCTGTTGTAAAATTCACCTTTATAGGGGCAAAATCCTGTATACTCCGGCTTAACTGCTTTATGATGACGTTATGAGCAGTGACGTGTCGTGAGTATAGATGCTAAGGGAGTAAATGGATTTTAGAGAGTGTCAATTTTTCAAATTTACTCTGATCTGAGTTTTTAGTATCGAGTAACACGCTAATCTGACATATTTATTCGATTACCATCAAAAATATTGCTTCTCGGAAAAAAAAACGATATTCACCGTTTATGATAAGGTTTAGATTCCCTAGTGAAAACCTAAATAATATGATTAACGGTGAGATTCATGTCCTCTTGAATATGTAGGATAAACTGGTCTGAACATTTTGAAATTAGAATTAAAGAATATCTGATATTTAGCTAACTAAACAAAAAAATACGTCCATTCTTCGAACTGATCTGAAATTATTGAGATCGCACTCTCATATTTTATGATATAAAGTTGCCCAAATAGCATCTCTGTTTTTCTACAGATTCATGGTGCCGACGGATTGCCAAACCATAATAAATACTCAGGTCATTGATGTTAATTTGCCTTTCCCTCCAAGACCTTTGACTTCTTTTTAAGTTACGTAATTTCATACCCATACGTTTTTGCACATGATCTATGCATTCTTTTAAGGTCTTACAGTAGGTACACTCCGGTTCTACGTTGAAAAAAAAGTTTTTTCTCTGCTATAAAACTTAAAGACTAGACAACATAAAGAATTATTTAAGCCAAGAAAAAAAAATCGATTTTTTGAAAATTTTATAGCGGTGTTCACCCTTAAAACATATTTAAAAATAATACCGAAATTTTACATAAGCGTGTTTTATAAATTAGCGACTCAGTAATGCAAGAAAACTCACAGAAAATTTGTGCTCCTGAAATTTTTCTTCAGATGTCTAAATGAAAAGTAATCGCAGGGACCTAAATCGGGGCTATAGGATGGATGAATGCTGTAAGTCGGTGAACCTATACCTTTAGATAATGGATTCTGCTTTACAAGCCTTGTGAAAACAGTAAAGTTTCGGTTGTCCATAAATTTTGGATCTTTTTCTCTAATTACTACTACCTGTCCAATTTTGAATTTTTCTTCTGCACCTGATGCTAGTTGTTTTATAAACTGAAAAAATTTGGTAGCTATAGATACTTCAAAAATTGCTTCCATCAAGCAATTTGCTCGTGCCTTCTATGTAGGACACTATATAAACATATTGTTTTGATTTTATCGTTTTAGTCGTTTCACTCGCGGAAATCACATATGTCAGCTATGTACAATATTAGATTGATTGTTCTGACATGGAATGACTACTATTAAACTACTTGTAACCACTATGTTAAAGTTTATTAAGAGTTTTTATTAAAGATTCTCTTTTTTTCAGATCACATGGAACCATCAACAATCATTATTTTATTTTATAGTTATGAGAAAGTTTAAATACTAAAAAAGGTGATAAAATACATGAGTTTTTACATCTATCCTAAAAGTTAAGCTAGCTGTATAAATTATGTCATTTAGAATTTTAACACTTTAGGTTAGACTGTTCCGAATATTAAGCACTTTTATCTGCTGTAAAATTTACCTTTGCAAGGGCAAAATCCTTTACACGCCAGCTTAATCGCCGTGTGATGTATGCAATTATGATAATCAAGTCGACAAAGGGAGCTGTATGTTCTATTGTCTGATCCACAAAGGAATATTGGTTTGACTACTGGACATGGATGACATCTAAAATAATAAAATTATGTTAAGTTATGTTTTAAATGCATAACTGGAATATTATTTATATAATTATGTAAAAATTTTCATATATTTATGAGACAATAAGCAACCAACTAATGTGAAACACCGGCGAAATAAATCTCTGAATTAGGGATCTGCCTAGACTGCAAGACATAAACTACATCAATAGTTAATATCTATTATACTAAATGACTGGACTGGAAATGAACCTGAGCAAGAAAAAGATAATGAGCCCAGAGCAAATAACGATTACCATCGAGAATCGGAACATATCCGAATATATATATCTAGGACAAAAAAATACTACTAGGAAAGGAGAACCAAACAGCAGAAATTTCTCGAAGAGTGAGTCTTGGTTGGGTAGCATTTGGTAAACTCGGGTTTATTTTTAGATCACGACATATCCCTGTAAATCTCAAAAGGAAAACGTACGAGTCATGTGTACTACCTGTTTTCACGTATGAACTTGAAACGATATCGCTAACACGTAAGCCAATGAACAGACTTGGAGTAAGTTTGAGAGATAGAACCCAAATGAGGAAATCGGGAGAGGAACACGGCTGATGGATACCTTGGAAAGAGCGGTTCAACTAAAGTGAAGAACGAGATGGGCCTACAAGCTTACAGTATTGCGCCCGAGGGAGAGTAAGAGGAGTGTGGGAAGACCTCAAAAAGGCAGCGAGACAACATCCAGAATTGAAGTAGAACGGGTCTGGACAGGGAAAAATGGAAAGATTTGGAAGACGCCTACATTCAGGAGTGGATGAGAGCAGGCTGAAAATAAAGAAGGAAAAGAAAAAAAATACTAGAAGCAAAAAAGGGAAGCAGATCATTACTTACGCACTAGAATCACTTATATCATTAGTGTCATCATCAGTATCATCTTCAGTGTCATAAAAGACATCGTCATCTTCGTCTTCATCTTTAGATTTTGGGTCATCCGTTTTTGCTGTTATTTTTGGAACTACGATATCCCTAAAATATTTTAAGTTTTTATTGCAATTTAAGCGATCTTGTGAACTTTCGCAAAATGTATAGGTAAATATAATGTTGTAATGGAGTTTTTCAATAGAAATGATGATAGCAATAACAATTTAAATTACAGATTACCAATTGCCAATCAGTAAAAATGGCCCAGGCCTAATCATTATTTTTTTATGGTTGGTTAAAAGTTAGTAACATCAATTCAAACTTAAAAATACAATATCGCAGTTCCGGCAATGTAATAGTAACTCTGTTTCCCAAATGACTTATGGGAATATGTGTTTTTGTCAGCTATTGATTTGACAAATTCTAAAGTGGTTTTGTTTATAATTTGTGTTTGTTTTATTTCGTGTTTAAAGTAGCTAGAATTTAAAAAATGTTCCTCTCCTTATATTTTTATAGTTGAAGTGTAAATAATAAAGGTTTTTTTTAACATGGAACGGAAGCTTTTACATTCTTAGTTAGATGGGAAATCGTGGTTCTTGGGCCACTGAAAAGTCTTCTAATCTTAAAGAGTAAGCAAATATCCCGAAGAATGTTTCGTCCATTTGTAGGCGAAACCTACTCCAGTTTCACATGGTCTAATCACAAGAACCCGGATTTCGCAAATGATCTTTTGGTTAAAAAATCACAATTTTGGTTCTTGATGTCAAACGGGTCGATGAACGACGTATCATGTTGCCAATTGTACCGATGTTTCGATTGCAGTATTACAAATATAACTGTGAACTTTTAAATGTAAATATGACATAAAATATATATTAAGTACGAGGCTGGTTTGAAAAGTCCGTGCAAAGTCCGAGAGATGGCACCACCGGCGCGTATCGAGGTCATGTTTAGTTAGTAGCATCTCTTGAATGAACGCACACCAAGTTTCAGCCATATTGGTCTATTTCTTTGTGTTTGGCATTCGTGTGAATCAAGGAAGTCGAGTGATTTTCAAGAAATGGACGAAAAAGAATTTCGTGTGGTGATTAAACATTACTTTATGAAAGGCAAAACGCCTCAGGAGACTAAAGAGAAGCTTGATAAACATTATGGTGACTCTGCACCTTCGATTAGAACAGTTTATAAGTGGTTTCAAAATTTTCGGACTGGCCATATGGGCACAAGTGACGCTGAACGTTCTGGACGGCCTGTGGAGGTTACGACTCCAGAAATCATTGATCAAATCCATGATATGGTGATGGATGACAGAAGAGTTAAGGTGCGTGAGATTGCTAGTGCTGTGGGTATCTCGACTGAACGGGTACATAATATTTTGCATAAACATTTGGACATGAGAAAGCTATCCGCAAGATGGGTGCCGCGATTGCTCACGCTTGACTAAAAACGGAATCGTGTGAAGTGTTGCAAGGATGGTTTGCAGCTGTTCCAGAAGAATCCGGAGGACTTTAAACGTCGTTTCGTCACTGTGGATGAAACATGGATACAGTACTATACTCCTGAGACCAAACAACAATCTAAACAATGGGTTACCAAGGGGGAATCTGCACCAAAAAAGGCGAAGACCGTTCCTTCGGCCGGAAAGGTTATGGCGACTGTCTTTTGGGATTCGGAAGGGATAATCCTCTTCGACTATCTGGAAAAGGGTAAAACTATTACAGGTGAATATTATTCATCGTTATTGGACCGTTTGAAAACCGAGCTGCAAGAAAAACGCCCGCGATTGGCCCACAAGAAATAGGATTCCAACTCGTTTCACATCCCCTCTATTCTCCAGACTTGGCTCCCTCGGACTACTATTTGTTCCCCAATTTGAAGAAATGGCTGGCGGGACAAAGATTTTATTCAAACGAGGAGGTGATTGCAGACACTAATGGATATTTTGCAGACTTGGACAAATCCTATTATTCGGAAGGGATCAACAAACTAGAGTTGGACGAAGTGTATAAGCCTAAAAGGAGACTATGTCGAAAAATAAAAAAGGTTTACCCCAAACACATAAGTAGTTTTTATTTTTGTACGGACTTTTCAAACCAGCCTCGTAAAGTTCTAATTCATTGTACCATGTATGGATTCTTCTGTTTCCTCATTCATTTATCTAGTATATCGAAAAATTTGAATTTTAAGCATCTTGGCAGCATGGCTTTGTTCAACCACTATTTCTCTGCATAACTGAATACTAAGCCAAGTTGTGACGTCTTTAACCTCACTTGCGCTTTATTTAAGAGATATCTTATTTTTTTATTAACATTTTTTAGTATGAAATGATTATCTTAGGGAATTAAAAATATGTTTTTTTTTTTTTTATCCAAGCATAAATAGCAAAATTTTGTAAAAATCCCAGTTTTCAGTAATATTCTGACTTTATTTCTAGATAATAAACAATTGAGAGACATTTTAGAAATAATTTAATACAACAATAAAGTGGCATATAAGTATTTGATTAAGTAATAAATAATATCAAAATACTCGCTCACCCATTTTTCTTTAATTCCTTTCTTGATACACATACTGCAGTAAATGTGTCTTCAAGCAGACAAATCTCTTTCTTTTTACAATTTAGTGGTCTACACAAATCACCTGGAATAGAAAAAAAATCAGTTGAAAGGAAAAAAAAAAAGAAGATATTAAACATTTATTTGTAAACATATCTAAAGAAAACAGGCAATATTAGTAGTATAAATAAACCTAAATAAACATATTGTTTTAAATTAATTGTTTTTGGGCCATAAAAGTTTATTTCTTTTGAAATACCGAGGCTAAACTAGTTATGTAGGGTCAATTCTGAACAAAAACATTTTAAGTAAAAGAGCATACGTTTGACGAGTTAGTGGAATTTCAAGAAAGTCAAAAGTGTCACAAAAGAGAATTATTCGTCTAGGAAAAAGGTTTAACAGACATCATTAAGCATCGTATTTTTGTAGACTGTAGAAAGTTTGCTTAGTTAGTGTATATAAAAAAACTATGATAGGAATGGGAACGTGACATTTCTTTCCACTACAGTACTGTTAGGAAGCTATTAACTGTTAAAAATGACACTTTTTAAGCGTAAATATCTTCATAAGAGTTTGATTTAGGTATGCTATATTAGTTGGGTTCAAAATTAGCAAGAAATCAAAAAAATGGAAGAATTTATTTTAAAAAACATCCATAATATATAATTTAATTATTTATACATTTTATATTTTGCCTGTAAGTCTTAGTACAAGAAATACATCACAAATATCAAAAACTGGCGGGTTTGGGCATTAGAAAATTATTACTTTAATTTAAATTGAATTTAGTCAACGCGTTTGCCCTTCAGAGTATACATATTTTATTGTTATCATTACGATATAATGTAAGATATACATTCTATTGTTGGATGGCACAATTCCATATAATATGAACACATTTTCCATGGCTCGCTTCGGAAAAGAAGACGGTTAAAAGCTATACATTACTCTTACATTATACTGCATTATACCAACAGAATACAATAAAACACAAATAGCGGTCGGATCGGTTCGTATAGCGTTTTAACGCTCTTTATACTATCTGTGTTACTGAATCTGAAAAACAAGGCTAACATCTAAATACATAAAACTTCAACTTGAACTCATTATAAACCATAGGCTGAAAAGTTTTTGGTCTCACTACTTGAAACACAGTTTTTTTGCAAAATAAGACTTTATTCATCATGACCGATACAGTCAGTCCAACGCTTTTCTAACATTTATATACCTTTCTTGTAAAAGGATTTGTGTTTGACTTTAAAATAGGCCTCAGTTTCGGCAATAACTTTTTCAATGGAGCCAAATCTCTTTCCCGCGAGCATTTTTTTGAGAATAGATAATAGTCGCTGGAGGCCAAGTTTGGAGAATACGGTGGATGAGGAAGCAATTCCAACTTCAATTCATGCAATTGCCATCGTAACCAGAGGCTAAAACCTTTCCAGGAGACTGTTGTGTCTTTGGTCGCTTCGGGCGGATTTCACCGGTTGCTGTCTACTCAGCTGACTAGCGATTTGATGCCGGTGTGTAGTGGCGGATCCATGTTTCATTCATTGTCACATATCGCATGAAAAAAAACTTTTTATTCCGTTTAAACAGGTCCAAATAGCGCTCAGAATCATCAAGACGTTCTTGTTTTTTGTCCACTGTGAGCAAACGCGGTACCCATTTCGAAGTTTCGAGTTTTCTCATGCCTAAATGTTCATACAAAATATGACCGACACGTTCTTTTGATATTTTTAGAGTGTTAGCTATCTCACGCAATTTCACTTTACGGCTATCTAAAACAATTTTGTGGATTTTTTTTATGTTTTCCGGTGTGACCACCTCATTTGAGCGTCCAGAGCGTTCAGCATCATTTGTATCTGTACGACGCGTTTAAATTTAGCATACCAGTAAATGATGAGTGATTTTTCAGGGGCAGTCCCCGTAACACTTATCAAGCCATTGCCTTGTTTAAACGGTATTTTTTCCCCTCAAAAAATTCGATTTTTTACATTATTTTCAAAATATCAAAAGTAGCGTAACTAAAACCACTGGAACTTGTAAACTAATCGTTGAAATGTCATGAAATTTTGATAAGAATTGTTTGAAGGTTGGTACTTTCTAAAAATCATATAGATTTATTTGACATCTATGTGTCAGACCAAAAACTATTCACTATCATCCAATTCTTAAATAACATTACCCAAAGGTGTTCGATAATGACAAATTCTACCCAATTACTGAACTGAATTTTCATTACTCCACAGTTTTACAAATCAATATCTAATTACATTTAAAATAAATAATACATCATACGAAACTACTGTTGCTGCGATAAATTTCTTATCTTCTTGTTCAACTGTTTTGGCATTAGCTACTTTGGTTATTTAGCCAAATCGTCCTTTGGCTGCACGTGTGTGTATGTTTGTATAACTACCTATAACTTGAGAATATATTTTTTGCAGTTTTTTTTAGGTGTAAGTACATCATTTGATTATGTTTTTGCTACATGTGATCACAATTCAGTTTAAGTGCAAGATAAACGGAAATATCGAAAAAATAACGTGGAAGTCATCAGAGCTCTCACTTAATTTATCAGGTATAAGATAGATGATACCACATCGTTTACTTGATACCACAACGGTAGGTACAAATCTGTACTAATTTTGAGTGAATCGGGAAATTTTGGTATTAATTGATAATGATATTCATAGAAATTACTGATATATAACACGTAGGCTGAAAGATTTTTGGTCTAGCTACTTAAAACACATTTTTTATGCAAAATTTGACTTTATTCAACAACATAGTCTCCTTCAAGAGCGAGACAATCAAACCAACGCTTTTCTAACATTTCTATACCTTTCTTGTAGAAGGATTTGCCTTTGTCTTCAAAATAACTTCTTCACTGAAGCCAAATCTCTTTCCTGCGAGCATGGATGAGGAAGCAATTCGAACTTCAATTCATGCAATTTTGCCATCCTAACATGGTGCATTGTGATGATGAAAGAGCACTTTTTTCTTGTTCATTTGAGGCCGTTTCTTTACTACTTCTGCCTTCAAACGCACCAATAACTTTATATAATATTCGCTATTGATGGTTTTTCCTTTCTCAGTATAGTCGATGAAAATTATTCCGTGCGCATCCCAAAATATAGAGGCCAAAACCTTCCCAGCCGACTGTCTTTGGTCGCTTTGGAAGCTTTCACCGGCTGCTATCCACTCAACTGACTGTCAATTTGATTCCGGTGTGTAGTGGTAGATCCATGTTTCATCCATTGCCTCATATCGCATGAAAAAAATCCTTTTTATTGTGCTTAAACAGGTACAAACAGCGCTCAGAATCATCAACAGGTTGTTGTTTTTGGTCCACTGTGAGCAAACGCGGTACCTATTTCGAACAGAGCTTTTGCATGCAAAATATGACCAACACATTCTTTTGATATCTTTAGGGTGTCTGCTAGCTTACGCAATTTCACTTTACGGTCATCCAAAACAATTTTGTGAATTTTTTTGATGTTTGCCGGTGTAACCACCTCATTTGGGCGTCTGGAGCGTTCAGCATCATTTGTATCTGTACGACGCGTTTAAATTTAGTATACTAGTAAATGATGAGTCCTAGGGGCAGAGTCCCCGTAACACTTATCAGGCCATGGCTTTCCTCGAACGGTATTTTTTCCCATCAAAAAACAGTGTTTAATCAACACATGAAATTCGATTTTTTCCATTGTTTTGAAAATATCAAGAATAGCGTCACTAAAACTACTGTAACTTGTAAACTAATCTTAAGTTAAGTGAACAGTAAAACAAACACTTTTTTCACTTACCGGAAAACTCCACATTTATTTTAATATTTCAATATGTTGTATGCTTTCACTGTAGCTTTATCAAGAGTATCAAGAATAAAGTAAAGTAAAAAGTAAAGCTACAGTTATAGCGAAACATGTTGAAATATTAAAATAAATGTGTTTACCAGAAAATGAAAAAAGTGTTTGTTTTACTGTTCACTTAACTTAAGCTTAATGGATCTGCACCAAGTATCGGCCAAAACAATTCTGTGTAAAATAATAGTCGAAATGTCATGAAATTTTGACACTTATCGCTTGAAGGTTGGCACTTCTTAAAAATCATATGGATTTTTTGAAAAGGGCGACATCTATGTGTCAGAACAAAAACTTTTCAGCCTACGTGTTAGGATTATTAATAACATATTGGTAGTAATTTTAATATTTAGCGTTTCTGCTTTTACGAACAAATAAACGATTTCATAAATAAGATTACTATACCAATTTTTTTTTTTGACATTTATCAATGCTATTTTTAAATCGATTAACAGAACTGCAGATACCAGCAACGCAAATGCAAAAATCTCTTACACAGTTAGTTTGTGACTTTTGGTTCTATTTTAGCTCCCTTGCTAAAAGAAAGTATTTTATTGGTGAAAAACAACTTTGAGCGATATTGTTTGAGATGGGGGTCTAATTTTTCTTTATAGTTTCAGTAATATTATGAAAATAATTATTAATAATTTTTAGTTGGGATATATTTCAAGCATAATTATTTATAGTCACACATATAAGAGGTTAAAGGATTGGGGAGGAGGCTGAAGCAGTTGCCTTCATATATGTATATTTCGTGATATGAGTCGTTTTCAGGGTTCTTGGAGTGGAAAAATCAAAAAATAATGTTTTTTTTTTAAATTATTTGTATTTAAATTTGTTGAACTGTTCAATCAACGGATCAAAGAGAGAAGAATTCCGACAAAGTGGGAAAATTCTATAATGATTTTGTTCTCTCAAAAGGCAGACAAGGTAAACTTCGAGATTTATAGCCCGATCTCGCTATTGTTTCAAATAACTAAGTTATTTAATAAAATACTAACAAATAGGTTAACAAACAAATTAGATGATTACCAACCGATTGAACAAGCTGCCTTTTGTAAAAAGTACATCACGAGTGGCCATTTGTTAACCATGAGAATTCTGCTGGAGAAGGCAAAAGAACACAATTTGAATGTCTGTCTTGCATTGGTCGATTTCCAAAAAGCCTTGGACTCCGTACAACATTGGGCAATTGAGAGGGCAGTGGGGAATGCAAGAGTCGATTATAGATATACACAGCTCGTAACAAACATCTATAAAATTGCAACATTAACGATCAGAACGCATCAGTACACATCTGATACCCTTAAACAGAGGAATAAGACAGGGAGCCATGTTGACCCCTAAATTATTCAATCTGGTTTTAGAAAATGTCTTCAAACAGCTCGCTGGCATAAGAAAGGAATTTTGATAAATGGCCGAAGGCTCAACCAGCTACGATGCGCAGATGATATTGTAATAATAGCAGAAGATGGAAATAAGCTTTAAGAAATGTTGGAAAGTCTAAAAAGAGAATCGGCCAAAGTCGGATTAAAAAATGAATCAACAATCAACAATATTCGAGAGGAATATCCAAGGAAGAAAAGCGATTGCAATGCTTAATAGTATACTATGGGACAAAAACATAACCACTGAAAATAAGAAGAGAATTTACAACTCAATAGTGAAAAGTATAATAACTTACAGCTCCCAGGTGTAGCCATTAAAGAAAAGAACAGAAAAAAATACTAAAAGCTACAGAAATGAATTTCTGGAGACGAGCAGCCAGAAAATCCAGAAAAGACCGCATACCAAATGACACGATAAGGCGAGCTTTAGAAATAAAGCACGATATAGTGGACGAAATCAGAACCCAACAGTTGGTATGGTACGGACATGTACAGAGAATGTCACAAGACCGACTACCTAAAAAGATTTTAAATTGGAACCCTCATGGAAAAAGAAAGCGAGGAAGACCACGCCAAAGCTGGAGAGCAGGAATCAACAAGGAAGTACTAGAGAGAGATCTGGAGGAGGAGGGATGGAGAAACCGGGCGGAGTGGAAATTTGGCATCGGAAGACGGAAGACGTTATAAAACCGATTGATATATATATATATATATATATATATATATATATATATATATATATATATATATATATATATATATATATATAAATATATAACAATCAACAATAATATGTGCCACCCACAAATAATAGTCTCCAATCAAGATATACAACCAATGTATACCTAGGCCATGAAATTAAGTTGGGCAAAGAAAACCAGACCACCGAATTATTAAGAAGAAGAAGACTAGGCTGGACAGCATTTGGGAAGATATCCGAGGTATTTACAAGCAAGAAAATCCCCATTAGACTTAGATCCCGGGTATTTGATCAGTGTGTGCTGCCAGTGCTCACGTATAGAGCTCAGACATGGACACATACAAGGCTTAATATTGGAAAATTGCGTATCAATATATCTTTAAGAGATCGGAAAACCAACAGATTGATACGGAACATCACAAAACTGAAAGATGTCGCTGAAAAAATGGTTGACCTGAAGGGGAGTTTTTTTGATCATGGACGATGGAACAATACCATCCTAAAATGGAGACCGTATAAGAGAAAGCGTGGCAGAGGGCGGCCACAGATGATATTAAGATGACGGCGTGTCTATTATGGATGCGAGAAGCCCAAAACAAAAGCCGGTGGTTTGACATGAAAGAGGGCTATGTTTATGACTCAAATACCTTAAATAGATAGAGATTGTTTATATAAAAAAAAAAATGTAGCATGATGTAAAGTGTGCATATAATAATAAATCCTACAACTAGAAAAATAATGCCAGTAAAGTTGTAAATTTTGTGGTGTAGTGCAAAAATATTATTCATGATACACCTAAATTTCAATCGTTAATAAATTACAATTCATGGCTGCTATTTTTATGTTTATTCATTTATTTTGTTGTTTTTCTGCACAATGAAATTATTTCAATGATGTGAAAATTTGCCTACAAAATCGTATTTATTCAGATGGAAACGAAGTGAAAATCGGTGTTTGTATATTTACTGTAATTACTAAAATATAAATTGAAATAAAAATATTTAATTATTTATTTGAGATACAAAATAAAAAATAACTTCCAAATTTCCTTAGGGTGACTTAATTAAGGTTGAGCGAACGTTTAACAACTAGCAAAAGTAAGCGAGAATTTGCAGGAATTCCTGTACTAAAAAATAGCAAGAACTCTGATATGATAACTAAAATTTCCAAAATAGAGCAAAATTACCTTTTAAAACACCATTGAACAAGTTGTAGATAAATATCTACTAACTAAAGTACAATGAATCTTTACGATAACAGTTTAAGATGGTTTTTGCCAGCTAGTTGGACTTCGCCGGCTAAACGGTGGATGAAAGAGGTACAAAATCGGAACGGCAAAAATACGTCTTGTTTGTTCTGAAAATTCGTATTGGGGGTTTTTGGAAGTGCTAATATCTAGTGGGGTAAAAATCTAGCTATAGAACTTTATTTGATCGTGCATATTTGCTTATATTACCCGCGTATTATAACTTCAATCCAAAAATAAAAAAGTATACTCAACTCAAAACTTGGTCATGAGTAAGTCCTCATCATTAACAATCTTTTAGCATACAATTTGTATCAGAATGGGCGATTTTTGGCCTGTTTTGGGGTCACTCTTTGCGTCTTGAATATTCATAACATAAGCATTTAAATACCACCCTCGAACAATGCCGGGGAAGCTTATCCTCTTGTAGTTAGTTGTTGTCTTACTCTGCTTATCAGAAAATTCGATGTCCTCCTCGATCTGTTCTTGACCACTAAATTTACACTGTGACCATAAATTCTCCATTGGATTCTTTGAACTGTAGACTTATTTTATCGAACATCAAGCGACCTGTCACTTGATAACAAACAAGTGCCTAAACCACGTAAAATTTCATACTACAATCATGTCTAAAACGAAGAACTCAAAATGAATATTTTCAAATTTTTCTTTATTATGTTCGAACAAGAATGAAGTTCGTAGAAATTAAAGTTAAAACAAAAGTCCTTATATTAATAAAAAAATATCATGGTTCTGATTCAGTGAGTAGCTTATTATGAAAATAACTAAATAAAGAAATTTTTACCGGCTTTTCAGCACAATTTTTTAAAGTAGCAACTGCAGGCACAAGGAAATTTTAAAACAAATGGTGTCTCGCCTCGGTGCGTTGGCAAGTTCTCATATATTTAATAAACTGTATCATTCTTTAAATTAAATTTAAATTTAAATTTATTTGGACAGCTTTATATTGAAAGTTAATTTATCAATATATATATATATATATATATATATATATATATATATATATATATATATATATATATATATATATATATATATATGTATATATTTCTGAATTTGAAGTACACGGGGTATTTTTTCAGAGACCTTTATGTTGCCTCTGATCGAATTATATATCAAGCCTCTTACGAACAACTAGTTCTTACGAACCAAAAACAAGAATTTTTTTAGCATTTGGAACCTTTTCTAAAAATAAAATGAATCACTGATTTACGTATTTTGTCAGTATCATCACATTGATTTCAAATGTGACGTATGGTAATTGTATTTTTTTTTTCTTGTGCGATTTGCCAAATATAGGTAATTTATAGAAAATAATGACAAATTTATGCAACTATCTTATCGCAAGTGCACGAAACGCTGTCATATTTCCCCAAATCACATTTTTCCCAATAAAAAATCACGCCTTTAATATTGTAGTGAGCGCAAGGGCTGATATTGTTTGTACGTTAGCCTTATTAATAATTAAATTGGAAAGAATCAAATCCAATGAAAGCTTTAACGAAATTAATCGCCATATTGAAGAAAACTTTCAAGAACGCTTGATCATAGTTTATAAGCGTGTGGAACCTTTCCTATATTTCTCTCTCTCTCTTTATATATATATATATATATATATATATATATATATATATATATATATATATATATATATATATATATAATTTTTCTGTTGAACCTTTTGTTTACATAAACTTGATTGGTTTTTCTTGGGTACTTTGGTTCTTTTGGAAAATACAAACTAGTTTATTTGACGTTACGCCTTATTTTTTTTAGGCATTTTATTATTCATTCTAAAATTAGAAAATACAAGGTTAAAATCTTTTAGGTTAAATTACAGGTTTAAAAACATATAACCTTTTACGCACACTCGGACATTTAAAATATTTACACTATAACAACAATATAAAATAAATTAATCAAGAGTATATACCTTGAAAGTCAATTATTTGTGTGTGTGTGAATTTCAAATTTTATATTTCTTATCAACATATCGTGACGCATTTTTTATTGATTTTTTTTTTATAATGGATTGCCAGCTAGTTGGACTTCGCTAATGTATATATATATATATATATATATATATATATATATATATATATATATATATATATATATATATATATATATATTCATTACAAAAGCGGTAAAGCCATCTTAAACTGTTATCGTAAAGCTTCATTTTTAATTAGTAGATATTCGGAACACGATCGTAGAATACAATGAATTGTACTAAGTACGAATACCTAGTACTCCATCGAAAGCTGACACAGTAGCTTTCAAGCCGACATAGTGGTCGACACGGTCAACATTTAAAAGCATGTAGCGCTGCCCGCTTTTCGAGGACCTCTCCTCAGACATACGTGGTTAATGTAAAAAAATGAAAACGCACAAGGCCCATGTTTCAGCAGTTTACCCACTAGTCTCTTATTCGTCAAGAGACACTGATCTCGGGATGTACTTGACGAATAAGAGAACAGTGGGTAAACTGCTGAAATATGGGCCTTGTCCGTTTTCAGTTATTCTGTATTAACTACATATGCTTTACGAGAATTCCTCGAAAAGTGTTTCCTGCTTTTAAGTGTTGATCGTGTTAACCACTCTGTCGGCTTGAAAGCTGCTGTCGTCAAATCCATAGCGAGATGAACGTCTCATGTAGAATAAGAGAACAGTGGGTAAACTGCTGAAATATAGGCCTTGTCCGTTTTCATTTTTTTGCATTAACCACATATGTCTGAGGAGAGTTCCTCGAAAAGTAGGCAGCGCTACATGCTTTTAAGTGTTGACCGTGTCAACCACTGTGTCGGCTTGAAAGCTGCTGTGTCAGCTTTCGATCGAGTATTAGATATGCGTACTTAGTACAATTCGTTCTATCCTACCATCGTGTTTCATAATTACTTGGATAAGTACCAGTAAATTCTATTCTCTTGTTTTGTCAATCCAAGCCCCACTGACGAGCCGTCATACGGAGAAACGCGGCGAATAAAGAACAGTGGGTAAATTACTGAAATAATAGATATTCATTTACAAATTGTTCAATATTGTTTTAAAAGATAAAAAGCTTTTTCTACGGCTCTATTTTATTTTAAAAAAATCTTTACATCAAAAGGAAATACTGATTACTAGATATTTCTCTCTCTCTCTCTCTCTTTCTCTCTCTCTCTCTCTCTCTCTTTCTCTCTCTCTCTCTCTCTCTCTCTCTCTATATATATATATATATATATATATATATATATATATATATATATATATATTTAAACTCAAAATAAACTAAGTTCATTATTTACAAACTTAAAAAGCCATATCCCCACAATGAATGAATCTAATGTTGTGTGTGTAATACCGTGTGCGGATTGTCCGAAGAAATATATTGGAATGACTTCTCAGTTACTAAAAAACAGAATGGACACAAATATACTAGGAATGCTTCCACTGCCCTTAGTAAACACGAAACAGAAGAAAAACATGACTTTAAATTTAATGAAACCAAGGTCCTCTGCAAAGACCGGAATTATGTAAAACTACAAATCAAAGAGATGATTGAAATAAAAAAAGATAGAAACACTGTGAATGATAGGACTGACGTAAGAGGAATTAGTCATATCTACACAAATTTAATTAAAAAATAAACATGGTGGCGTGCATATCCTCTTAATAATACAAAATGGTATATATACTTAACATCAATAACAGTTTTGTGGTTGAGGCACCCATTATAGAAAAAAAATCAATAAAAAATACGAGTCACGATATGTTGATAAGAAATATAGAATTTGAAATTCACAAACACACAAATAGTTCACTTTCAAGGTATATACTCTTGATTAATTTATTTTATATTGTTGTTATAGTGTAAATATTTTAAATGTCCGAGTATGCGTAAAACGTTATATGTTTTTAAACCTGTAATTTAACCTAAAAGATTTTAACCTTGTATTTTCTAATTTTAGAATGAATAATAAAATGCCTAAAAAAAATAAGGCGAAACGTCAAATAAACTAGTTTGTATTTTCCAAAGTACCCAAGAAAAACCAATCAAGTTTATGTAAACAAAAGGTTCAACAGAAAAAATTATATATATATATATATATATATATATATATATATATATATATATATATATATATAAAGAGAGAGAGAGAAATATAGGAGAGGTTCCACACGCTTATAAACTATGATCAAGCGTTCTTGAAAGTGTTCTTCAATATGGCGATTAACTTCGTTAAAGCATGGATTTGATTTTTTCCAATTTAATTATTAATAAGGCTAACGTACAAACAATATCAGCCCTTGCGCACACTAAAATATTAAAGGCGTGATTTTTTATTGGCAAAAAATGTGATTTGGGGAAATATGACAGCGTTTCGTGTCCTTGCGATAAGATAGTTGCATAAATTTGTCATTATTTTCTATAAATTTCCTATATCTGACAAATCGCACAAGAAAAAAAAAAAACAGTACAATTACCATACGTCACATTTGAAATCAATGTAATGATACTGACAAAATATGTAAATCAGTGATTCATTTTATTTTTAGAAAAGTTTCCAAATGCTTTTTGGTTCATAAGAACTAGTTGTTCGTAAAAGGCTTAATAGGCTTGATATATAATTCGATCAGAGGCAACATAAAGGTCTTTGAAAAAATACCCCGTGTACTTCAAATTCAGAAATATATATATATATATATATATATATATATATATATATATATATATATATATATATATATATATATATATATATATATATATATATATATATATATATGTATGGGTTACAGGGAAAGTCGCCCTAGATAATTAAGGACGTTATAGTCTAGGTCGTTTCTGACCGATTTGACTCTATGACATGATGTCCTAAACTTAACCGTTTTCGAGATATTGAAGTTTAAAAATTTTTCTAAAAAAAACATGTTTTTTTTGCTTTTATATCGATTTTTTTTTATTAGATGTTCTCGAGTGCGATTTTTTGATTATTTTTAGTTAGTCTGTATGTCAAGTATCAAAAATCATCAAAAAAATTTGATCTAGTTACTAACAATTTCAAATGGCGGCTTGTTAATATTTCTAAATTACGAATTTTTACCAAGTGTTTCCTACTTTAAATCAATAAAGAGAAAAAAAAAATGTATGGAAGTTATTCCGCAAATTATTTTAAAAACTTTTACGTCTTTTTAGCTATCAAAAAAGGTATAATACTAGGAGTTTAATAGGAAAACTATACACACCTAAAGCGGGCTCGGGTAGCAAAAGGTAAATTTTTAGTTCTAGGTGAAAATACGAAAAATACACAAATAAAACAAAAAACCTTGCAATTTAATATTTTTTATTAATTATAAGTCATGTTCTATATGGTCGCCCCTATTTCTAACACAAATTCTCATTCTTTTTCTTAAATTACTTTTCACAACGCTGGTTGTGAGGTGCCGCCTCATTTCGTCAGCCGCATCAATTATTTTTTGTCTTAGGACATCCACATTTTCGATTGGAGTCATCTGGTCGTATACAAGACTTTTAATGTGATTCCACACATAAAAATCCATCGGTGTTAGGTCTGGGCTTCTCGCCGGCCAAGGTATGGGTTCGCCTCTTCCAATCCATTTGTTGGGATAATTGTCATTGCGCCATGCACGAACACTTCTCCTGTAGTGAGCTGGGCAGCCATCGTGTTGAAAGTACATGTTTTGTCTCAAACCAATAGGTAGGTCTTCCATCAAATTAGGTAAATCGTTCCGAAAAAAATTGTCGTATTCCTCGCCATTCAAATTATCTGGCAGGAAGAATGGCCCAACCAAATAATTTGAAATTATACCCATCCACACATTTAAGCTGAATCTTGTTTGTGATCCTTTCGTTCTTTTTTTGTTTGGGCTGCCTTTCTCTTTAGAAGCCCAATAGTGGGCATTGTGGTAGTTTGTAAGACCGTCTTTGTCGAATTTCGACTCGTCAGTCCATAGTATTTTCTTAAAAAAAGATGCATCTTCGACATCGGTATTGAGCATAAATCTGCAGAATTCTAATCGTCGCAACGGATCCCCTTCTTCAATGACTTGCACGGGCGTTATAGTGGTAAGGGTGTTGCCCAACAGTATGCATTACAAACCATACCTTCCACTGCGAAATACCAAGCTGTTGTGCGACAACATTTGTAGATGTGGTCCACCTCAAACAGACGTCGTATTTCGTTTTCGTCGTCAAAGATACGTGGTCGTTCCATGTCAGTCCCCCGTCTATGTACGGAACCAGTTTCTCGTAGTCTTCGATAAGTTCCATCAAATACGCTAACATCAGGTACACGACGAGTAGGATATCGCAGTATGTATTCATTACGTGCACGCGACGACACTCCTTCGCAAAATCCGTAACACATTAGGATGTCAGCATATTCCTCGTTGGTATACGTTGCCATATTCACAAGCAGAGATCAAAATCCACATTCCAGTTCCAGCCAATTCACACAGTCAGAAGATGAAACACAGATATTTTGAAAAGCACGGTTATAGCACATCTACCACGGACGAATCGCATGAGCAGACTAAAAATCATTCAATATTTGTTTAGTGAACAGAAAATGTCACTCGCACAGAGAGTACCCCGACCGGAAAAAAATGCTTACCCAACCCTTTTTATTGTTTGAAGGTGCAGGCAGTAAACCGGTAATTGGTAGTATCTAAATTCTATTGTTATGTTACTCTACATTTGGGCCTATTGAAATCTCATTTTCTTAGAATTTTCAATAGATCCAGTAGATATTATACCGTTTTAGATAGCTAAAAAGACGTAAAAGTTTTTAAAATAATTTGCAGAATAACTTCCATACATTTTTTTTTCTCTTTATTGATTTAAAGTAGGAAACACTTGGTAAAAATTCGTAATTTAGAAACATTAACAAGCCGCCATTTGAAACAGTTAGGAACTAGTTCAAATTTTTTTGATGATTTTTGATACTTGACATACAGACTAACTAAAAATAACCAAAAAATCGCACTCGAGAACATCTAATAAAAAAAAAATCAATATAAAAGCAAAAAAAAACATGTTTTTTTTAGAAAATTTTTAAACTTCAATATCTCGAAAATGGTTAAGTTTAGGACATCATGTCATAGAGTCAAATCGGTTAGAAACGACCTAAAACTATAACGTCCTTAATTATCTAGGACGACTTTCCCTGTATATATATATATATATATATATATATATATATATATATATATATATATATATATATATAATCTTGATAAATTAACTTTCAACATAAAGCTATCCAAATAAATTTAAATTTAATTTAAAGAATGATACAGTTTATTAAATATATGAGAACTTGTCAACGCACCGAGGCGAGAGGGTGGACGAAACACCATTTGTTTTAGAATTTCCTTGTGCCTGCAGTTGCTACTTTAAAAAATTGTGCTGAAAAGCGGTAGAAATTTCTTCATTTAGTTATTTTCATAATTACCTACTCACTGAATCAGAACCATGATATTTTTTTATTAATAGAAGGACTTTTGTTTTAACTTGCATTTTTCACTTTAATTTCTATGAACTTCATTCTTGTTCGAACATAATAAAGAAAATTTGAAAATATTCATTTTTAGTTCTTCTTTTTAGACATGATTGTGGTATGAAATTTTACGTGGTTTAGGCACCCCTTTGTTATCAAATGACAGGTCTCTTGATGTTAGACAAAATAAGTCTACGGTTCAAAGAATCCAATGGAGAATTTAGTGGTCAAGAACAGATCGAGGAGGATATCGAATTTTCTGATAAGCAGAGTAAAACAACAACTAACTACAAGAGGATAAGCTTCCCTGGCATTGTTCGAGGGTGGTATATAAATGCTTATGTTATGAATATTCAAGACGCAAAGCGTGATCCCAAAACAGGTCAAAAATCGCCCATTCTGATACAAATTGTATGCTAAAAGATTGTTAATGATGAGGACTTACTCATAACAAAGTTTTGAGTTGAGTATACTTTTTGTTTTTGGATTGTAATTATAATACGCGGGTGATATAAGGAAATATGTACGATCAAATAAAGTTCTATAGCTAGATTTTTACCCACTAGATATTAGCACTTCCAAAAACCCCCAATATGAATTTTCAGAACAAACAAGACGTATTTTTGCCGTTCCCATTTTGTACCTCTTTCATCCACCGTTTAGCCGGATTTTCACACTAGAAAATACGGTTCGCTTTTGGCATCGCTATGTGTTTATGTGTGAAAATGTAAATGGCTGCTTTGTTATACACATAAGATATGTCTACATAGCTCATTATAACACCATTTGTGTAACATACACCCAAATAGGTTTGATGGCAAAAATGGTAACTTCCATCCTATTTACCTCAAAAATCAAACGTATACTCAACTTGAAACTTTGTCATGAGAAAATTATTATTATTGACAATCATGAAGCATGCAATTTGCATCAGAATTCAAGGGTGCCAAATGGGCGATTTTTGGGGTTACTCTTTGGCACTTGGATAACTAGTTGGTAAAAAATTGATGGTATTTTCAAGAGAGGCGTTACTTGAGGGTTAGTAAGGATAGGAGATGAACGTTGTGGTTTGTTAAGTTAGTATTTATATCCGCATAACATCGAAATCCTTGGGTTCTAGAGCTTTTTTTTATGGGTCTGCAGGGAACTCCCTAAAGCGCTCCGGGAGCGGCATGTGTGCGAAAAAAGCGATTTACGTTGTTCTTGAATCGCTGTAAATTGTACTCGGTGGGAAAAGGGATGATGTTTTCCATATAAAAGACTGCTTGAAAAGCGTTGTACGCGGAGTAACAAGCTGAACCTCATACGGACGTGAAGGACCAGCGCGACGTGTATTTCTAACATGCACCGCTTTGGGAGGAATTAAGCGGGCTACATCCTTCGAACACTTTCCATGAAAATACTTGTAGAACAGACTCAAGTCGCCAACCGTTCTTCGATGTTCCAGCGAATCAAGGCCGCCGGTCAGTTCCGGGTCTCCAATCAGACGAACAGCTCTTCTCTGAACAGAATCCAACAAATGCAGTGTATGTTCGGGAGCGGAGCCCCAAACATGGGTGCAGTATTCCATAGTTGGTCGACTTTGAGCTTTGTAAAGAATTAACAGTTGTTGTGGAGTGTAAAGCTTTCTGGTTCGAAATAATATTCCTAACTTTTGAGAAGTTCTCCTTGCTATGCTTGCAACATGTTCATGCCAGGACATATTTGCTCCCAAACTAACGCCCAACAAATTGAGCGACGATGCTAGGGGAATGGAGTGCTCCGACATAACTATGTTGGGTTCAGCAACGTTAAATTTTTTAGAAAAAACTGCCGCCTGTGTTTTTGTAGCATTAAATTCCACTTGGTTACTGTCACCCCAAGATAGAATTTCTTCCAGGTCTTTGTTAAGTTGAACGACCTCCTGCTGTCTGCGGATATTCGCCTGAGCAGCCGTTGTCCGAGCGTTCAAAGTGAATGAAGAGATAAGCGTACTGTCGTCTGCAAAGCTATAGATTGGATTCCCGGTCTTTTCCAGCAGATCGTTAATGTAAATGAGAAAGAGAGTAGGAGACAGTATGGATCCTTGGAGCACACCGGCGTTGATTGTGAAGGTGTTCGAAAGAAATCCGTCTACCGCCACTCGTAAAGAACGCTCTCTGAGGAAACATGAGACCTACAAACACTTACTCTCATTAGCAATGGAGATCACTTTTGATAGATTCAAAAGTTACGTCTGGGTCAGAAATGTAAATCGTATTCGGGATATATAAACTTGGCTCTGCTAGTCGTTAATTTGATTTTAATTATATTATATGATAGTGCAGATGTTGATGGTGGTTTAAAAAATTTCTTATTATCTTGCAAAAATTTGCTTTAAAAGTGCGATATCAGCATTAGACTTTCTTTTCAAAGCATCCTTTATAATGGTTTAGCTCTTTGTATTAGTTTATAATGTTTGGTTTCAAGCAATAACTAATAAACGTTTAAACCCGACCGCTGTATGGCTACAATTCTCGGTATTGCCACCTACTTTAACAAACTTTGCTAAATTAATAGACCGATATTAATTAAATTGTAATTTCAAAACTGTTATAAAAGCCCTAATTAGATTATTAATTGGTAAAATTGCAAACAACCCGTATAATTAGCACTGTGATAATCCTTTAACGACTCTTTAGGAAAGATTTACTTATTTCCTTTTCCTGAATGGAATGGTAATACGGATAATAAATATTTTCATTCGTTGCGGTTTAATTAGTACTTGTTTGACTAAATTGCCTGATTTAAATTTCGTTACCATTTTCTTTTATAATTGTAATACTTAGAAGCCTAATAAATCTATATTTATATAAAACCCAACGTTTGTCTCTATAAAAGTACGCATATGTTCGGATATAGCTTGACGAAAAAACAGTTTAATTTTCATGCAGTTTTCGTTCTCGCGTAGGTCAATATTTGGCCAGGTTTTCCACTAAATTCGATTTTAATTTTTTTCGAAACGACGGAAAATTAATACGAAAGAAATTCCTTTTCGGTCATTAAAACCTCTTAAATAATTTCACAGGTATGACGCAGACGATGAAACATTACATATTTTATATCACAAAAAGTTGTAAATATTTACCAACGTTATCAATTTTAGTTTTAATTTGGTATTGATACTCATAAAAATGATAGATTCATTTATGTTGGGAATATGGAATCTTTGGCACAATGACACTACTCAGTATATATCACCACTACACCAAACACTTTATTTTTGCACTCGACGCGCGTTTCGCTAACCATGTTGCTTCATCAGGAGCGATAATTGATTAAAGCTAAACTACTAATCAACCCTATTTATACTTAGCCTGAACCTGAATTACTCAGGCAGAACCAACGGCATTGGCGAGGCCATCAGTTCGGGTCAAGTAACCAGTAGAGGCGACTATAAGGAATAGGCCCTCTGTTTTTGTTTAAACTACATCTGTATTTTATAATTTCCATACTTTCGTATGCGTTCAACAATCTCCTATCAGATACATCTTTAATTAATCTTAGATTATCTAATGTTATAGTATGATCAGCTTCAAGGGCATGTTCGGCAATGCTAGACTCTTCTGTTCTACTCTAGTTTAAATGTGCTAAATGTTCTTTAAATCGTGTTTTAATTGACCTTTTAGTTTGCCCAACATACTTCTTGTCGCAATCATTACAACTAATTTCAAAAATTGCACTTTTCTCACAATTAAGAATCTTGTTTTTGGGATTTCCTAAGATATGCTTCAAATTGTCTGATGACTTATAGATTAAGGTGAAGCCTACCTTATTAAATACCTTATTGAGCCCCCTTCTATATTTCGGATTATATGGTATGGAGATATACTTGGTCTTATTTACTTCGCGTGTAAAAAAGGTTGAATTTTGAATATTTAACCTGAACTTATGTCTCTTTACTAATCAGGAATATAACTAGAGTTAATGGTTATGATGATGACTTAATAAACAAGTTAATAACTACTGTGGACCTTAACATTCCCTAAAACTATAGTATTTAACATTTTTTCGTCATTCCCGAAACAAATGAGATAATGAACTTTACTCTATCGTTGCCTCACCCTGTACATACAGACCGGACACTCTGGCTTTTATTGGCATATTTGGATGTCCAATTTAAATATAGATTGTAACCTTCCGAACGCAGACCAAGCCAACGAGATTCTTCTATCTAAGTTAGCCTTTAAATTATTTTTTCATATTTGGATTTTTTCTCCTAAATATATGAATGTTTGTACCTTCTATTAATAGTTCCTGACCAGGAGCGCCACCAGAAAAAAAAATGAAAATACGAATATAAAGGTAGTGCAGAGAAACGAAAGAAATTTAATATGCGTCCTAAAAGACAGCGCTTGCCATGTGGGGTATATGAACTACAAAACCGATATGAATGAGTGGTGGATGTGACGACAACCTACGTTAAAAAATGCCTGATCCTGCAAAAAAAAATACTTATTAAAGTCGGTCCACTAGTTCTACATATCGCATTTATCCACACAAAAAGAGTTCAGTTAACAAGCTAATAGATGTTATTGAAGTTGTAAGATATTTCTGATATAAAACTTTAATATTTAATTAACAAAACCATTCTAAAATTGAATAAACAGGCACTCGATTATTTCCAATGTCTTTCCTATAAAGAAGCAAATGCAGCATTAAACTTCTGAAGTTCTGAAGCAATTTAAAGCAGATGAAATCCTTATGGGGCGTATCGAAACGACTCTGGGGACGGATTCAATGTAGTTTAATTTCCCATGAATCAATTTGATTGCTAAACTTGGATTTTCATATACAGAAACTTGTGTCAGTTAAACTCCTTATAAAATAAATTCTTCACAATTTTTAGCATTTACATCAATTTTATAAAAATTTACAGGTGATTTACTCGTATATACCTTTTTATTTCACCTCATATCATTGATAATGGTTTATATTGGTCTAGCCATATAGAAATTTATGCAAGAACTATCCTTTCCTTTACACCATAGTTATCATTGCTACATCAAAAACGAACGCGCGTCTCGTTAACCATTTGGGACTCCTCAAGAGCGATGGCTTACTAAATCTAAGAATAAAACTAGACTCTATGCAACTATTATCCCCACTACAACAAATTTTGTTGTTTTTTGCCCTTGACGCGCATTTCGCTAACCATGTGGCATCATCAGTTCTCGGTCTTTATTTAGATTATTTTTACTTTTAATAGTGTCAATATTTTCGTATGCGTTTAATAATCTCCTATCAGATGTATATATATATATATATATATATATATATATATATATATATATATATATATATATATATATATATATATATATGTCTGTCTGTCTGTCTGTCGGTTAGTGCGCTTATCACTGGAGAACCACTTATCCGATTTACGTACTTTTTTTTAAAAACATACATATGTTCTCTGGTCAGGTTATAGGCTATATTTTATTACGATAGGTAGCATAAGGAATGAGCAGTGACGTAAAATAGTGAAAGAAGTCGGAAAAAAGTTTTCCGCTAGCGCCTTCGTTTGCAATACACAGCCTAAACTATTAAATATGGAACAATATTATGTAGCAGAGAATATCTGTAATCAATAATCTATAATATATATAAAATGCAATGTATCTCTGTCTGTCCATTAGTGCGTTTATCACGCGAGAACCATTTATCCGATTTATCTGTCTTTTTTTAAATTCATACATATATTCTTTGGCCAGGTTATATAACAATAATAATCTATATCTATATATATATATAAAATACGTCTCTCTGTCTATCTGTCTGTCCGTAAGTGCGCTTATCCCTTGAGAACCACTTATCCGATTTACGTAATTTTTTATATTCATACATATGTTCTCTGACCAGGTTCTAGATATATATTTTTTTATATCTATAATATATATAAAATGCAACGTATCTCTGTATGTCTGTCTGTCTGTCTGTCCGTTAGTGCGCTTATCACTGGAGAACCACTTATCCGATTTTCGTACTTTTTTTTTTTTTTAAAACATACATATGTTCTCCGGTCAGATTATAGGCTATATTTTATTACGATAGGTAGCATAAGGAATGAGCAGTGACGATAATAGCGAATGAAATCGGAAAAAAAGTTTGCCGGTAGCGCGTTCCCTTGCAATACACTGCCCTAAACCACTAAATATGGAACAAAATTATGTAGCAAAGGATATCTATAATATATATAAAATGCAACGTCTCTCTGTCTGTCCGTTTGTGCGCTTATCACTGGAGAACCACTTATCCGATTTACGTGCTTTTTTTTAAAACGTGCTAAACCATTAAATATGGAACAATATCATGGAGCAAAGAATATCTATAATATATATAAAATGCAACGTCTCTCTGTCTGTCTGTCTGTCCGTTTATCACTGGAGAACCACTTATCCGATTTACGTGTTTTTTTTTTAAACATACGTATGTTCTCTGGCCTGGTTATAGGATATATTTTATTACGTTGGATGACATAAGGAATAAGCAGTGACGATAATAGTGAATCAAGTCGGAGAGAAGTTTGCCGCTAACGCGTTTTCTTGCAATACACTGCCTAAAGCATTAAATATGGAACAATATCATGTAGCAAAGAACATAATATATATAAAATGTAACGTCTCTCTGTCTGTCTGTCTGTCCGTTAGGGCGCTTATCACTCGAGAACCACTTATCCGATTTACGTGTTTTTATAAATTTATACATATGTTCTTTATAATTCGATATAAGCCTAGATAATGGGAGATAAGGTGAGATAATGGGAGATAAGGAGAAATACTGGGAGATAAGTCGAGATAAGCCTCGATAGTGGAAGATAAGGTGAGATAATGGGAAATAAGTATAATGGGAGATAAGGATAAATAATGGGAGATAAGCAGAGATAAGTCTAGATAATGGAAGTTATGGTGAGATAATGGAGATAAGGAGAAATAATGGAAGAAAAGGAAAAATAATGCGAGATAAGTCGAGATAAGCCTAGATAATGGGAAATAAGGTTAGATAATGGGAGATAAGGAGAAATAATGGGAGATAAGGAGAAATAATGGGAGATGAGCAGAGATAAGCCTAGATAATGGAAATTATGTAGAGATAATGGGAGATAAGGAGAAATATTGGGAGATAAGGCAAAATAATGGGAGATATTTTATTACGTTAGGTAACATAAGGAATAAGCAGTGACGGTAGTAGTGAACCAAGTTCACGCGAGCGGAGCCGCGGGCCCGGCTAGTATATATATATATATATATATATATATATATATATATATATATATATATATATATACATACATATATATATATATATATATATATATATATATATATATATATATATATATATATATATATATATATGAACGTCTAAACATCCAAAAAGCCAAAAATAGAACACTGTAATCACTAAAGAATAGAGTAACGCATATCAGTGATGATAGGTTCTTAAAAGAGAATCTAAAACAACTTTATAAAATTTTCCTGAAAAATGGGTACCCAAGAAAAATTCTCAAAAAATTAATTTTCGATTCAAGTACTTTTGACGGACCCAAAAAAGAAGTAAACGCAACACAAGCAAAGTACAAAAAACTACAATTTATTGAAGACCTAACAAATTCGATTACTGCTTTGTTTAAATAATTCAAAAACATTTAAAATAGCAATATAACAATCTTAAAAATTACAATTTATTCTCAAATGTCATGTTACCCCTACACCATACGGAAGCGATGTAGTGTATCAATTACCGTGTTTAAATTGCCAAGGATGTTACATTGGACAGACCTCAAAATGTTTAAAACAAAGACTCACACAACACAAAAGTGACGTCCGATTAAAGAAACATTCTTGTGCGTTCGTCCAACACCATCTAAACACTAACCACAACATGAAGCTAGCATGGTTAGCGAAACACGCGTCGAGGGCAAAAAAAGTGTTTGGTGTAGTGGTGATATATACTGAGTAGAATCACAATTTTGATTATAACAACGTAAAAATCTTCAAGAAAAAATTTACAAAAATAGATTATTGCTAGAGATATTCTACATAAATAAAATTATTGAAACCATAAATTATAAATCTGATACCAACCAACTGAGTAACATTTATTGTAACATTATAAAAATAACAAAATAAAGACTAATATATAATAATACTTTTGAAACACACAGTAATGCTAAAAAAGAAGGAAGAGCGAGAAAGAGAAAAAAATATTAACCACATATCGTAAATTAATTTCGTGGTTCTTGAACACTGCTGTAAGGTAGATGTTTACTATGTTTTTAAAGAAAAAGAAGGACTAACTCGGAATTCGTAAGTTAACCTTTTATATTTTTTTTGTTGTCATTGGTATATCATGTTTGTACAACTTATTTTTAATGGCAAGAGAAGATTTTTTTTTGTTTTTTCCTCTTACCAAGAACCTGTTTTTCACCTAGTTAATAGTGTGTTTTAGTTTTAATATTCTAGTTTACTCTTGAAAATTGATTATTAAGGATGGAACGTGAGTTCTTCATTTACATCCCACAGACCGACATCCGATAGATTTTTTCCCATGTTTAAATTAATATCTGAAACTTAACAAACGAGGATTAGTATTAAAAACAACTACGGAACATTTTATTTAGAGGATACCTCAGTACAGAAATATAGGAACAATTGTTAAAAAGTCGCATGCTACTGTTCAGTACATTGTAAACCAGTATAAATCAACGGGTTCCTATAAAATTCGACGACGCTCCGGTCGTTCCAAGAAACTGACTCCACGCGAAGAGACCAGTATTGTTAGACAAATAATTATAGATCCCAAGAAAAATGCACCAAAATTAAAAGAAGAAGTACGGGAACTATTTTCGAAAAATGTTTGTTCACAAACGGTGAAAATTGTTTACACAATCCAGGCTATAAGCGGTGTGCAGCCAGGAAGAAGCTGTTAATTTCGGAAGCTAATCGCAAAAAGTGGTTAGCTTTGGCTAGGGAATACGTTACTAAACCTCCTGAATTTTGGGAATCCGTAATCTTTAGTGATGAAACTAAGATTAACCTTTTTGGGTCTGATGGTAGAACTAAAGTTTATAGAAAGAAGGATACCGCATTCGATATTAAAAACATTTGTTCTACGGGGAGACAAGGGGGTGGCAGTGTTTTGCTTTGGGGAAGCATATCCGCTGAAGAGGTTGGAAATTTACATTTTATTAATTGTACCATGGATCCGCATGTTTATCTGAACATTTTGAGAGGCAATTTAAAAGAAAGTAAGAAGATACATTTTCCAACAGGACAATGATCCGAAACATACCGCAAACTTGGTGCGAGAATGGATGATCCATAATATGCGATAGCAGCTTTCATATACCTCCGCAATCAGCCGATGTTAACCCCATCGAGCATTTATGGGAGGAACTTAAAAGGCCCGTTCGCAAACATAATGTTTAAAATAGAGAAGAATTAAAAACAGAATACTGGACGAATGGGAGAACATGTCAGCAGAAGTTACTAGAAAGCTGGTTGCAAGCATCACAAAAAGGTTACAGGAGATAATCAAGGTTGTCTATTATATTAATTATTAATTTATTAATTTCTTGTTGAAATATGATTGGAGGAAGAGATTGTTTGCAGAAACAAATGAAGATTGAAAACCACGGGAGGTAATGAAGGGGTGACGCTAGATACCGTCAATGGAAGGAAGACAGCAATCGAAAAGTGCCCAAGATGGCCCAGATAATGTGGAAGGAATCTGTGGAGCCCAGGATCTTCCTCTTTGTTGCTCCCATTATTTTCTTTCCCTCTCTCGCTCCCTCGCTCACCCTTTACCTATATCTAGGTTATGATTTATCCTTCCTCGGCTCCATACCGGTTTTTGGTCGCTCAATTGGCTATCTCTTTCTCGCTTAAAGATCCAATACATGCACTTCCCAATTCAGATCGGTTCCTTCCGGGTGTCGACCCCGCATTCTGGTTAATTGAGTTTTCTTAACTAAACCCCTTATCTCTGTCGGTCAGCTGTCTCCTGTCGTCCTTGTCATCTTTCCTATATGGCCATGTGTGTTGGTCACGGGTAAAATAATTAACAATGTTTTCAACATCCAAAGTTCCCAATTACATCCATGTTTTAAATTTAGTTTTTATAATTTTGTCTACAGTGTTATAGTTTGTATTTTATATATTTTATTGATTGACCAACTTTTTTATGTATAAGCTACCTACGGCCATTCAGGCTAACGAAATCTTTCCACTTCTCATGTGAGTTTTTTGACTTTATTATGACTAATATCTTATTCTTGTTCTACACTAATTTTATTTATTATAGCAACTTAATGATAACACCATTAATGTAAATTTGTCCCAAACAGGATCGGTGAATATATTTTGTTCTTCTTTTCAGTTCTGCCCTGAAGAAGGTTCCAATCCAGGACCGAAATATTGGCTTAATGAAAATTGTGTGATCTCTTATCACGCCCTTTTTTGCCGAGTTCCCCAACTAAGATTTTTATTTATATATATATATATATATATATATATATATATATATATATATATATAAATATATATATATATATGTATATATATATATATATATATATATATATATATATATATATATATGTATATATCACTTTAAAGTGTCTTATTTGTTCAAGGGCATATTTAGCTATACTTCGTTTTTCTGATCTACCCTTTTTAAAATAATCTAAATGTTTTTTATATCCTAATTATAATAATACTCAAGAGAAATCTATCAATCACAAATGTCGGTTAAATTCCGGTCAGGTAACCAGTATAGAGGAGTGCAAGAAATTAATCTTTGGTCCTTATTCAGACTAGTCTTATACTGGTTATACTTTTAATGCTGTCACGTGAGTTTCATTAACCTTAACTTATCTAGTGCTACCATATAATTATCTAAGTTGGGAATGTGGAACTCAGACAATCATCGCTCCTGATGAAGCTAACATGGTTAGCGAAACGCGCGTCGAGTGCAAAAATAAAGTATTTGCTGTAGTGGTGATATATACTGAGTAGTACCATATGATTATGTTCAAAGGCATGTCCGTACTGCTTGATTTTTCTGATCTATCTTGACTCAATTGATCTAGTTTTCATTCTACGATATTTGTGAAGTTGTCTGATGACTTATAGATTAACGTGAAGTGTACTTTATCAAATAGCCGCTGCTATGTTTTGGATCATGGAAATATATTTCATCTTACTTTGTTTAAGTATAACAAAGGTGAAGTTATGAATAATTAATCTAAACTTATGGCTATATATTAACTTGTTATTAACTTTTCGTTATAACTATTAGTGCTTATGGCCAGGACGATTCCTTCAATTTTAAATTTTACTTCATTCAATCATCATTCAAAATCAATGAACCAAAAAAATGTTATATGTTTTTAAATTATTGTAAGTCAATCTAGCGATTACGCCTTGAGATCTTTATATTTCTCGTTATTTCATTTATATCTACGATATGAAATTACGTGCTGGGATCTGTCAAGAGATTTTAAAAACTTATAGTCTTTGAGCGAGAGCGTTTCAGAATAAGAGACATAAACGATGTGGAGGGTCGACAAATCTTGAATAATTGCTGTAGTATTATGTAAATTTTTCTTCAATTCTGATTGAGATGTTGAAGAGAGTTTGAAGAGATTGTTCCGAATATATCATGTTACAGTTTTTTTTTATTGTTTAGTTTAATTAGATTATTTTTTTATACTGCTTAAAGTTTCATTGTGATTAATATATCACCATAAATTACTCATCATATAAAACATCGAGATGTAATGCTTAGATTAAGTTATTTGATCTTCTTCTTCTTCCTACGTTAGGACCATGTCCTGTGTTCACTTCAAAGGTTTCCCAGAAACAATTGCGATGATGAAGACCAGCTCTCATACCATCTTATTGGTGGTCTTCCAAGCGGTCGAGGTGTGTTTGGTCGCTTCTCTTTTGCAACCTTAGCCAACCGGTCATTTGGCATTCTGTCCACATGGTCTCTCCATTCTCTTCTCCTATTCCTTGCCCATCTCACCACATCCTGTATTTCACACATTTCCCTTATTTCTTCACATCTCTTCCGGTCAAATAAGGTATGTCCTGTTATCGATCTAAGTGTTCGCATTTCTGTTGTTCTTAGGAGTCGTTTTGTTATTGTGTTCTCCGCTCTGGTTTCTATCGCGTACGTCATGATCGGGCTTACGCATGTTTTGTATATTCTTACTTTGCTCCTGGTGCTCATATATTTGTTTCTCCAAATTATATCTCTTAAGTATCCTGATATTAATGATGCCTTTGTTGTTTGAGTTTTTTTACTTCCTCCTTAAGGTTCCTGGCACTTGTTATGTTTGCCCCTAGATATCTGAAGGACATCACTTATTCTACACTTTGATCATAAATCGCGAGTTTGCATCTTTTCGGTTCTTTAGATATTGTAAGGGATTTTGTTTTCTTTACAGATATTTGCATATTAAACACTTTTGCTGTTTGTTGGAACTTATGTAGGAGTCTCTGTAAGTTATCTTCGTCTTCTGATATGATTACTGCATCATCGGCGTAGCATATTATTTTTATTTCTTTGTCTCCCAATCGATATCCTCTCCCAGTTTTCTTTACTTCGTTTATTATTTCATCCATTATGATGTTAAATAAGATTGGGCTTAGGCTATCTCCTTGTCTGATTCCGGTTGTCATAGGTATTTTATTGCTTAATTTATTTACCACTCTTATATGTGTGGTTGTTGATGTTCAACGCTTCGATAGTTTTTATTATATTCGGGTGAATTCCCCTTTTTTGTAGTAGGGTTATGACATCAGTTAACCGTACCCTATCGAATGCCTGGGTAAGATCAATGAAACACATAAAGGCTATCTTATTAAACTCTATGGCTCTTTCGGTAATTTGGCGGAGTATATTAATAATATATAAGTTATTTGATAACGTGAGAAAATCAAATTAAGTATTTATTCCAGATCAGCGTGCTTGTGGGAAAAGTACTGGGTACCAGTTTTCTTTAACAGCTAATTTACTGCTTTTCTTATAGCGATGTAGGAACTGCATAAATTTCTCATTTATTCTCAACAGCAACGAAGACACTGGCATATAGGATACCTCTTCCTTTGTAGAATTTAAATCAATGCAAGTCGTTATAGCAAAATCTAAGTTCGGCAATTAAATTGAGTCATGTGAAATTAAACTACAACTAAACCCGTCCTCGAAGTCTGTTTGGATGCGCCCTAATGATTTCACTTTTAACTGTTTTGAAACTTTAAGGAGTTTAATCCTGCAATTACAGCTTGAGCCATTAAAAATAATTGAGTACTTATTGAATAAGTTTCGACTGAAGTTAATATTACAGCTAAATTTATGTGGCAGATGACTATAAAACGTTAAAAACTCTAGTTCAATTTAGTTCTTGAGTCGATAGGGTAATATATATTTAGTTTTAGTAAAATATGAGAAGCAAACATTACCAACTTGTCCTTTCACGCACGAGATGAAAGGAAACAAAATAACGTTGCTCTAAAAGAAAATGTATTCTATTTTTAAGAGTCATCTATCATTTCGTCGTTGTGTGAATTTACTTGGAAACATAAGAAAAATACGTCTGTTTAGTGACGTATTGTTAGGATTCAGTTATCCAATTTTTTTGTCACGCCATGACAAAAATTGAACTGATTAAAAACTCTATTAAGTAACTGTAGATTACGGAAAGGGGATTTACTTAGTACTTTTCTTGCAAACATGCAGTCCTAAAATAAGTAGCGAATTTAATTTTTGCAAATTTTCACAATGCAATTAAAATCATACACATATCGAAACTCATCGTTTTCGCCTCCGTCCTTGAAAACAATACTGCTCAAAAAATTTAGGTTTTATTTCTATTTCAAGTATTACAATATCATTTTGTTTAAGACTTAGGGTGCCAACAGGTCGACACGAGAGTCAGATAGACACACCGACGGAATTGTTTCTCATGATCTACGAACCCTAAAACGTAAAGAAAAGCAAAAATCGCGGAGGGTATTTTTTTCAGGAAGACAATACTTCCGCTTAGCGAAGTAAAAACAATAATTTAACTACTGTGCCAGAGGTAAGTATGTTTCGGCCAAGTTAACTATTTTTATTTCTAAAACTTGTTCACTTCACATTTGTCTCAATTTTTCTACATACTACTTCTATTTAAGTCGGAAATAATGAAAAAGCAATCTGAAATGGAAATATAATATGATATATACGCAACCACCCTCCTAATTCTCTACCACATTCCTTTCACCTTACATATCTTTAACCATATTTAATTAGCTAAAATTTTAAAAAATTTTAAATTATCATAATATTTTATATATATATATATATATATATATATATATATATATATATATATACATATATATATATATATATTATATATATATATATATATATATATATATATATATATATATATATATATATATGGGGCATTGTTTTTAAATTCAGACATCCCCATTCGGCTCAAAAATAGAAAGCAATTCTAAGGCTCGGGTTGGTCGCAAATTTTAGGTTTTGATATCTAACTTTGAATGTCACATGGCCTTTTTGCAAAACCGCGATGGTTCAGTCATTGTGTCGGAATATATCCGGTAAAAGTGTAAAAAAAACGCAATTTTCTTAATTCTAGGCTACTTTACTTGTGAATGTCAGCATTGCTAAAATAATGACAGAATATTGTTAAATGATGCTATCACTGGTTGACAGATACTTCCGTACCATTTTGGAGTATACTAAGGATCGCCAGAACCCTTCAGAACCAAAATTTTCCTCATATAGTTGGAAATATGGAATTATTAATTTCATTACACTTTGTTCAGGACTTGGCTACACAGAAACTCTTAGAAATCGATCTAAATACTTACATACTACACATTTGGATAATCCTGGTCCATTTTGGACCATTTTTTAACCTCGCAAAAATCCCAATCACCTCCATATCGTAAACATGGACCTGTTGATGCTATTTATCGTTAATTAGGCCTCTCTGTTAAAATACCTTTTGAAAAATCATCAGAATGTCGCCTGGATACAGTACTTAAAAATTTAGAAACAATTTGGATCAAACCAAAACCCGCCAGCACTCTAGTTAAGCCAATAACGTAATTGTATCCCATTGATATTTCATATGAATTTGAAGAGGTATTTCAGTGCTCAGTCCTAAATAAGTATCAGAAAAATCTATAATTCCAATTTTTCTACGTTATTGGTTGGCGGGTTTGGTTTAGTCCAAATTGTTTCTAAAATTTTAGAATGCGTTTTTAACACTTTTTTACCGGATATATTTCTACACAATAACTGAACCATCTCGATTTTGTAAAAGGGTCATGTGACATTCAAAATTAGATATAAAAACCTAAAATTTGTGACCAACCCGAGCCCTGGAATTGCTTTCTATTTTTGGGTCCGAGTTTAAAAAGAATGTCCCATATATATATATATATATATATATATATATATATATATATATAATATATATATATTATATATATATACATATATATTATTTAATGATTCCCACACCTCTTACCCTGTTAATATTAAAAAAAAAAACGATAAAATAATGTAATTTTTTGACCCTTGACTCAAAGAACCCTGGAAAAGACCTACAATAAAATAAATACGATATTACCCTTCTATTACTTATATGTTGCATAATTATTTATGGTAAATAAATAATTACGCTAGCAACCCTCTGCTACCAGTACACTCAGATTTCCGACACCTAGCAACCAGGAGACTAAAATTCAGCTTGGCTTGCAGCTGCTGGAGAATAACGACAACACCAAGGTGCAGTGGAGGGAGAAGTGGAACGCCTTAAGAATATAGCTGACCCCACCAGATTCAATCTGAAGCCAATTTCTGAAGTTAAAAAAATACAAAATCACTTGGGGCTAAATCTGAAAAATAAGGTGGGTGAGGAACTGATTCAAAGCTCAGCTCGTGTGCTTTTGCCAGCGCAATCGTCGATCTATGAGCAGGTGCATTGTTCTGGTGAGGGAACAATTTTTTGCAGGTTAATCTTGGTCACTTCTGTTTTAACTCACTATGGTAACGGTCCAATAACGTTGCGTAATAAGAGCCAGTCATTGTTTTATCCTTTTCCAAATAGTATCATGAAGATATCCTGCGAGTCTCAAAAATAGTTGCCATCATTTTTCTCACCGAGAAAACAGTTTTCGCGTTTCTCAGTGCTCTTTTATCTTCGCCATCCCACTGCTGTCACTTCCGTTTTTTCTACGAGGTAGGATGGTGAATGCACGTTTCGTCTACAGTCACAAAACGATGCCAAAAGTCCTTCGGATTACGTTGCAACTTTTCCAAATACGATTTTAAAATGTTCTTTAACGTGCGTTCTTGGTCTGGAGACAACACACGCCTCACTCGACGAGCACTTAATTCTTTCATTTTCAGGACTTCATGCAGGATATTATGTACCCTTTCGTATGAGATGCCTACCATTTCACTATTCTCATTAAGCTTAATGCGACGACGTCCTCAGGGCCACTTCTTCAGAAAAAACCTTAATTGGGCGTCGTGAACGTGCATCATCTTCACTGCTTATTGCATGCAAATTCATTTGTCCAATAATTAATGGTCTTAAGGGTTGGTGCAGAGTTTCCATGGAGGTTCTTGAGTTTAATTTCTATTTGGGCCGCAATCCACTATTTTAAATAAAAATGTTTTATCACTTCGTTCTACGAAACGTGTAAAACCGATCTTCTACAATGGCTGCTAACAAACAAGTGCGTGTTACATCCGTTCGAACACACTTCGCAATAGTCATGCCGCTTAAGAAAATTCCCTCCCATTTGGAAGAAATTGACCAGCCTTATCAAACCACTCACGTATAATACAACTTGTACTTACACGGTATTTCTGAGAAACATGATGGATCATGTTTTAATGATCTGGTGGTAGCCAGTCGGCATCGTTATGCGCCGGCGTTTTGTTCTACCTATTTGTCATTCTGTAATAAGAAATATATTTTCTGTTCTAATGTGAATGAATCGCTTCATGCTGACACTTTTTTAAGAAATTAATATAAAGATGAAAACGTAAAAAATCTATTATTTACAACGTTTTACACTGTTAACAGAATTTTGTTAATTTTTATTTATATGAGGGCTACCTTTTCAGTTTTACAAAAACAATGAAAGAAAAAAAAATTGGTACAAATCGTTTTTATTATTTATCAAAATATTCGCCTTCAAGATTTATACATTTTTGCATGCGTTCGAACCAATTCTCGACACATCTTTTCCATTCTGAAGTTGCTACTTCAAAAACATGCTTTTGGAAGGATTCAACAGCTTCCAGAGATGATGAAAATCGCTGTCTACGTTTTTTTTGACATTCGGGAACAAAAAGAAGTCGTTAGGAGATAAATCAGGTGAATAGGGGCAATGAGATATTATTTCGACGTTTTTCTCCATCATATAATCAATTGTTTGACGTGCTGTGTGAGAGCTGGCATTATTATGATGAAGAATGACGCGACGTTTTCGGTTGTTGTTCGTGATTTCTTCGATGGCTTCTGGCAAACAAAATATTGTATACCATTTAGCATTAAGTGTTCTTCGATCCTCTAAAGCAATGGATGCAATATGTTCGGTATAAACAAAAAAACAAGCGATCATTTTCTTGGAAGTGCTTAGCGAACGAACCACTTTTGTTGGATTCAGTTCATCTTGGAACACCCAAAAAGTTGATTGTTGCTTAGTTTCCTGCTCGTACTAAAATATCGTTTCGTCTCCTGTTACGATGTTGTATAAGGATTTTGCTTGTCCTCGCTCGAATTTTTTGAGCATTTTTTTGTACTACGGATCCTTTTCACAGCTAAATGTTCATGTAAAATCGGAGGTACTCCAGTTTTCGATATGCCTAAGGATGACTCTATCTCACGGTAAATCACATGCCGATTCTTTTCAATCATGTTGCGTACAACATCAATGTTTTTTGGAACAACAATCGATTTTGGTAGACTTTCATAAAATTCATAGCTAACGGAAGCAAGACCATCATGAAAATCTGCAAACCAATAGTAAACAGTCTTTTCTGTTGGTAATTCATTACTAAAAGTTGAAAGAAGCGATTCGAGGCATTGTTGTTGAGTTAGGCCTTTACTAAAATCATAAAAAATCATCTAACGAAGATTTTTACGTGAAATTTTCATTTGTTTTACAAAACTGTTTTTTTAAAACGTTTACTGCAAACAAACTACTCTGCCAATTTCTGAGCTGCCACTGTTTTAACAATAACAAATATCAAATTTTAGTGGTCGATTGTAAAATCTTAAAAAGCTGCCCTCGTATTATCCCTATTGATTTTCTGACACAATTCCTTTTGACATTTGAGTTAACTTAACGTAAATACATTTTACTCATATCAAAATAAAAAATATTTTTCAAACAATATCAGGAAAATTCAACAAGCACTATAAAAATTTCATCATTTCTTATTTGCATATATTTTCAGCGGTTTAAAATAGTTGATTTTTAAACACATCACTGCCTGGGTTTTTGACTGATAACGTCACTCAAAAATAACAAATAAACAAAACATTTAGATTTTTACACAAATGCTAATAGCCTATCAACATCAAATCAACGTTTGTACTAAAGCTTCAATTAGAATTTATCTAATAAAACTATTCAATATTGATGCAAAAATTCTTTATTTTGATTTGTTCCACATGAACTTATCACTTATTATTTAGGCAGTAAGCTATCCTCTTATTTTCGAAGAATAACTATAATTAAAATATTTTTATTTGTAAAAATGACTTTTTAGTATTCCATACGGAACACCTATAAGATCACTTAGGCGTTCGTCCGTCTGTCTGTACGTCTGTCTGTCTGTCCGTCGATCACACCCGATTTTCTGACACATTTTTTTTTTATGGGTCTAGCACACGTGGTAGAGGTAGGGTAGTCCCTAAAGCGCAACAGGAGCAACATGTGTGCGGAAAAAGCGATTCACGTTGTTCTTGAATCGCTGTAAATTGTACTCCATGAGAAACACAGTCCTGGGCAAATTATTCCAAAGGGATGATGTTCTCCATATAAAAGACTGCTTGAAAAGCGTTGTACGAGGTGTAACAAGCTGAACCTCATACGGATGTAAAGTATTAGCGAGACGTGTATTTCTAACAAGCACCACTCTGGGAGGAATTAAGCGGGCTATATCCTTCGAACACTTTCCATGAAAATACTTGTAGAACAGGCTCAAGTCGCCAACCGTTCTTCGATGTTCCAGCGAATCAAGGCCGCTGGTCAGTTCCGGGTCTCCAATGAGAGGAATAGTTCTTCTCTCAATAGAATCCAACAAATGCAGTGTATGTTTGGGAGCGGAGCACCAAACATGGGAGCAGTATTCCATAGTTGGTCGAATTTGAGCTTTGCAAAGAATTAACAGTTGTTGTGGAGTGTAAAGCTTTCTGGTTCGAAATAATATTCCCAACTTTTGAGAAGCTCTCCTTGTTATGCCTGCAACATGTTCATATTTACTCCCAGATTAATGCCCAACAAATTGAGTGACGATGTTAGAGGAATAGAGTGCTCCGACATAACAATGTCGGGGTCAGCAACGTTAACTTTTTTAGAAAAAACTGACGCCTGGGTCTTTGTAGCGTTAAATTCCACATGGTTACTGTCACCCCAAGATAGAATTTCTTTCAGGTCTTTCTTAAGTTTAATGACTTCCTGCTGTCTGCGGGTATTCATCTGAGTAGTCGATGTCCGAGCGTTCAAAGCGAATGAAGTGATAAGCGTACTCTCATCTGCAAAGCTGTAAATTGGATTCCCGGTCTTTTCCAGCAGATCGTTAATGTAAATGAGAAAGAGAGTAGGAGACAGTATGGAGCCTTGAGGTACACCGGCGTTGATAGTGAAGGTGTTAGAAAGAAATCCGTCGATTCCCACTCGTAAAGAAAGCTCTCTGAGGAAACATGAGAGCCACAAATAGAACTTTTCAGACATACCATAAGAGCGTAGCTCAGTCCGTCGTGCCAAACACTAACGAAAGCCTTGGATATGTCAAGAGCAACCGCTCAAGATTCTCCAAAATGGTCAATTGCGTAGTTCCAAACATGTGTTACATAACTCAGAACACCTCTTGTTGATCTATTTTTACGATCGACTTTCGATATTATTGAAAGCAGTGCAACTGGTCGTAGTTATTTGGCAGGGTCTTCTTGCCCTTTTTAGGTATCGGCTGAACTGTGGAACATTTCCAGCAGGAAGGAAATATTTCCTTTCTGTGGAATAGGTTGAAAAGTCTACAGAAAACTGGTGTTAGTTCCCTCGCATAATTTTTGAGAACTATGGCAGGTATCCCGTCAGCGCCAGAAACTTTTTTGGTGTCTAGCTTCATCAAAATAAGTTTTATGATACGCTGTCTGAACACAGTATCGAGCATCCTTGACTGCACTATGGGAATAGTAGGCGGTGTTTTTCCTTGGAAATCGACAGTTGAATGTGAAGCAAAGAGTTCAGCCAACAAGTTCGCTTTCTCAACAGCCGTGTGAGTGGTGGTATGGTAGATTTTGACTAACTGCTTTAGCGACTGACCAGAAGGACTTGGAATTGTTGGGACAAGCGAGAAGTTAGTTTCTAATTCGTTGATTGTATGTCTCCTTGTATTCGTCGATAATCTCTTTGCATCTGTTCTGGGCACGAACAAAGGTGTTACGATTTATGGTGTTAGGATTTTTACGCCATTGTCGGTAGGCAAGATGTTTAAAAGCAACAGCTTCTTTGCATTTTCGGTCAAATCAAGGCTTGCCGTTGGAAGGGCATTTCTTCGAAAAAGGAATGTAAGCTTCCATACCAGCCAAAATAACATCGGAAACCACTAGAATATTGTCCACATGGTGTAGATTGAACGAAAATTATCACGAGTTTGTTTTTTTAGTAATTTATTTGGTATAGATAGAAGATCGGTAACAAACTTTGTTGAAAACTCATTTGGGGTGTGTTTTGTGAAGTACTTGAACATTTTATACCTCCGTAACAAAATTTTTTTTTTAAAAGCAATCAACGTACGGAACACTAATTGGGTAAGTCCGATTTGCACTTGACCGATTATTTGTAAATAAAATTTATAGACTCGATGTAGTTTTAGACATTAAAATTTCTATAACATATATTGATTTGAACTAGCCTGAGAGCGGAGATTCTAGCAATTAGGAGAACTATAGGCCAATAAATCTTTTTCGCAAATCTACAAACTATTCATGAGAATAATCACAAATCCATTAGACAAGAAGTTTGAAAATTACCAACTTGAAGAATAAGCAAACTCCGCTATGCCAGTCCCAAGCCTGGAGTCTTATCACGCAAGAGATAAGAAAGGAGGAGGGGGAGGAGTAACAACCTCGTACAAAAAACCAGGTTCATCTGGCCCGGATGATAGCACCCTGTAAGGGCTCCTGTCTAGGATACAGACGAAGATGCTGCCTTGTATTTTGGTGTTGGTTCATTAAAGGCTAGAGGAAGAAAACCTCGACTACAAATAACCCGGCCCTCCAGGATTGGGGGTTGAGACGTCAGACCAACCCTCTGACACTCGGAAAAACTTCTGAATGGTTAAAAATCCTAGTAACCAGCCTCGGAATGGATGGATTCAACGAAGACGACTCAAGCTACGAAAACGGACAAAAAACCTAGCTACTTGGAATGTACAGGGACTTTCTAGAAAGCTAAACGAAGTAGTGGAAGAAATGAAAAATGCTAACATAGATATAGCTATTCTGACGGAAACTAAAAAGAAAGGAATAGGATCAGAAAACATAGGGCCTTACGATCACTTCTATAGTGGAGTACCAAAAGATAAAAGGGCACAACAGGGGTGTCTATTATGGTACGTAAGAACTTGAGAAGATATATATCCAACTGGGAAGCCATAAGCGAACGGATAATTAAACTGAATATATGTATTTGCGGATATAGAGTCACTATCTTGGGAATATACGCAATCAATGACGATGCCCTAGTAGAGAAAAAAAGATGAATTTTTTTGAACAATTACACGATGAAATTTTAAAAGTAGGAACATCAAGAGAACTGATAATAATGGGGGACATGAATAGTAGAGTGGGCAAAAAAGACAACAATTCAGTAATTGGAAAACACGGAGAAGGAATAGTTAATAATAATGGACAGAGATTAATAGAGGTGTGCGAACAAAATCATCTGCGGATATTAAATGGGTTTTACCCACATAAAGAGATACACAAATACACCTGGACAAAAAACACGAGAGAGCTAAAGTCAATAATAGACTACAGTATAATAAAACAAACAACACAGATTAAAGTTCACGATGTAAGAGCGTATCGAGGAATAACATGCGGCTCAGACCATCACCTACTGAAAATGAAAACAGCATTCCCTGGAAGAGCGGAAAATACGAAACAACACTCCACGACAAATGAACCAGAACAAAATCAGAGCGAAAAAAAATTCAATCTAAACAGCTTGGAACACGATAGCGTGAAAGAGTTATACAGGGAAAAGGTTAGACGATATGTTGGGAAACAAAGAATTTAAAGATATACAAGACCACTATAACCATATTAAAAACTCGATACACCAAGCAGCTAAACAATCATTAGGAAACCACGAACCAGGACATAAAAGAAAACCTTATTGGTGGGACAGGGAAACGGAGAAGCTCGTCTTAGAAAAGAAACAAAAATACCTCAAGTTCCTGAATACAAAAGCAACCACCGATAAAATAGCATATAAAGAAGCACAGGCCTTGGTTCGTAGGTATATCACTCAAAGGAAAAACGACACGTGGGAAAAGAATTGTAATAGACTGAATACATATCTGGGAGGAAGATAAAGTTCAGAGAGCTGGAAATTCTTAAAGACAATTAGACAACAAAAAAAGATATAATATCACCCATAACCCCAGAAGTATGGAATGAATATTTCGCAAAACTATTAAACGAGGACAGCGAAAAATTTTTAGGGAACCGTGACGATGAGTTTGATAATATACACAAGACTTCTTCACCCATAAGACTAACTGTTACTGAAATAAGAAAAGTATGCAAACGACTCAGAATGGGAAGTCCCCCGGTCCAGGCAATATTCCCGAAGAACTTGTAAAGTATGGAACAGATAATTTATTTAAACACCTCACCTCACTTTTCTAAAAATGTATAAACCAAAGAAATATCCCGGAAGAATGGAGTAATTCAATAATATCAACCATACATAAGAAGGGAAGTAGAACCGAATGTAACAATTACCGAGGGATAGCCGTTACAAGCTCCATTAGTAGAATATATGGCAAAGTGTTAAAGATCAGAATAGAAATGGAATATAGCGATATGGAAGTAGAGGAGCAAGCAGGATTCCGAGCAGGAAGATCAACTCTAGATCACCTATTCTGCCTAACACAACTCATAAAAAAAAAGTGTCGGTAAACCAAGAAGTACACTATGATAGCGTCCCCCATAGAAAACTCTGGGCTGCATTGGAGCAAACCAACATAGAAACGACATTAGTAGAAGCGGCCAAAACCATATATAACAATTTAACAGCAAAAGTAAAAGTAAAAAATAAAACTTCTAACGGCTTCAAAGTCACCAAAGGTCTTAAACAAGGATGCTCCCTTTCCCCAACATTATTTAAAATCTATTTAGAACAAGCATTAAAGAATTGGAAACGGAAATGTGAGAGAATGTGTATACCATTGAATGAGAAAACGCTATATACTCTCTGCTTTGCAGACGACCAAATAGTAATAGCACAAGATTATGACGACCTAGAATACATGAGCAGAAAACTAATAGAAGAATATGACATCTGGGGCCTTGAGGTAAACCGAGTACATGTGTATTGGAGGACAAAACAGAGACCTTATCTTAGAAAATGGCAAACACATTAAACACTGCACAGCTTACAAGTACTTGGGAGTAATAATTACGAATGATGGACTCTTAGACACAGCAATTAAAGAACGGAACACCTTAGGAAGAAGAGCAATATCGGTAATGAATAGCATCATATGGGACCAGCAGATATCAAAAACAAATAAACATAGGATATATAACACCATCATTAAGAGCATAATCTCATATGGAAGTGAAGTATGGCCACTCAAACAAACAACGGAGAAGAGTCTCGAAACAACAGAAATGGACTACTGGCGAAGAGCTGCAGGCCGATCGAAACGAGAAAAGATCAGAAACACAAGAATCCGGGAAATTATGAACGTGAAACATACCATCGTAGATGACATAAGAACTAAACAACTCCGATGGCTTGGGCATGTCCAAAGGATGGAAGAACATCGAATCCTCAAGCAAATTATTGGATGGAAACCATACGGCCGCAGAAAGAGAGGTAGACCAAGGCTTAGTTGGAGAGAAGGAGTTGACAGGGAAATGAGAGAGAGAGACCTGGAGGACGATTTGTGGAATGATAGGGAACAATGGAGACTAGGAATCGGAAGACGTCGGAGAACGTTTTAGACCGATCTATATGTATATATATATATATATATATATATATATATATATATATATATATATATATATATATATATATATATATAAGAACAAGCAGGCTTCCGAAAAAATTTAGCACACTCGAGCATCTACACATGGTCAGACAATTTATAGAAAAGATAACTGAATACAATATCACACAGTGCGGATGGCACTTGTCGACTTCCGACAAGCTTTTGACACAGTGGAATACTGGGCAATTGAGAAAGCGATGAAAAACGCAAGAGTCGATCAAAGGTATATTAACATACTGTCAAAAATCAATGAACAATCAAAACTTAAAGTGAGATTACACGAGGATACCAAGAGAGTAAAAATAAAAAGAGGTGTTACACAGGGTGATATATCACCCAAAATATTCACTCTGGTACTAGAAGATATCTTCAGGAGCCTTCACTGGGAAAACAGATGACTTAACAAATCCGGAGAGAGACTCAACAACTTAAGATTTGCTGGTGACATTGTACTTTTTGCTGAACACGAAGTCGAATTGAAAGAAATGCTCCAAGAAATACAAACTGAAGCAAAAAAAGGTCGGTTTAGAGATAAACATGACAAAAACCAAATTCATGACAAACGAACGAACAAACAACAATTAATGACGCAATATCCATTCACGGACAACAAGTGGAAAGGGTAGATTCATATGTACATTTGGGAGAGGAAATTACAATCGGAAACTGGAACTCAATAGAAGGATACGCCTGGGATGGGCGGTTTATCGTAAAATGAAGGAAGTCTTTCAGTCCAAACTGCCTTTAAAACTTAAAAGTAAAGTATATAACGAATACATTTTACTAGTAACAATATATGATAGAGAAACTTGGGTTCTGACACACAAAGTGATTAGAGAATTGCAAATTGACCAGAGAGAAATTGAAAGGAAAATCATAGGTATATCATTTAGGGACTGCAAACCAAACGAATGGATCAGGAAAAAAAAACAGAGGTCCACGACATAATTGGAAGGATATTTGCCCTTAAATGGAACTGGGGTGGTCATGTGGTCAAAAATACTGATAACTCGAGCGGAAAAGTGACCAGATGGAAATTATGGGAGGAAAAAAGAAGTACTGGCAGACTTCAACAACGTTGATATGAGGATATTAAAAAATCAGCGAGGCTCAATTGGTATCAAATTGCTCAAAACAGGGACCTATGGAAACACAGAAGAGATATATTTAAAGAATAGAGAATAGCTAGAGGGAGAAGGAAGAAGCCTGACGGTAAGGTGTAACTTGCTGTTTAAGAGCCAAACCCCATAAAAATTTAAGACTTGACGTAGGTTAAGGTTTTTCCAAAGTTCTATTAGTGTAACTTATCTGAATATTAAGCGTAAATTTTTAGATGCATATGATGTCATCCTGAAACTAGCATCGTCGTTTTGCAAAATAGTACTTTCTGAATCTGCCACATCAATAACTATTATTATGATTTTGTAACCTCAGCCGTAAATAAAACCCACGATCTATTCCGCACGTGTGAACTTTCCATTATTTCTAGAATTTTATTTTCAAAAGCATGTTTACAAAGCGGTCATAAACACGTTTCACAATTTATTGAAATTTGATCGTAAATTTCTGCTAGGTTTACAAAATAAAATAAAAATCACGGGACAGGCAACTCAGCCGTTTAAAAAGGACTGCCAATATTGCCAGACCTACTTCAATTTTCCGAGGACTGATTTTATTTAGTATGACAGGTAGACAGGCTATCCATTAGGGGTTAAAACAAAAAAAAATTATATAAAATTGAATTCTTCTTTTGTGGCAATAAGATACTCGTATAGTGCTAGTCCATAAAATCGAAGACTGAAATCTTGACAAAATTTATACAGTGAGGCCACAAAGCACGGATTTATGCCTAGTTGCATCAAAATTCTGAAGTAAAGATATTGGATAAGTGATGCTTACGCAGGTGTAAAGTGTGATCATTTTTAAACCCCCGACCCCGATTTATGGAAAATTGTTGGATATTTATTTTTTTAAATGTAGAATGGTATAGTTTATACCAAAAAGTATATAGACGTATTTGATGATAGTGAGAACGATGCTGGGAGCCGCGACGCCAAACAACTTTTTTTCCATCGTTATATATTTTGTAAAACAGCATTGGAACATTTTTTCCTTACACTGTTTTTCCTAATTTGTTTTGCAAAAAGTTATGCAGCAAAAATCCTTTAAAACATTGTTTTTTGGTCATCGCCGTTGGCATAGATCGTATGTCACCTTTGGCGGCCTTCAAACAATTTATCTAATAGGCGGCTTTAATCTGACAGTAATTATAATAACGTTAGTTACTATGCTGTTGAGATTTTTCCTTTTATAAAATATCTTTGAACAATAAAAAACAAGAATACATCATTTTATTAAAACCACAAAAAAAAACTATGTAACTTTTAACATTACATAACTCATTACATATTTATAAAATTAAATGGTTAAAACTTAAAAAATAAAAAAATAAGGCAATGGAAATTACATATTTATAAAATTATATGTTTAAAAGTAAAAAAATAAAAAACATATATCAATAGAAATTTTCTACATATTTTCCTTCTTCTATCATGTTTTTTTTTTTTAAATAATTTCTCCAGATATACTATTGCAGACATCTGATATTTTTGCCTTTAAATGCTCAATATCATTTGTCGCCGTTTTGTCTACAATACGAGTATCTTTAAGAGTCCCCCAGAAGAAAAAAATCTAACGGTGCGGTGTGAGGTCTGGTGCTCATTCAAATACTCTCTAACAGAAGCAGTTGTATGAGGTGGTGCTCCGTCGTGTTGATATCATATATGCCTTCTTAAAATAAGGGGAACATTTTCTAATAAAATTGATAGAAAGAAAGAATGTATTAAGGTATAGATGGCAGTATTGGTATAATTAAAAACGAAAAAAATCGTATTTTTAGAAGTTACCAAAATGTTCTTCGTATTTGCTGAACCATTCCAAGACACGTTTCGCCGTATCACGGCTCATCAGCTGGGCTAGGTTCAGCAAATAAGAGAATACATCTTTAGTCCTTTATCCAAGTAACTAACGGAAAACTATAACAAATATATGCTTATACTGCACTTTGTCGGTGACTTACTAAGTCTATTCAAGCAGAGCGGCACAGCACGGCTGGCAACTTATTGCAGAAACGCACCTTTCTTGAGCTTACTGCTCGAAGGCATACGAAGAACACTTTGGTAACTTCTAAAAAAGAAAGGTGCGTTTCTGTAATAAGTTGCCAGCCGTGCTGTGCCGCTCTGCTTGAATAGACTTAGTAAGTTACCGACAGAGTGCAGTATAAGCATCTATTTGTTATAGTTTTTCCGTAAGGTATTAAGGTATATATTTCCAGTTAGTGTTCCCTCAAAAAAGTATGGTCCAACCAAATGTCACCTAATTATCCCACACCATACATCAACGGTTTTAAGAGAAAAGCATTGAATATAACAGACCATTTGGCCTTCATAGATTTCCATAAGGCTTTTGGTAGGGTCGAGCTGGACTCAGTATTAGAAGCGTTACAAGAGTGCCATGTTGACTGTCGTTATATAGTTGATTTACAACATCTACAAAAATGCCTCCACGAAAACACCAAATCCATACCAATTGGTAGGGGAGTAAGACAAGGCGACACGATGTCGCCTAAACTATTCATCGCAGTTTTAGAACACGCTTACAAGAAACTCAACTAGGAAGGAGAAGGCCCTAACATAGCTGGGCAAAGTCTGACAAATCTGCGTTTTGCAGATGATATAGTCTTGATATCTGACAGTCTTGAAGAGCTTGCAGTAATGCTTCAAGAACTTCGAGAAGTATGTGCAGACGTGGGGTTGGAAATGAATACTTTTAAAACAAAATATATGACGAACTTGGTTCCAAGCGAACAGATTAGTGTTGGCAATAAAGATGTAGAACTACTGGACAAATTCACCTATCTTAGTCGTGAGATTCGCATCACAAGGGATAACCAAACGTGCGAATGGAAGAGAAGAATAACGCTCGCTTGGGCAGCATACGGAAGACTTAAAGATGTCTTAAGAGTGATCTTCCTATCTGCCTAAAAAGGAAGATCTTTGATCAGTGTGTGCTTCCGGTGATGACTTATGAGGCGCAAACTGTAACCTTAACTATCGCAACTGCTAAAAAGCTTAGAAAAACACAGCGCAAGATGGAAAGATCAATGATTGGAGTGTCACTGCGGGATAATATTAGAAACGAAGTTTTCCGTAAGAACCGGCGTTACTGATGTAATTGCAAACATTGTGAAGTTTAAATGAAACTGGGGAACATATAGCCTGAATGTTGGATGGGAAATGGACTAGGAGGCTGCTTGAGTGGAGACCTAGGAGCGACAGGCGTTTAGGGGTAGACCTCCTACACGCTGGACCGACGATAATAAGAGACTGTGTGGTAACTGGATGCAGAGAGCCCAGGAGAGGAGAGAATGGACTAAGATGGGGGAGGCCTATGTTCAGTAGTGGACGCAAAGGGCTGCTTGATGATGATTGATGATACATCAACGCCATAATGGCCTTGATTCTGATTTGACTAACATTGTATGGATTCGCGTCAGCTCAGTAATGATAATTATTTTCTGTTAGTTTTGCCGTTGCTGACAAATTGACTTTCATCTGTCCATAAAGTATGATTCAGAAAATAACGTTTTTCGTCATATTTAATCATCATTTCTGCTACAAAACTCAGTCGTCGTTCCGAATCAAATTGTGTTAATAACTGAAGATTATGCATTTTATAGCCATGGTATTTGTTAGCTTTAAGAGATTTCTGAGTAGCCCCATAAGATGTATTCAACTGCCTGCTTGCTTGCATGATTGAATTATATGGATAGTTTTGAAAATATTGCATAATTTCGGCTAACAATTTTTCGTTTAGAAATACATTTTTGCCCAGAAAATACATCCCTGTATATTAAAAAATATTGCTTGCAAATATTATTTTTTGTATAAATGATAACAGAACTGATTTTTTTTGTTTCAAAAAAACTAACAAGCAAAATGACAGACTAATTTGTACGAATGTTTAATGTGTAAAATATTACTTTATTTTAGCTTTTTGATGATGTATGGCCGAGCTATAAATAGCAAAATACGGCTTTTGTATTTGATTTATAGTCTGGTAAAATCAATACTAAACGGTCTGTTTCGTGCAATGAAATATTAAATAGCTTAAAGAACACTTTTTAAGCACTTTAAGAGCATTAGCTTGAGCAAAATCACAATATAGCATATTATTCCGAAAGCCTAGATCAGTATTAACCAAATATTAGATTTAGCTGGTAACTGCTAAGGAAAATTTTTTACATGATAAAAACCATCGCATTATAGCCGAGAACGTCGAAATTTTAAAATAAATAAAAATTGAAACACTGTTATTCAAAAACGAAGATGGCTATCAAATTCTCTGAACTGCACGTGGTAAAGAATGCTCTTTTTTATAATCCTGTCAAGGCTTGATGTCGGTATCTGCCAAGGAAAATTTTTTACATGATAAAAACCATCGCATTATAGCCGAGAACGTCGAAATTTCAAAATAAATAAAAATTGAAACACTGTTCGTCAAAAACGAAGATTGCTATCAAATTCTCTGAACTGCACGTGGTATAGAATGCTCTTTTTTATAATCCTGTCAAGGCCTGATGTCGGTATCTGCCAAGGAAAGTTTTTTACATGATAAAAACCATCGCATTATAGCCGAGAACGTCGAAATTTTAAAATAAATAAAAATTGAAACACTGTTATTGAAAAACGAAGATTGCTATCAAATTCTCTGAACTGCACGTGGTAAAGAATGCTCTTTTTTATAATCCTGTCAAGACCTGATGTCGGTATCTGCCAAGGAAAATTTTTTACATGATAAAAACCATCGCATTATAGCCGAGAAATTAGAAATTTTAAAATAAATAAAAATTGAAACACTGTTATTCAAAAACGAAGATTGCTATCAAATTCTCTGAACTGCACGTGGTAAAGAACGCTCTTGTTTATAATCCTGTCAAGACCTGATGTCGGTATCTGCTTAGGAAAATTTTTTGCATGATAAAAATCATCGCATTATAGCCGAGAACGTCGAAATTTTAAAATAAATAAAAATTGAAACACTGTTATTGAAAAACGAAGATTGCTATCAAATTCTCTGAACTGCACGTGGTAAAGAATGCTGTTTTTTATAATCCTGTCAAGGCCTGATGTCGGTACCTGCCAAGGAAAATTTTTTACATGATAAAAACCATCGCATTATAGCCGAGAACGTCGAAATTTTAAAATAAATAAAAATTGAAACACTGTTATTCAAAAACGAAGATTGCTATCAAATTCTCTCAACTGCACGTGGTAAAGAATGCTCTTTCTTATAATCCTGTCAAGGCCTGATGTCGGTATCTTCTAAGGAAAATTTTTTACATGATAAAAACCATCGCATTATAGACGAGAACGTCGATATTTTAAAATAAATAAAAATTGAAACACTGTTATTCAAAAACAAAGATTGCTATCAAATTCTCTGAACTGCACGTGGTAAACAATGCTCTTTTTTATAATCCTGTCATGCCTGATGTCGGTATCTGATGCCTGATGTCGGTATCAGCCAAGGAAAATTTTTTACATGATAAAAAGAATCGCATTATAGCCGAGAACGTCGAAATTTTAAAATAAATAAAAATTGAAACATTGTTATTCAAAAACGAAGATTGCTATCAAATTCTCTGAACGGCACGTGGTAAAGAATGCTCTTTTTTATAATCCTGTCAAGGCCTGATGTCGGTATCTGCTAAGGAAAATTTTTTACATGATAAAAAAAATCGCATAATAGCCGAGAACGTCGAAATTTTAAAATAAATAAAAATTGAAACATTGTTAGTCCAAAACGAAGATTGCTATCAAATTATCTGAACTGCACGTGGTAAAGAATGCTCTTTTTTATAATCCTGTCAAGGCCTGATGTCGGTACCTGCAAAGGAAAATTTTTTACATGATAAAAACCATCGCATTATAGCCGAGAACGTCGAAATTTTAAAATAAATAAAAATTGAAACACTATTATTCAAAACGAAGATTGCTATCAAATTATCTGAACTGCACGTGGTAAAGAATGCTCTTTTTTATAATCATGTCAAGGCCTGATGTCGGTATATGCTAAGGAAAATTTTTTTACAGATTACAGATACATTACTGTAATTTCATTAAATATCTGCTAAGTCAATTAGGCTAAATAGAAAAATAAAATTATTAGAATGTCTGTATTTGCAACAAAATAAAGAAAGGCGTACGTCACCACTGTTATTCAATGTTCAATTCAATGTCTGTTTGGTGTTCAGTGTCCCACAGGGCTCAATCCTAATCCCAACCCTCCTCCTCTTAGCAATCCAGACCATTGAAGAACACATTCCGAGAAATATATCTTTAAAGCTTCTTGCAGATGACATTTTAATCTATAGCTTCTCATCTAGTAACTCTTCCATCACCTATACATTGCAATCAGCTTTAAATAAGATTACAAACTGGTCATTACAATCTGGTCTTACCTTCTCCCCGTCCAAATGTTCTGCTATTCATTTCTGCAGGAAAAGGGGTTGTCCTAAAATAAACATTCTAAATCTATCCAACACTCTCATTCCAATAAAAAACAATATCTCCATACTTTGATTGATTTTTGATAGCAGACTGAATTGGAAAAATCAGATTGATTACCTTAAGACAAAAACAGCGAGATATCTAAATGTAATGAAATTGCTATCAAACACCTCATGGGGTGCAAACTTCCTCTCTCTTATGAAGATATATAAATCGATCATCTTATCCAAAATAAGCTATGAGGATTTTATTTACGACGCGGCGAGTCCCACCAACAAAAGATCTCTTGATGTAATCCAAAATCAGGCCTTACACATATCGACGGGAGCATATCGTACTTCTCCATTTCCAAGTTTACAACGCAAAGCTTCCATGCAACCCCCTTTTCTTACTTAGACAGAAATCCTTAATGCGGTTTTACACCACATCATTATTCAGACCCCCCATTAAAAGAGCTCTCAATTTACACCAGATACACTTAAAATCATTCAGTGCCAACGCCATACAATCCAGAATAAAGATCTTTCTATCCACTCATGAATCTATCTTCACTTCATCAGACTCATCAAAATTCCTATTACTCCCTCCTTGGTCTGCTCCCATTCCAAAGATAGATATCAGCCTGACAAAGCACAATAAAGAATCAACCCCCTCTCCTCAAATAAAGTCATCGTTCTTACAACTGATACATGATAAATATCAAAATCACATCCACTACTACACCGATGGATCTAATGTTTCCTCAGAGAGCGTTCTTCACGAGTGGCAGTCGACGGATTTCTTTCTAACACCTTCACTATCAACGCCGTTCCTCAAGGCTCCATACTGTCTCCTACTCTTTTTCTCATTTACATTAACGATCTGCTGGAAAAGACCGAGAATCCAATCTACAGCTTTGCAGATGAGAGTACACTTATCTCTTCATTCACTTTGAACGCTCGGACATCGGCTACTCAGACGAATATCCGCAGACAGCAGGAAGTCGTTCAACTTAACAAAGACCTGGAAGAAATTCTATCTTGGGGTGACAGTAACCAAGTGGAATTTAACGCTACAAAAACCCAGGCGGCAGTTTTTTTCTAAAAAAGTTAACGTTGCTGAACTCTCTTTCTCGTTTACATTATACAATAAAAAAAGTATCCAATAATTTTCCATAAATCAGGGCCGGGCGTCTAAAAATGATCACCCTGTAGAGTCAAATATTTCTTAGTGAGGAATAAGACAGCAAACTTTTAAAACTACACGGCTCTGATTGGGCCGTCAATTACTATATTTGTGCCAAATTTCAACTTTATACGTTAAATAACTTCGGGTGTGACAGACGGACACCTAAGTGCTCCCATAAGTTTTCCATACGGAACATTAAAAAAATAGTGGTAAAAACTACTATTCGAGCTGCCCCACATTAAACTGTCAAATTCACAAGTTAATAAAGGTGGTTTTGGTAATCAAGATATAGAGATTTGTTTTGAACATTTTGTCTGTGACATACGACATTATGAATTTAATATGAAGGAAGTTTCTCTGATAATAAATTGACATTACTACCAGTGAATGCGTGTGATAGGTTTTAGTAAACCTCAACCACATAATATTTGCCGTCTAAATATTATTATCAAAATTTAGGTATATGAAAACCAAACTGCAAAACCTGAAGCGTACGTGACGTGAGTATAGATTACACTGGTCAACAAAAAAAAAAGAAAATTGGGCTTGTTTCCTGTGATTTTTTTTTGTTTCTATCTCAAATTGACGCGTATTTTTAAATATGGCAACAATTTTTCTCTAACAGCTTTTGTTTTTGAGTTATAGCTAACAACCCTCATTTACTATTTTTACTTAGATTTTCGTTTTTTATTGGACACTAAATATATTTTTTGTTGTTGTTTTAGATATGGCTTCGTCAAGAAGATGTTGTGTGCTTAATCCCGATTGTTTTTGCTATATTTGTGGTGAATATATATTTGCAAAATATTGAAAACCTATATCGGACTTTGTGAAAACTGCGTATCATCAATACTTTAAAATAAAATTGTGTAATCAGGACACGGGGGTTCCTCATATTGTATACCAGAAATGTGTGGTATGTCTACGGTTATGGTCCAGTGGAAAAAGAGATGCAATAATGTTCGAAACACCCATGATTTGGCGAGAACCTCGATACCATCATGACGATTGCTACTTCTGCGTTGTGAAAATACACGGAATCACCCCTGGAAATCGAAGTAAGTGGTCATATCCTAACTTATCTTCTGCTCAACGACCTCAATTAAAATCACAAGAGGTACAACCCAGCACATCTAAATCTTCTGATGATCCAAATATCTGTGAACCCGAACGAAATACATCAAGTGAAGACTTTGATTCAGACTACAAATGTAGCCTTTCAGAATCTCAACCATTTAATCAGAAAGAACTAAAAAACTTAGTAGGAGATCTGAACTTACCAAAAGAAGCTTCTGAAATTTTAGCATCTCGTTTAAAAGAAAAAAATTTGCTTACTCCGGAAACCAACATTACATTTTATCGTACCCGAGAAAAAAAATCTGTTACCGTATTTTTCTCAAGAGAAGGATTTAGTTTTTTGTAACGATGTTGGTGGTATTTTGCAGCAGATGGGATTAAAACAGTACCAACCTAGTGATTGGCGTCTTTTCATAGACAGCAGCAAAAGAAGTTTAAAGTGTGTTTTGCTTCATAACGGTAACAAGTACGGATCTATACCTATTGCACATTCAACGACTTTAAAAGAAGAATACGTAAATGTTTCTAAGGTTATGGAAAAAATTAAGTATCAAGACCACAAATGGGTCATTTGTGTTGATCTGAAAATGGTTAACTTTCTTTTAGGTCAACAAGGGGGGTACACAAAGTTCCCTTGTTTCATGTGTCTCTAAAATAGTCGTGACAAACAACACCATTGGTCACAAAAAGTTTGGCCAGTGCGGGAAGAGCTAAAAGTTGGTACAAAAAATGTTATAAACGTGCCTTTAGTTAGCCGAGACCGCATCATATTTCCACCACTTCATATTAAACTCGGCATAATGAAATAGTTTGTGAAGGCGCTTGACAAAAGTGGCGAATGTTTTAATTTTCTTTCACGCAAGTTTCCAGGATTAAGTTCAGAAAAATTGAAAGCTGGTATTTTTGATGGGCCACAGATTAGGCAACTCGTGAAAGATCCTAATTTTGTCAAATCAAAGTCGAATCCAAAGCTTGGAATTCATTTGTTTTGGTTACGAGTAGCTTCCTAGGCAAAAAGAAATCTGACGACCATGTCGAGCTTGTTGAGTGCATGCTATCGAACTTGCAAGAGCTAGGGTGCAACATGAGCATAAAAATCAACTTCCTGCACTCGCATTTAGACCGATTTCCACAAAATCTGGGTGATTTTAGTGAGGAGCAGGGTGAAAGATTTCATCAGGATCTTCGGACAATGGAAGAGCGTTATCAGGGGCGGTGGGACTCACATATGACGGCAGACTACTGCTGGAGTTTGCAACGAGATCTACCTAAAGTCGTTCATTCAAGGAAATCTTATAAAAGATCATTTACTAGTGTTCAATAGAAACTTTGTTAACATAATGTATTATTTTTTTGTATTTTTTTGGCAAAATAATAAAACTGTATATTTCAAAAGATAAAGCTGTTAGCAATCTCCCAGTATTTTTTTCATAGTCAGGGCCATAGAAATACTCAATAACAGAAAAAAAAAAATAAAGGAAACAAGACTTGTGTTGACCAGTGTTATCGATAAAATAAATTAATTTTTAGTTGATCCTAATGCTACAAATCTTCTTCTTAGTGTGTCTTATCTTCTAAGGATGTTGACGATCACATTTGCCCATCTGATTTTATCTATTGCCGCTCTAAACAGTCACGATGAGCTCTATTAGTGAACTATTCTTCAAGGCTTCTTTAAGCAACTTACTAGCGGTATCATTTTGCTCACAGTCACGTAAGATTCCGCGAAAATCTCTTTGGTTTCTATTTCGTATGATTTTAATACCTCGAATACTTCCTTGACATTATTCAGCTTAAAGCCAGTAATCACAGAGGGAGCTCCTAGACGGGTGAGCAATATTTCGCTTACAATAGAAGCTAACTGGACGAACTTTTCTATAATAACAGGAGTCCATCGCGTTCTGACATCGAGAATCCTTTTCTTCGCGTTTCCTTCAGAAGATCCGTCATCTGTCTGTTTCTTGCGCAATTCATCAGTGGCGTTAACGTTGATATATTTAACCGTTTCGTGTACATTGCTGACCCAAGCTTCCGTCGACTTATCTATCGCCTGAGTGATTGTTAAATTAATCGTGTGTGCGAAACAAGGAATTATTTTTTAGTCGCCAAACAAGCTGCGATTCAGTTTCATTATTGTACTGTCGTTATCCGTGACACAACCAGAGACCCTCGCTAAGGAAATTTTTCACTCGTTGAGGAGCTGGGACAACTTTCGTTCTAAGTAATCAGCTGTATGGCTCTCGTGTAGCTTGATTACTCCCAATTTGTCAATTAGAAGCTATAATTTATCCGAAAAATGGATTTTTACTCTAAGAAATGATTTATTTGTTCGCGACATTTCAATACAAAAGCTACAAAACAACAGTATGTAACAATAAACCACTCACCTTTTCTAAAATTACGATAAATCAGTTTGTTTTTCACAAAAAGTCACCATATTTCACAGAGGAACAGTTTTACAGCACACACAAGTACGGAGTAGACAAGCAAGCCAAATAAAACAAGGAACAATTCGAACTAAGTTTTGTATTGTAATTTGTATGTACTTTTGTGGACAACTTTATTTACCAAAACTAGGATAGGCAAAGGGATTTATGCCATACACCCAACTTCTGATAATTAAACGGTCTGGAAGAAGGAAGTGAGTGAAACATTCAAATTATTGTTCATTCATCTATTAATAGGAAATATTTCGAGGGTCAGTCAATATCGCTAACAATAGTTGAAGTAGTATTAGAATAGATGGAGTTGTTTGAAATAGTGAGTATTTTCGCTAGATGTAAAAAAAAAAATAGATAAGAAACATCGCTTGAATTAACATCGATGCATGGATATTTTTCGATTTAAAACATCGATGGCAAATATCGATGTTTTTGACTAAAACATCGATGTATCGTTTGCATCCCTAGAATCTAGTAATAAAGGTGTAAAATAAATATTTACTACCTAAATATTTGTTTAATTATCCATAATATATATAAAATGCAACGTCTCTCTGTCTGTCTGTCCGTTAGTGCGCTTATCACTGGAGAACCACTTATCCGATTTACGTACTTTTTTTTTAAAACATACATATGTTCTCTGGCCAGGTTATAAGCTATATTTTATTACGATAGGTAGCATAAGGAATGAGCAGTGACGATAATAGTGAATGAAGTCGGAAAAAAGTTTGCCGCTAGCGCGTTCCCTTGCAATATACAGCCTAAACCATTAAATATGGAACAATATTATGTAGCAGAGAATATCTACAATCTATAATATATATAAAATGCAATGTCTCTCTGTCTGTCTGTCCATTAGTGCGTTTATCACGCGAGAACCACTTATCCGATTTACATGTCTTTAAAAATTTATACATATGTTCTATATAATTCCATATAAGCCTAGATAATGGGAGATAAGGTGAGATAATGGGAGATAAGTATAAATAATGGGAGATAAGGAGAAATAATGGGAGATAAGTAGAGGTAAGTCTAGATCAGGGATGTCAAAGATACGGCCCGCGGGCCGCATCCGGCCCCCGGGACGTATCAATAAGGCCCGCGATCGCAATGAAAAATCATAATTTTTAACAACCGTATATTATATACTATATAATTAAATAAATAAAATGTTATAATAATTCAGTACATTTTTTTTATTTGAATCTGGCCCGCCTACACATTCTAAATTTAATATATGGCCCTCTCCAAAATTGAGTTTGACACCTCTGGTCTAGATAATGGGCATTATGGTGAGATAATGGGAGATAAGGAGAAATAATGGGAGATAAGGAGAAATATTGCGAGATAAGTCGAGATAAGCCTAGATAATGGGAGATAAGGTGAGATAACGGGAGATAAGGAGAAATAATGGGAGATAAGGAAAAATAATGGGAGATGAGCAGAGATAAGCCTAGATAATGGAAATTAAGTAGAGATAATGGGAGATAAGGGGTACTAAAGGCAGATAGTTTATTACGTTAAGTAACATAAGGAATAAGCAGTGACGATAGTAGGGAGTCAAGTCCACGCGAGCGGAGCCGCGGGCACGGCTAGTAAACAAATAAAATAAAATTATACCCCTCTACGCGTCACTTGGTAACAGTAATGTACTAAAAAGTATATTAAAAAACCTCCACCATATCATCAAGGAACATAGTGTCCATAGTTTTTTTTTTATATCAGAAAAACTATTAAGTGTAATGTACTCATGATAATTTTAGGTCAATCTACAGTTTATGGAAAATATTCCAGAATTTTATAAGAATTTTTTGATCAGTTCTTGATGTAGGTTGGAAGACAGAAGGACACCGAACTAATCCTAACGGAACACTAAAAATTGACAAATATTTTTATCTAAAATTATGCAATAAATATTATTTTTTTCTAATAACTTGTTAACCGTAAAGAAGTCCTGTATATTTGTTGTGGAATTTTCTTAGCCGACTTTTTTTTCTAAGTTTCGGCCGTAACAATAACATTTATTTAGGATTATATGAAAACAAATTCTTGCTGTAACGAAAAGGAATATTTCCTTAGAGCTGACAATGCCCTAGAGTTCAGCCAATACCTAAAAAGGATAAAAATACTAAACCAAGCAACACGTAGCATTAAAAAAATACTAATTTGATTATCAATAAAAATATTACCTTTTGGTCCATTATAGTAACGTGATTGATATTAAAATTTTTGGTTGTCAAATAATAGAATGTAAAACTGATTTTTTTATCCTGATTTTTCCGAGTGTTACATAATACTAAGTAATTTTGAGCATTTAATAATGTTTAAATATCAGTAAATCGCGACTTTCTTCCGAAAAAAATCAAGGTGAACACAGCCCTAAGAAATAAATTGTGTATTTTTCTAAATCAATCAATTTGCCTGTATTGATTATATTGCATAAATATTACATAGTGGAAATACTTCTTTTGATTCAAAAAATCACTTCATTTTTCAAAAAAAATAAAATAAAATAAATTAAATTTGATAAAAGGATAAATAAAGTACGACAGATTCAGTCAAGTAAACTACTTTCCCAATATAGAACAGTTGTGAGAAAGGAAGTCCCGAAAATAAAGAAAATGTTAAAATACCAGAGATATAGTATTTTAAATTTTTTTCAATTGGAAGGATCCCAATCAGCTAGAAATACTATTAGTAGAGGGGATCTCGCTCTATTTTCTAATCAGGTAGTATGACTTTAGCCTTTTTTTTATGATGTACGCTTGAGACATAAAAAGTTACTTCGAGCTGAATTTTTAAAATATAAAAATTTAGTTTGTGTTGAGTTCCTGTTGCAATAAAGAAAGAACCTAGCTGGGCCTCTGGTCTAGATGATTTAAGATCCCGGCATCGTGAACGTGTCAGCTGATTACGTTGTGTATTTCTTCGAGAGGAACTACACAGAACTATTTGAGTCACAACTACCATTGGACCATCTTGGTCGCAACCACCTTAGGGTCATCCGTCATAACCATTTTAGAGCAGATTGAGTTTCAAAAATCTTAGGATTGTTTGACTTACAACATTTTTTTGAGGTCTGCGAATAGATAAGGGGTTGCGGAAGCAACGTGAACTTCAATTCGTGCTATTTTGCCATCGCAACCATTGAGTTGTGACACGGTGCATTGTCTTGATGAAAGAGCACCTTTTCCTTGTTTATTTGGAGCCGTTTCTTTGCGATTTCTGCTTTCAAACGGATCAATAACTTTGTATAATATTTGCTATTGATGATTTTTCCCTTCTCAGCTTAGTCGATGAAAATTATTCCATGGGCATCCCAAAATACAGAGGCCAAAATATTCCCAGCCGACTGTTCTGTCTTTGGTTGCTTCGGGTGGCTTTCACCGGCTGCCGTCCACTCAGCTGACTGCCGATTTGATTCCGGTATGTAGTGGTGGTTCCATGTTTCATCCATTGTCACATATTGTATGAAAAAATCTTTTTTATTGCGCTTAAAAGATCCAAACAGCGCTCAGAATCATCAACACGTTGTTGTTTTTGGTCTACCGTAAGCAAACGCGGTACCCATTTCGAACAGAGCCTTCTTATGCCCAAATGTTCATGCAAAATATAACCAATACATTCTTTTGATATCTTTAGGGTGTCAGCTATCTCATGTAATTTCACTTTACGGTCAACCAAACCAATTTTGTGGATTTTCTTGATGTTTGCCGGTATAACCACCTCATTTGGGCATCCAGAGCGTTCAGAATCATTTATATCTGTACGACCGCGTGTAAATTCAGCATACCAGTAAATGATGAGTGATTTTCCAGGGGCAGAGTCCCCGTAACACTTATCAAGGCATTGCTTTGTTGAACGGTATTTTTTCCCATAAAAAAACAGTGTTTAATCAACACATGAAATTCAATTTTTTTCATTGTTTTGAAAATATCAGAAGTAGAGTCACTAAAACCACTGTAACTTGTAAACTAATCGTCGAAATGTCATTAAATTTTGACACGTATTGTTTGGAGGTTGGTTCTTCCTAAAAATCATATGGATTTTTTGAAAAGGAGGACATCTATGTGTCAGACCAAAAACTTTTCAGCCTACATGTTATTATTTAAGGAACTGATGCAATGACTTTAGACTCTTAAAATTTATTGATTAGAACTAATCATATTATTATATATCTATAATATATATAAAATGCAACGTCTCTGTCTGTCTGTCTGTCCGTTAGTGTGCTTATCACTTGAAAACCACTTATCCGATTTACGTGCTTTTTTTTAAAACATACATATGTTCTCTAGGATATATTTTATTACGATAGGTAACATAAGGGGCAGTGACGATAATAGCGAATCAAATACGACATTGACGTGAATAACCTGTCATTTGCGCAATTTGTCAAATGCTTTAAAAATAAATTGTTGCATATATATGTAGGTAGTTATTCCAAGCGTATCATTTTAATTTTAATTTTCCAGTTTTATTTAATTCTATGTGATTTTAATGTTATCGCAACCATTGAGTTGTGACACGGTGCATTGTCTTGATGAAAGAGCACCTTTTTCTTGTTCATTTGGAACCGTTTTTTTGCGATTTCTGCTTTCAAGCGGACCAATAACTTTATATAATACTCGCTATTGATGGTTTTTCCCTTCTCAGCTTAGTCGATGAAAATTATTCCATGCGCATCCCAAAATACAGAGGCCAAAACCTTCCCAGCAGACTGTTCGGTTTTTTGGTCGCTTCGGGCGGCTTACACCGGCTGCTGTCCACTCAGCTGACTGCCGATTTGATTCCAGTGTGTAGTGGTGGATCCATGTTTAATCCATTGTGACATATTGCATGAATAAATCCTTTTTATTGCGCTTAAAAAGGTCCAAATAGCGCTCAGAATCATCAACACGTTGTTGTTTTTGGTCCGCTGTGAGTAAACGCGGTACGCATTTCGAACAAAGCTTTCTCATGTCTAAATGTTCATGCAAAATATGACCAACACGGTCGTCTAAAACAATTTTGTGGATTGTTTTGATGTTTTCCCGTGTAACTACCTCATTTGAGCATTCAGAGAGTCCAGCATCATTTGTGTCTGTCGTACGACTGCGTTTAAATTCCGCATACCAGTAACTGATAAGTGATTTTCCAGGGGCAGAATCCCTGTAATACTTATCAAGACATTGTTTTGTTTGAACGGTATTTTTCCCATCAAAAAACAGTATATAATCAACACACGAAATTCGATTTTTCCATTGTTTTGAAAATATCAAAAGTAACGTCACTAAAACCACTGTAACTTGTAAACGAATCGTCGAAATGACATGAAATTGGACAAGTATCGTTTGAAGATTGGTACTTCCTAAAAATCATATGTATTTTTTTTAAAAGGGCGACATTTATGTGTCAGACCAAAAACTTTTCAGCCTACGTGTGAAATACAATTTTTAATGACTGTTAAACGAGCTGACATTTTCACTGTTAAATTTCTTTCGTTGCTAAGAAACGTAAACACTTTTTAGCAAAGTTAGTAGCCAAATGTGACCGTTATTAACGTTGCATCCTGATAATTACTATTATTTGTTTCATGTTGTTTGCCGTGTCAAAATGTTTGTTAGTCATTTCCTACGATTTTCTGTGGCTGGCGCTACAAATGTTCCGTGCGGCTAATTAATCCATATGAATTAGATAAATAAGTATACTTTTTATGAAAAAAATTAGGAAGAATGCCCATGGCATTATCTTGTGACAAGGACAATCTAATAAACAACACTAGTTGGTCGACCTCGCAATAATCTCAATTCTGTATATAGCGATAAATAGACAAAATAATCAAATATAATTTACATTAATTCTGCATACATCTTTTTGTAAACATATATGGTATAAATTAAACTAAGAATGTGAACTGTTTTTTTTAAAACCCAAGAGTAAACCTTTTAAAGCATGTAAGAGGTTTTAAAAGAGCTTGAATAATATTATGTCGAGTAAAGTTTGTAAAATGCGTCAGTAGACTTAATTAGCAGCTATAAAGTAGTCTCGAGAGATAAAAAGTACTTTCCCAACTTCTCAATTTAAAACACTGAAAAATCCTTTAAGGGATAAAACGTGAATTATGGGTTAAAAATTTTAATTTAATGCCAAGAGTTTTTTTTATTATTTTCTAATGGTCTTACAGCTCAAAGTTTTTTTTATGCATTCATTCGGAAAACTATAACTCTGACTAAGACTAATTCTGAATAAAAAGTCTTTACATAAATAGCCCAGAAAACACAATTTTCCGTAGGATATTAATAGGCAGTACAGGACGTGAAATCACAAAATCGTATAACTAATGATGAATTGAAATACTCGTAGAAGTAAAAATGAATTAAAACAGCGAATAGCGTTACCATGATGACAGAGCGTTTTAAATATTTCACATTTGTTATATAAATTTTAAAAGTAAATAAGTATTTTATCAATTATAAATAAATAAAAGGCCTGGAAACACCCCTCTTGGGGTTGGGCCACCCTTTGGGTTCTCTAAATCTAGTTTATGGTTTGATCAGTCTCGTCTTCCTTATATTTCTCTGCTTAGATGTTTCCAAAGTTTTCCGTTAGACGTCATCTCTTTTCAGTTTGTAATCCCTGCTGCCTCTATGTCTTCCTTCCTATTCTTGGTCTACCTCTCCTTCTACGTCCCGGTTCCCATTGAAGTATTTCATATACTGGTGCTCCTAGGCCTGCACACCATGTGTGTCTTAGCCAATTAAATCCCTGTTTTATTTTCTTGACTATGTCTTCCTCTACTTCTTCCAAGATTTCTTGATTAGTCCTCCTTCTGTAGACTCCTTCACATATTCTTATTGGCCCTAGGATCGCTCTCAATATCTTTTGTTTTTCTCATGTCTTCCTCTTGTTTCTTGGTCAGGCTTATCACTTCGGTAGCATACACCAGTTTTGGGAGTATTATCGTCTTGTATATACTCATCTTACTGTGTCTTTCTATTATCTTACTACTTAACAATTTCTTATTGCTATGGAACAACTTGTTTGCTATTATTAAACTTTCCTTTACTTCCATTTCCTTGTTCCCGTCCCAATACAGCGTCACTCTCAAATATTTAATCTTCTCTACTCTTTCAAAGGTATATTCGTCTATTCTAATCCTTTCCATTTCCTGATCATTTTTCATTATTTTGGTTTTCTCCTCGTTTATTTTCAACCCCGTTTTTGCTCCTTCTACGCTTATTTCTCTCACCAGTTCCTTCATTATTTTCTGTTTTTTTGCAATAATTACTACATCGTCCGCATACCCACTATCCGGCTGTCCCTTGTTCGTATTATACCCTGATTTATATTCCTTAGTACATATTGTAGTGTTAGGTTGAATAACCTGGCTGATAATGCATCTCCCTGTCTAACGCCATTGTTAATTTCGAAATCTTTTGTTCTTCTTTTCTGTGTTTTGACATTGGCGAATGTCTCCTTTAGTGTCATCATGCACAGTCGTCTTATCTTGCTCGGTACTCCCTAGTCCAGTTCTCTTAACTGAATCAAACGCTTGCCCATTATATTTTATATCTTTTCATCCATTTTTTATCCACTTCTCACCAAGGTGTCTAGTCACTCAAGCTTTTGGTGCATTCCGGAACCTCAACCATGCAAATGGATCATCAACAATAACTTATTCCATCCATAATCGGATGTAGGTCTACCCAAGTTGTCTCCAATGAGCTTTGTTGTTTGCTTTCTGCATTCAATCGTGTCCCGCTAATCTTTTTATGTCGTCCATCTATCTTGTCTGTGGTCTATCTCTGCATCTTTTGTGTTCTCTAGACCTCCATTCAACTATAGGGCATGTCCATCTGTTATCATTCATCCTTGCGATATGCTCCGCCCAATTCCACCTTAATATACATATTCGGTATATTACATTTGTCACTTTTGATCTTCTTTGAATCTTGATGTGAGGAATAGGATCTTGGAGTTTAATATTTAGCATTCTTCTATTTATTGCTCTTTGAGTTACCTGGAGTTTATTCATTATACTTTTATTTAAAGCCCACATTTCAGTGCCATATGTTAATACCGGCAGTACATATTGAACGAATACTCTGGTTTTTATTGTATCTGGGATGTCCAATTTAAATGTAAATTGTAACCTTCCGAACGATGACCAAGCTAACTAGACTCTTCTATCAGCATTTAAATTATTTTTTATATGTCGATTTTTTGTAATAAATATACGAATGTTTGTACCTTTCCTCTTCTTTCACCTTCTATTAATAGTTCCTGGCTGTTATCTTCATTTTCGTTGTTCAAATATTTGGTTTGGTGAAGTTTATTTTTAGACTTTTCTGCGAATCTTAAGTGACTTTGGATAGAATCTAATAAATGCAGGATATTTTTGAGACCTAATATTGGAGCAGTATTTTATCTTTGGTTGAATATTTATCGAATACGTAAAGAAAGTATTACCTTTTGGAATTTTTCCAAAATACGATGAAAAATGGATACATTTTTAACATTTAATATCGCAGTAACTGACTGAGAACTTAGAAATATACTACTCGCAATTTAATTGGCACTGATTTTTACAAATAAATAATTAAAAAATTTTAGGGTTATATTTTGCGAAAGCCAGCATAAAAAGCAATAAATGACGAAAGAATGAAGTTTATACGATAAATAGAACCGGAGATATTGCTTTTTTAAGGTGCCGCCAGTTAGAGGACTACGATAATTTATAACATCCATATTTGCAAAATATACATTTGGAAAGAAAATTTCGATACACGTGTCGACTAATTTTACGTATAAAAGCCATAAAAAAAATTTCAGACAAATTGAAAATATGAAGATTTTTTTTCTCCAAGTCCGTACGATTTGTAAAAGAATGATCTGTATATATATATATATATATATATATATATATATATATATATATATATATATGTATATATACATATATATATATATATATATATATATATATATATATATATATATATATATATATATATATATATGACGTCTCGCGCCAACGGGGCCAACCCAATACCCAAAAATTGAATTAATGAAAAAAAATTTAAGGATGTCAATTTCTTAATTGAAATGTAAGCTTTCAAATACAACTTGGTTCTTTTGAAAAAAACAAGATGGCGGCTAGAAACAAAAAAAGCATGATTTCTAAGTGGAATTAAGTTAACTGAACTTCAAAACTGAGATAAAATGCAATAATGATGTAATAATTAGAGTAACCAACATAATTTTATGTAATACCAATATGGCGGATCCAATATGGCGCCTAAAATCGAAAATTACTACGATCAGAAAAAGTGCTATCACTGCGAAATCTCCATAATTGGTCATTTTTCATCTAATTTTTGGTTTTAGGCGCCGTATTGGATCCGCCATGTTGGTATTATATAAAATTATGTTGATTACTCTAACTGTTACATCAATATTGCATTTTGTCTCAGTTTTGAAGTTCAGTGTTACCGCTTAGAAATCATGATTTTTTTGTTTCTAGCCGCCATCTTGTCTTTTTCAAAAGGGCCAAGTTGCTTTGAAGCCTACGTTTCAACAAAAAATTGACACTCTTGAATTTTTTTTTCGTCAATTCTATTTTTGGATATTGGGGTGGCTTCGTTGACGCGAAACATCTCATATATATATATATATATATATATATATATATATATATATATATATATATATATATATAACATATATATATATATATATATATATATATATATATATATAACATATATATATATATATATATATATATATATATATATATATATATATATATATATATATATATATATATATATATATATATATATATATATATATATATATATATATATATATATATATATATATATATAGACACTTTATATAGTGAAAGAGAAAATTGTTGACCGAAATTTCACTATAGAAAGTTTTTCACTATATAAAGAAAAAATCATTTACTTGTATTTTATAAGGTACAAGCAACAAAAAAAATTGCAAAAATGAATTATTAGAAAAGATTTTATTAAACATTTGAAAGTTTAAATAGTACATAGCATGTACAGGGCTAAATACATACATAAAGTCCGTACGTTATATCTTTACCCGTGCGTCATACTTTTCAGGCCATATAACAGACGACTATTATATTATTTGTCTCTTTTCACCAATAAATCGTAGGTATTGGTAAAAAGAGACAAAAAATAGAATAGTCGTCTGGGATATTGCCTGAAAACTATGACGCACGTGTAAAGATATAACGTACGGACTCTATGTATGTATGTACTACATACGAAATAAAAAGAATAATACAAAATTTGTTAATACATATGTACATAATACGTACTAGGAAAAATAATCCGTTATTTTCTTTTGAACAATACGTTTGAAAAATAATTATTGCTCAACAAAATTCTCGCATTTATTCAAATGCATAAAGAGTTGATTAGGTACACTTTCCTGGCCCCTGAGAGTAGTTCGCACAATGTCAAATGCATTTCTTATTTCATTTTCACTAAATTTAGCAGGACATTCCCCGGTTTCAGTTTCTTCTTCATGATCTTCTATACTTTTTATATCGTCAATTATGTCTTGGTCAGTTGGGAGATCTGTCGTGCCAACATCATTGTCGATTTCTAAGAAATCTTCAAGTAAAAAATCTGCGTCGACGGTAGCAGTTTTTTGTAGAATACCCCATTGCCTTTTTAAGGTAGCGAGATCCATTTCGTCTTCTTCTTCCCATTCGTCAATTTTTTCAGTAAAACCTGCTTTAGAAAAGTAGTTTTTGATAGTTTTCTGAGAAACATTTTCATTCCATACTTTAGCGACTTCGGTTATACACTCTTTAAGGGTAATCAATTTTTGGACTGGAAGGTTGTTATCAATCGCATTAACAATTTTGTGAACAATTCTGTTTCGGTAATGATGTTTTATGTTTTTTTATAATACCCTGGTCCATAGGTTGCAATTTGGAGGTCAAGTTTGGTGGAAAAAAGATCAATTCAATATTCCTTAATTTTTTACTTACAGTAACTGGATGTGCAGGACAATTGTCTATAAACATCACAATCTTTCGCTTTTAGCTTTTCATTTTCGTGTCCAGTTCTTTGATCCATCTTTCGAAAATCTCAGAAGTCATCCATGCCTTTTTATTATTGGCGTAATCTAACTCCTTTTAAACAACGGGGATTTTTGCTTTTACCCATGAGCAGTAATTTCAGTTTTTCTGAGCCATCCATGTTTGCTCCAACCATAAGTGTCACCCTTTTTTTACTTGTTTTATTACCAAAACATTTATTACTTTTATTTGGCAAATATTTAAAAAACAGACCGGTTTCATCACAATTGAAAACGTTTTTTGGCTCGTACTTTTTCAATGCACTTTTTAAAACAGTTTCAGTCCAAATATCACAGTCCTGCTGACTAACGCTTGCACTCTCGCCAGACACCGTCTTGAAAACAATTGAATTGCGAGTCTTCCAGCACTCAACCACCCTTCACTAGTTTGAAAATTAAGGCGGTTAAATTCTTTAGCAAATTGTAGAGCCTTTTGCTTTATTAAATTTCCCGATATTGGTACGTTTTGATGCGTACGAGCCACTTGAAACCATCGTAAAACTGCTTCATTTACATCCTCGTAAGTACTCACCCGTACTCGTTTTCGACTGCTTGGAACACTAGGTTTCTTGATGATACTGTCGCGACTTTTTATTATCAGAGAGACGCAACTTGGAGAAACACCAAATTTTGCAGCAACATCAATTTTTTGCAGCCTTTATCAACTTCCTCCAAAACTTTAATTTTCTCAGCTAAACTGAAACACACTCGCTTGATTCTTAAACAAAAAGAAGCTGAACCTGAATTTGCGAATTACTATGCCTTGACTATAAAATGGGTTTTTCCCCGGGTTTCTATAAAATGGGTTATTCCCCGAGTTTCTCACAGAAATCTACCTGATTTATTGCCAACCGTTAGGCGTTATAAACGCGTTAAGAACCTTTTCAAAAGGATGCGTCATAAAAATGGAATTCGTGTTAATGTTAGATAAAAATGGGAAACCCGAAATGGCCAAGATCTCAATAAATGCATAAAAATTTATACATAAAATTCCGGTAAAATATTTATTATATAGAGTGTTACTATTTTACAGATTCACTATATGCGGGGCTTTTTACATGAAATTTCATTAAAATATTCTAGGTCTTGAAAAAATTGCACTATAAAGAGTTTTTCACTATATAGAGTTTCACTATAAACAGTGTCGACTATATATATATATATATATATATATATATATATATATATATATATATATATATATATATATCTATATATATATATATATATATATATATATATATATATATATATGTATATGTATATATATATATATATATATATATATATATATATATATATATATATATATATATATATATATATATATATATATATATATATATATATATATATATATATATATATATATATATATATATATATATACATATATATATATATATATATATATATATATATATATATATATATATATATATATATATATATATATATATATATATATATATATATATATATATATATATATAATTCTTAGAAAATATACCTGAGAAGAAAGCAATTCAAATTATCCGTTAAAAAAAAAGTTTCTATTACACCTTTTAATCAAAAATCAATGACCTATATATATATATATATATATATATATATATATATATATATATATATATACATATATATATATATATATATATATATATATATATATATATATATATATATATATATATATATATATAATTCTTAGAAAATATACCTGAGAAGAAAGCAATTCAAATTATCCGTTAAAAAAAAAGTTTCTATTACACCTTTTAATCAAAAATCAATGACCTAGTCCGAACTAGATCGTAAAATTCTTTATGGGAAACCTTTCATGAATGTAGGACATTTATGAAGCCATTACATCAAAAGATTAATAAATATGTCACTTACAGTCACCGTTACAAAGTAAGTAAAAATTTATTTTTCGTCGGAATCGAAATTACAGAGCTTTAATTAAAAATGGCTGGCTCATTTATTATAGTAGGAAAAAAAAGTAATGTTTTATACTGGAATAAAAAGTTAATGTAAATTACTTAGGTGAAAGTTCATGTATCCACCCTTTTTCCTTCTGACAGTTTTCGTGATTGATATTACAAGTATACAAAGCAAAATTTACTCTTTTTATTACTTGTATGAAAAGTATATAAACACGCAGTATTTACTATGCCTAAAAATTATTAATTTCACATAGAGTAGCATAATAATTCCTAAAGTACTTCAAAAGTGTGCGTATGTATACATATACTAAATACCTGCCATATATTAGGACGTTAGGCAGGCAAACACGACGCTTTTTACAGGCTTTTTGTAACCACTTCTATAGACAATATGAATTATATATAAATTAAATAACTATGTGCAGTCACAAAGCAAGTCTAGTGTGCAGATCTATGAAAAGTAGCTTCCACGCGAGTATGGCCATTTGGGAACACAACCCTTGGGCAGTCATTCAAGGGCCTAATATATCATACATCATTAAGCTAGAGTTTTAAAAACTATATAATTTCTCCAAATAATTTGCGGAGACTACATTTGAATTCACCGTTAAAAATATGCAGATGCTTTTTCTAGTGGTGATCTACAATTCCGCCGAGTTTTTAATTAATTCAATTCTAGTCATGTAGTCAATTAAATCGAATGACACTAACTGTTAAAGTGTAACCACCACTCTCTCCATCACCTTCATTGTCACATACGTAAATAAGTTGATCTATCTTTTCTTGTGTTTCTCTCAAATCAATGTAAAATACCTTTATGACACATTGCACCCCATGGAGTACCAGGGAAGTAAGAATGCCGTATATTGATGTATATTTTATTATCTCACGGCCTTCACAAAAGAAGCAAATAACATCAACCAAACTCACTCGTAAAATGGTCTATAACCATCTAGTCAGAAAAAAATCTGCTATGGTCAAAGCCCTAGTAGAAAAATAGAAGCTTAAAATCTTTTAATAGTTTTCTTCCTTACGTCCTTATATACAATAACGTCATAATTATTATTTATATTGATTTGGAAGAAACATTACCATAAATCGATCATTTCAAGACATTGGCTCCCAAATTAAAACATAGAAAGTTGATATAACTATGTCGGGATTTATAATGTTAACATTAGCGCTTGTAGCGTTAATTCTTGTTCGTTACTGTCACCCCAAAACAGACTTTGTCAGGTCTCTGTTAGGTTGTGTAACCTCCTATTGTCAGTGGATATTTGTATAAGATGTTATCAGCAAACTATGAATAAGACTTTTGGTTTTTTCCAGCAGATTGTTAATGTAAAGTGAAATAGAGTAAGAAACATTATGGATCCCGTTGGTACAACGGCGGAGACAGCGAAGAACCTAAAGAAAAATACATAACCTGCAATTTTTAAAGAATGATCTTTAAAGAAATTGGAGAGCTATAAACAAAAATGTTCAGACATACCATGAAAGCACAATGTAACCTTCCTAATAAAAAAATAAGATCTTATGCTCTGGATAGATTAAACTCAACTACTCAAGACTTTGTTGTACTAATTAACCTATAAGGCAATTAAGATGGCAGATAAGTATTTATTAGGTGAACAGTTGACCCTCTGATTTAACTCACAACAGGACTAAAACTGAAACTATCGAAAACTCTTGGACGTAATTGTAAATCACTACTAAAAAATAACCGGTCAAGTGCACTTGCGCAATTAGTGTTCCATACGTTAATTGCTTTTGAAATAAAAAAAATTGTAACGGAGGTATAAAATGATCTAACTTCACAAAACATATCCAAAATGAGTTTTCAACAAAGTTTTTTTCCGATTTTTACTGAAAACTGATGACCTTGAAATTTTTTTTATATATACTAGATAAAATATTAAAGGTAATGCATTCGTGATAATTTTTGTTCAATCTACACCCTGTGGAGAATATTCCAGAATTTTTCAAAATTTTTTGATAAGTTCTTTTCGAGATAAGGAGGACAGCGATTTTTCGCAATTTTTTAAAAATAATACAAGGAAAAGTGTGTGCAAGTATTACATTATATGTATTGTCTTTACAAGCTTTCATTTGACACCCCACTCGATGACTTAGTAAAAAAAATTTTTTTCACTTCAGATTTCACACCCCAAAACTTAAGTTAAAATTTAACTTTCAAAATTACATGGCTATAATAGGGCCAAATTTCAACTTTCTATGTCAGATAGTTTCGGAGAAAACCGGGTGTGACAGACAGATAGACAGACGGATACCGAAGTTCCATACGGAACGCTAAAAAATAGCATTTATTAACAAATACAAGCAATTGATATTTTTAGGCCCAGCTGTAATATACAATTTTAATAGGAACACAAAATTTCTAGAATTTGCTTCAACTTTTTAAGGACGATTATATAGCACGTTATCATGTTAAATAAGATAATATATTTTTCATACAATATGCAGTTGTGTTAATAACGAGACGTGAGTATCATAAAATATACGGTGATGTTACAATAAAATTAATGTGTATTATACACATTTTCTTCATTTTTACCAAATCCAACACAATAGAGCTTTAATTAAAGATCATCTATTAAAATAATAAAAAAATGTTTTATGATCTATAATTGAAAATAAATGAAATCCTACTTACTTGATGGGTCATGTATCCATCGTTTCTTGTCCCCTGACTTTACAGTTTTCGTTTCATCCTGAAGATAAAATTACTAAGTTAGAATGTGTTTTGTTTCAATTCCAAAAAAATATTGGTAAATTTATTTGCTACTTAACGGTGACTTAATTAAAAATGTTAAGTTAGAATACTGTATACGTTAGTCTTTTTCATTGACAATACGTTTTTAAAACGACTATGACATTGTGCGCGAAATAATCTGCACTTTTGTGTGACAATTATTTCGCACACATTATAAAACACAACAAAATTTATAAATTTAAAAGGCTTAATTTTTCCGTATTTAAACTCGAAAAATTAAACCATAAACCAACAAGTATATATGAAAGAAGCAAATATTTTTTCTAGTTATTATTATTTATAACGTTAAGTTTAAACCTATGACCACTACATGGTCCAAAATTGATTCCTAAACTTGTTCTTGCAGTCCTAGATCTAGAAGCTAAACAGTCCTTTATTTTTGAAGAGTTGGTACCAACATCTGAATTTGAAATGTCGTCAGTTTAGAATTATATGTGAAACAAATTTTATTACTGAATAAATTTACCATGTAGTAACAGTGAAAGATTTCCATCTATCGTGGTGTTCCCTCCATTAGCAAGAAGTATGGCCAGTACGGACCTCAGAATTTTGTATCCTCACTTTGCTGTTAGCCTAGGTATTCCTCCAATTATTAAATAAATTGGCTTTTTTGTTTTAATATTTGAAAAACTAACGTCAGCTAATCATATAGATTGGATAAAGCTCGATATAATCTAATTTGGAAATCGTAAAAATGCGTTGTACGTTATAATAGTTTTTGCATCGGGATCTTTCCCAACCTCTTGTTTTTTACTATATGTCATCGTTAGTTATTTTAGATAAATACAACAATCTAAAACTTTAAATAATTTTCACGACATGCATTAAATAAAACAATAACTAAAATTTTTACCTTAATTATTAAATAGATTTCACTACCTGCCTGTGATATAAACTGCTTTGTTCTCACTTTAAATCTTGGACTTCTTAACGTAATGTCCAAGTGACATGACAAACATGGGACATAGGTAAAATCCTCAACAGTGTAGACATGAAAGTAGCTTACAAAACAAACAATTCTTTAGGTAAATTTATTAAAATAGTAAAACTAAAACGGATAATCTTAAAAAAATCAGGAGTTTATCAACTAAATTGCGGAGACCGTGACAAAACATACATAGGCCAGACTGGTAGATATTTTGGTAAAAGATTAGATGAACACTATAAATGTTTTGTCAAAGGAAAAAGCGAATCGAATTATGCAAAATATCTAATCGAGAATGGTCACACTTTTAATAATAATTTCAAAATTCTACGCAATGAGAACAAAAGCCAGAGATTAAACCTAATTGAGTCTCTAGAGAAAAACAAATCTTAAAAATTCCATCCGTCTATTGAATGATCAGGTAGACCTTAATAATTCACCTTTGTTAAATCTTTTCTATTAATATTTAATTATTATTATGTGAAATAATAAAACAATTATTTACACAAACTTTCCACTATATTTGTAATACACTGTAACATGTTTCGCTATCACAGTAGCTTCTTCAGACGTTACATTCTGAATTACAGTAATTCAGAATATGTAAGGTGTGAAGAAGCTATGTACATGTTACGGTGTATTATAAATATAGTGGAAAGTTTGTGTAAATAATTGTTTTATTATTTTTTCATATTTCACATAATAATTATTATGGATTACCACCGAGTATCGGCTGAAACAATTATATTACTACCATTATAATTCTCTAGTTCACTCGTTCGAACAATTACTACTTTCCTAATACTATCTATTGTTGTTCTGAAAAATACAGCAAACTCCAAACTATTTCAGCAGGCAGCATTGAGATTATTGCTGAGAAAAATCGAATTTGGGTATAAGACCTTGCAGAGAGATTTAAAAATAAACTTTTTGTCAACCTCTTACTATTATCATTTCAATTTTAACCAATAAATATTTCCATACTGGTCTACCATAATACCACATACCGATCTCGACATGTAAATAACTACTCAGAATATAATAAACCCACAAGAACATTTAAATCGCAATTTACGAGTGCTAAAAATGTAGCAAGGTTAGTCATAAAAAAGTTTGCTATCTACATAAATACTTTAAACTATACAAACAAGATTCAAAGGACTGTAAAAAGGTTTTACTACGGAAAATAAATCTACATTAGGGTCCACGTTGTTGGCTTTTTTATTTCGAAAATCGTTAAAAAGTGGTTTTAACCTTCAAATGTCTTAAAGAAGATAACGGTAATGTAGTAAAAGTAGTTACACTCGTGTTGTCCTAAAAATAATACAAACAATGCTAATTAAATACTTATTAGTATTTTTTTATTAGGATTTCGAATAAATGGGATGGTAAACATACGTGTACATAAATTTAGGAGTATGGCCCAAAAGCAAAGACTTTGTAACAGTGTTAAAATGAAATACAAAAAATCCCTATTTTTAAATAAAGACGTTTACTCCATTCTTGCATCAATGTATGGGACATCATCTCTTGGGTAGGAAGAATATTCTGTAAAGAAACCAGTCTATATATGCAATTTTTACAAAATTCTAAAACATTTCTTCTTCTTGAAGTGCCATATTCGATACGGACGTAGACCCTCTCGCCTTTGCCTGTAGTTGGTGCCTTTTTAGGTGTTGCACAGAGAAAGGGGACCTACAGTTTAATGCCAGTTCCGAATGGAAAAAGTGAGAGGGCTTTACTAGACATGATATTACGGATGGCTTGCCTTTTCCTTCTCGAGAGAGGCGATCGTCACGATATTTTTTTTTTTAATTTATTACTTTTTTCGAGCCGTAACTGTGGCTAGCTGCGTAGAAGGCAGACAGCTTAACCAGTACGCTATGGCCACCTCTTTTAAAACATTAGGTTCACATAACAGGTAAAATTAATGAATTATTACAAATTTTTAGAGCATTTTTTATTGGCTCCTTCTCCTCTCTGCATATAGGAAATAACACGCTCTTAGAAATCGGACTTTCTTCATTGGAATAAGCTATCAAAATTTCATTGTATGAAAAAGTTCTTTTTGGTGAAAAATCGCTCCTTTTCGGTTCTCCATTTTTACGTTGAATATAAACTTGAATGTAAAAGGGAACTAACACCAGTTTTCTGTAGACATTTCAACCTATCCTATAGAACGGGAATATTTCCTTCCTGCTGGAAATGTGCCACAGTTCAGTCAATACCTAAAAAATGCAAGAAGACCTTGCCAAATAACTACCGACCAGTCGCACTGCTTTCAATAATATCGAAAGTCATGGAAAATGTTATCAATCAGCATCTTCTAAAATATCTTGAAGGATTCAACATTATTAGCGATCACCAATATGGCTTTCGTAAACATACATAGATCAACAGGAGATCCTCTGACTTATGAAACACATCTTTGGAACAGCGCAACTGAACACTTGGGAGAATCTCGAGCGGTTGCTCTTGACATATCCAAGGCATTCGACCGTGTTTGGCACGATGGACTGTTGGCTAAGCTACGCTCTTATGGTATGTCTGAAAAGTTCTGTTTGTGGCTCTCATGTTTCCTCAGAGAGCGTTCTTTACGAGTGGTGGTCGACGGATTTCTTTCCAACACCTTCACTATCAACGCCGGTGTGTCCCAAGGCTACATACTGTCTCCTACTCTCTTTCTCATTTACATTAACATTCTGCTGGAAAAGACCGGGAATTCAAACTACAGCTTTGCAGATGACAGTACGCTTATTTCTTCATTCACTTTGAATGGTCGGACATCGGCTACTCAGGCGAATGTCCGCAGACAGCAGGAGGTCGTTCAACTTAACAAAGACCTGGAAGAAATTCTATCTTGGGGTGACAGTAACCAAGTGGAATTTAACGCTACAAAAACACAGGCGGCAGTTTTTTCTAAAAAAATTAACGTTGCTGAACCCGATATAGTCGGATCGGGGCACTCCATTCCTGCCTCAATTTGCTGGGCGTTAATTTGGGAGCAAATATGTCCTGGCATGAACATGTTGCAGGCATAGCAAGGAGAGCTTCTCAAAAGTTGGGAATATTATTTCGAACCAGAAAGCTTTACACTCCACAACAACTATTAATTCTTTACAAAGCTAAAATTCGACCAACTATGGAATACTGCTCCCATGTTTGGGGCTCCGCTTCCAAACACACACTGCATTTGTTGGATTCTGTTCAAAGAAGGGTTGTTCGTCTGATTGGAGACCCGGAACTAACCGACGGCCTTAATTCGCTGGAACATCGAAAAACGGTTGGCGACTTGAGCTTATTCTACAAGTATTTTCATGGAAATTGTTCGAAGGATGCAGCCCGCTTAATTCCTCCCAGAGCGGTGCTTGTTAGAAATACACGTCGAGCTAATACTTCACATCCGTATGAGGTTCAGCTTGTTACTCCGCGTACAACGCTTTTCAAACAGTCTTTTATATGGAGAACATTATTCCTTTGGAATAATTTGCCCAGGGCTGTGTTTTCCACCGATTACAATTTACAGCGATTCAAGAACAACGTGAATCGCTTTTTCCGCACACATGCCGCTCCTGGGGCGCTTTAGGGACTTCTCTGTAGCACGTGTGCTAGACTCAAAAAAATTTAAAAAAAACTGTTAAAATGTATAAAAGGGTTTCTTTTTTTTATGAAAGATTGCCCTTCCCTACCCGGTCATCGATTTTTAAATAGGGAGGGGGGGGGGGGTTGTTTCGTATATACCGTATTATATTCCTTTTCAGGGTTGTTGGAGTCTGAGAATACGAAAACTACATTATATTTTCATTATTTTCCTTTAATATAGTCACGCATATCTGGGGTTAATACAGACTGAGAGAAGTTGATTGTTAAGATTGTGCTATACTATCTTTTTAGAGCTCTGGGTGCCGCGGAATCTAAAAATTGTTTTATTTTTTGTTTAATATCAGTTTTAGCAGAAATAGTATAAACAGAGAAATGTCAGTTCGGCAATGCTTGATTTTTCTGATCTGCTGTACCTCAAATAAGTTCGAGTCGACATTCTAGTTTATCCAACAATGTGGAAAGAAGTATATTTTGTCGAATATGTCCTTGAACATAATCATATCATAACACCAGATAATGCTTTTAAAATGACCGACCGAAACACCGACCTAGCCGACGGAAAATATTTTGGATAATAACTTCACCTTCAACCTATATAACTTTAAAACTGTCCATAAGATAACAAAAGAACAGTTTTTAATGCTATTAACGTGGAACGTCGCGACATTTTGCCATCTCCTTTGTAGGAGTCGGGCGCTTTTTTATAGTTATTAGAGAGAGTCGAAATCTAGTTTAGCTTTTTTCAATTTAAACGGGTAGTTAAGGTTAATGAACTAAGTAAAAGACATCAAGACAATGCTGAAACTCAAGAGACTTTTCGAACATTAAACGTAAGTGGGATCGAGGATGATTGAGCTCATGAATAGCGCGGCGATTTAACGGAATCTCCTGAATCTCAGATTAATTCTCGTTAAACGATATGTTCCCGAGTAAAAATTTGAATTAACGAAAATACTATGTAAATAATATTTAATATAATAATTATTAATAGACCAATTTAAACTTCTCATTTCTTGTTTAAATTTTAATCTTTTCATAGACAAGTTTCTATTTATAATACAGTAGGGATTAAAAATATGCCCATCTATCGATCTCTGGACTGCTCCCTGTGTGGAACTTCATAGAGGGTTATGGTCCTAGGGCAATGGATATTATCTTAGTAGATGATCATCTACAATACGTGGTATCATTGCTAGAGTACTTTAACATGATGTTATGTATATTGTTGAACATAAAACCTGCGATTGGATGAAGCCGTATCACCATTGTGCACTTTATGTATTAATTAATACAGTGGTTGCTAATAACCCCTATCTATGAGTTGAAACAGAATGTCAAATATTTTATAAATATTTTGCTTGATCTTCAGTTATGGAACTTACGGTTTAATTATAATTCAAAGCACTAAATTAACCTACTATCCTTGCTAAATATTCCCTACGGTATGGAGTCTAACCGAAAGGGTACAGAAATCACTCAGAAATAAATTTTCCAATTTATTACATCGATTTTATTTAAACCTGGCTTAATTGAACAAAAATCTGGTTTTAAAGTTTTAAACTTTTATTATTAATTCCGGAAAATATTCAGATTTATTACTGAAGAGAGAAAATAATTTTAAACAGAAATCAAAAACTAAGACTCTGGAATTCTTAAGAAATTTAGTTGTTTTTTTAAGTTTCGCCATTTTTATCAACAAATTAATAAAAACACTCCTAACCGTTTACTGTTTAGCTTTAAACTCTTATTGGGTCCAAAAATTAGGAATATTTTATTATCTAATAGGTTAGGAAACCAGTGCCTTCCGACACTCCCGTTTCCTGACAAGTCGTCAATAGTTCTCAAGACTATAACAAGTCTTTTCTTGTACCGTTGAGGCTGAATATACGACTTGTTTATACAGTCTGTGTCAGATAAATCATGAGTTTCGCGAGTAAACTCCATACTGAATGTGAACTAATCAATTATTTACTTTAGTTAATTAGAATTTTGCTTTATTTGAAACGAGAAGACTGTATGAAGAAGCGATTTCCTCTAGCTCCATCAAAGAGATATGCTGGTTGAGGAGAATACTATACATGAAGGTCTTTATAGTAAAAGTTGGAACGTTTCAACGATATTAACACAATTTAACTACTGCTCAACCAATAGATTTTAGTGTCTCATAAATTTTATCCTTCGGTATAAAGCCGATGCATTTTAAGATGCTCCTGGATGTACTTGACATTAAGAATGTCATTATAACTGCATATAAAAGGCTACTCTTGGCAAAGTGTGTAATACTAGTCAACTAAAAGAGGTAATAGTCACTTCTTTTGATTTGGCCAATCAATATTTTTCTATATTTTTAGTTATAAATACGAGGTGTATTGAGTTTCTAAGGTATTCGAATATTTTTTCTGGGCTAGGAGTTGATGGGAAGATGCTCTTGACCTTAAAATACGCATACGGCACTTATTTTGTTCTAAAGGGTAACGGTTGCATCGTACGAACATGTTGAGAGGAAAAGGCGTGTGCTTTTCTATCAAGACAATGCTTTTGCGCATCGGTTGATTTTAACTTACCTTTCAGTGGACTAAAAGGACCGCTACATAATCGTTGGGCAAGTATAGAATCATGGCGTCGACGTTGTGGTTTTGTGCTTTATGTAATATTTGTAGAAGGAGGAAGAAAATTAAATATATTAGAAGCTATAGAGATCTACAAGCACAATAAAAATAAAGATACAATCCTATTAAATAATCAAACAGATGTTCAGAATTCAACCCTGTTTGGCGTATTTTAGAAGTTTTTTAGATATATCTTTGAAGAAGGAATTTTTGTAAAAAGTTTTAAGCAAATATTGAAAAGTATTTCTTCAAATCCGAAACAATAATGTCATTTCACCCTTTGTAATAAAATAATTTAATGGTTCATGGTAATTTAATGATTCCAAATTGTACATGGTAATTTGTTATGTAAATAAACCACCTTAGTTTGTAGTATTAGGCTTGACCATGTATGGTAGAACACCTACGAAACTGCAGTAGCAGATAATTAAAAAATAAGTGACAAATAACAAAGTAATTCGATTCATTTCATTTAGAAATTTAAAATGTACTGTCACAAAGTAACGGACATCTCAATTATACAATTTAATAATGTTTACTTTCTTTAAGGCATTAGAAATAGGTGAAGTGTTTTTTACAAAAACAGTTACCTTGTGACTTTTAAAAGAAAAATATGGATGCAAGATTTTAGCTTTTAAAAGGTGAGTCAGACCTTTTTAGATTATATTGGCTGAATAAAATGACAATAGTAAAAAAGATTGTGTTTTAATTATAGATAATACTACATGGGGTGAAAATTCCCGAGACTTTCCGAGAGAAGGCAGCACAAACAAAAAAGAAATATATGATTTTCAATTAGTGTCAACTCTCAAACGATTCGTGTAAAATTTTTATGATATGTTGCGAGTTTACCTGTTTGAGTGACGCTATATTTGATTTTTGCAAAATGATGGAATGAAAAGAATTTAGTACGTTGATTAAAAATGGCTTTTTGATAGGTCATCACCCGAAGACTTGATCAAAGATTTTTTTCATTTCCGATTTCACCCCCCAAAACTAAGTTCTTAAATCAAACTTTAAGTTTTGGCTCTGATTAAGCCATCAATTCCTGTTTGTACCAAATTTCAACTTTCTATACCAAATAGTTTCGAAGAAAATTGAGTGAGAGAGAGAGACGACCACCGAAGTAATCTCTTAAGTGTTCCGTACGGAACACTAAAAATGAAGACGATCGTTCCACAAGTACCTAATTCATCAGAGATGGCACAGTGCGACTTGTTCCTGTTCCAATTTTCAAAACGTGGACACCGGTTCACTGGCCGCCTTGTAAGCAATACCGGAAATCGTGAACGACTAGTGTTTTGAAATTTGGAAAAAACGTCGGCATAAGTGTGATGTAGTGGAAACAGGTTCATCATCATCATTAGCTCATTCCATCCATAGTCGGATGTAAGCCTCCCCAAGTTGTCTCCTGCTAATCTCTTCATGTCGTCCGTCCATCTTGTCTGTGGTCTATGTCTGCACCTTTTGTGTTCTCTAGGCCTCCATTCAATTATACGGCGTGTCCATCTGTTATCATTCGTCCTTGCGATAAGCCCCGCCTAATTCCACATTAATATACATATTCGTCGTATTACATCTGTCACTTTTGATCTTCTTCGAATTTCGATGTTAGGAATACGATCTTGGATTCTAATATTTAGCATTCTTCTCTTCAATGCTCTTTACCTGGAGTTATTTATTATACTTCTATTTAAAGCCCACGTTTCAGTGTCATATATTAATACCGGCAGTACATATTGATCGAATACTCTTGTTTTTATTGTAATTAGGATGATTTAAATGTAGATTGTAACCTTCCGAACGAAGACCAAGCTAACGAGATCCTTCTATCCAAGAGATTTCGATTTTTTGTCCTAAATATATGAATATATGTACCTTTTCTATTCTTCTATATATATATATATATATATATATATATATATATATATATATATATATATATACGAGTATATATATATATATATATATATATATATATATATATATATATATATATATATATATATATATATATATATTTATATATTTGGGTTTAACTGTATACATACACAAGTAATATATAACAATTATACAACTAAGTTTTGTGTTCCCATTCGCCTTCTCCAAACCTCTCTATCGCCCGCCATCTCTTCTTCCATTCTTGGTGACCTCATGGCTTGTCTCATATCTTTATTCCAGGATCTACATGGTCGTCCTTTTTTATTTCTTCCGGTGGTTTCCATGTCCAGAGTCTTTTGGGCCATCTTGTATCGTTCATTCTGAGTAGGTGTCCAAACCATTATAATCCTCTATTTTCTATTCTTTGTATAATTGTTTCTGTTGCAGCTGTTCTATTGCGTATTTCTTGGTTTGTTATGTGTTGGAATTTGGACACTCCGGCGCTTCTTCTCAGGTAATCTATCTTTATCGTCGTTATTTTCCTTTTATCCTCTTCTTTCATTACCCACAGTTCACTACCATAACTTAAAACCGATTCTACCATTGTTCTTCCAATTCTCTTTTTGTTTTGTGTAGTTATGTTTTGATCCCACCATATTGAGTTAAGAGCTCCTGGCTTTTCGTATTTTATTCTGTATTTCCTTTTTACCTATACCATATTTGTTGTCAATCAGTACTCCTAGATATTTAAATTCCTTGACTTGTTTGACATGTGTATCGTTGTTAATTACGACATCAAATTCTATTTCCGAGTTCATAACCATATACTCCGTCTTTTCAAGGCTCACCTCTAGTCCCCATTCCTTGTAGTCTGTGTATAATATCTTCAATACATATTCCATATCGAATGCATCTTGTGTTATTATTACTTGGTCGTCTATAAAGTTTAACGATAATAGGTGTTTATCACTAATGGGGATGCCCATGCTTTGGCAAGTGCCGTTCCATTTCTTTAGAGCGTTGTCTACAAATATATTAAATAAGATTGGTGAAAGGCAACACCCTTCGACCTTTTGTAATGTGGGTAGCTTCCGAGAGATAGCGTCCTCGTTTCACATATCCTATATTTTCATTATATAACTCTTTTATTGTTGTTATCATCCCTTTTTTTATCCCTACTGTTCTCAAGACATGCCAAAGTTTATTTCTCGGTATACTATCGTATGCCTTCTTAAGATCTATAAAGATCAAATGTATTTCGTCATCTTTTTGGATCTTCTTTTCTATCAATTGCTGTAAAGTAAACAAGTTGTCTATACACGACCGGCCCGGAGTAAATCCGCTTTGGTTTTCGGATATCTTTCCTTTATTGTTTCTCTTATTCTATTCTGCAATATTTTGCCGTACAGTCTGTTCATAGTGCTTGTAACGCATATACCTCTATAATTATTAGGGTCTTTTCTATTTCCTTTCTTATAGATTGATGAAATGTAACTTTTTTTCCATTCGGTAGGTGTTCTTCCTTGTGATATACAATTATTAATTAAGCTAGTTAATGTTCTCCACATGGTTATACCTCCATTTTTAATCATTTCTACAGAGATATCACCTGGTCCAGCCGCTCTTCCTTTCTTCATCGTTTTCTATTCTTTCACGTTATATTAACAGTTCCTGGCTGTTATCTTCATTTCGTTGTTCAAATATTTGGTTTTGGTGAAGTTTATTTTTAGACCTATTTCTCGAGTCTTGTTATTCAACTCCATCAGCATTTCTTGCAATTCTTCTTTTGTGTTGGCGATCAGAGCGACATCATCTGCGAATCTTAAGTGATTAAATCGTTCACCGTCCATTAGTATTCCTTTTATTTTCCCACTTTATCGATTTGAACATGTCTTCTAGAGTCAACGTGAACAAGTTTTGGGGATATCGAGAAAAAGAGATTACCTTGAGAGAAATCAAATAAATGCGGATGGATAAATTAGTTTGAGTTTTAGTTAATTTTTGGATATGGGTACGAGGAAATCTTATTTACGGAAATATAACGATTTAATCTAAAATATTTTCTAAATAATTACTTAAGAATAGGAACAATCTTTGAGAATAAAATATTCTGTAAATATAGAACACGTACGTAGTTTGTATTTCAACACGTCATATTTTCTTTAGAGACAATCTGTATGGCAGCAAAAATAAGCGGAAATATGGAGCTCATAAATTTGTTACTTTGGCGGTCCTCATAAGAGAAAGAATATTTTCTTTGTGCGCACGAAAGCACGTGATAATTTAGCGTTCTAGGATTTAGTGGAACTACTTTCCTCGAAATGAAATAAGGAAAAGGAAGTTAAGACAAAGTGTTAGGGAGATTATTCGGAGTTGGTAATAACAGATGGTGACAGGAAGTAAAATTTACTGAAAATAAGAACAAGAAATTGTAGTGGATATTGAACGGAAGCTTTCACAGCTCAGATTAGGTGAGAAATCATGCTTTTTAAGAATGAAGCCGTATTAAATTGGCGTGACTTTTCGATATTTCGACTACGATTACACGGAGCACTTTCAGGAACCTTAACTTTTCGAGATTATAATATCGACGGACAGATTTCCACCTGTAATGTAGATCATAACCCTACACGCTAATATATATATATATATATATATATATATATATATATATATATATATATATATATATATATATATATAATTGTAAGTTTAACTACTGGAAAACGCTTTCGCTGCCTACTGGTAGCTTTTTCTGGAATTTAAAAATGCAAACCAGGTACGGGAAAATAAACTTAAAATGTTCGTTTTTTAAAATGTGATTCAATAAATTATAAGGCTGTATGAGAAATTACTTACAAAAATTTAGGAGTTAATTCATCTCTGGTGAAGACAAAAAAATGTTCATTTTTGTTGGCCAGGTATGATTACAAAAACATGATAAAAGGACACTTAGAGAGTTACACAAGTATTAAAAATAAAACGTCGTCAATAAACATTAATCAAAAACACTTTTTAAGACAGCCCAGTAGGCAGCCCAGAAGAAGCTACCAGTAGGTAGCGAAAGGTCGATAACAAAAAGAAAAAGCAGATACTAGAGGCTTTAGATGTTTGATTGCTCATCTCTTCTCCTTATAAGGGCGTTTCCCAGTAGTTAAACTTACGATTGTTTGTTACCAGTGCCCTGTTACTGTCCTTTCTCTTTCTTATCTATATATATATATATATATATATATATATATATATATATATATATATATATATATATATATATATAATTTAATGTAAGTTCTTTGCTTAATATATTCATTCATTTTAAAAATTGCTAACAACGAATTAGAAAACACGCCTTTATTTTCAACCTAATAAAGCAATTAAAATTTGTTATCAGATATTAATACGAGGGTTGCCTTTTAAGTTTTTATAAACGACCACTAGATGGCATTATTGAGATGTGACATTACCATTATTGTAAAATTTGACATTTATTATTGTTAAAACAGTGACACCTCAGAAATTGGTAAAGTAGTTTGTTTACAGTGAGCGTTTGAAAAAAAAAACAGTTTCACGTGAAGGTTTCCGTTGGATGATTTTTTACTATCCTTGTAAAGGCCTAACTCAACAACCAGGCCTCGAATCGCTTCGTTGAACTTTTCGTAATAAATTACCATCAGAAAAGATTGTTTATAATTGGTTTGCAAATTTCTGTCAGCGATGAATTTTGTGAAGCTCGACCAAAATCGGTTGTTCCAAAAAATATCGATGCTGTGAGCAATATGATTGAAGAAGATCGGCATGTTACTTACCGTGAGACAGAGGCATCCTTAGGCATATCGAAGACTGCAGTACATTCGATTTTACATGAATATTTAGCTGTTAAAAAGATCTGTTCCGGATGGATTCCGCATAATTTGACCGAAAATCAAATCACTGCTTTAGCAGATCCGAGAACAAGTAATGCTGAATGGTATACAACAATTTCATCGATGTCATCAAGTCATCGATGAAATCAGGAAAAACAACCGAAAATGTCGCATCATTCTTCATCATGATACTGCCAGCTCTCACACAGCACGTCAAACAATTGATTATTTTCCGGAGAAAAACATCGAATTAATATCTCATTACCCGTATTTACCTGATTTATCGCCGAACGACGACTTTATTTTGATCCCGAATGTAAAAAAAGGAGTGGACAGCGAGTTTCATCACCTCAAGAAGCTGTTGAATGCTTCCAGAACCATTATAATATTGACAGACACAAGTCAAGTGTTTTGTTCCTTAATGGTATTCACCAAATTGTGACCCAATATATATATATATATATATATATATATATATATATATATATATATATATATATATATATATATGTATGTATATGTATATATAAATTGATTTCTTGAACCTTTATGTATATAAACCGTGCAGGTTCTTTTAATTAACACGCTTGAGTTTTTTGTTTTTTTAAAAAAAAATTATTTGACGTTTCGCCCTTGGATTTGGGCATTTTCAAAAATTTTGCTTTGGTGTAATTTTCATTTCTCCAAAAAATAAGCGAACCAGGTGAATCTCACCGTTTTTTTTAAGTAGACTAAAAATATATATATATATACATATATATATATATATATATATATATATATATATATATATATATATATATATATATATATATATTTATATTTAATACTGCATAAGCAAGGGATATTAAGGAGGGTGAATGATTAAATTACTTAAGGTTCGCAGATGACGCCACTCTGATTGCAAACACAAAAGAAGAATTACAAGAAATGCTGAAAGAATTAAATAACAAGTCTCGAAAAATAACCTTCACCAAAACCAAATATCTGAACAATGAAAGTGAAGATAACAGCCAGGAAAGGTTAATAGAAGGTGAAAGAATAAGAAAGGTACAAACATTTGTATATTTAGGACAAAAAAATCGAAATATTAAAAAACAATTTAAAGCGTGACTTGGATACAAGAGTTTTGTTAGCTTGGTCTTCGTTCCCAATGTTAAAATCTAGATTTAAATTGAACTTTCCAAACACAATAAAAGCCAGAGTGGTTGATCAATATGCGTTGAGACGTGGGCTTTAAATAAAAGTATAATAAATAAACAGTGGTTTGACTGTGTGACAAGTAACTCAAAGAGCAATGGAGAGGAGAATGATAAATATTAGACTCCAAGATCGCATTCCTAACATCTAGATACGAAGAGGATCAGATGTAATATAACGAATATGTATATTAAGGTGGAATTGAGCGAGGCATATCGCAAAGAGGAATGATAACAGATGGACACGCCGTATGGTGGAATGGAAGCTTAGAGAATATAAAAGATGCAGAGGTAGACCATAGACAAGATGGACGGACGACATAGAAAGATTAGCAGGACACTACTGGATGCAAAAAAACAACAGAGCTCATTGAGAGAGACAACTTAGGGAGGCTTACATCCGACTACGGATGGAGTAAGCTAATGATGATGATAATGATGACATGATGGTATTTAGCAGAACTTCTCATTATTTTATTTTAAAATTTCTACTGAGTATAGTTTCTAATTTATCAGCAAAAACGTTTTATGACTAAAAACCGCCTGATATGAAAAGCGCTTTTCCAATATTATCTTGTTTTTTGGAACCGATAACATAATACAGAATCGTGTATTAGGATTATGGATTTTATCCCTATACTAGCCGAGCCCGCGGCTCCGCTCGCGTGGGCTTTATTCACTACTATCGTCACTGCTTATTCCTTATGTTACCCAACGTAATAAAATATCTGCCATTATTTCCCCTTATCTCCCAATATTTCTCCTTATCTCCCATTATCTCTACATAATTTCCATTATCTAGGCTTATCTCTGCTCATCTCCCATTATTTCTCCCTATTTCCCACTATCTCACCTTATTTCCCATTATCTAGGCTTATCTCGACTTTTCTCGCAATATTTCTCCTTATGTCCCATTATTTCTCCTTATCTCCCATTATCTCACCATAACTCTCATTATCTAGACTTATCTCTGCTTATCTCCCATTATTTCTCCTTATCTACTATTATTTATACTTATCACCCATTATCTCACCTTATCTCCCATTATCGAGGCTTATCTCGACTTATCTCCCATTATTTCTCCTTATCTCCCATTATCTCACCTTATCTCCCATTTTCTAGGCTTATATGGAATTATATAGAACATATGTATAAATTTATAAAAACACGTAAATCAGATAAATGGTTCTCGAGTGATAAGCGCACTAACGGACAGACAGACAGACAAAGAGACGTTGCATTTCATATATATATTATATTCTTTGCTACATGATATTGTTCCATATTTAAGGCCTTAGGCAGTGTATTGCAAGAGAACGCGCTAGCGGCAAACTTTTCTCCGACTTGATTCACTATTATCGTTACTGCTTATTCCTTATGTCACCTAACGTAATAAAATATATCCTATAACCGGGCCAGAGAACATACATATGTTTAAAAAAAAGCACGTAAATCGGATAAGTGGTTCTACAGTGATAAGCGCACTAACGGACAGACAGACAGAGAGAGACGTTGCATTTTATACATATTATAGATATTCTTTGCTCCATGATATTGTGCCATATTTAATTGTTTTAGCATGTTTAAAAAAAAAAGAACGTAAATCGGATAAGTGGTTCTCCAGTGATAAGCGCACAAACGGACAAACAGACAGAGAGACGTTGCATTTTATATATAATATAGATATCCTTTGCTACATGATATAGTTTCATATTTAGTGGTTTAGGCAGTGTATTGTAAGAGAACGCGCTAGCGGCAAACTTTTTTCCGATTTAATTTACTATTATCGTCACTGCTTATTCCTCATGTTACCTAACGTAATAAAATATAATCTATAACCTGGCTAGAGAACATATGTATGTTTAAAAAAAAAAGCATGTAAATCGGATAAGTGGTTCTCCAGTGATAAGAGCACTAATGGACGGACAGACAGACAGATAGAGAGACGTTGTATTTTATACATATTATAGATAAAGATTATTATTATTATATAACCTGGCCAAAGAATATATGTATGAATTTAAAAAAAGACACGTAAATCGGATAAGTAGTTCTCCCGTGATAAACGCACTAATGGACAGACAGACAGAGGGACATTGCATTTTATATATATTATAGATTATAGATATTCTCTGCTACATAATATTGTTCCATATTTAGTAGTTTAGACTGTGTATTGCAAGAGAACGCGCTAGCGGCAAACTTTTTTCCAACTTCATTCACTATTATCGTCACTGCTCATTCCTTATCCTACCTATCTAATAAAATATAGCCTATAACCTGGCCGGAGAACATATGGTTGTTTAAAAAAAAAAGTACGAAAATCGGATAAGTGGTTCTCCAGTGATAAGCGCACTAACGGACAGACAGACAGACAGAGATACATTGCATTTTATATATATATATATATATATATATATATATATATATATATATATATATATATATTATAGATGTAATAAAATATATATCTATAACCTGGTCAGAGAACTTGTATGAATTTAAAAAATCACGTAAATCGGATAACTGGTTCTCGAGGGATAAGCGCACTAACGGACAGATAGACAGACAGAGAGACGTTGCATTCTATATATATTATAGATATAGATTATTATTATTATTATATAACCTGGCCAAAGAATATATGTATGAATTTAAAAAAAGACACGTTAATCGGATAAGGGGTTCTCGCGTGATAAATGCACTAATGGACAGACAGACAGACAGAGAGACATTGCATTCTATATATATATTAAAGATTATAGATATTCTCTGCTACATAATATTATTTCATATTTAATGTTTAGGTTGTGTACTGCAAGGCAACGCGCTAGCGGCAAACTTTTTTCCGACTTCAATCACTATTTTACGTCACTGCTCATTCCTTATGCTACCTATCGTAATAAAATATAGTCTATAACCTGGCCAGAGAATATATGTATGTTTAAAAAAAAAAAGTACGTAAATCGGATAAGTGGTTCTCCAGTGATAAGCGCACTAACGGACAGACAGACAGACAGACAGAGAGACGTTGCATTTTATATATATTATAGATTACAATTTTGGCCTTAAGCAAATCTGTTGATATAATTACTTGAATAAAACCCACCAAAAACAATCTGCACTTTTTTAAATGTGATTTTTAATTTTTACATCTAGAAAAAAACCACGAACATATGTCCTCCAATAATAAAAAAATGATAACTCAATAGTAACACTCCGAGTTTTTTGAATAAAAGCCCACGATTACTATACAATACTTCTAAATTGACAAATCATTTATGAAGCATGAGAAATACGGCAAAAGTTCTTTAATTTTATGTTTTATCTAAAAAAATGTTATATTCCTCGTAACAGCCCCCAGTAGAGATCGTGTGACCAAGATGAAAAAAATAAAACATTCCACCAGAGAAACGTGAATTTTCCAAGATGTCGCATTATGGTCCCCAGAGTAAATTTAATGTTCTTCTTTTATAATTTTCCACCATATTTCTTGCTAGCTAATAAATAATTACAACTACCTTTGCCTGGTAATGTAAAAATAGAGTACACTCTTATTTTATTTACTTATTTATCCTTGGCCATGTAGTGACCTCGATGTATGTATATTGATTTTTATAAATCAATGAGTCTATTTTACCTGGATACAAAAATAAATCATTTTTAAGTTTATCTTCTAATAAAATTGGTTACTATTTTATGCTTTTGCCATATCTGCTATTTATTTTTTTAGTTTCGGTCAAATATATATATATATATATATATATATATATATATATATATATATATATATATATATATATATATATATATATACAGTACAACAGACGGAAAATTCAAAATATTGGATCTGAGATAGATACCAATGAATTAAGAACAGCGCTCAACCAAATGAAATCTCAGAAATGTCCAGGAGAAGATCAAATCACCACTGAAATGTTAAAAATGAGAGGAGAATATCTAGTAGAGAGTGTACGAATCCTACTCAACAAATGCATAACCGAAGAAAGAATTCCAACAAAATGGAACAACGCCGAGGTTATTTTGCTATACAAAAAAGGAGATAGAAATGACATAGAAAACTACGGTCCTATTAGTCTGCTATCGCACTTATACAAGTTGCTAACAAAAATAGTAACAAATAGATTAACTCAAAAAATGGACTCGCATCAACCAGTAGAACAAGCAGGTTTCCGAAAAGGTTTTAGTACGATTGACCACTTGCAGACAGTACGCACTCTCATAGAGAAGACCACAGAATATAACATACCATTACACCTGGCATTTGTAGATTACAAAAAGGCCTTCGACTCGGTCGAAACTTGGGCAATATTGAGAGCTCTAGACAACGCAAGAGTAGACACCAGGTATTCAAATCTCATCAAACACATATACGAAAACGCGACCATCCAAATAACACTGGACGAAGATACAAAGACAGATAAGATATTGGTAAACAGAGGCCTACGTCAGGGCGATACTATCTCCCCTAAACTCTTCACACTAGCCTTAGAGGACATTTTTAAGAGTTTAAATTGGCAATCCAGGGGCATAAATGTAGATGGTGTGCGTCTGAACCATTTATGATTCGCAGACGATATAGTGATTATAAGCGGTAAAACGGAGGAAATTCAGAGCATGCTGGAAGAATTGCATCAGGCATCTTTAAGCATCGGACTCGAGATGAATCTACATAAAACAAAAATAATGTGTGGAAAATATTCAGGTAAACATCGGAAACCAAACACTGGAAAACGTATCAGAATATATTTACTTGGGACACAAAATACAACTTGGTAAAGAAAATCAAAGCTCTGAAATAACTAGAAGAATAGGACAAGGTTGGGCTGCGTTCGGCAAGTTGGGGTATGTACTTAAATCTAGAGAAATCCCAATAAATCTTAAACGTAAAATATACGACTCATGTATTCTGCCGGTCCTTACGTATGGTCTCGAGACGATGGCACTCACCCGAAAAACCGCTGACAAGCTGCAAGTGACACAACGAGCAATGGAGAGATCTATGCTCGGAATTAGCCTGAGAGACAGGATATAGAACGAGGAAATTAGAAGAAGAACGTGTGTGACAGATGTCCTCAGAAGATTAGCTCAACTCAAATGGCAATGGGCTGGCCATATAGCTCGTCAAAGCTCAGAAAGATGGACCAGCAAAATGATAAACTGGCGTCCAAGACAAACCAAAAGGAGTGTTGTAAGACCTCTAAAAAGGTGGCGCGATGACATCCAGAAAATTGCGGGGGGAAATTGGATCCAAACAGCTCTAAACAGAACGACGTGGAAAAGATTAGAAGAGGCCTTCATTCAGGAGTGGGTGACTATAGGCTGAGGAGAGGATATATATATATATATATATATATATATATATATATATATATATATATATATATATATATATATATATACAGGCTGAAAAGTTTTTGATTTAACTACTTGAAACACATTTTTTTTTTGCAAAATTCGACTTTATTCATCAGTATAGTCTCCTTCAAGAGCGATACAATCAGTCCAACGCTTTTCTAACATTTCTATACTTTTCTTGTAGAAGGATTTGTCTTTGCCTTCAAAATAGGCGATAACTTCTTTATTGGGACCAAATCTCTTTCCTACGACCATTTTTTTGAAGTCTGCGAATAGATAATAGTCCCTGGGGGCCAAATCTGGAGAATACGGTTGATGAGGAAGCAATTCGAACTTCAATTCATGCAATTTTGCCATCGTAACCATTGATTTGTGACACGGGCCATTGTCTTGATGAAAGGACACTTTTTTTTGTTCATTTAAAGGGTGAAGTAAATCCCAAGATATAAGATCCTACCTTTTTGCTTTTTCAATGGGGCAATAAACGACCCGATTAAGGTTTTGTGCATAGTTGTCAGGTATTACGATAAACGTATTTTTATTTTACCTGCTTTGTATACCGCCCTCACTTGCACCTGCAATCGTATTGGATCTATGTTTACCTATATATTTACTACCAGGCAACCTGGTTTGGAGCCCTTTAAGAATTTGATAATATAGGCCTAATGACCACAGGTTCCCATTACGATTCGAATAATACTTTTTATTATTTTTAGTTTTACAACTTACAACGTAACGGTTCTATTTTAATTACGTGGCGTCCGTGGGAAAATTGCAATAGTGGCTATCGCAAGAGAAATCATTTATCACTTGACGCTAAACAAATAGTGAAAAATGTTTATCACAGTTTGGTAAAAAGAAATTTGAATAAACAAAGTGTTTTGCAAGAAACCAATGAACTAACAAAAATCTCAATTTCTACGATTAAGGGCATTGTAGGAAAACCAGCACTCAGGAACAGGAAAAAACGGAAAGATTTTCAAATGCATTATGTAGATGATTGTGAAAAAGACGTCATCAGGAGAAAAATATATTCTATGTATGAAGAGCAGCTGGTGCCCACACTAGACAAAATAAAATTAAGACTGGTGCAGGATGGGACCAATATACATTGTGGCCGATCAACCCTTCACAGAATTCTCTTAAGAATGGACCTTCAAATAAAGGTAAATGAATAACCATTTTGCATGTTGGATCTGAAAAGGGCTGGGTGACTACTATTATCTGCAAAAAACATAAAAGATTCTAGTTTGGACTATCACGAAGACACGACCGCAGAACTTTTTGAAAATTGGTTTCAAAATTCCCTTTTGCTAAATGTTCCCGAACAGAGTGTTATAGTTATGGACAATGCAAGTTACCACAGTCGCAGACTAAATAAGGTTCCTAATGCAGTCAACACCAAATCGGAAATACAGGAATTTATGTTAGAAAATGACATTTATTTTGACCCTAGTTATAAAAAAGTGATCTTTCGGAAGTTTTGAAAAACTATAAATTGAAAAAGAAATATGTTTGTGATAGTATGGCTGAGAAAATGGGACACACTGTTTTGCGGCTTCCTGCGTATTACTGTGTGTTTAATCCAACTGAACATATTCGGCATCAAGTTAAATCAAAAATAAGGGCACAAAATGTTTCTCCTACTTTAAGCGTGCCAGTGGCTGAATTAGTAAAAAAAGTTATAAATTATATACCTTGTGAAAGGTGGAAGAATTCCATTCCGTACGTTGTTAAAGTTGAAGATTCATATATTTATGTAAATAATATAAAACCACTGATAATTACCTCAGCTGATGACAGCGATACTGAAACTGAGGCTTAAGTTAAAATACAATTATTGTAAAGCAACAGAAGTCCATATTCCAGCAGTTTACTAGCTGTCCTCTTGTCCGTCAAATCCATCCTGAGACGCATGTCGCTGTATCACTGCTCGTCAGTCAGGCTAGGATTGACAAACAAGAGAACGGAATCAACTGGTACTTATCCCAGAAATTACGGAGTACGATGGTAGGATACAACGAATTGTATTAGATAGTAATAGGTATGCGTACTTAATACAATTCGTTGTATCCTACCATCGTACTCCGTTAAGTTAAAATATATTTTTATTTATACAATATGTCCCCTCTTGTAAACCCCATTCATTCAAACTGTATATTTGTACTTCTTATCAATTTGTTTTTACATGCATCTATAAATAAACATCTACAAAAACATTTATAATTTTATTTATTCGCATTAATGAATAAAATTCTTAAGTCCATCTCTGCAACCTATCATAAACAAAAGGTCAGAACTTTTATATTGCCCACTTACAACGGCAAAAATCAGGATCTTATATTTTGGGACAGGCTATACAGAAAATGTTTTTTACTATATATATAACCATATTTTTCGAAATATTCTAACTAATTGTTTCCTTTTACGACAGCCTCGTTTAACACTTTAAATACGCTAAGGGTATACGGTGCAATATTATGCAAATATGCCATTACACCTAGATAGCTGCAAAATGTAAATTCGAGGCTTAAAATGGTATAATTTGTAGCGTGGTTGTTAAAATCTGACTAGTTAATTTTGTACGAGATAAAAGGACTAGCTATAAGCTAGCGTTTTTAAATTAATTTTTAAATTAGATTTGCCTAAAATATTTTATAACCCTAAGGTTTTTTTTTTATATAATTCATATAAGAGTTTTAGTAGATCCTTTTACATTTTTTACATAAATGTATCTTTATATACTTTCAACAAATTATTACGGAGATTGCTTGCAGAATTTTGAGTATTGTGTTGCAATTTACAAATAACCGGCCAAGCGCAAGTTGCACTTGCGCATTTAGTGTTCCGTACGTTGATTGCTTTTAAAATAAAGAATTTGAGAGTTATAAAATAACTAGCCGTGCCCGCGGCTTCGCTCGCGTGGACTTGATTCACTACTATCGTCACTGCTTATTCCTTATCTTACCTAACGTAATAAAAATTCTGCCATTATTTCCCCTCATCTCCCATTATTTCTCCTTATCTCCCATTATCTCTACATAATTTCCATTCTCTAGGCTTATCTCTGCTCATCTCCCATTATTTCTCCTTATCTCCCATTATCTCACCATAACTCCCATTATTTTTCCTTATCTCCCATTATTTATACTCATCCCCGTTATCTCACCTTATCTCCCATTATCCAGGCTTATATCGAATTATATAGAATATATGTATAAATTTATAAAAACACGTAAATCGGATAAGTGGTTCTCGAGTGATAAGCGCACTAACGGACAGACAGACAGAAAGACGTTGTATTTTATATATATTATATTCTTTGTAATATGATATTGTTCCATATTTAATGGTTTAGGCAGTCTATTGCAAGAGAACGCGCTAACGGTAACCGTTATTTCCGACTTAATTCGCTATTATCGTCACTGCTTATTCTTTATGTTACCTAACGCAATAAAATATATCCTATAACCTGGCCAGAAAACATATGAATGTTTTTAAAAAAAGCACGTAAATCGGTTAAGTGGTTCTCCAGTGATAAGCGCACTAACGGACAGACAGACAGGCAGAGAGACAGAGAGGCAGGCAGAGACAGGCAGAGAGACAGGCAGAGAGACAGGCAGAGAGACAGCAGAGAGACAGGTAGACAGACAGACAGAGAGACGTTGCATTTTTATATATATATATATATATATATATATATATATATATATATATATATATATATATATATATATATATTATAGATGTAATAAAATATATATCTATAACCTGGTCAGAGAACATACGTATGAATTTAAAAAATCACGTAAATCATATAAGTGGTTCTCGAGGGATAAGCGTACTAACGGACAGGCAGACAGACAGAGAGACGTTGCATTTTGTATATATTATAGATATAGATTATTATTATTATTATATAACCTGGCCAAAGAATATATGTATGAATTTAAAAAATGACACGTAAATCGGATAAGTGGTTCTCGCGTGATAAACGCACTAATGGACAGACAGACAGACAGAGAGATATTGCATTTCATATATATTATAGATTATAGATATTCTCTGCTACATAATATTGTTCCATATTTAATGGTTTAGGCTGTGTATTGCAAAGGAACGCGCTAGCGGCAAACTTTTTTCCGACTTCATTCACTATTATCGTCACTGCTCATTTCTTATGCTACCTATCATAATAAAATATTGCCTATAACCTGCCCAGAGAACATATGTATGTTTTAACAGAAAAAGTACGTAAATCGGATAAGTGGTTCTCCAGTGATAAGCGCACTAACGGACAGACAGACAGACAGACAGAGAGACGTTGCATTTTATATATATTATAGATTATAGATCAATGACTTCACAAAACATACCCCAAATGAGTTTTCAACAAAATTTGTTTCCGATCTTTGTTGAAAACTGATGACCTTGAAATTTTTGTTTTTTTTTTCATATACCAGATAAATTACACAGGTATACAAAATTTAAAATTTCTCTTTCTTTTAAGTGAGATACGTGTTTTCTTAAGTATTTTTCTATGCTGAATCCAAAAAAATCATAAAAAAGACATCCACCGTGAAGTTTTTTTCAGAAAACACACTTAAAGTTGCCAAAAATACATTTTAATAAATAAAATGTAAAACTGTACATTCATTAAAATTATGGAATAAAACTATTATTTCGGATATCTTTAAATGTTCTGAATCTACATTAAACATAAAAACTTAAAAATATTTAGTTTTAGTATCCATGTTTAACAATAAACACGCATACACCACCTTCAACTAAGCTACGTAACGCAACAGTTAAATTCAAAAATTGTTTTTGATTTTTATTAATATTGAACAAAACTATTATTTCCAGTGTTTTTTGAAGTTCTTAATCCCGACTTGACATCAAAAAATAAAGTTTTATGTGCGGTTTCAACAAAAAACTCGTTTTTAACACTTTCAAGGGTGCTATGTGGTTGGTAAAATGCTTTTTTCCGTAAATAAATACAACAGCTAAACAGGAATTTTTTTTCGAACAAAACTATCGTTTCGAGTAGTAGATTCAAATTCGAATTTGATATCAAGACATGAGGAATAGTGTTTAGTGTTGAGAAAAAAAATCCGTTTTCTTTTTAGGAACAAAAGGTTGCAAAATACAGTCTAATATCCCTTGACAGTTTTAGAAGTCAATTTTGTGGATAGCGAGTAAGTGAGTAAGTGAAGTAGTAAGTGAGTGTAGAAGTGAGTGAGTGTGTGAGTGAGTTAGTGAGTGACTGAGCGAACGAGTGTTTTGTGCAATATTAATAAAAATTAAAAACAATTTTTTAATTTAACGGTTGCACAAATTTATTTTAAACAGCATTTTGCTACGTAGCTTAGTTAAGAGTGGTATATGCGTGTTTTTTGTTAAACAAGAACACTAAAACCTAATATTTTTATTCCATAATTTTAATGATTGTACAGTTTTACATTTTATTTATTAAAATGGATTTTTAGCAATTTTAAGTGTGTTTTCTGAAAAAACCTCACGGTGGATGTTTATTTTTATATTTTTCTTTTTGGATTCAGCATAAAAAAATACTTAAGAAAACATGTGTCACACTTAAAAGACAGATAATTTTTTTATATACCTTTGTTATTAAAGGTAATGCACTCGTGATAATTTTCGTTCAATCTACTTGTAGAGAATATTCTAGAATTTTTCAAAATTTTTTTACCAGGGGGAAGGGAAAGCGATTTTTCGCAATTTTTTAAAAATAATAAAGAAAAGGGTGTGCAAGTGTTACATCATATATTTCTTTAAACTCGTGTTTCTACAGGCTTTCATTTGATATCCGATTCAATGACCGAGTAAAATTTTTTTCCACTTTCGATTTCATCCCCCAAAACTAACCCCTTAAGTCAAAATTTAACTTTCAAAACTTCACGGCTTTGATGGGCCATCAATTCCTATATTAGTGCCAAATTTTAACTTTTGATATCAAATAGTTTCGGAGAAAATTGGGGGGGAAGAAACAGACTGACGGACAGACAGACAGACACCGAACTGATCTTCCGTACGGAACACTTAAAATGATAGGTTTTTTTTTAAATATACTCTAACCTTTCCTAAAGGCAAGGCAAAAAAAAAATTCGATCACTTTAATATTCGGACCAGAGTACCTGACCACAGCGACGTCACAAAACAAACGGTCAGCAGTTCAAACGGTCAGTTATGATCTGACGTCGCATACAGGGACATTCAAGCTGAAAATATTTTTTTGACCAGTTCAATTCAAAAAGGTGTTACTCGTTTTTCTATCGCGTTAATCATTTTCCAGTTGTAGTGTTTGACTGGGTAAAAAAATATCCAGAATTTCTTGAGTGAACGGTATTCTGCTTGTTTGAAGTGTTGGACGTATATAAGATAGTAGTGCCTCTGAGATGAGTAGAATTATACTTATAACATCCATTCTGTACGATATCTAGGAGGCCTTATAGACTTGCTTCATCTTCTGTGTCTATTACGTGATATGATTTCAGTTTTGGAAAACATTCAATTAATGCTTTCTGCAGTAATTAGTAACTAACCTATGGTTTCCTGCATGTATGTAACATTCATTTTTTCCTAGATTTTAAGAACATGTAATGTTACTGTTTTTCGCCTTATAATTTACATTTTTTTCATTTTTGTATCGAGCAGTGTAGTTCACTCGGATTTCTAAGCCGCTCATATTACAATATGCATTGCGGGTTTCCGACCGATTTGATTCAATTAGTGGTACGCGTTCATTGGTCAGAGGTTTGTTTCCAGAGTAGCCATCTTAGAGACGTAATTCCGACGGATTATTTAAGGGTCTGGAGAACGCAGATCGAGGCTTTTTCCAATCAAGCCGCAGCCAGACTTCTTCCATCCAGCCGCAGTGAAGGTTTCTTCCTACCAATGGCCGCAGTAGTTTTTATCGGAGAGCAAAGTCAAGTACGAGGCTTTTTTAAAAGTGAAGCCGTAGTGGGCTTTTTTTTTTAAGTAGCCGTAGTAGGCTCTTCTCATCATGAAGCCGTACTGTTAAATTAGTGATGGAGTGTGTAAAAACGGTTTTAGTGCTCAACTCAATGCCTAAAAAACCCATAGGAAAATCGTAAGTCACCAGAATATACATCGGTAGACCTATTTTTCCGCAGATAAGTGTTTTAAAATCGATTTGAACTAACACGTGAAGTGAACCTCACGAATCTTCAATATCGGGTGTAGCAAAGTTTTAAAAGTAAAATGCCTGATTTAAGAACTTTATCTAGTAATAACTAAGTAAAAACTACCTATTAGGCTAAAGTTTTTTGTAATACCAGAACTGCAAAGTTAGAACTTTTAAGTTAATCAGTAATAAATTTTTTGTTTCATGTTTAAAGCTATTGTTTCACTGTACATCTATCTTACTTTTCAGGACAAAAGGGTTGTACCATATAAAAACTTTTCCTTAACAACTGCATAACCCAGTATTTTTTCATTTTTTTTTAGCTGAAGTTAGACCCTTTCTATTTTAAAATGAATGGTGTCCAAAATTAGTGCCACCAAAAATTTTTTTAAACAACGAGACTATTTCCAAAAAGACGTACAAAAATTATCTCTTACCCATATTACTCTACCAAGAAAAACTGAGCTAGTGTTTGTTTAATTTCTTTAGTTCTTTTAAAATCAGTATTCACTCAATCCATTCTCAGAAATTAAAAAGGGGCTGCAAAAAGTGCGCCTCAATGTGCGGGTAAAGTGACACGTCACAATGTACTTTGAATTATTTTCTGAGTCAGTTCCTTGTGTCAGTTCCAACTGAAGGTTTTTGTTTGATGTCCTTGTGTCAGTTCCCATTGAAGGTTTTTGTTTGATGTTTTTTGCTTTAATGAGGTAAATTAGTTTAAAACTACACAAACATCTTTTACCGGCAAAACATATATCCATTTCAGTACCAAACATCAAATCTGAATAGTTTGTACTCTTAATTTTTGTTTTTCGACGCGTCAATCTCTGAGTTACTAGAAATCATTTATAGGCTGCCACGGCTTTTGTTTTGTCCACAATAGTAACTTTATAAAACCGGAAAATGATTTTAATGAATCTCGATCTTCTTTGTCTGATGCCGCTTATTCTTGGATTCGCCCTTAAAGTCAGTTTATGTTCAAACGCACTCACTTCACTTAAGGGACAATTACAAATTTGTATCTCATATTCCCCAAATATTCTGTTTTTATCCCTGCTTAATTTAAGTAAAAAAAATTCTATTAGTCTCTTTTACAATCCACTTAATTTCGATAAATCAAAATAGTTTAATTAAATACCTATCACTAAAATAAAATGGCCGGTACCTGTTGGAGATATTTTTTGTAATATGGAATAGCTAATTAATTAAATTATAGTTGGGTGCAATAAATCTTGCTTGATACAGGCTGACAATAGTGTCACAATTATAGGCGTTAAAAGAAAAAAACAAAAAAGTGTACTAATTAACATGACACTTGAAATAAATAAAACTGAGACCTTAATCAGTTTTTTAACGATAAAAATGTAAAATAATACGCTTTTAATTACGAATTTAAATACCCACAAATACTCGTACCATATAACCACACGAAGGCTACGAGATGCACGTTGATGTTGAGTGAATTCAGAGTGAGAATTCAGAGAATAAAAAAAAATAAACACTAAATATCAATTAGTACATCCTCTAGGTAAGGTCTTTTTAAATACACAGTACGGGATTAATTATTTGTGTTCACTTCAGATTAGTTCAGGTTTACTTTAAATGATGAACAATGAGCGTAAATTTTTCGAATTAGCGTGACTTACCTTTAACTGTCCCGGAACAGTTTGGTGTTGCCAAATTGGTAGTAAGCGCTTTTTTTTATAGATAAATTCACCAAAAAATTAATGGCACCTATTTGAACATCTCACACCAGCAGTTTTTAATTTGTTAGTACGAGGCATGTTTTTTAAGTAAGTACCGTTTTGCGATTCCGCCGCCGCAGCGATACGGTCGGCGTTCCGCGCATGCGCGCTGGTAACCTACATCTCATGTCTACGCACTGACGCCATTACAGTCTGATTTTTCATTGTATACGTTCATTTACGTTGTTTACTGAGTGTTTAAGATGCCTCCGACAATCGTGAGTCCCGCCGATTGTGAAGTACGGGCTGTTATACGATTTCTTAGTGCTAAAGGCGTAAAAACCGATCGATATTCATCGTGAGATCTGTGAAGTTTACGGACAAAACATTATGAGTGATGGAATGGTAAGGAAATGGGTGAGAGCATTTAAAGATGGCCGCACAAATGTGCATGATGAAGAACGGAGTGGGCGTCCTTCGGTCGTTAATGAAGATTTGGTTCAGAAAGTGGACGAAAAGGTGAGAGAAAACAGACGCTTTACAATTTCATCATTGTGCGACTGCTTTCCTCAATATTCTCGTAGTGTTTTGTATCGCATTGTGACCGAGAAGTCAAAACATTTGTGATACAATGGTTAACAAGTCAGGCGGCAGAATTTTATGAGGAGGGTATTCAAAAGCTGGTGCCACGTTATGACAAGTGCCTCAATATTCACGGAAATTATGTAGAAAAGTAGATTAAGGTACAGGCTTTCATGTAAAAATAAAATTATAGCGATATCTTTGCACGTCTTTTTTTAATTCCAAAACGGTACTTACTTAAAAAACATGCCTCGTATCTGCATCCTTTGTTATAGAGCAAAAGTAAAAAATGGAAGTCTTTCCTAGATTAGTAAATTGAAAACGTCGTTATGAGTTAGGAATGTTTAATTAGGACTTGCCGAGTTTAATAATATAGGGAATCCTCGAATTATCTTTCTGTTTCCTACTGTTACTTCGGAAAATACTGGAGAGGGGTACTCCTCAACGAGTGCTGCCGACCTAAAAAAAATACTTGACGTCCAGCCTAATGCGTTCATTGTTCTTCAAGGACTAGAACTAAATTGACAATGACACATGCTTATTAATTATCACCCGGCAAAAACGGCCGGCGTTTCAAATTAACAACAGGACTTTCAAAATTTTTTTTCATTTAACCGCTGTTACATCTCCTTGTTTCAGAAATTATAATACATCCCATATACCAATTTGGAACATACTGTATTTATAGTATGCCTTTTCTAAGAGCCATCTGCCATTATGTTATGATGGTAAGTTACATTGATCCGAGAAAGAGGTAAGGAAAGGAGTGCATATATATCACAATTAAGCTGGTAATGCGAGTATTTTTTGTGGATATGACATGACTAAAATTGACACAATTGGAAACCCTGTGATGTAACTATAGATCCCTATTAGAAAAAGCATATACGCTGGCTATCTTGTTGTGAAGTTAACCTTTAAAATAAGCGTAACTTCATTTAAAAAGTTCCGAAAATTTCTTGAAACCATTGTAGTAGTAGATCGCAGTTTTCAGAAAAAAAAACTAATATGCGTGATGAATCAGTCCCCATATTCACCTGATTTAGCACCCTGTGACTTCTTTCTTTTTCTTAAATTTTACTCGATGAAAGGAAAGCAATATGTCACCACTGAATATGTTCATTTGGCAGTGACCTGGAATCTCGACGGTATATTAGATATTTAGATAAAAAAAATAACATATAAATTAACAGTGTCAAACACTGAGAGGGAGAGAGCGGAAGAAAGAAAGAGAGAGAGTATATTGATTGAAATAAATGGTTCAAGCAATCATACTTAAATTGTATTTCATTTTCTATTAAAAGTTCGGTGTCTTGATGGACAGAGTGTGTATACATACACTTTTAGTTTAGTATAGAGTTACTATAAAAAGAAAAAGTAGACATAAAAGGACAAAAATATAAATTGAAATTTTACTTTAGCTGCATAGTTTTTATTCCTTGTGTGTGCTTTTAGAGTTCTATTAGCAGAAAATGGGACATTTCACCAACCAGTGTCGTCGAGCTTTACGGTATTGTTTTCAGTTATCTTATTTTTAAATATTGTTGATCCCTTCAAAATACAATAGTCTATTAATGTAATTTATTTCTGTAATATAAGATTTAACATCTGCTTGCATGTATGTAGGGGTATATATATATATATATATATATATATATATATATATATATATATATATATATATATATATATAAAGGGTGATTCATTTAGAGGTACTTTTTTTTAAATAAAAAAAAATGAATAAAAAACAATTTTATTTTATAATCTTTATTATCATATAAAAGAACCATTCTTTACAATTATTTCTTAAAGATAATTTCTTTCAAATGTTGTCCGCGACTACGGTTAACAACGTCCATTCTGAAGTTCCAATTTTCAATGACGCGTGTGAGTATTTCGAGTGGTATTTGGCCAATGACTCAAGTAATATTGGCCTCCAATGCCTCAATTGTAGCTGGTTTATCCATGTAGACTTTGGACTTTACATAGCCCCAAAGGAAAAAGTCAAGAGGTGTGATGTCACATGATCTAGCCGGCCAATTCACTGGTCCAAAGCGTGAAATGATCTGTTCGCCGAATTGCTCTCGCATGCTCTCGCATGGTTTCACGGGCTGTATGGCAAGTGGCGCCATCTTGTTGGAACCAAATTTCGTCGAGACCACGGGCTTCAATTTCTGGCATCAAATAGTCTGTTATCATGGCGCGATAACGGTCACCATTCACAGTAACATTCCGGCCGGCCTCTGTTTTGAAAAAATATGGACCGATTATTCCACCGGCCCATAAACCACACCAAACAGTTGTTTTTCTGGATTTAATGGCAGCTCTTGAACCTCTTCAGGTTGTGCATCACCCCAAATACGGGTATTTTGTTTATTCACGAACCCATTAAGCCAAAAATGGGCCTCATCGGTGAACAAAATTTTTCTCGAAAACAGTGGATCTTCTGCAAGCTTGTCAAGAGCCCAACGACTAAAACGGAAACGATTCGGAAGGTCGGTCGGCTTCAGTTGTTGCACTAGTTGAATTTTGTATGCTTTTAAAGAAAGATCCTTACGTAAAATACCCCAAGTTGTTGAATATGATAGGCCAAGCTGTTGAGAACGGCGACGAATCGACACTTCACGGTCTTCGCGTACACTCTCCGCTACCGCCCCTATATTTTCTTCACTACGTGCTGGATGTGGTCTATTCGGTCGAGCATTATCCAATAATGAAAATTGGGTCTCAAACTTATTGATGGTAGAGTGAATTTGTGCGTTCGGTAGGCCGATTATGTGGACCATAAGTTGCTCTAAGCGCCCGATACACATTCCTCGTAGAACGCCCATTTTCGTAATAAAGATGAACAATTTGTATACGCTGTGCCGGGCTAAGTCTTTCCATTATGAATTGTCAAACACTACTGAACAGGAATGCCACTTCAGTTGACACGACGCATGCGCAATCTGCAATTAAATCCCCATCACAAAAAGTACCTCTAAATGAATCACCCTTTATATATATATATATATATATATATATATATATATATATATATATATATATATACATACATACATGTATATTTCGGATTTTGGAATCTTTGGCATAGCGATACTATAGAACGGTTAGCACCACTACACATAATCTGGTTAACACCAGCGCTCCTGATGATGATGGTTGGCGAAACGTAAGTCGAGTACATAATTATGGTGTAATGTGTAGTGGTAATAACTGTTATTTATGCATGTATGCCTGGGTTTGACATCAAATAATTCAATTTTTATGCAGTTTTCTTTCACCTGTAGGTAGACTAGCCGACCAGTTTTTCTATTATATTTAATTAAAATTGATTCAGAGAAAATGGAAATATCTGAAAAATAGGTTACAAGATTTTCTTTTCAACCTTGGTGGAATATTATTTATTTTTTATTATAGCACTAGTTACAAATTTCTAGTAATATTTTGTATGTATCTGTGTGTGTGTGAGAGTTTTTTGGCACTGGCTATAACCAACTGGCCAGCTTTTCTGTTTACTTTTTAATAAAAAAATCAAAAATATTTATTTTCGACTATGTCCTTATTCAATACAAATGTATCTCATTTGTCTAATTGTTTTCTTTTTTCCTTTATTTTTTTCTTTTATTATTATTATTTTTATTTTGTCCTCTTACCTCCTTTATCCCCTTTTTTCTTTTTCTCCCTTTTTTCTCTTCTTCTTTCTTTTTTTTTAATCCTAAATTCTAGAGCCCATGACATGATGATGGGTAATTCTATACATATCAATATTATTTAGACTTAATAAATGCTGCAGATTAGTCGGCAATTGAGCACGTGATTCAATTTTTCTGAAAAATTTGATTTCAATCTATAATCTAAATTACAACGTTGCGTATCTCCCGTTTCCCCGCAATCGCAACTGGCACTGTCCTGTAGGGCTATTCCATTTAATATACTAATATTTTGGGAATAAGGAATTTAAATTTTAGTTAGTATCGATATTCCAACATATGATCAAATATTATCAATAGGATATCGATAGTAATTTTATTAGTTAATTACATAGACGGCTATGAAATGATTTCATAATCATGATTAAAAAGTGTAATATTAGTACACAAAACATGATTATATTGCGTCATACCTAAGGGTATTTTCAAGTCAATAACCATAAATGCGGGTAATGGTTAATGCTTTCTAAAAGAGACATACCACTAAATTTAGAAGCAAAGAGTAAGCCCTTTCTCCTTTCGTTCTTGAAAATAATTTATTTTTAAATTACATCGTTTTGGCTCTATAGGTCCATCATCAGAGCTAACTGTAACTTAGGGTTATGGTAAGGTGTGAAAAAATTAAGTACCCCAACTTAGAGATAATGAGTTTTAAAATTTAATTTGTAACTTACAGGCTAGGAAGTCATCCATAAAATAGGACAAATAAATAGGTATACCGAATAACGTAACAAAAAGATTAAAATTACAAGCTAAAAATAAAAGCGAACATTGAAAACTTTTTTTTTTGTCTTACTAGCCTCGCGAACTTGACGTATTAGCCATGAGCTTGTATATATACAAGTATTTAAAATCTGGGACGTTATAATACCTAGCCGCTAGCGTCGGATTCGAATCCGCGACCATCGGGTCACATGGCAGGTTTTATACTCACTGCGCTAACAAGGCCGGCAATACTAAAAACTTAAGATTAAAAACATTAGCACCAGGAAACATTATTAAATGGAAACCTTATCACCAGGCGTAACATCAATCTTAGAAATAATCTAGGACAAAGATAATAAGGAAGAAAACACTATGAAATAAATGCAATGTCCAGATCAAATGATAGTAAATCAATCATAAATTGTAACAAAAGTACAAAACACTCATACATAGGTAATTAGGTATATATAGATGGCGGTCCATAGTATCCACTACCACATTTATTTATTTAACAATATAGTTAGAAATGTTTAGCAGTATTTAATGTAGGTTTAGTATTGATATTCATAATAAAGATGGGTTCAATTCAATTTCGTGTAGTTCTCTTCTACGTGTACGTGACCAGGTTTTGTATTATATCTGATTAAAGTTCAGTAACATCAGAAATATTAAAAAAATAACATTTATAATAGCATGAAGTTCTTATTGCAAATATGTATATTGTGAATGCGTCAAGAATAGGGTAGCAGGTGAGGAGAGTTCAGGATATCGATCAAAAACTAAAGATTTTTTCTTACATTCTTAAAATGCATTTCATTTTTAAAACTTACAGCTCACTGTATTCTGGAGATATCGCGGCCACGGATCATTAGGTGGATAGATTAACAGAAATTTGACACTTTGTCGTCTTGAAGGGTACGGTACTTCTTTTAGCTGGGGTCACTATCTGTCGACATGTTATAAGTATAAATAAATGCTGCTAAAATTTCTTTCAGCGTTTTAAAAACTACTCATGTTTTAATCAGTGTAAAGCCAGGTGGGTCAGAAAGCATACATCCCCTCCCCGGGGCCCAATGGAATCAAAAAAGAACTCTCCCCCTTTAGGCGTCGCTCAGCTCTTACTGTTCCCTTTTTAATTCCCTTCCTGTAGAGAAATATGAACAAACACCTTCCAAGATTTGCTGTCTGTTGGCACGTTAACTCTCAAACGAACTGATATATCGAATTTAAATTTCGTACACATATAGTGTAACGCCTGAAGTAGGCATGGAATATATAGGTTTTGAGCAATACTGTCACGCGTATCAAAGAAGTTCACAGATTATTAAAGTCTGCATATTGCTAATATTATTATAAGAATTTTCCTTGGGTTTGGTTAAAATAATGAACATATATCAAGCATATATAATAGATCAGAGGTTAAAAAGTGAGGTTGTTAAAGGGTTTGGTTCGCCGATAGCATTTTAACATGTACACATATAGTATAATACCTCAAGTAGGAATGGAATATATAGATTTTGAGCAATATTCTCACTGGTAACGAAGGGGCTGGCAGGGATCTTGGCCATTAAAGGTTGTATATTTTAAATATTATTATGAAAATGTTCTTTGACTTTTGGTTGAGATAATAGACATATTTTAAGGAAATTGTTTAAGGGCTTGTTTCGCCGATAGCCTATTAGAATCTATTTGAGGGTTCTTGAAGTCGAGGAATATGAAATTGTTGTTACTTTTTCACCATTTTGAATTTTAATAGGAGTGTATGAAGAAAATGTCAGGTTTGAATTGTACATATCTTTGAAGCCTGTGCTCCGTTCAAATTTTTTTATGATTAATACCCTACCATAAGTCATTTAAAATATCGAGTTTCTGAGCTTAGATTAAGTTCCTCTTGATTTGTATTGCAGACTAGAGTAATTAGTAAGATCTAAAAGGTATGAAACTAACACTAAGAGCAAAGTTAGAACATCGTAAAAAGTTTTTAAGGGCCAAAATAACTTCTTTAATTCCTTAAAAACTTATGTGGTCGAACTTAGTGAGCAAATGGACTCGAAGTTTTTATTTTGACAAAGTTAGTAGCGCAATGTAGAAAATCTCAGGCTTTAAAAGGGGTTTAGGATTAAGTAATGTGTTTTACCGGAAAGTTGAAATTTAAAAACTATGTAGAGTGCAGGAAGCACGTAAACGTTCAAGTCAGTAGCGTACAACTTATGCAGACAAATTAAGAAATTAATTTTTTTTTATGGGTCTAGCACACGTGCTGCAGGGAAGTCCCTAAAGCGCTACAGGAGCGACACGTGTGCGGAAAAAGCGATTCACGTTGTTCTTGAATCCCTGTCAATTGTACTCGGTGGGAAACACAGTCCTGGGTAAGCCATTCCAAAGGGATCATGTTCTCCATATAAAAGACTGCTTGAAAAGCGTTGTATGAGGAGTAACAAACGGAACCTCATACGGATGTGAAGTATCAGCGCGACGTGTACTTCTAACATGCACCGCTTTGGGAGGAATTAAGCAGACTACATCCTTCGAACACTCTTCATGAAAATACTTGTAGAATAGACTCAAGTGGCCAACCGTTCTTCGATGTTCCAGCGAATCAAGGCCGCCGGTTAGTTCTGGCTCTCCAATCAGACGAACAGCCCTTCTCTGAACAGAATCCAACAAATGCAGTGTATGTTTGGGAGCGGAGCCCAAAATATGGGAGCAGTATTCCATAGTTGGTCGAATTTGAGCTTTGTAAAGAATTAACAGATGTTGTGGAGTGTAAAGTTTTCTGGTTCGATATAATATTTCCAACTTTTGAGAAGCTCTCTTTGCTATGCCAGCAACATGTTCATGCCAGGACATATTTGCTCCCAAATTAACGCCCAACAAATTGAGTGACGATGCTAGGGGAATGGAGTGCCCCGACATAACTATGTCGGGTTTAGCAACGTTAACTTTTTTAGAAAAAACTGCCGCCTGGGTTTTTTTGTAGCGTTAAATTCCATTTGGTTACTGTCACCCCAATATAGAATTTCTTCCAGGTCTTTGTTAAGTTGAATGACTTCCTGCTGTCTGCGGATATTCGCCTGAGCAGCCGATGTCCGAGCGTTCAAAGTGAATGAAGAGATAAGCGTACTGTCATCTGCAAAGCTGTAGATTGGATTCCCGGTCTTTTCCAGCAGATCGTTAATGTAAATGAGAAAGAGAGTATGGAGCCTTGGGACACACCGGCGTTAACAGTAAAGGTGTTAGAAAGAAATCTGTCGACTGCCACTCGTAAAGAACGCTCTCTGCGGAGACATGAGAGCCACAAACAGAACTTTTCAGACATACCATAAGAGCGTAGCTTAGCCAACAGTCCATCGTGCCAAACACGGTCGAATGCCTTGGATATGTCAAGAGCAACCGCTCGAGATTCTCCAAAGTGTTCAGTTGCGTTGTTCCAAACATGTGTCACATAAATCAGAAGATCTCCTATTGATACGATTACGATAGAGATCTGTGAGCTAAAGAAATAATATTATCTAGCCCTATCAAGATAATGTGTGTAGATAATAGGTTGGAGGGTATAACTCCTTGCATCTGCACCTAGTTTAAATAACTTTAATTAACCAGTTCGGTTTAAGAATTAAATAGATTTGGCGCTTACTTGATGAGAATCCATTTTTAGGAAATTAAAAAACGAACTGTACTCCAGATTTTCACTATATTTTATTTAACAAAGTGAAATAAATAAAATAATGCAACTTAACTCAGTCGTGACGGTACACAGTACCTTTCTCAAACGGCAGTTGAACTCCTACTATTTTGTCTAATAATTAATTTAGGAATAATTATTTAAACATTACCTTAATTATACGGAATTTCCTAAAAGTGTTATAAATAAATTGATCATTAACAAAATTACGTAAAATTTTTGAACAGATTAAACTTGGTACAATAGGAAGATAATTACCTGAACTTAAGATTTATCAGAGGAGTGTTGTATAAATCTATACTCCATTTACTTGAAACTGATAGTAATAAAAATGCCAGTGGGCTGACCGGCGCACAGTGGGCCAGGAATCTGATTTTTCGTTCAAAATTGCCTAGAGCCCTCAATAACCGAATCAGGCATTTTTTTTTTAAATACTTGTAAGCGAATTCCGGACAAACGTAAGGAAGTCGATTTGCAAAATGTAACCTCAAAATTTTTAAAAATTGTAAAAAGCAGCACGGAATCGGGAGGAGAACTTTCGAAGTTCACGTGATTTCAAACTTAAGCGTTCAAAACTGGTTCAGCGGGGGTTTCTGGGGTCGCTGATTCTATTTTCAGGGTCGTTTTGATCTTATGTATCCTTTTAAGGGGTGAAAATGGGGGTTGGAAGGAAGAAATTACGATATTCACCTGAATTAGAGTTTCGCGTTCAAGACTCGTAACACGGGGTCTCTGGGGTCGCTAAATCTATTTTCAGGGTTATTTTGATCATATGCATCCTTTTAAAGGGGTAAAAATGGGGGTTGGAGGGGAAGAAACGACGATATTCACCTGAATTAGAGTTTCGCGTTCAAGACTCGTAACACGGGGGTCTCCGGAGTCGCCAAATCTGTTTTCAGGATCATTTTGATTATATGCACCCTTTTGAGTATTGAAAATGGGGGTTGGAGGGGGAGCAATTACGACATTTTCTTGTTTCTTCTTTCCTGTACCACTGGCCCTAGAGAGTTTTAAAACTGAATTTTTAAAGTAACTTGCTTACTAAACCAAGAAATCCCGTTACAAATTAGAGAATTTTTTCGTTGCTGTAGATCATTTATAAATGAAATATTTCCACTTTTAGAATTAATTTGTTTGACTTTTCCAGATTTTTCAGACGAGTACAAGTTCTGTCTCGGTATATGTAGGGATCTTGAAGGAATTGAGGTGTGGTCGATCTTCTAACAAAGGAAGGGCCTATAGGAAAACTTGCTTTGAATATAAACTATTTACTTGATTTGAAACAGTACAGTTAGTCCACCATTTTGTTTTCTGCGACACAAAAGTTGTGGTTTTCCATGAATTGTAAGGTTTTTCACTAATTGCTGGCTTGGTTTTGGGTCGTCCTTCTGTAAACCACTCCATTAATTATGAACCCTTTTTCAATATGTTTAATAAGCAAAATTCCTCAAAGATCAATTGCTCAATTACCTAGAGGACAATTGAGTTTTAGCCTTATTGGGAGGTGGAGAGCCTTTATAATTTCACTGTATCGATTTTTGCTCTGCTAGAGAACTTCGATAGTCGCGTTACCCGTGACAATTTGCGAAAAATAAATTTCATCGTTCCCTAAAACGGTCAAATGTGTCTGAGAATTTTTTTTCCCCACAACTTTCTGATTTAGTGTATGGAGTTTTGGGGATCCATCACGCAGAAATTTGTTCATTCCTAAATCTTCGTACACAATCTTTAAAACTGCAGTTTTGGATTCTCCAGCTTCTCAATCTGACAATCATCAACAAACCTGATAGTATTTTCAGTTCTTGAATCAATTGGTCTTCTTGATTTGGTAGAAATTGATTTTATAAAATAATTAGTTTTACAAGATTAATTTTTAATATTTTTACTGAGGTAAAGTTTCAAAGAAGGTGCCTATAAAACTACATTTTCTTTTGCCTCCGAACATTCCAACACAATGCATTTTTTCAATGTTTAACAAATAACTTCATGTACAAAATAAAAAAATCTTTTGGCGTAAATTACAATCACGTTTGTATGTGGCGGCTTTGACGATAGCGGGTGTGTGAGAGCCCCCGTTGTTGTTTTAAATTGTCAGTGGGCAAAAATAAATACCAATTTTCCATTTTAAAAATTTTAATGAACTCATAATTCTGATACATCGTTTTAAATCTCCCGGATCGAATTTTAGACTCCATATCTATTGGACTTCGGCATACCAAATGGCGACAATAAATCCTTAAGATTGTCTTTAGGAAAATGGAGAAAAAGTCATTTTCTTCCTTCGGTTTATAGATAGCTATGAATTATTCCTGTGGTTTTTGTTCTTAAGAGGTTTTATGGCAGAACGGAAACGTAAAGTATCACCTTCGGTTTCTCGATAAATTTAGGGTTAATTATTAAAAGTTAAAACAGTTTTTTCCAAAATTAAATAAAATTATTAGTCGAGAAATTAGGCCGAAGGATTTTTCCTACAGGTGACATATAAAAATGCTATTTTCTAACAAAATAATTCCTTGTCCTCCGGGATTTTTGTATTTCCTTATCACTCTAGCTCACGAGAAACAATTTTCAATTTATGTCATTTTATGTTATATATATATATATATATATATATATATATATATATATATATATATATATATATATATATACAGTATATGTATATATAGTATATATAGTATATATATATATATATATATATATATATATATATATATATATATATATATATATAGTATATATAATATATATATATATATATATATATATATATATACATATATATATATATATATATATATATATATATATATATATATATATATATATATATAGGAGGACAGTAAAGGCGCTACTGGACACAACAAACTAATTATAAATCAGCAAAAAACCTGTAGGATCACCCCAAATTATTCGAGGAGGAGTAATGACAGATGTTAATTTCGAGCTTTCGCTAAAAACATTGTTAGTTTCTTCAATGAATTCTTTGGGATCCTTGAGGATGCGTCGTTTGCATGAAGCTATTCGTTTCAAGAGGCCGGAATTATGGGCCGATAACTCTTGGTTTTTTCATCACGATAATGCGCCTTCTCACACAGCATTGGTTCTTCGCAACTTTTTCATCAAAAATTCAACTTATATCATTTCGCAATCACCCTATTCGCCTGATATAGCTCCGTCGGACTTCTGACTACTCCCTAAACACAAAAAACCGCTTCGAGGACATTGTTTTGAGTCGATTGAGGATATTAAAACCGAATCGAAGAAGGATTTAAAGGCACAGTATATATATATATATATATATATATATATATATATATATATATATATATATATATATATATATATATATATATATATATATACATATGTATGTATGTATGTATGTATGTATATATATATATATATATATATATATATATATATATATATATATATGTATGTATACATATATATATATATATATATATATATATATATATATATATATATATATATATATATATTCGTAAAGGTAAACACTAAATATCAAATTTATAAAACAAATCTACACCTACCTTAGATACACAAAACAATATCATTCTGAAGTAACTGAACGGCAACATACTCAGAGCACGTCTCATTCATACATATATATATATATATATATATATATATATATATATATATATATATATATATATATATATATATATATATAATGATAATAATAATAATAATAATAATAATAATAATGGACGACATAAAACTCTACGCTGCCACACAAACACAGCTGAAAGAACTCCTCAAAATCACAGAAATATTCACCTTAGATGTCAATATGGAATTTGGTATAAGTAAATGCAAAGTGCTCCACATCAACAAAGGCCAATGGAAGCACCACCATGAGACAGAAACCATCAACAATGAAACGCTCGATAACATGTTCGATAAAGAAACATACAAATATCTAGGCTTCCAACAAAGCACCAAACTCAACCACACTCACATCAAAACAGAGCTCAGAACCGAATTCAAAAACAGACTGACGAAACTTTTGCAAACAAAACTCAACTCTAAGAATCTCACTAAAGCCATCAACACGTTCGCTATACCTATACTCACATATTCATTTGGTATCATCAAATGGTCACAAACAGACATAGAAAATATTCACATCCTTATACGATCTCAATTCACCAAATACAGGAAATTACACCCCAACGCATGCAAAGAAAGACTTACCATCGAGAGGAAGGCAGGAGGAAGAGGAATTATAGACATCAGATCATTACACACAAAACAAATACAAACACTTAGGAAATTCTTTCACAACAAGCAAACCAGCCTCCACACAGCGACAGTGAAAGCAGACAAAAACTACACACCTCTCGACTTAGCCCGGGCAGACCACTCAGCAGACACACACAGTCACACCCAATTACAACAGGAAAAGATGAAAACGTGGTCAGAGAAAACACTCCACGGAAAACACAGATACCACATAGAACAAGACCACGTAAATAAAAAACAATCATACACCTGGTTACGGGATGGGCAGCTATTCCCTGAGACTGAAGGCTTCTTACTTGCCATCCAGGATAAAGTCATATTAACCAGAAACTACCAAAAGCATATCATCAAAGACCCGACTATTGCAGAGGACAGATGTAGGAAATGCCACCAGCAGAAAGAAACGATCGAACACATAACGAGCGGATGTAAAATATTGGCCGGAACGGAGTACACAGCCAGGCATGATTCAGCTGCCAAAGTGGTTCATCAAGCACTGGCCACAACATACAGACTCATAGAAAAACACAGATCCCTACTACAAATACACGCCAACATCCATACTTGAAAATGAAGATTACAAGCTCTACTGGGATATCGGTATCCATACAGATAAAACAGTCTCCGCCAATAGACCCGATATTACTTTTCAGTGCAAAAAAGGAAAAGTCACCTATCTGATTGACATAGCTGTCCCCAACGACACAAACATCCAAGCGAAATACACAGAAAAAAATTTCCAAATACACAGACCTTGCAACGGAAATAAAAAGGCTATGGAGACAGGAAAAAGTCATCATTGTCCCCCTCATTATATCAGCCACAGGCCTTACACCAATAACATTCACACCACATTTAGTGCAATTGGGACTCAACACGGACATACACAGAAACATTCAGAAGTCAGTGATTTTGAAAACATGTAACATTGTCAGGTCATTCCTTAATACGGAATGGTAATAGCGTTTGTGCTGACTTGGTTTAGGCCCGTCAGCCAAACATGGAACCACATTGATCAAATGTGAGAAAGAAGAACTTTTTGTAATAAATAATAATAATAATAATAATAGCTTTATTACCCAACAGTTTCCCATTAATAGGGTAAATATTTAGACATTTACATATTCAATGACAGTCTGTAGTAATTGCTTCTTAGTACAACAGTATATATCACAAACACTACAAATATGATTAAAATTAGTACACATTACATGAATAGGTGAATTCAATAACAAATTAGTATTAGGTCTGTCACATCTAAAAAACATACTTGATCGTGAGTGTATCCGTGGCACATTGATGTTAATACGAGACAGTATATCCGTGCAATCAATCATATTGTGCAATACTTTATATAGGAATAATATTGAGGCACAAACTCTCCTGATTCCCAGGCTAAGAATATTTGTCTGTTCACACAAATAATCGCTGCTGATTCCCCGTTCAGGATACATTCCATTAATCTTAAACAACAGAAATTTCAGAAATCTCCTCTGCACTTTTTCAAGTGAAACTCTATGCACCTCGTACATTGGACTCCAGACAATACTTGCATATTCCAGTTTCGAGCGAACAAAGCAGAAATACAAAATCTTCAGTGATGCAATATTAGTGAAACCCCTACAATTCGTAATGATGAACCCGTAAGACTTCATTGCTTCAGAAACTTTCAATGCTATATGCTGAGCAAATGTTAGTTTTGCATCAAAAACAACTCCCAAATCCTTAGCTGTGCTACACCTACTTAAATTATGGTCTTGAATTCTATATTGAAACTCTATTGACGCTACCCTCCTAGTATATGTTAGAACTTTGCATTTTTGAGCATTTAGATGTAGTTTGTTGTCACAACACCAAGAATGCACGAAATTCAGCTGGCTTTGTAGATAGGAACAATCCTCAGTTTTTTCTATTGGCATAAACATTTTTAAATCATCAGCATAAATTAGCCTGTTACATTTTAAATCCTCGCAAAGGTCATTTATGAACATAATGAAGAGCAAGGGTCCCAAATTTGAACCTTGTGGAACGCCGGAGGTAGCCACAAATCTTTCTGATTTGAATCCGTTGTAGGCTACAAACTGAGTTCGATTAAACAAGTAAGAACTTATAAGAGCCCTCGCACCATCAGTGAAACCAAAGAAAGACAACTTTTTGATGAGAACATGATGGTCGATCCTATCAAAGGCCTTCGAGAAATCTGTATAAATAACATCAACCTGCCCACCATCATCTAATATTTCCGAAATGAACTGTGTCATAACAGTTAGATTTGTTACCGTAGATCTCTTACTAACAAATCCGTGCTGATAAGGAGAAATTTGATTTTTAATTTGGCTATAGATACGTGCATACAAGACTGACTCAAAGACCTTTGAGAAGTTACAAAGTAGAACGACTCCTCTGTAATTTTCAACATTTCCCGTCTCCATTCTTAAAAATAGGACTTAATCTACCTTCTTTCCATCGTTTCGGATAAACACCCTGTTTAATTGATAAATTAAAAATATACTTTAAAGGTCTTACAAGGACAGTCGCACAGTCCCTAATGAGAAACGAGGGAATATTATCAGGGCCAGAGGTCATCTTATTTTTTAATTTTTTCGTGGCCATCAATATTTCATCCCCAGTGATGGGCAAGAATTCCACAATTGTCAACGACGTACTAAGCGAGTGACAAGTCCCTGCTGGTTCCGACAGTGCGAAGACACTCTTGAAAAAATCTGCAAACGCGTTAACAATGCCCGACGGAGACTTCAGAATGTCATTTCTATACATCATCATACTGGGAATCCTAGACGATTTACTTTTGGAATGGACATAACTCCAGAAGCGTTGGGGATCCAGTGCCAGAGAAGCCTGTGCATCCTCCATGTATTTAACATATGACGCTTTAATTTGCAGCTTAGAAATTGATCTTAACCGTCTAAATTCTAGATAATCATTGTGATTACCATATCGCTTGAATTTTTTTGCATGCTTTGCTTTCCTTTTTATATTTTTAATAATATCAGCAGAAAACCATGGAGGATACTGATGAGCAAAATTTTTGTATGCCGGAACATGTTCATCAAACAAATGAAAAACATTATCATACAATTGCTCCAGTGCAAGATCAACATCACAACAACCCTCAAGAGACGTCCAGTCAACTGCTGATAGGGCTCTGTATAATTCAGGAAAATTTGCTTTTCTAAAGTTATAAATCTTAGCCGGGGAATTAGTAGAGAATTTTTTTTATCTTATATTTATTTTTGGAATGGAGAACATAAGCGCCGGATGATGTGTATCCTCCGGGACCATTGGGGTATCATCTCTCCTGACAATACACTCTGATCCAGAGATAATTAAATCAAGTAGTCTATTATTCGAGTTAGTTATGCTGTTCCATTGCTTGCACTGATTAATTTCAAGAAAGTTGTTGATAACCAAAGTCTTGCGATCAGAAACGTTGCCGTCAACAAAATATGGAGCATTAAAATCACCCATTATGAATACACTGTCTCGACTCAAATAATCAATCTGTTCAGTAAATTCGAAAAAAAATGATCATATACATCAATACTTAATCTATCAGGTATATATAATACTACTACATACAAAATTTTATCATTAATACTACATTTTACCATCAACAAATCAATATCCGAAAATTGTAAATCAAATAAAGTCACATCCATAGACTCTGAGTTTATATAATTCTTGACGGCCAGTAAAACACCACCACCACGTTCTTTACCTGTTATATCAAATTTTCTATCCTTTCTGTAAACCGTATATTCACTCGGAAACAATTCCGAGCTATGAACATCTTCGTGAAGCCAGGTCTCACTTAAAGCCAACAAATCAAACTCACAATCACAAACCGAGGAATAAAAGTCAACAATTTTTGAATTTAGACCCCTTACATTCTGATAATAACATACTAGATTTATTTCATCACCTGCTGAACCTGCTCATGACATTTAGTTTTTTAATTCACAAACAACAGGCTTTCCTTTAACATATTTAATACCAACATTTTCACCATTAGATCTTCTTTCCTGAATTTCCTGTTTCATTTTCTGCAAGTTGACAATTTGTAAAGGAGTTAAGTCGTTACTTATGTACAATTTCCTCGCCTTAAGAGACTCCTTATTAGCTCTCATCACTTTATTGACATCATCGGCGCTGGATAATGTAATTTTCAGTGCACGATTCCCATTCTTATTCCTCTTTCCAATACGAATAGTTTTTTTGACAACAATTTGTTCATTAGTTAGAGTCTCAATAATTTCTGTTGCTTTGTTGATGTCCGACTCGTTCCCCTCAGGCATATTAAAAATCATGATGTTATTCATTCTCCTCTGCCTTTCGTAGAGTTCATCTATAGTTGTTTCATCCGTTTGCACTACATCCCCAACATTTACATTTCCGAGTTGGGACTTCAGTGCTTTGACCTCACGTTGAACCTCATCTATCCTCATTATCAGCTTTGGAATCATCCTGATGCCTGTCAGGCATTCTTCATAATAAAATTTCAGGGTACGCTTCCCTTTTAATCCCATAACTTTTAATTCTGACCCATTAAGTCCAGAGCAATCAGTATTGGAGTGAATAAAACGATCACATCCATCACAATTTAGGTAAGCATCCTTATTGCTTATTTTACATTTCGCACATTCCATAATTCGTTGTAAAATATTCAAAGCCGGTCCTGTCAACTGATGAATATAATAAACAAATTCCAATACTCCGATACTGTGTTACCGACGAGGGTATTATTTTGCAGATGCTTTATAATCCTCTTCGTTATTCCTAAAGAAATGGAAGGTGTTCGCCTATTATTTTTGTTTTTTGCTATGTCTAGAGTAATTTGTTTGATCATTAGCGACTGATACGTATAGCTTACATTGAAAATGTTGCTGTTGGGGCGCGTCGTGTATATATATATATATATATATATATATATATATATATATATATATATATATATATATATATATATATATATATATATACTCAGGCTTCTTTAACATAAATTCAATAGTTACAGTTATATTTCGTATTTGAAAAAAGATATTTTTTACGCTTTAGCAAGTAGGAGGAATCCGATATCCAGTACGTGGTTACAACACGCTTATTTTAAAAAAATTAGGTTTTCTCAGTATTTTAGGACTAACGATAAGGATATTTTTATACTTCTTTTCTTAGAGATTAAAAAAAAAATAATCATTTATCCTTAAAGAGAATAATAGCAAATAGACTTTATCTTATTAAGTCGATTTTCTCTATTATACGGAAATGTAAACTTTCTGTACTCGTTCTAGGGACCCAATTTGAAGTCAGTTTTATAGTTTATATATAAAGCTATTCTAAAGCCCAGGAAGAGCTAATATTTGCCTTTTTAAATAAAATTCTGACGGATAACAGTTTCTATTGGGTTTTTTAACCGTAACAAAGATTCATTATTATTCTTGGATTCGAAAAGGCAAATCAACGTCGCAAAAACTTTGGGTGGTTATTGCAACAGCATTGAAATGGTTTGTTTTTTAACGGGAACAAAGAAAAGCTTTTATTTGTTTTTTTTTCTCTTTTTTAAAGTTTTTTTTTTTACTTTTTTTTTTGGTAGGAAAGTTGAACAAAAGACATTTACGTTATCTTAATTTAACTTTTTTTTATTAATATTTTAGGGTCGCAAAACGAAAAAATAACATAAATGATAATATTAATAAACGTCTTCCATTAAAAAAAAAAATTTCATTTACAATGTAAATATTATATAATAATAATAAATACAAAGACATGGGCGCCATTTCGTCAAAAGTGTGCTTTTAACAGGGTTATTTATCCATATAACACATATTCTGGTATGTGTCCGTAGCCTAATACTTATTAATTAAAAAATATATACATATGTGTCTGTAAATGTATGTCAAGTATCTTACTTTAGGAAGAAAGCTGACAAACTTATATTGACAGTATTTTATGCGGGCTGTAACTTCTTTAAAAAGGTACCTCATGGGAATATGCTACAGCTTGCATACTTTGAATAAGTTTTCTCAGCGTAGATTGCATTAAAAAAATATAAAGTACAAAACCTAAAAAGTATTTACTACGGCAAATTGAAAAATGATTTTTTACAGGTAACTTCCGCTAAATTCGATATTATGACTTCAAATGATAGGAAAAAATAGCTTTTATATTAACAAAAAAAGTTTGACAAATTTTATTAAAAAAATATTAAGAGGATTGGTCAAAATTCGCATTTTAGACCAAATCTCATTCTGAATTTTTTTTGTTGGCAAAAGGTCGTAGGAAGCTTTTTTTTAAAAAAAAATATGTGAAATTTTATGCTCTTCAAGATGGTTAGAAGAAAAAATAAAGAATATTCAAAAAAACTATCTTATTTTTAAATTTTTTCGTTACGAAAAATTATTTTTTTTTTTTCGCTTTCGCTCCAGAAAAGTTCTGGTTCATTCTTTTTATTTCTATTCAATATTTTATCTTAAATACAACATGCAACAAATACTACCTATTTTACATTAAAATTATGATTTAGATAACAGAAACGTATTAACTATTACTATTTTAATGCTAAAATAATAGTAATAGTAATATGATATAGTTTAAAAATAAAACAACAATATCAATATATATATATATATATATATATATATATATATATATATATATATATATATATACAGTAGAACCCCGATTAACCGAGTCGCGATTATCCTAGCTCCGGATTAACCCAGCCAATCTAAGAACCTGATTATCCGAGGTACGCGCGTCTATGCTGCGTATTAACCGAGCTTCAAAAATATGTATGTACATATTTCCATTTAAAATCGTCGAGGCCTTCGGGGAATTCCCCTGGCCCGTGTGAGGGGTTCTCCTATTTATGTTTTTAGATTCTTTCAGCATGTAAATTTGCGTGAATGCAGTGCGTTATAGCGTTTACTACGGAGAAGTACGAGTATACTCACATAATTTATTTGGTTGGAGTTCTGGTAGTTAAGTGTAATTAATAGGAACTGCTTTGTTTGAATTTTTATTTGTCGTATTAGAATGGAGCAAAACAAGCGTAGAAGAATCGTCGTTCCTATTAAGGAAAAATTAAAAGCCACCAGAAGAACTGAACCAGGAGAGACAATTAAAGTTGTTGCACGAGATTATGGAGTAGGTGAGGTAACAGTTGGAGATTGGAAAAGAAATCGCACAAAAATAGAAGAGTGGTGTATAAATCAAGCCTCCTCTTCCTCGGGAAGAAAATTAATGAAAACCGGCGACTATGAAAAGGTTAACGAAGCTTGATTCATGTGGTTTATCCAACAGAGATCAAAAGGTTTGCCTCTGTCAGGTCCAATTTTACAACAGAAAGCAATAATGATTAGTAGGCAATTCCCAGAGATAGATCAGTTTACCGCCAGTTCTGGATGGCTTGACCGCTGGAAAAAACGATAGGGTGTACGACAACTGACTGTATGTGGTGAAAAACTTTCTGCTGATGTGTCATCAATTGATAAGTTTAAGCAGAACTTTAAAAAGCAAATCGAAGATTGTGGATACACATGTGATCAAATTTACAACTGTGTTTCCATCAAAAACATTGGCATCTCGACATTAAAAATCAGCTCCTGGGCACAAACGAAGTAAGGAAAGATTAACTATAATGGTATGTTCCAATGCATCTGGCAAGCACAAAATCCCACTGATGGTGATTGGCAAGTCTGCACGTCCAAGAGCTTTAAAAGACATCTCACCCAAAGCCCTATTACAAACGTCAGAAGAGCGCATGGATGGATGCGACCTTATTTACTAACTGGTTTGAAGAAGAGTTCGTGCCATCTGTGACTAAATTTTTGAACAGAAACCGTCTTCCTATTAAAGCAATTTTGTTAATGGATAATGCCCCCTCTCACCCTGGAGAAGGACTTCATGTGGGCGAAATTGTAAATTTTTTTCCTCCAAATGTAACCAGCATAATGCAACCAATGGATCAAGGCATCCTAGAAAACATTTAAAAAATTATAGGCGTTTATATCTTGAACATCTGTTAGAATACACAGAAAAGGAGGATATTATCAATGGGATGAGAAAAGTTACACTGAAAAATGTTATTTACTGGGTAAGTCAAGCTTGGGATTCTGTACGTACTACCACTATTCAAAAATCTTGGTGAAAAGTTATTGATTTTGAGGACTATAATGACAGTGAAAATAATACTCCATTAAATGAATTAGCTTTGAAATTGAGAAGCCATGGAGAAATGTCCTGTTAAAATTTTGACAGCGAGATAGAAGAAAAAAAAAATTATTTGAATAATTGCGAAAATGTGAGAAGAGAAGATGTTGTTGAATGGATTACAGCAGATGATTTAGAAGAAGAAATAACGAATGCCTTTCAGGAAACCGAAAAATCAGATGACGATGACGATGACGAAGCGGCGGTGGATGAACAGTCTCCCACTTAGATCTATCATCAAGAAGGTTTTGCTTCTCTGAAAAAAGCTTTGAGGTATATCGAACAACAACCAGAGGCAACATCAGCGGATTTGCTTCTTCTTAATAGATGGAGAAACATTGCAGCGAGAAAAAGAAGATGCAATATGAAACAGAAGCGCATAGATACCTATTTCAGTGTTTTATAATGTATGTACCTATTTATATGTTAAAAACGTTAATACATCGGTTTAAAGTATTGGTGAATAAAAAACAAATCCGGATTTTCAGTTATCCGAGGAGGGTGCCCCCCACGGTACCTCGGATAACCGGGGTTCTACCGTATATATATATATATATATATATATATATATATATATATATATATATATATATATATATATATATATATATATAGTTGGATATAAAGGCATTACCTACTTAATGAACCTAAACATAATATAAGGTAATTTGAAAATTACCGCGTAGTGCCTCGACGCTACGCCTCGAAATAAGTTGCAAAGCTAACAACCTTCGTAACTATACAGATGGCACATATATCGTAAAGATTAAACATTTTTTCCTAGTTAGTCTTATCGTAGTGTACTGTATTTTATGGACAGCCTTTATTTTCAGATATACTAACATCTCTCTGTTTATTTTACGTATGTATCTCGTCTATTTTTAACTTATTAAACATTTCAGAATATTACAGTTTTGTGATTTGTAATTATGTTTTTTGTTAATAAGATTTTATTATTAACATGTGTAAGAAATGTATCTAGTGTATATTAAACTGTCCAAGTGATTTTGTGACCAAATTAAAAACATCTTTATGAAAAATTTTTGACTCTCAACAGTTTCTTTGTTTGCATTATTGTAGTCCATTTTTGTTTCGTAATATTTTTTCTTTTGCTGTTAACTAAATCATAACTTCATTGTAAAATAAGTAATATTTGTTTTAAAATCACTTTTTCATTTTATATTTAAGATAAAATATTGAATAGAAATAAAGGGAATGAACCAGACCTTTTTTAGAGCAAAAGCAAAAAAAGACAGCTTTTAGTATATTCTTTATTTTTCCTTCTAACCATCTTAAAGAACAGCTTCCTACGACCTTTTGCCCACAAGAAATATCTATAATAAGATTTGGACTAAAATGCGAAGTTGATCTTCTTAATCTTTTTTTAATAAAATTTAGCACACTTTTGGCTTAATATAAATGATATATTTTCCTATAATTTGAAGCCGTAATATCGAATTAAATGAAGGTTACTCGTAAAAAACCATTTTTCAATTTGTCGTAGTAAATACTTCTTTTTAGGGTATGTACTTAATATTTTTTAATGCGGTCTACCCAATTTTTTAGGCAATTTTATGACGAGTAAAACGAATTTTTCTCTATCGCATAACAACAAACAGAAAATGTGGAAAAATGCACTAAAATAGAAAAAAAAAGTGATCTGGCGGTCAAAATTACGCTGAGAAAACTCGTTTACATTATGTTGGCACTGTTTAAAAGTACTTCAATCGATTTCCAAGCTGTACTCAAAAATTTCCAAAAAACTTAAACATTTTATGGCGTTTGCCTCCACATATATATCCAGTTGAAAGCATTTATATAAGATTTTATTACATATCTTAAAATCATATAAAAATAATTATTATATGATTTCATTTATTCATTATATATATATATATATATATATATATATATATATATATATATACATACATATATATATATATATATATATATATATATATATATATATATATATATATATATATATATATACATATATATATATATATATATATATATATATATATATGTATATATATATATATATATATATATATATATATATATATATATATATATATACAGGGTTACAGGGAAAGTCGTCCTAGATAATTAAGGACGTTATAGTTTAGGTCGTCCTAAACTTAACCGTTTTCGAGATATTGAAGTTTTAAAGATTTTCTAAAAAAAACATGTTTTTTTTGCTTTTATATCGATTTTTTTTTATTAGAGGTTCTCGATTGCGATTTTTTGGTTATTTTTAGTTAGTCTGTATGTCAAGTATTAAAAATCATCAAAAAAAATTTGAACTAGTTACTAACAGTTTCAAATGGCGGCTTGTTAATGTTTCTAAATTACGAATTTTTACCAAGTGTTTCCTACTTTAAATCAATAAAGAGAAAAAAAAAATGTATGGAAGTTATTCTGCAAATCATTTTAAAAACTTTTACGTCTTTGTAGCTATCAAAAACGGTATAATATCTACTGGATTTATTGAAAATTCTAAGAAAATGAGATTGTAGAGTAACATAATAATAGAATTTAGATACTACCAATTACCGGTTTACTACCTGCACCTTCAAACAATAAAAAGGGTTGGGTAAGCATTTTTTCCGGTCGGGGTACTCTCTGTGCGAGTGACATTTTCTGTTCACTAAACATTATTGAATGATTTTTAGTCTGCTCATGCGATTCGTCCGTGGTAGATGTGCTATACCGTGCTTTTCAAAAATATCTGTGTTTCATCTTCTGACTGTGTGAATTGGCTCGTAACTGGATTTTGATCTCTGCTTGTGAATATGGCAAAGTATACCAACGAGGAATATGCCGACATCCTAATGTGTTACGGATTTTGCGAAGGAGTGTCGTCGCGTGCACGTGATGAATACATACTGCGATATCCTACTCCTCGTGTACCTGATGTTAGCGTATTTGATGGAACTTATCGAAGACTACGAGCAACTAGTTCCGTACAAAGACGGCGGATTGACATGGGACGACCACGTATCTTTGACGAAGACGAAGAAAAACGAAATACGACGTCTCTTTGAGGTGGACCCAACCACATCTACAAATGTTGTCGCACAACAGCTTGGTATTTCGCAGTGGAAGGTATGGTTTGTAATGCATACTGTTGGGCAACACCCTTACCACTATACGCCCGTGCAAGTCATTGAAGAAGGGGATCCATTGCGACGATTAGAATTCTGCAGATTTATGCTCAATACCGATGTCGAAGATGCATCTTTTTTTAAGAAAAATACTATGGACCGACGAGTCGAAATTCGACAAAGACGGTCTTACAAACTACCACAATGCCCACTATTGGGCTTCTAAAGAGGAAGGCAACCCAAACAAAAAAAGAACGAAAGGATCACAAACAAGATTCAGCTTAAAGGTGTGGATGGGTATAATTTCAAATTATTTGGTTGGGCCATTCTTCCTGCCAGATAATTTGAATGGCGAGGAATACGACAATTTTTTGCGGAACGATTTACCTAATTTGATGGAAGACCTACCTATTGGTTTGAGACAAAACATGTACTTTCAACACGATGGCTGCCCAGCTCACTACAGAGGAAGTGTTCGTGCATGGCTCAATGACAATTATCCCAACAAATGGATTGGAAGAGGCGGACCCATACCTTGGCCGGCGAGAAGCCCAGACCTAACACCGATGGATTTTTATGTGTGGGGTCACATGAAAAGTCTCGTATACGACCAGATGACTCCTATCGAAAACGTGGATGTCCTAAGACAAAAAATAATTGATGCGGCTGACGAAATGAGGCGGCACCTCACAACCAGCGTTGTGAAAAGTAATTTAAGAAAAAGAATGAGAATTTGTGTTAGAAATAGGGGCGACCATATAGAACATGAATTATAATTAATAAGAAATATTAAATTGCAAGGTTTTTTGTTTTATTTGTGTATTTTTCGTATTTTCACCTAGAACTAAAAATTTACCTTTTGCTACCCGAGCCCGCTTTAGGTGTCATTCTGTGTACAGTTTTCCTATTAAACTCCTAGTATTATACCTTTTTTGATAGCTAAAAGTTTTTAAAATAATTTGCAGAATAACTTCCATACATTTTTTTTTCTCTTTATTGATTTAAAGTAGGAAACACTTGGTAAAAATTCGTAATTTAGAAACATTAACAAGCCGCCATTTGAAACTGTTAGTAACTAGTTCAAATTTCTTTGATGATTTTTGATACTTGACATACAGACTAACTAAAAATAACCAAAAAATCGTACTCGAGAACCTCTAATAAAAAAAAATCGATATAAAAGCAAAAAAAACATGTTTTTTTTTAGAAAATCTTTAAACTTCAATATCTCGAAAACGGTTAAGTTTAGGACATCATGTCATAGAGTCAAATCGGTCAGAAACGACCTAAACTATAACGTCCTTAATTATCTAGGACCACTTTCCCTGTAACCCTGTATATATATGTATATATATATATATATATATATATATATATATATATATATATATATATATATATATATATATATATATCGCGCCCTAATCTTGGTGGCGATTGCTTCAACTTGCGATGCAAACGGTCCAATAAGGTTGCGCCAGTCAATGTTTAACCCTTTTTCAAATAGTCAATCATGATGGTACCTTGGAAGTCCCAAAGACTGTTGCCATGACTTTTCCAGTCGATAAAATTGTTTTAGCTTTTTTCAGTGCACCTGCTCCTTCGCCAACCCACAGTTTTGATTGTCGTTTTGTCTCGGGAATGCAATTCTGGATCAACGTCTCGTATGCAGTCACAAAACGATGTCGGAAGTAGTTTTTCAGATTAGGCCGCAACTTTTCCAAACAAGATTTTGAAGGGCCCTCCCTCGTACGTTTTTGGTCTGGAGTCAACAGACGCGGCACCCATCACGCACTCAGTTTTTTCAATTTTATAACTTCATATTATGTACCCGTTCATATAAGATGTCTACCATCTCAGCAAAGTCACGAAGCTTAATGTGACGATCTTCTATCAGAATACCGTGAATACTCAATTTGGCATCCTGAAGTTTATCATCTGGAGTGCTCGTAAGGCCAAGTTTAAATTCATTTATCCAGTACTAAATGGTCTTGAGTGCTGGTGCGGAATCTTCATGAACTTCTTTCATTTCAGTTTCAATCTGGGCCGCAGTTCACTTTTTTAAATAAAAATGTTTTATCGTGGCATGATACTCGGTTTTATCCATTTCTACGAAACGTCTAACACTGATCACTTAAGATAGTTGCCAACAAACGACTACGCGTTGCATCTGTTTGAAACTTTGAACACAATCGTTACAAGAATCACATTTAAAAACAGTTATGCTGCTTAACAAAATTGTCTGCCAATTCGTAGAAATTTACTGAACTTCTCAATCCCCCCTCGTGTATGAAATTGCCAAAAAACATTTTATTTTGGCATTTCGTTTCCTGAAAAAAGGGTTTTTTGGAAACCGGACGAAATCCTGAGATTATAATTTTTTACTTATTTTTATTTTAACTTCCATACCAGGAATTTTGTCTGTATATTATCTTGTTTAGTTAACTTAATTATATACTCTTTGCATAGTTTAAGAATTGTCCCATTTGCTATTATATATTTAAGTTGGTTTTTCTGTCTTATTTTCAATCCCAGAGGTACACCTTTACCGGTTGTTTAACGGTAATGGATGAGTCTATTAGCCTAGATAGATCAAGTATGAGGAGGGCGGGATTGAGAGTAGTAGGGGGAGGGGTGCCTTTTAGTGGTTACAAAAATGAAACCCATTTGCATAAGACAGTTTTTTTTATTAAAAAAATCAACAGAAAGTACTGTTTCTTACAAAGCACAGAACATTATTCGTCGTATTTACGTACATATTTTAATATCAAAAATAAAAATTAATCTCAAAATTTGCCTTTTTATACATCAAAAATGAAATTTTTAACCATGATAAATCTAATTTAAACAAAATAAAATAATCACTTTCACCTTCTTTCTTTCGAATTAGAACATAAAGTTAGTATTGAATTAGAACATAAAGGAGTAGGGGAGGGGTGCCTTTTAGTGGTTGCAAAAATGAAAGTCATTTGCATAAGACAGTTTTTTTATTAAAAAAAATCAATAAAAAGTATTCTTTCTCACAAATCACAGAACATTATTCGTACTATTTTCGTACGTATTTTAATATCAAAAATACAAATTAATCTCAAATTTGCCTTTTCATGCATTAAAAATGAAATTTTTAACCATGATAAATCTAATTTGAAAAAAAATGAAATAATCACTTTCAACACATTTTGTTTTTTTCACCTTCTTTCTTTCGAATCAGAACATAAAGTTAGTATTGAATTAGAACATAAAGGAGTAGGGGAGTGGTGCCTTTTAGTGGTTGTAAAAATGAAAGCCTTTTGCATAAGACAGTCTTTTTATTAAAAAAAATCAACAAAAAGTATTCTTTCTCACAAATCACAGAACATTATTCGTACTATTTTCGTACGTATTTTAATATCAAAAATACAAATTAATCTCAAATTTGCCTTTTCATGCATTAAAAATGAAATTTTTAACCATGATAAATCTAATTTGAAAAAAATGAAATAATCACTTTCAACACATTTTGTTTTTTCACCTTCTTTCTTTCGAATCAGAACATAAAGTTAGTATTGAATTAGAACATAAAGGAGTAGGGGAGTGGTGCCTTTTAGTGGTTGTAAAAATGAAAGCCTTTTGCATAAGACAGTCTTTTTATTAAAAAAATCAACAAAAAGTATTCTTTCTTACAAATCACAGAACATTATTCGTCCTATTTTCGTACATATTTTAATATCAAATATACAAATTAATCTCAAATTTGCCTTGCTTTAAAAATGAAATTTTTAACCATGATAAATCTAATTTAAACAAAATAAAATAATCACTTTCAACACATTTTGTTTTTTCACTTTCTTTCTTTCGAATTAGAACATAAAGTTAGCTTTAAGATCAGTTTATATTTTTCTCAAACACCGGTAAAATCACCCTTTCCGTTGTTTTTTTGCCCAGGGCAACGAAACGGAAAGTCATAGACGTTTCTTACGTCGGAATAACATTTCACCAACTCTCTTGGTGAAATATGTCCTTTTGTGACAAGGACAGTTGAGTCTCTATACAAAGCATCTTGGGAGACGGTTCTGCTACCTGTTCGCGTACGAATCTGCTTTCTAACGCTTTCCAGGAAAAAGTTAGTTTTTTTGGGGAAAAATTTTGGATCAGAAAATGTTAATCAAACACCATGTTCCGCTACTGTATACTTTTACTGTTATCCACAAACTCACTTAGGATCCAAAATTACTCAGTTAAAGAATGTATGCCACAAGAGAAGCAAAAACTTTATTTTCTTTAAGACAATTTTAGGACAAAATAATCACCATTTATTTCCTTCAAGGACCATAAAAGACTACTTATGTCCATTCTAGCAGGAAATTTTAGTGGGCGGGTTTTCAGCAATGCATAAAAATTGCGCATTCAGCCCAGTAATAGAAATTTTGCGTTTTCTGAAATCGCTAATGTGATTTTCTTTTAAGGAATCTATTTCTTGTTCTTTTTATTGAAGTGCGACGCCTCCGACATATAGTTGTATGTATGTGTGTCTGCGTATATATATATATATATATATATATATATATATATATATATATATATACAGGGTGGCCCAAAATTACCGAAGGGGTTTGAGTTCATTATAACTTTTTATTTAAGACATAATTATAATTTTTTTTTTTTTTTAAATACAGTATATTAATGGAGAATATTTTTAATTTAATTATGAAAAATTATATCTCGCAAGTAGTGGCCATTTTCTGCTTCGCATATTCGTGCTGTTTCCAAAACATTTTCCATAACCTTTCGCAAAACTTCAGGTGTTATGTTGTTGATTTCGTCGTGTATATTGTTTTTTAATTGCTGGTTGGTTCTAGGCTTATTAATATAGACTTTTCCTTTCAAATAACCCCAAAGGAAAAAGTCTGGAGCGGTTAAATCCGGTGAACGCGGAGGCCAATTAAAATCGCTTGTACGCGAAATAATTCGTTCACCAAAGATGTCGCGTAAAAGAGCCATGGTGTCCCTCGCAGTGTGCGCTGTGGCTCCATCCTCCATACTTGCGGATGGTTTTCCACGGCTGGCCTTAAAAAATTTTCCAACATTGTCCGATATCGAACACCAGTGATTGAAACGGCGACACCGTGTTCATTTTTTAAAAAAATATGGGCCAATTATCCTTTCCGACGAAACATCGCACCAAACAGTACACTTAAGTGGGTGTAATTGTCGCTGTTGAACTACTCTTGGATTTTCCGTAGCCCATATCCTGCAGTTTTGCCTATTAACGAACCCATTTAATTGGAAATGGGCTTCGTCGCTCATAATTAAATTATGAATAAAATCATGATTTTCTTCTGCTTTTTGCCGGAAATAAATTGCATAATCAAGTCGTTGCTGGTAATCTGTCGGTTTCAATTCTTGGACAAGTTGAATTTGGTATGGAAACATTCTTATTGTTGTGTCGAACGTCTCCTGGTTGATGTTTCTCCATCTTCCCGAATACTCTCCTGTACCCGTTCAATATTGTCATCCGTGTGCACCGTTCGTCGTCTGCCGGCACCAGGAAGGTTTCTTACTGCCCCTTGTTGTCGAAAATTTGCAACCAGACCGTTTATTGTTGACTCTGAGGGTCCAACCCGTACATTAAAATAACGACGATATGCACGCTAAGTCAAAACAATGGACCGGTGATTTGAGAAATAAAGTTCAACGATTTGGGTACGTTGTTCAATTGTGTACTGTTCCATTTTAAATTCTCCAAGTCTTCTTTACAAAATACTGAAAAGAAATAAAAAGTTATAAGGAATTCAAACCCCTTCGGTAATTTTGGGCCACCCTGTATATATGTATATGTATATGTATATATATATATATATATATATATATATATATATATATATACATATATACATATATATATATATATATATATATATATATATATATATATATATATATATATATATATATATATATATATATATATATATATATATATATAGCGAATAGTTAACTAAATAAAATTATACAGTGCTATCTTTGAACACTTGAACTGATACGCTGAAAATACGAATTTAACTGTGACTTCAAAAATGTAAGGTTACGAGCAAAAAATGAATATTTCAGCGGCGCCGGCGGCTACATTAAAATCAGTATATTTTACTTGGCAAACATTCTTCTGTTTTTGTCTTGTGAGATTTACTAGATGCGCTTTAATCTCATGGAAACGTAACTATTTCTTTCTTCCAATTTTGGATAAAAACGACACCACACAAACGGGACGTTTTGTGTGTTCTATGTCTTACAGAAGTTGATAGTAGAGAGTGATAACTTCAATTCAATACAATTTCGTTTCAATCCAAAAACATCGCAGCCCTTATCTGTTTGACGGTGAATTGAAAACTACTGAACGATACCTATTTTACTTTTGTAAATTTCATTATTTCCATCCTCAACATAAGTAATAAACAATGTGCTTCTTCTTAACAATTGCACATGACATGCACAGAATAAAATGTTATTGTTTTTTTAATTACGCCAACTGTAACATAAACTAACTGTCATCAATCTTCAGCAAGATCAATGAAATACTTAGGACAGTTCTTGCATGACTAATATGCAATATTTCAAGAAAAAATGTTTTCGGAGTATGTTTCAACACATAAACAATAGGTATTGCATGTTATCCATTGTTCTATCGTCTTTCTTCAATTCGCTTTAAAAACGTCATCCGTTTTTCGTTAGGACATTACAATGTTCATCTCAGCAGTGTTAATGTGCACATTGCTTTTTAAATGTACGTAGTCCAATAATTTATAACATTTTCGACTATATTTAATTTTAATGAAAGTAAGTAACTCGATAAGTCGCCTGTTATATTAAACCTTATGTATATATATATATATATATATATATATATATATATATATATATATATATATATATATATATATATATATATATATATATATATATATATATATATATATATATATATATATATATATATACACATAGGGTATTAAGAAAATCACTTAATATATTGAAACTGGTATATCTCGGTATCAAAAGCAATGGTAGAAAAATACTAATAAATAGTGCTCCCTGATAATAACACTTAAACGTAACTGAAAGAACTTCTCATCTGAAGTCAACGCCTTGACAGCCTGAAAAACTACATATCGAAATAATGTATTAATTATGTACCTATATCTATTTTACTAGTGCAATTAATTAATTTCTGGTTATCCGTATAATTCAAAATAAGTAAAATAATACATTTTCCGTCAGCAATAATAAATTTTCTAGTAAAAAATGCATTAAACACGTTAGATATAGGTTATGAACACATCAACAATTTTGTTTAATTAAGTAAACTCATAAAAACCAATTGTAGCTAAAACTTGCTAACATCAATAACACACTTAAAATACTTTTTCCACTACTAAATTTCAAAAAAAAAAAACATTTTTTTCGAAACACTTTTCACTAGTAAACAAAATGTTTTGTCGCCAAAGAGACTTGAAGGTTAGATTGTCGCTGAGAGCGGTGTGCCATTTTTTTTCAACCCTCATTCACGCTCTCTCTTAGCCATGATTATCTCAGGTGTGACAAGGGCGGTGCAATGATTTCTTAATTTATGTAGCCCAGTGATTTTGTACATTTTTAAGTATGACTAAATTTATTAAAATTACGTATTGAATGTGTCAATTTTCATAGCACTCCATCTATATATATTTTATATATATATATATATATATATATATATATATATATATATATATATATATATATATAAATAAATATATATATATATATATATATATATATATATATATATATATATATATATATATATCCAGTATAACCCCAGTTATCCGAGGTAACGTGGGGGGCACCCTCCTCGGATAACTGAAAACTCGGATAATCCGGATTTGTTTTTTATTCATTCAAAAAATAAACACCAATACTTTAAACCGATGTATTAACGTTTTTAACATATAAATAGGTACATACATTATAAAACAGTGAAATAGGTATCTATGCGCTTCTGTTTCATATTGCATCTTCTTTTTTTCTCGCTGCAATGTTTCTCCATCTATTAAGAAGAAGCAAATCCGCTGAGGTTGCCTCTGGTTGTTGTTCGATATACCTCAAAGCTTTTTCCAAAGAAGCAAAACCTTCTTGATAAGAGATTTTAGTGGGAGACTGTTCATCTACCGCCGCTTCGTCATCGTCATCTGATTTTTCGGTTTCCTGAAAGGCATTCGTTATTTCTTCAATACTCATTTCTTCTTCTAAATCATCTGCTGTAATCCATTCAACAACATCTTCTCTTGTCACATTTTCGCAACCTTTTAATTTTTGCATTAATTCAAATAAACTTTTTTCTTTTTCTTCTATCTCGCTGTCAAAATTTGAACAGGACATTTCTCCATGGCTTCTCAATTTCGAAGCTAATTCATTTAATGGAGTATCATCTTCACTGTCATGATAGTCCTCAAAATCAATAACTTTTGACCAAGATTTTTGAATAGTGGTAGTACGCATAGAATCCCAAGCTTGACTTACCCAGTAAATAATAGTTTTCAGTGTAACCTTTCTCATCCCATTGATAATATCATCCTTTTCTGTGTATTCTAACAGATGTTCAAGATATAAACGCCTATAATCTTTTTTAATGTTTTAGCGGATGCCTTGATCCATTGGTTGCATTATGCTGGTTACATTTGGAGGAAAAAAAATTTTACAACAATTTCGCCCACATGAAGTCCTTCTCCAGGGTGAGAAGGGGCATTATCCATTAACAAAATTGCTTTAATAGGAAGACGGTTTCTGTTCAAAAATTTGGTCACAGATGGCATGAACTCTTCTTCAAACCAGTTAGTAAATAAGGTCGCATCCATCCATGTGCTCTTCTGACTTTTGTAATAGACTGGTAGGGCTTTGGGTGAGATGTCTTTTAAAGCTCTTGGACGTGCAGACTTGCCAATCACCATCAGTGGGATTTTGTGCTTGCCAGATGCATTGGAATATACCATTATAGTTAATCTTTCCTTACTTCGTTTGTGCCCAGGAGCTGATTTTTCCTGTCGACATGCCAATGTTTTTGATGGAAGCATTTTATAATTCAGACCAGTTTCGTCACAGTTGTAAATTTGATCACATGTGTATCCACAATCTTTGATTTGCTTTTTAAAGTTCTGCTTAAACTTCTCAATTGATGACACGTCAGCAGAAAGTTTTTTACCACATACAGTCAGTTATCGTACACCGTACCGTTTTTCCAGCGGTCAAGCCATCCAGAACTGGCGGTAAACTGATCTATCTCTGGGAATTGCCTACTAATCATTATTGCTTTCTATTGTAAAATTGGACCTGACAGAGGCACATCTTTGATCTCTGTTCGTTAAACCACATGAATAAAGCTTCGTTTACCTTTTCATAGTCGCCGGTTTTCATTGATTTTCTTCCTGAGGACGAGGAGGCTTGATTTATACACCACTCTTCTATTTTTGTGCGGTTTCTTTTCCAATCTCCAACTGTTACCTCACCTACTCCATAATCTCGCGCAACAACTTTAATTGTCTCTCCTGCTTCAGTTCTTCTGATGGCTTTTAATTTTTCTTCAATAGGAACGACGATTCTTTTACGCTTGTTTTGCTCCATTATGGATGCTTACTAAAGAATAGGTTAACTAACTAAGGCTAAGTGAGTTATTTATGCTACCTATGTGGTATCAGAACTGTAGGTTGTAGCGCTGATTGGTTGCAGCTGCCCTCTCTGGGACGACGTGGAGGGTCTCAAAGTCAAAGACTTCTTTATTATTGCAATGTATATTGAGTTACAGTTTCTTTCAAGTTTTACAGATACAATATGCCCAAAGACACATGCATCTGTATAGAAGCCTTGCGGCTGGCCGATGATCTGCCTTATGGTAATTTGTTGTACTGTTTGTAGTTTTATAAGCATCATTTCCAAATATGTTTTTAATGATGGAACAAAATTTGTTTTTAATTTGAAGATTTTTTTTCATTCAGTTTTTTATTTGTTCATAGTTAACTTTGTTTTTGCACAAAAAAATTATTCCAAAAAACTCTGCTTGAATTGGTCAAGTACAATCTACTCCGTGCCTCTCTCTCTCTCCCTCTTTCTTTTGTCGTTCATTCATCTATCTCATTCATTCTTATGTTATACATTTACAGGTTTTTACTAACATATTTACAATCTTGCAATCTAGGATTGCGTTTATATTATATATTGTTTATTTATGTATACTAATTTAGTTGTTTTTATTTATCTGCGCCACTCACTTGCACTGTGTGGGTTTTTATTTTATTTTATTTATTTATACTGTTATCTATAATACTAGTCAATTTCGAACCCTTAAACAATGAAGCCCTTGTATACAGAACAAAGGAAGACCCAACACAATATTGCACAACATTATGAAACTGACTAACAAGAAGTAACCACCTGGCCGCTTTCCCAGATGGATCAAGTTTTATAAGATAAGACAGACATTATAAATATATCCAATTGTAATAATTATATTCAGTTTTTAAGTTAAGTCAATACAGAGTGTATTCTTTTCTTAATCTCTCAATTGTATTTTTTGATTAAAGTGTTTTTTTAAAAAAGTAGTCTTTCGACTTCAAATCATCACTAGTCTATTTACACCATAACATGAAACTAAGAATGTAAGACTATAAAGATATAAAACTAATTCTATTTAAATTTATTAATTTAGTTGCATGTCTTGTTTAAAATTACCTTCGTTGCTGCTTCATACACGTTTAGTTTACCCAGCTGGATCTTCAAGATAAATTGGTATTCGTGCATATAGAGGTTTATGTTTCAGTCACGTGTTGTTGTTAGGTCGTGGGTTAGTGTTTTATATATATAAAATGTATTAAATATGTCAATAATGTGTTGTTTTATTTTTTGTATGTTAGTTATGTCAAGTAAGAGTAACGTCCTGCGGAGGCTAAACATCTGAAGATTTTATTTTGCATTCATTGTATTCGTGCGACCTGTGTGTTTGATATGCTGCACCATACTGACACAGCATATATCAACACGGGTCTTATAATTTGTTTGTATAGCATCAATTTATTTTGAAAACTCAGCTAAGAGTGCATACAGGTTCTGTATAGCAACGAAGGCTTTTCTTCAGTATATGATTGACGGGTCTATTATGACGCCCAGGTATTTTAGACGATTTCTGAAGGGTACCTGGATGCCATTAATTTTAATTGGTTTGTTTAGGTGAATGTTGGTAAATTTTTTAGTTAGGATTATGCCTTGACATTTATTTTCATTTAAATTGATCTTCCATTGTCCAAGCTATGGGGTAAATTTTCTGAGGTGGTTGCAAATGTGCGCCCTTGCTACGTTTGTATAATAGAAGTGCGCGTAGATGAGCGCATTATCTACACAAAGACTATTTTGGTTGAAGGATAGGTTGGAAATTCGGTCATATATAAGTTATATAATTTGAGAGTCAACACCGAACCCTCCGGTACTTCGGATTTCGTTTTTCTCAGGGTGGATTGGGAATTTCCCACTCTTACTCTGAATTCACGTCTAGTTATATAGGAGTGCTGTAGCGTTACTAAATAAGGTAGCAGGTTATGCCCACTCCTGAATCTTAATTGTTCTTTTTGATATTTGTTGTTGATTAAGAAAATTTTCTCTACCACCCAGCCAGCGTGCTAAGCAGTGATATTGGTCTGTAGGAATGCACTCTCTCAGGGTTTTTATCTGGTTTAAGGATAGGGATCACCATTGACCTCTTCCACTACTCAGAGCAGTGTTGTAATAGCACCAATGCATTCGTTATATATAGAGACCGGATTATATGCATTTGGATATTTAGACTATTCTCACAGATTATTGCATATTTTACCCAAAATCTAGTAATGATGCATATTTTCCCTACATTTACAATATTTCTCGGTAATACTAGGCAACTGAATTGCTCAGGGTATTGTTAATGTCGCCGTCTGGAACCGATCTTATCGCCGGGACATTACCTGCAATAGTTTAAACATCGATTAGGTTATAGTGCCAAGGGAATACCCAAAATTACGACGGTATTTTATTCCTTTGTTTCTTGGTCGGGATATTAGGGGATAAGTAGTTAGTTTCTAAGAATATTTGTTTGAGCGTGGATCAAATAAACAATTTTCTCGAAGACGAATTTTTATTTTAAAACAAGATATCAGTTTTAACATTATTGTTGACGCGCTTGCATCAGTGTAGTCTTTTTGCAATTTTTAACGTGTTGTGTTAAAGTTTAACGTGTACCAAGCCACCCGCAAAAAAAAGTGTCTCTTCGTGGGTAGCTGATTATCCTGGAACATTTACATACGACGGAAATGTTTTATATTGTCGAGTTTGCGAGAAAAATGTTTCCTGCACAAAAAAGTTTCAAATAGACCAGCATGTCAAGAAAAGTCTTCATATCGCCGGATTTCAAAAAAAAGGCCCACGACAACAACTTCTAACAGCAGCAAGTAGCAGTGATTTCATTTCTATAGGCAAACAAAAAAAACCACTTTGGTATGGATTTATGTGAACCATTGCTTGAAAGTAATATTCCTCTCCACAAACTTACAAATCCTACATTCAAAGATTTTCTGTGAAAATATTGCTTGAATCAAAAAATAGCAGACGAATCAACACTGCGTAAAAATTACATACCAACAATTTACCAACATGTTCTGGAAGAAATACGTAATGAACTTAAGGATTACATTATTTGAATTTCAGCTGATGAAACTACCGACAGTTGTGGTCGCTATATTGCGAATTTAATTATGGGTGCATTAAGATTAGAGTTTTCTTCTTCCTATTTGGTGGCCTGCAAAGAACTTGACACGACAAATCATTCTACGATCGCCAGATTTATGAATGAGGATATTAAAAAAATATTTCCTGAATCTTCTGCAGATGAAAGACTGTTTATAATTCTCTCAGATGCTGCTCCCTATATGTTCAAGGCAGCCAAAATCCTCCAAGTGTTTTATCCAAATTTAATTCATGTGACGTGCTTTGCTCACGGAGTCCTTCGACTCGCTGAAGAAGTACGATCCACGTTTGGAAATGTAAATAAACTGATTTCATCAGTAAAGAAAGTGTTTCTTAAGGCACCTGCTCGCAATAACTCCTATAACGAAACACTGCCAAATGAGCCTTTACCTCCCGAACCAGTGGTAACTCGATGGGGAACGTGGATTGAAGCTGTACTATTTTATAACGAACATTCCGAGGCCATCAAAGGTGTAGTAAATGACTTCGATAGTGCAGAGGCTATGGCAGTTCGTCAATCCAAGGAAGCATTTAACGATTCTGATATTTAAAAAAAAACATAGCTTTGATTAGCACTTACTTTTCCCACATACCTGCGAGTATTAAAAAGCTTGAAACTCGAGGTTTGGCGTTGACCGAATCAATTCAGTTAATGAATAAAATCCGTCAAATAAACTCCACATTGCCAGATGTATTCCCGTGTAGAGTTAAAGAAAAGTTTGAAAACATTTTGTGCAATAACCCAGGCTTTGAACCTTTGTGTCAAATTGATAGTTTAATTAATGGGACGGGTGAACTTTTGCCAGAAACAATAAGTGTTAACATAGCACCCAAATTCAAATACTGCCCAGTGACCTCAGTGGATGTGGAACGGTCTTTTTCCACTTATAAAAATATTTTAAGTGATCGAACACACAATCTTACTACCCAACATTTGGAACAATACCTTATTGTTTACGTGTATAAGAATACAAATGTTAAATAATTTTAAAAAATGTTAAATAATTGTTAATTAAATCTAAACATCGTCGATAACTTGTTAATTTTATGCTGATTTTGAAATAAAAAACTAAAAATTACTACTTTTATTATTATTTAATATTGCATATTTTGACCCTTTTCATGCATATTTTAAGCATTTTTTAATGCATATTTGCATGCATATTTCAAGATTTTTATGTTGCATATAATCCGGTCTCTAGTTATATATGTGGAGGGTCTCGGTGTTGTTCAGTAGACATGGTTGCTGCTTCGTATGTGTCATGATTCTCAATTTCGATGGCTTCTCTGATAACTGATTTGTAGTATTGTAGGGTAAGAATTTGTTTCTAGATCTATTTGGTGGTATATCGCTAACTAGGTACCTGATGTAGTTTGTTTATTAGGGATGCTAACTATCAACTATCACTGTATTCTTGTTCTATGTAGGCCTCATTTCTATTGTCACATAGAATGCTGTATACGCCTACGTTTTCTTGCTTTATTTTCTTCTTGTTATCCAACACGATCTGTTGTTTTTTTGAGATAAGGAACTGTGGTTCTAGATTTATTTTAAGATGGTTTTCGAGGGTTTTCTTGTATACTATTTTATTATTGTACTACTCTCTTGATTGTCTGTGTGCTGGGTCTGGGTTTACTTGAGTGTTTTGATCTTGTGTCAATTATCGGTTTTAATAAAAATAAAACTAACTCTGAACAATAACACAGTAATTTCTACAGAAAAAGCTTGCCTATTAGAATTAAACTGATAGGCGAAAACGCCCACGCTTTTAGATGGGTTTGGCTAAATTTAATTTCGTTATCCCCCAAACGGTCAATAACTATAATACTGACTAGACATCTATATTAATGGAATTCCGCAGTAATTAAAACTTTGCGAGCTTTTATCAAAATGGACAAATTAAAGTAATCAGAGAGGTCGTTTGATTGTTTAAATAAGTATAAATATTTGATGTTAACGTAACCAAATTTTATGTTTGCCAAACTATTAATTTGTTTACATGGAAATATTAATATAGTTTGCTATAATTGCTGAAACGTAACTTATCTTTAATCGTTTTAACTTTATCTGTAATAAGTTAGATTGGCTAAAATGAGGTCAAATGTAGGTACAAACGCAAAAAGCTTTACTATTTATAAGCCTAGCCAAAATAGAAACAGTCGTACTTCTCTTTTTATCGGTATTTTTGGGGTCTTCATGTCTTCATTTACTAATATATCCCCCTACTCCTGAGCGTTATTTTTCGCTAATTGTCACGGCGGGAAGGCTTGAGTGTTTATAGAGATCCTTCCATGAGGCTGGAGTCGAGCTCTCTACCTTTAAAAAATGCAAAAACTTAGTCCCCTTCGAGAAAGTTGCTTGCGACCTTTGTTTCGGACTGCGAAGGTAGGTTACTTATTAAATATATGGAAAAAGGGTACACAATTAAAAAATAGGTTTAAGGAAGGGTAATCTAAAACCTACAACCGTTAGAGAAAAATGTTCAAGTTCATGGAGAACCAAAACTTGCATTTGCATGACAAGACTTGCACATCTATATCATAACCATAGACACAAGAATTACTTCCATCAAACTAACTCCTTGTTAATTTTATGCAGCCAAAAGTGGGAGGCAAACTTGTTGCTTTAATAGAGTCGACGCAGACATCAGGTGGAACACCATATGTTTTAATTTAATTTCAGTCTTATTATCCGGATAATTTCGAAATATTCATTTTTTCGAATTAAATACTGCTGCAATCTTTTATTTTGGTACTCTTTTAGCAGTTACTGTAGATGCCTTCAAAAAATTTGAGCTGATACTGAAAAAGCAAATGGTTTTTTCCTGCAACAACAATTTTAAAAATGGTGGCAAAAATATCATACTCTATAGCAATATGGTACAGGGTCGATTAATTAATACAAAAAAATTCTGTCTTTCAAGTGAGACACGTGTTTTCTTAAGTATTTTTTTTGCTGAATCAAAAAAAATCATAAAAAAGACATCCACCGTGAGGTTTTTTCAGAAAACATACTTAAAGTTGCCAGGAAACTGTTAAATTGAAAAAAATACATTTTAGTAAATAATGTAAAACTGTATAATCATTAAAATTATGGAGTAAAACTATTATTTAGGACATCTTTAAATGTCCTGAATCTACATTTATCATAAAAACTTAAAAATATTAAGTTTTAGTGTTCACGTTTAACAAAAAACACGCATACACCACCTTTAACTAAGCTACGTAGCAAAACGCAGTTTAAAATAAATATGTGTAACGGCTCAACTAAAAAATTGTTATTAATTTTTATTATTGAACAAAATTATTATTTCCAGTGTTTTTTGAAATTCTTAATCCGGACTCGACATCAAAAAATAAAGTTTTATGTTCAATTTCATTAAAAAACTCGCTTTTAACACTTACAAGGGCCCTATATGGTTGGTAAAATGCTTTTTTAAGTAAATAAATGCAATGAAATAATATTTTTGTTCAATATTAATAAAAATTGAAAATAATTTTTTAATTTAGCGGTTGCACATATTTATTTTAAACAGTATTTTGTACGTAGCTTAATTTTAGGTGGTGGATGAGTGTTTTTTTGTTACACATAAACACTAAAACCCCATATTTTTAAGTTTTTATGATAAATGTAGATTCAGAACATTTAAAGATATCCGAAATAATAATTTTAATGATTATGTAGTTTTATGTTATTTTTTTCTTAAAACGTATTTTTTCAATTTAATAGCTTTAACTGTGTTTTCTGAAAAAACCTCATGGTGGATGTTTTTTTTATGTTTTTTTTTTTGGTTCGCCATCAAAAAATACTTAAGAAAACACGTGTTTCACTTAAAAGATAGAGATTTTTTTTTGTATGCCTGTTATTACTGAAATAAATATTCAAAATTTAAAGACATTTTTGTTTACAAATTAGTTCAGGTTAACATTTTTAAGAAAACAAATACATATATATTATCTTATATGAAATCTTAGAAATAACATTTTGACAGGCTATACATCCAAAAGGTACATTATAGAGGATAATGCTTTACAAGTTTCTATCTTATAACGCTTTAGATGTTCCCATCTTAGTTGTTTTTTCTATACTCAAAAAGTCAAAAATCCGACACGAACCCAATTCTTTAACGTCCGGTTACTTCCATTTAAAACCGAAAGCTGGATTTTTGTTTATAGAATGAAAAATCTAAAAAATATGCTTTATTCTGATAAAATGGGAAAATGAAATAAATCTAGAATTGTTGAAAAAATCAAAATACTTATGGCTGGACCTGATCTCATATTTAAACAAACATGTTTATTTTTATAGACATTTCTAGTACATCCTATATAAAAAAAATATTACTTCCATCACTAAGGGAAGTGTTGTATCATGAGAAAGTTGTCCTCGAGAAATTTAAAGTTCTCGAGTTAGGGTCCAAAAGATCACAAAAATATAGTTTCCAATTTTCCCCGGTATGTCTGTTTGTAAGTTTGTTTGCACGATAACTTTCGAACGAAATAAGATATTTATTTCAAAGAAGCAAGAAAAAATCAATGATTTTTGACTGATGCTGCTTTAGAGGAATAGGGTGAAAGAGGTGGTGCTTCATAAATTGCGTGCAGTTTCGGCAGTATTATGAGCATTTTTCCTAGTTTCTGATGGAAATAATGAACAAATTTCAAGCGTAATTATTGATAGCTAAATATATAAGGGATAAAAGGAATGAATTATAGGAGTATCTTCTTAAATAAATCAGGTACATAACTTGAAGCAGCCCTATATGTTTGTGTAACTAATCTATAATATATATAAAATGCAACGTCTCTCTGTCTGTCTGTCTGTCCGTTAGTGCGCCTATCACTGAAAAACCACTTATCCGATTTAAGTACTTTTTTTTTTAAAACATACATATGTTCTCTGGCCAGGTTAAAGGCTATATTTTATTACGATAGGAAGCATAAGGAATGAGCAGTGACGTAAAATAGTGAATGATGTCGGAAATAAGTTTGCCGCTAGCGCGTGCCTTTGCAATACACAGCCTAAACCATTAAATATGGAACAATATTATGTAGCAAAGAATATCTATAATGTATAATCTATCATATATATAAAATGCAATGTCTCTTTGTCTGTCTGTCTGTCCATTAGTGCGTTTATCACGCGGGAACCACTTATCCGATTTACCTGTCTTTTTTTAAAGTCATGCATATATTCTTTGACCAGGATATATAATAATAATAATAATCTATATCTATAATATATATAAAATGCAATGTTTGTCTGTCTGTCTGTCTGTCCGTTAATGCGCTTCTCCATCGAGAACCACTTATCCGATTTACGTGATTTTTTAAATTCATACATATGTTCTCTGACCAGGTTATAGGTATATATTTTATTACATCTATAATATATTCTGTCTGTCTGTCTGTCCGTTAGTGCGCTTATCACTGGAGAACCACTTATCCGATTTTCGTACTTTTTTTTTTTTAAACATACATATGTTCTCCGGCCAGGTTATAGGCTATATTTTATTACGATAGGTAGCATAAGGAATGAGCAGTGACAATAATAGTAAATGAAGTCGGACAAAGTTTGCCGCTAGCGCGTTCTCTTGCAATACACACTCCAAACCATTAAATATGGAACAATATTATGTAGCAGAGAATATCTATAATATATATAAAATGCAATGTCTCTCTGTCCGTCTGTCTGTCCGTCTGTCTGTCTGTCTATCTGTCCGTCCGTTAGTGTGCTTATCACTGGAGAACTACTTATCCGATTTACGTGCTTTTTTTTAATTATACGTATGTTCTCTGGCCAGGTTATAGGATATATTTTATTAGGTGACATAAGGAATAAGCAGTGACGATAATAGTGAATTAAGTCGGAGAAAAGTTTGCCGCTAGCGCGTTCTCTTGCAATACACTCCCTAAAGCATTAAATATGGAACAATATCATGTAGCAAAGAATACAATATATATAAAATGCAACGTCTCTCTGTCTGTTCATTAGTGCGCTTATCACTCGAGAACCACTTATTCGATTTACGTGTTTTTATAAATTTATACATATGTTCTATATAATTCGATATAAGCCTAGATAATGGGAGATAAATTGAGATAATGGGAGATAAGGTGAGATAATGGGAGATAAGGAGAAATAATGGGAGATAAGTCGAGATAAGCCTCGATAATGGGAGATAAGGTGAGGTAATGGGAGATAAGTATAAATAATGGGAGATAAGGATAGATAATGGGAGATGAGCAGAGATAAGCCTAGATAATGGAAATTATGTAGAGATAATGGGAAATAAGGAGAAATATTGGGAGATATTTTATTACGTTGGGTAACATAAGGAATAAGCAGTGATGATAGTAGTGAATCAAGTCCACGTGAGCGGAACCGCGGGCCCGGCTAGTATGTAATATTTTACTAATTTGTGTTTTTTCATCAGCCTACAAAAATTTTAAACAATGCGCATTTATTTAGGTTTATAAAGGGTAGATAGAACCTTTATAATTTAATCCGTTATTTAGCAAAACACAAAATTAACGTCCATTATTATAGTATTTGTTATTCTGTCTAAACAATCCGACCTTCTAATTACTTTAAATAAAAGCCCAAGAAGTTTTAATTAGTAAATAATTCCACTAATACAGATACGGAAACCGACATTCCGGTTATTGACCAACTGAAAAATGCCAAAATTAAGTTTTGGAAAATGTGAGAGCCGGTTTGACCTCTCGTCCCTATATTCGTTGACCGAGACTATGGCTCCCCAAGGACCTTGTTTCTATTACGAAGTTTTTCAATGTAAACTCGGTCTGCTATAAAATATCTAGTAGTAACCTACATTTACTTACGAACAATGAACTGAACCTCAATAGTACGAGGTTTATTCATTTCTATTTAGTATAGTGTACCATACAAAAGAACTGGCTATCGATTCCAAAGTTACTGTATAGTTTGAAACTGCCAAACATGAAGATTAATGCATTGTAGTAGTAATATATTTATTTCCGTTTGTAATTACGGGGGACAACCATTTTTGAACACTATAAACAGAAGAATGTAGACATCGCCTCTGCGCTCTTTTTGTTTATAGTGTTATAAAATGATGCCAACCTTAATTATAAACGTAAATCAGAAACGGCAAATATAGTGATATATATTGTCACTTTAAAATATTAAGCTAAATAAAAAATCGGTCCACCGGAATGTATTATTGCTACAATCTTAATCTAATGGGGTATCACACTGCCGTGAACGACACGACTAAAGGAACAAAGTTAAAACAGCATGTGTTTTTGTAACTTGATTTACAATAGTCGTATCGCTAGACTTGACTTAAGCGACAAAATAAAAAAAAATAACCAGTTAAGTGCTAGTTGAACTTGCGCAATTAGTGTTCCGTACGTTAAATGCTTTTAAAATAAAAAAAAAAAATGTTACGGAGGTATAAAATGATCAGTGATTTTACAAAACACACCCCAAAAGAGTTTTCAACAAAGTATGTTTCCAATCTTTACTGAAAACTGATGATCTTGAATTTTTTGTTTTTTTTTATATACCAGATAAATTATTAAAGGTAATGTACTCGTGATAATTTTCATTCGATCTACACCTCGTGGAGAATATTCCAAAATTGTTTCAAAATTTTTTGATAAGTACTTTTCGAGATAAGAGGGGGACAGCGATTTTTCGCGATTTTTTAAAAATAATACTGAGAAAAGTGTGCGCAAGTATTACATTATATATATATATATATATATATATATATATATATATATATATATATATATATATATATATATATATATATATATATATTACTCATGTTTTCACAAGCTTTCATTTGACACCACACTCGATGACCTAGTAAAAATTTTTCACCCCCCAAGACAGACCACTTAAGTCAAAATTTAACTTTCAAAACTACACGGCTCTGATGAGGCCATCAATTCCTATATTATTACCAAATTTCAAGTTACAACGACAAATAGTGTCGGAGAAAATCGGGAGTGACAGACAGACGGACAGACAGACAGACGGACAGACACCGAAGTCATCTTATAAGTGTTCCGTACGGAACACTAAAAACGTTTTATTATATTAACTAAGTTGGGAATGTGGAATCTTTGGCACGATGATACTACTCAGTATATATCACCACTACACCAAACACTTTATTTTGCACTTTTAGTTTCATCAGTCAATCATCGCTCCCGATGAAGCTGACATGGTTAGCGAAACGCGCGTCGAGCGCAAAAATAAAGTGTTTGGTGTAGAGGTGATATATACTGAGTGATTTTAATATATGTTTTCGACTCGTGTCCTTCGTGGCAGTTACATACATAAGATACAACATGAAATACTTGTGGTACCTTCCAAAAAGTTAAACTAAAACATTATGCCAAATTTATTTGTTTAAAATTGCTAATAACTTTTTTACGATTTGCAGTAAATTCATCTGAGTTTTATAAATATATAAATGTTCCAAGGCAAAACAACGAATGTGAGATAGATGGCGCGAATGATACTTTGGACTTCCAAGTTTTTGTATAAGTAATGTTAACTGAAAATGTCATATAACATAATTTCTATTTGAAACAAATAAAAATTATAGAGTTGCTCAGCATTACAACGAATAATTAAGAACGGCTATAGTCACATAAAAAAGGAAAATGGCTGTTTTCAATCTGGGATAGGAATTTTAAATCGGATATCACATACAGACAATTTGCAGATATTTTCAGTGAAATACATATGGGGGATAACAGAAAGAAACAATGCATTACAGTTTTCGGAAAATAAAAATATATGTATAATAGATAATATAATGTAGTAGAATGATTGGATGGAAAAAACATTTTGTCTATGTGTTATTCGTCTGGTGCGGGACGATCTATTAGTGATTGGTATTTTTTTAATTTGAGGATGTACCTGTATATATTTGCGGGTATTTTCAGTGAAAATAGAATAAAACCCTAATATACATATATATATATATATATATATATATATATATATATATATATATATATATATATATATATATAACCCTAATAGCATTTCTTGTAATTCTTCTTTTTTGTTGGCGATCAGAGTGATATCATCTCTGAACCTTAAGTGATTTGATTATTCACCGTCTACTAGTATTCCTTTATTTTCCCAGTTTAGCGATTTGAACATGTCTTCTTGCCTAATTCCTCTTTTAATTTTTTTGTTTTTTTATTTGTTTTTTGTGGCATTTTTTATATATGTGCTCAAGAAGAGATGTGTATCTTTCGTCGACTCTGCTATTACTTAAGGCGATAAGGCCCATATCACTATCGAATCAAATGCTTTTTCGTAATTAACCATTGTTATCCATAAGTTTACTTAGGAAAAGTTATACCTCACGTGAGAGTTCTAGAATCTTCCCTACAAGAAATTTATCATTTTTTTATCTAGATTATGGCCTTAACATAATAAAATTACGTAGACAGAAATGAACTTAATTACAAATTAAAAAATTTTCAGATTAATAGAAAAAAACTAGTCTTTATATTCTTTTTTATTGGCGTTGGTGTAACAGCTCTTCGGAAGAGAACATCTCTTTTATACTAGACGAATTCTTAAATACTTTATATATATTATATACTCTCACAGATTCTATGATTCGTGAGAAAGTTTCATGGTGAACTGAAGCGTAGATAGGTGAGGTGCAGCTAGGTAAAAACGGGAGAAGAAAATCAGGAAAAATTGGTAGACCAAAAATATTGGTGAAAAATTGGAAACAAAAACTTCTAAAAAAAATTATACCCAAAAAAAAAAAAAAAAAAAACCCCGAAAAGAAGAAAATGTTCCGCTTATAAAAGTCTCAAGCTTTTCTAATAAATTTACCTTGTGTCAAAAGTACAGGAACGGTGTCATCCCGTTTTCTGTAAAAACCAAATGGTTATTTTTCTGAAAGTTCCAGAGGGAGCCGAAAACAAAATGAAACAGTTGGAAAGAAAATCAGAAAATTACCCTAAGGTTAGTGTTCCATTCAAAGTTAAGGAAAAAACTGGATTTTATGCATGCGTCACGCAAAAAAAAAGATGCATTAAGGAAAGGAAACACTCTCTCACCGGACACCAGCACTAAGAAACTGACGTGGTTATACAACTAACCTAGAAGGCAGTCTAGCTAGCCCTGGACAGTCAAGAATAAAACATCTAATTTGAGATTACTAGAGTATATCCTATGGTACTCTTGGAAGTCAAGCCGAAATAGAGAACCGGGAAGGCAAAATAATAAGCAAATAGACCACCGATCCTTTTGTAAACTACAAAAATATATTACGCTTCAATTATATAATATAGAAAACAAAAGCAAATTCATAGGATAAATGTACTACACTGGAGACCCAATCATTTTTTCCACATATAGTTTTTCTCAAAGGACAAAGTGGGGGCAAATGCGCGGCTATGCCGAACCTTTACTATTTTTTTCAATCTACGAAAAATCCTGCTGCTGGTCTTTAACATACATGACTATTTGTTACTGTAACTACAATTCTTTTAGAGAATATTCCTTTTGTGGCATGTATAGTGAAACGTTAATTAGTTCTACTCCAAAACACAACGACAAAACTAAACTTTCAATTATTTAATCCTCTATAATTACCATCGTATTTTCTCCCGACTCAACCGAAACTTTGGCAAGCAACAATGTAACTTAGAATGAGACTAATTTAGACACTAACTCTCGTAAATAGCGAAATAGAATTCCTTAAAATTACCAAACCTGTACTACACTGAGAAAACTACGACAGAATTTTTTCTACAAAATTCAGTACCATAACTCTATTATGAATAATAACAATTTTTGAGTATACAATGACGAAATAATTTCCATGCAATATTTGCAAAAACTGATATCACAAGAAATTTGAAAAAAGTTTAGTTATCTGCTTCTTTAGTATTTATAAACAACTATTTTGAGTTGGGCGCCATCAAGTTAGTTTTATACTGACAGAACATATGAATAGGTGACCCCAGGTTTTGGATCAATCGGTTAAATAAAAATTGAATATCAAAAATAAGCAACAAAATTGGCTGTATTTTTCAAGCAGTTATAAACTTAAGAGCTTAGCTAAGTATATTCATCTACAATCTAGTAGAGATACACTCCTGTCAACTACAAAACAAGAAAAAATAATAATAAAAAAATGAGGAATGGCACCAGCAATTATGCGATTAATATAAAAATAAAAATAATAACGATCTGAAAAAATGCAGCGGTTCAATTAAAATGTTCTGAGTAATATTATCTGTGCTTCTGTGACGCCTCTTCATTTATAAAAATGAACGGAATTTTTACTGTCTAAAATAAGTTGTAAGGAGATTTAATAATGATTTTTACATATAGTATCTTCGTTATAAAATATAAGTATTGTTGAAAACATTTAAATAGAGTTTTATTATTTTTGCAGAAAAATATATGTAGTGACTTATGGAACAAAGACTGTCAATAAGTTTTACTCTTGCCTTAAAAGTTAAAGGATAATGCGTAACAACAATAATGTCTGTTGGTTACCAAACTACGACTTGTTGTGTGCCAAGTGAAAAGACAATCGCAACACAATCACAATATATACAAAGATTTAAGGAGCATATCTCTAAAGATAGGCAACAGCGTAGTAATACAGCAATTATCTATTATTTTTGTTATTGTAATTTGAATTAAAACTCTCTCAGGACACACATAATAAATTTGATTAAAAAGTCAGCCTAGATAGTTTTTACAGTAAATAATTATTGAATAAAAATATTTACAATTATCTTAAAACTTATAACTGTTTTTCAGTCTATCCTTGTACATCTGCCAGTGGAACTCAAGGGATTATGTTACTGTTTCGAAAATCTCACTCGTAAATTTCGCCTGTAATAAAACAGCCAATAGTGACATATAGATTTACTTTTTAACAGTACTCTGGACTTTATTACAAGAAGGTTTATCGATTTTTTTATCACTTTGGTTGGAATTGAATTTGCTACGTATTGATTGAGGCATGTATGAGGGCGTATTGATAAGTTTCTAACATAGTAAAGACTAACAAATTTCAAAAACATTTTTTTTTATCTAACGCAATATCCTTTCAACTTTGTACACTTAGTAGTAGACTCTAAACCTATCAAAAAAATCTTTGTCTTGGTTTGCAAACCGGCCTCAGACAACAATTATTATTTTCTCATTAATGAAATTATTATCCCTTAAAATGGTATTTTAGTTTTGGAAATATGTGAGTGACTGCCTTATTTGGACATACCGAAGGTAGTGCATCATCCGTGCTTGTGAAAGCTCATTTAAGTTCACTAAACCATAGTTGGTTTTGACGAAGTTGATGTACCATAACACTTCTCAAGCCATTTTTGGGTTCTGGCTGTATTTTTCCCACTTCCAATATTATTAATCAATTATTCGATAAAATTATGTTAATTTTTTAAGAAAAATATCTAGTTTGAATTCATTGTGATTGAGATTTAATGGTACATCTCACTTATCATCAAGTCTCCTTTAGAGAGTTTATGATGGACTAGAACTTTTTTTTTTTTAGTGTTCCGTGTCTGTCTCTGTCACACCCGATTTTCTCCGAAACTATTTGTCATAGAAAGTTAAAGTTTGCTAATAATATAGGAATTGATGACCTCATCAGAGTCATGTAGTTTTGAAAGTTAAATTTTGACTTAAGTTTGGGGGGTGAATTCAGAAGTGAAAAAATTTTACTCGGTCATCGAGTGTGGTGTCAAATGAAAGTTTGCGAAAACACGAGTAATATATATATATATATATATATATATATATATATATATATATATATATATATATATATAATGTAATACTTGCGCACACTTTTTCTTTGTATTATTTTTAAAAAATCGCGAAAAATTGCTGCCCACCTTATCTCGAAAAGTACTGACCAAAACATTTTGAAAAAATTATTTAATATTCTCCACTGTATGTAGATTGAACGAAAATTATCACGTGTGCATTACCTTAATAATTTATCTGGTATATAAAAAAAAAAAAAAAAAATTTGATCAGTTTTCCCTAAAGATAGGAAACAAACTTTGTTGAAAACTCATTTGGGGTGTATTTTGTGAAGTCACTGATCATTTTTTTTTTTTTTTATGGGTCTAGCACACGTGCTGCAGGGAAGTCCCTAAAGCTCTCCAGGAGCGGCACGAGTGCGGAAAAAGCGATTCACGTTGTTCTTGAATCGCTGTAAATTGTACTCGGTGGGAAACACAGCGCTGGGCAAATTATTCCAAAGGGATGACGTTCTCCATATAAAAGATTGCTTGAAAAGCGTTGTACGCGGAGTAACAAGCTGAACCTCATACGGATGCGAAGCACCAGCGCGACGTGTATTTCTAACATGCACTGCTTTGGGAGGAATTAAGCGGGCTACATCCTTCGAACACTTTCCATGAAAATACTTGTAGAACAGACTCAAGTCGCCAACCGTTCTTCGATGTTCCAGCGAATCAAGGCCGCCGGTCCATTCCGGTCCCCAATCAGACGGACCGCTCTTCTCTGAACAGAATCCAACAAATGCAGTGTATGTTTCGGAGCGGAGCCCCAAACGTGGGAGCAGTATTCCATAGTTGGTCGAATTTGGGCTTTGTAAAGAATTAACAGTTGCTGTGGGGTGTAAAGCTTTCTGGTTCTAAATAATATTCCCAACTTTTAAGAAGCTCTCCTTGCTATGCCTGCAACATGTTCATGCCAAGACATATTTGCTCCGAAACTAACGCCCAACAAATTGAGCGACGATGCTAGGGGAATGGAGTGCCCCGACATAACTATGTCGGGTTCAGCAACGTTAACTTTTTTAAAAAAAACTGCCGCTTGGGTTTTTGTAGCGTTAAATTCCACTTGGTTACTGTCACCCCCAAGATAGAATTTCTTCCAGGTCCTTGTTAAGTTGAACGACCTCCTGCTGTCTGCGGATATTCGCCTGAGCAGCCGATGTCCGAGCGTTCAAGGTGAATGAAGAGACAAGCGTACTGTCATCTGCAAAGCTATAGACTGGATTCCCGGTCTTTTCCAGCAGATCATTAATGTAAATGAGAAAGAGAGTAGGAGACAGTATCGAGCCCTGGGGCACACCGGCGTTGATAGTAAGGGTGTTAGAAAGAAATCCGTCGACCGCCACTCGTAAAGAACGCTCTCTGAGGAAACATGAGAGCCACAAACAGAACCTTTCAGACATACCATAAGAGCGTAACTTAGCCAACAGTCCATCGTGCCAAACACGGTCGAATGCCTTGGATATGTCAAGAGCAACCGCTCGAGATTCTCCAAAGTGTTCAATTGCGTTGTTCCAAACATGTGATACATAAGTCAGAAGATCTTCTGTTGATCTATGTTTACGAAAACCATATTGGTGATCGCTAATAATATTGAATCGTTTAAGATATTTTAGAAGATGCTCATTGATAACCTTTTCCATAACTTTCGATATTATTGAAAGCAGTGCAACTGGTCGGTAGTTATTTGGCAAGGTTTTCTTACCTTTTTTAGGTGTGGTTGCAATGGAATTATCTGGCCGTGTGAGTGGTGGTATGGTGGATTTGGTAAAATTTTGACTAACTGCCTTAGTGACTGCCCAAAAGGACCTGGAATTGTTGGGACAAGCGAGAAGTTTGTTTCTAATTCGTTGATTGTGTGCCTCCTTGGTTCCGTCGATAATTCCCTTGCATCTGTTCCGGGCATGAACAAAGATGTTACGATTTACGGTGTTAGGGTTTTCACGCCATTGTCGATAGGCAAGATGTTTAGAAGCAACAGCTTCTTTGCATTTTCGGTCGAACCAACGCTTGCCGTTGGAGGAGCATTTCTTCGAAAAAGGGATGTAAGCTTCCATACCAGCCAAAATAACATCGGAGACCTCCCTGGCGCAGTCAGATGGGTTATCGGATCGAAAAGAAATGTCCATCCAAGGGAAAGTTCGAAAGTATTCCATAAGATCTTCCCATTTAGCAGATTTGTAGTGCCAAATCTTGCGCGGCCTAGGCGCCTCTCTGTCACTGATTGGCAGGATACTCGATGTCGAAAGCAGTTTATGGTCGGAAGAACCTAACGGCGGATTTACGGTGACCGTGTAAATCTCCGGATTGGTGGTTTTATACCTCCGTAACAAAAATTTTTATTCTAAAAGCAATTAAAGTAGGGAACACTAACTGCGCAAGTTCAGCTTGCACTTGACCGGTTTTTTATTTAAATTTAAATTGGGCTATTCAATTGACAGTGACAAGATTAAAATAAAACATTGAATATCCTGTTAACTACCCTATGAAGAGTTTTATCTAACTTTGACCGATCATAAGGACGATTTTGAAGAATTTCATTCTGGAGACAGGGTGGGGTCCCTTCTGACTACCGTCGATAAAAATGTCAAAATTTCTTCATTAAACTGATTATTGTAATAGGCGTGATGACTAATTTTGAAAAGCTCTTCCACGATGTTCTTACGGAGCTACTATTTCCAAAAAAATATATATTTCTGGAGAAATTACAGGTTTTCCAGCATAAAATTAGCCTTTTTTAAACTAATTTTGAATTTCACCCCAAAACGCTCGCAGGAGTTATGGCGTCTGCTCGTGACGTCATTCCTTTGTAAACTCCATTTCAACAACAGTGAAGAATACAGTGTTTATACAATAATTTTGTTATTTTGTGTGTTTCAAATGAACTCTAAAGTGTATAAGTGGTGTGCGGTCCCACAGTGCAAAAATTATTTGTTTACGTTCCAAACAAGAAAGCAATAAGAAATAAGTGGCTAACTTTTGCACGGCGAGGCCCAGCAGTTATTTCTCCAAATTCTTCAATTTAATCAATTTGATGTAAGTTTTAGCTTAATATTTTGTTATTATAAATGAAGTGTGTTTGAGAAATTGTTAATTATCTAAATAATACCTTTAGATAGTCACATCTCTATTGAGGTTAGCTTTTATTTCTTTAATGTTATCATCCACTACTGTTTATTTAATGGATACTTTATTTTTGTTCCAGTTGCCAAATGATATGGAAAATTACATTCAGTATATATTTTCATAACAATCATAACCTAATCTAAAACTAATAAAACCATGACGTAGAAATAAAGTGCAGTTTTTATAGGTTTTTGAGTTTTAAATTGTAGTTTTAATACAGATTACTTGTATACTTACATAGAAGATTTGATATTTCCAAATTCTGCTGAGCAAAAGTCTTTGTTTGACGCAAGAAACTCTCCAAGCATCAACAAATCAATTCTAGGTAAATCAGAGCTATTTGCCTTGATAAATCCGTCTTCCATTGCTTACCTTTCTTGGTTCTAGTTTTTGGAACATAAAACTGGGCAACTCGATAGTTCAAAACCACAAATTAATTGATAAACGGAGCAGAAATTATCGTTAACACAAGAGAAGTAAGTTCGACCTGCGGATTGCTGTATTTTGCATTTTTATTCTAACAAAAATAATATTAATCTCACTTTCAATATAAAAATAAGAACATTTTTTTAGAAACTTTTTAATCTATTTTATTATTTAAAGTCATAATTTCGGTGATTCATCATCGCGCCTATTGTCTATATGCTACTTACTCTATTTTAACAGTACTGTTATTACAGGAGAAACTCTAAATTAGAACATAACTTAAATCTTAACTTGATAAATAAGTATATCATATAGCGACAAATTGTAATGGTAATTAAATGTGTATCACTCTTAATAAAATTGTGTTAATCGACATGCGTATTAATGAAAAGAAAATATTGGACAAGACATGGCAATTTCACCAATCCCTTAGAAGAATATCTATAATGGTTTACCTGCAAGTAATATTACTTTTTATAAATTGGACTGTAGTTTGATAAACAATAAAGTTTTTTTTTTTATTTATCAATTTTTTTTTTACTATAAAAACTTTCAAATTAAATTTGTTTATGGGACACCTTATCGACATCAACAAAATGCTAAGCATAATATCTTTGTTAAAAAATCGCCATTGCGACTAAAGGTAAACTGAGATATTTCTAGAGCTTATAGAGTTCCAATACTAAATATAAAGATAAAGAGATTTAACGCCCCTGTATCCTGTAGTAACTTTAGTTACGTATGCTCCCCCATCAATAAGACTTACTACAATAGTAGTAAGTCAAATATTTTTTTTCCAATCGTTCGTCAACTTATTATATACTAATTCAATCATGCATTGTATTCAGACATATTAAACATCATCAAATTCTCTAACTTAATACCTCAAATAAAAGCTAGAAGCTAGAATGATATTAAACTATAAGATTTAACTTCAGAGACTTAGGGTTTAAAGTTGCAATATTCTCCATCAACAATATAAGTTTTACCCCTAGATTATTTCCTTGACACTATAACAATTGAGGATAAACCCGAATTAGGGTTCTAAATGGTTATAGGTCAAATGTGAAAGTGATATTTAATTTAATCAAGACAAGCAGCACGTTAAGGAAACTTTAAATTTTGAATCGATGTTTCTAAAAGGATAATCTCATGTTAAAACTAGGGTACGTAAAGTAAACATACAGTAGAAGAGAGAAGTTTAATCGTTTTTAATGATTCCCAACTTACATTCGTAATTTAAGTGATTTTTTACACAAATACCAACGCAAATGAATACTATAGATAATCTCGAGAGGTTGCGCTTGATCGGCCTAAATTTACCTGTGTTTAGCATAACAAATTATTGACCAAGCTTCTTCTTTGCTCATGATTATGACAAAACATATTTCCTAATAGAGAAGAGTGCCGTAACATAGATATGTGGGTCTACAACATAAATTTAAAAAAAAAAAAATGTGGTAAGGTGTTTTGGCGCTAAATTCTCTTCAGTTGCTGTCACCTCCTGGAATGCAAAGGATGGCGCCTCGACGTTACTTATGATTCTTTTCCCTACTGCTAATGTATCTCCTCTAATTTTCTTTCGTTCTATCAATCTGTCTATTTAATTCTATAGTCTCGTTTAACACCAAGTCTATTATTTGTTTTGTTTTTAGTGTTCGGGATCGGGTTGCTGACTCAACGAATCTTTGCACTAATTCAGGATTTACTTTTGTTATCTACTCATGAATTGTATCATTTTTAGTTTTCCATACGGAACACTTATCGGATCACTTCGGTGTCCGTCTTTCGGCCTGTCTGTCTGTTGCCACATCCGATCTTCTCAGAAAGTTTGACATAGGAAGTTGAAATTTGGCACAAATATAGGAATTGATGACCCAATCAGAGCTGTGTAGTTCTAAAAGTTAAATTTTGACTTAAGAGGTTAGTTTTAGGGGTGAAACCAGAAGTGAAAAAAAAATTATCAGGTCAACGAGTGGGGTGTCAAAAGAAAGCTTGTAAAAATACGAGTTCAAAAATATATATGATGTAATACTTGTGCACACTTTTCTTCGTATTATTTTAAAAAAATTGTCAAAAATCTCTGTCCCTCCTTCATTTCAAAAAGTACTGATCAAAAAATTAAAAAAAAAAATCGGGAATATTCTCCATAAAATGTAGACTGAGCAAAAATTATCACACGTGATAATTTATCTGGTATATAACAAAAAACTATGAAAATTCTGTTTCTTGATAAATGGTGGAGGTTTTCTTAATATCATCATCATCATCAGCTATGCAGTTCATCGTCGGACATAAACCTCCCCTAAGTACATCCATCTTCTTTGGTTTTGGGCCTTGTTTATTCAGTTGTATCCCAATAGTCTTTTGATGTCGTCAGACCATCGGGTTTGCGGGCGTCCACTACTTCTTTTCTGATTCCAGGGCCTTCAGTTGATTACCTTATAGGTCCATCGATTAACACCGAGTCTTGCGATATGACCCGCCCATTTCCACTTCAACCTGCTAACCCTCTCAGCTACATCAGTTATCTTGGACTTTTCTCGAATTTCTTCATTAGTCAGCCTATCCCTCAACGATATTTCCAACATCCTTCTTTCCATCTCTCGTTCATCTACTTGTAGGCGATTTATGATTCAAAGCCCATGTTTCCGTTCCGTATGTCAATACTGGCAACAGGCATTGATCAAATGTGTTCGCTTTTAGTGTATTTGGGATATTGGAAAGGAAGATGTTCCGCAATCTGCCAAATGCCAGCCAAGCCAATGATATTCTCCTTGATAGATCCGCTTTCAAGTTTTCCTTGGATATTACAGACTTTGCACATCAGATCTTGTTTCTGTTAAGTAACAAGTTAAATAATTTAACTAGTATTGAAAATTTTTTTGAAGTTTGTGGAGTCAGCATCTCCTTGCAGAATAGTGTACCTATTGGGATCTTTTGTATTTATCGATCCCCATCTATTAATGTAAATAGTTTTCTTGAAGAGTTTGCAAATTTCCTAGAAACCAACGTAAAAAATAATAAACATGAACATATCATCATATGTCGGGACTTAAATATTGATTTTCTTAGTAGCTCTATCGAACGAAACCAATTAATTAATTTGTTGGCTGCATACGGCTTTACATGCCATGTTGATTCACCTACAAGACTTAATGCTTCCCTGGACTACATTGGTGCCAACTTTTGTAATGATGATCATAAGGCTGTAGTTGATAATAATGGTCTGTCTGATCATTCTTATCAAATATTTGAAATTAATTTAAGACTTCTTGAGGTGTGCGGCACACGTTTTGTTTATAAACGTTTTTTTTAGTGCGGTTAACTATAATGCGCTTTACCATTACTTGCGCAAAGAGACTTGGTTGTCAGTGTATGAAGCGTGCGATGTCCATGATGCATTTAAGGTTTTTATAGAACTATTGTCGACCTATATAAATATAGCATTTCCTTTAAAAAAGGTTTTCCTCGACAGAAATAGAAAAAAGCCTTGGATTACTCGGGGCATCCGTACGTCTTCGAAAAATTTGAAATTACTTTATAAGTTGGTCGTTGATTCAAATAGGGTCATAATCAAAAACCATTATAGAGTATATAAAAAAATATACAAGAATGTTATAGAGACTGCTAAAAAAATATATAATAATAAGTCATATACCGGTTCTACTAATAAAAGTAAAGCCGTCTGGAATATTATTACAGACACATTATCTTGCAACAATACGAATAGAATTTCTAGTATGATATTTAATAGTAAAACAACGAACGATAAACTCCAAATTTCTAATGGTTTCAATGAATATTTTGTAAACGCACCTCAAAGATTTATGTTAAATCGAAATGCTGATAATGCATACTTAAATTTTCCAGTAAATAACAGTACTATGTTTTTCTCATCTGTCCTAGAACAAGATATACATATTAAGGATAATAAGATCTTTTAAAAAATCAAATTCATTTGGAATTGATGAGATTTCCAATAATGTATTAAAGTCCATTACTGACTTCATAGTGAAACCACTTTCGTACTTAATAAACATACCACTGGAAGGTGCAACATTTCCAGATGTGTTTAAAACTGCTAGAATAATACCTTTATTTAAAAAGGGCGATAGTATGTTGTGAGAAAATTATCGGCCTATATCTTTATTAAGTTCAATTTCTAAGGTACTGGAAAGGGTTGTTTTTGAACAAATAAGTAATTTCCTAACAGTATTTCGAATTCTTACCGATTGTCAACATGGATTTAGGAAAGGCAGGAATACATCTTCTGTAATACTGCAGTTGGTTGAAAGGCTTTATGAGCAGCTGGATAATAGTAAAAAATGCTTTGGACTTTTCATGGACGTAAGTAAGGCTTTTGATTTGATCAATCATAATCTATTAATATCAAAGATGGACAGATATGGACTAAGAGGTAATGTAAGTGACATACTACAATCATATCTAAAAGGTAGAGATCAAGTTGTAGATATTGATGAAGTGAGGTCGAATGGAATGAAAGTTTCTACGGGTGTTCCACAGGGGTCCATTCTCGGACCGCTGCTTTTTTTAATTTTTGTAAACGATTTTCCGAATATCGTTAATGACCAAAGTAATTTAACCATGTTTGCAGACGATAACAGTTATGTATGCTGAGACAACACCACTGCTTTGGCTCTAGATAAACTGCAGAATATGTTAAGAGTTTTTGAACAGTGGTTCAAAACTAATATGTTAAGTCTTAATGCTGAAAAGACTGTTTTTATAAATTTTGTGCCTAGGGCATCCCAATTTGTTGAAAGTTTTTTGATTAGGACTGACGTAACCGGACATTCTATTGCTCAGGTAACGGAGACTAAATTGTTAGGTGTCTATATAGACAACAGTTTAAACTGGGGATGTCATATAAATGAATTATGCAAAAGGCTTTCATCGGTGTTTTGCCATTTTTCGATTAAAGTATAACTTTAATACAATAATGTCTTATTAGTACGCACACTTTGTGTCTCGATTGAAATATGGCCTTATATTTTGGGGTGCTTCCCCTAATATGGTCAGAGTATTTAGAATGCAAAAAAGAGCAGTTCGAAATACTGCAGGTGTCAGATCCAGACATTCATGCTGTGAACTTTTCAAAAAATTTGCTATACTCACTCTACCTGCTATATACATACTGGAGGTTCTGATTTATGTTAAGAGTAATTTCAATAAATTTGTAGCCATGGCCGACATGCATAATTACGATACAAGATATAACAAAAATTTATTTATACAGGACACAAATTATCTCTATTTGAAAGGAGTCCCTATTACAGCCGCATAAAGCTTTTTAATAGTCTGCCGACTAGTATTAAATCTTTAAATTTAAGTATGTATAAGAAACTAATATCAAGATTGCTAATTGAGAATGTCCCTTATAGCACTGAGGATTTTTTTCAGATTGAGGACTTTATATTATAAATGTTTGTATGTAAGTTAGACCACGTGTAATTGTAACTTTTTGGATCTTTATATTATAAATATTTGTATGTAAGCTACAGTACGTGCATCTGTAAAGCTTTTTAGATCCTTATTTTCACAGGATGTATACATTTTGTGACTGGACTTGACTTTTTTTATACCTTGTATCAGGTCTCATGAAATAAAAGTTTATTTTATTTATTACTATTTTTTGTCCAAGATATACGTATGAATCCGTTCTTGGGTTTTTGGCGTTTTCAATGTTCATTTCTCCTTCTTTAATATAGTCGTCATTTGTCATGAACATGGTTTTGGCGATGTTTATCTTCAGACCAATCTCTCTGGACTTGTTTTTAAGTACGTTCAGCATTTCTTTCAATTCTTCTTTGTTGTTAAATATAAGCACAATATCTTCTGCGAATCGCAAATCATTAAGTTGCTCTCCTCCTATATTTATACCCTTACTTGTCCGTGGAAGTTGTTTGAAAAGATCTTCTAGCACCAACGTAAACAATTTCGGTGAGATGGTGTTCCCTTGACGTACTCCTCTTTTCATTTTCATCTTATTGGTGTTTTCTTTCAATACTATCTGAAATGTTGCATTTTTATATTTATTTTGAATAATCTGCGAGTATCTGCTGTCAGTTCTGCAGACTATGTAATGTTGCCCATATTTCAACGGAGTAAAACGCTTTGTCGTAATCCACAAAGGCCACCCAAATCTTCAAAACTATACTCGTTTGACTTTTCTATTAAGGTTCTTAATACTTGAAGGTGGTCCAGTGTACTAAAACCTTTTCTAAATCCGGCTTGTTTTCTAGGTTGGTAAGCGTATAATTTCTTTGTGAGTCTCGCAGTTATTATTTTCATAAATAACTACATTACGGATAGTAGGCTGATTGGTCTATAGTAGGTTAATTTAGACTTATCTCCTTTTCTGAAGAGCGACATCACCATAGGATTATCCCAGTCTCGAGGTACATCGCACATATCGAGACCCTCATTATACAATATAGCGAGCATTCGTAATCTGGGCTCTCCGCCCAGTTGCAACATTTCGACAAGTACGACGTCTTCACCTGCTGCTCTTCCTCTTGCCATTTTATTTAAAAAATCTTGTGTTTCGTATTTGGTGATGTTGGGAATATCTTCAGAGACTTCATTTATTACTCGGATTCGAACTGACTCGCTTTTGTCTGATGGTGGTTCAACTTTACTCCTTGTTGAATTTCTCCACATTCATTCTTAATATATCATTCAGTATATTCATGCTCGCACCTCGCTTCTGTACTGAGACAAAATAATTTAATTTTATTCGTTTATAATTAAACAAATATTTAGGTAGTAAATATTTGTTTTACACTTTTATTACAAGCTTCTAGATTGAGCTAGATTGATTTATTGGCTATTAGGTAGCTAAGCTATATGTTCTATTGACTATCAATGGGCATTTGAAAACATAAAGCATGACTTGCTGTTTCATGAGATTGGTAGAGATGACACCAATATGGCTTTCGGAAACATAGATCAATAGGAGATCATACATGTTTGGAACAACGCAATTGAACACTTTGGAGAATCTCGAGCGGTTGCTCTTGACATATCCAAGGCATTCGACCGTGTTTGGCACGATGGATTGCTGGCTAAACTACGGTCTTATGGTATGTCTGAAAAGTTCTGTTTGTGGCTCTCATGTTTCCTCAGAAAGCGTTCTTTACGAGTGGCAGTCGACGCATTTTTTTTCTAACACCTTCACTATCAACGCCGCTGTGCCCCAAGGCTCCATACTATCTCCTACTCTCTGTCTTATTTACATTAACGATCTGCTGGAAAAGACCGGAAACCCAATCTACAGCTTTGCAGATGACAGTACGCTTATCTCTTCATTCACTTTGAACGCTCGGACATCGGCTACTCAGACGAATATCCGCAGACAGCGGGAAGTCGTTCAACTTGACAAAGACCTGGAAAAAATTCTATCTTGGGGTGACAGTAACCAAGTGGAATTTAATGCTAAAAAAGTTAACGTTGCTGAATCCGACATAGTTATGGCTGTTCACCTCCATTCCTCTAACATCGTCACTGATTTGTTAGGCGTTAATTTGGGAGCAAATATGTCCTGGCATGAACATGTCGCAGGCATAGCAAGGAGAGCTTCTCAAAAGTTGGGAATATTATTTCGAACCAGAAAGCTTTACACTCCACAACAACTGTTATTTTTTACAAAGCTTAAATTCGACCAACTATGGAATACTGCTCCCATGTTTGGGGCTCCGCTTCCAAACATATATTGCATTTGTTGGATTCTATTCAGAGAAGAGCTGTTCGGCTCATTAGAGACCCGCAACTGCCCGGCGGCCTTGATTCGCTGGAACATCGAAGAACGGTTGGCGACTTGAGCCTATTCTACAAGTATTTTCAGTACAGTTTGCAGCGATTCAAGAACAACGTGAATCGCTTTTTCCGCACACGTGTCGCTCCTGTAGCGCTTTAGGGAATTCTCTGCAGCACGTGTGCTAGACCCTTTTAAAAAAAAAGAAAAAATACAGCTATACTGGAATCAATCTGCCGAGATCAAAATTAATAAGGACATTTCAACAAAACCTTTCAGTGTCTTAAAGGGTGTTAGGCAGAGGTGCATACTGTCGCCAGTATTATTTAATATCTACGTAGGGAAAATATATCAACATGCTCTATAAGATGAATGCAGAGTGATAAGAGTTAACGGAAAACCTATAAATAATATTCGGTATGCAGACGATACCGCAGTAGTTGCTACTAACATGGAAGATCTGAAAATTCTAATCAATAAGCTGAATGATATGGTCTACGTATAAATATTGGAAAAAACAAAATGATGGCGATTATTAGACACCCCCAAGAGTATGCATCTTTCTTTATAAAAGGTCAAGAGATTGAGAGGAGTACTAAATTCAAAAAGCTTGGCTCTGTCGTCAACGAACGATGGAATTGTGATTGGGAGGTTAAACTGCGGATTTGCATGGCAAAGGATACCTTTCTAAAGTTGAAAATATGTTACTTCAAAGGCAATTGCCACTCGCCCTGCACCTATGAGTAATAAAATGCTATGTCTGGTCGGTTTTCCTATATGGTACAGAGACACGGTCGTTTAAAAGCGAGATCATTAAATCGTATCGAAGCTTTCGAGCTATCGATACAGCGACGTTTGCTACGAATGTTTTTGGACACCTAGCCAACGAAGAAGTGCTTGAAAGGGCCGGGGTGGAGAGGCAACTACTTAATATCGTATATGGGACATATACTAACAGGTGACCGCTACTCGATTCCAAAACTTATTCTTCAGGAAAAAATCGAGGGTCGGCTAGGACCCGATAGACGCTGCAGATAATAACAATAAAAACTGAAGAAATGGTGCAGATACCCCGATGTATGTGAATATATGGGACAGGAAGAAGAAGATCGCTAAGATGCTATAACTATTATAAATTATTGACTAAGAAAAAAGTATGAAAATACATAATGGATCTTAAGATATATATGTCAGGGATTTAATTAACTTATCCTAGGTAAATATTTTATTTATTTCAAAAGCAATCACCACACGGGACAGTAATTGTGTAAGTCCGATTTGCATTTGGTCGTTTTTTTAGTATAGTTAGCCAGAATTGATAGTGAAGGTATTGGAAAATAATAACTAACAAAGCAACTAAGCAAATTTAAATAAAGTCTTTGTCATACTACACTGCCAACCATATACTCATCGAGCTTAATTACATATTTAACTAACGGTAAATAACTAATTCAACCACACGGACAAGCATAACAGTCTTTATCCCTTGACCTAAATTCAAGTCAATTGCTTTAGCTCATTAATATTTAAGGCTTAGCCACACATTTAAACGACTAATAGCTATAGGTCAGAAGTGACATCTAATTCAATTAGCAGGGATCATGTTTAGGAAATATTAAACTTAGCGACGTTATCACAGATAAAATGATATGGACATTCATAAAACTCTAATACTAAATCAAAATAAACCACGGGTCATTACATTTCTAAACAAATATTAATTCTCCATTAGTCGCACCTTGTATTATGTCATGTTTCGCCAGGCATGTTAAAAATGAATTTCATTTCGAATTTAACTTTTTCCTGGTTGTTTTAACTTTTGGAGAAATAAAGTTTACGTATCATGAATTTTTACATCCATCAGAGCCTTGTGAACACTGCACTTCTCGTGGAAGAGTAAAGTTTTGGTTCCCTTTGAATTCGGACGTGTTTATCCAGTCGCCTGTTCAATGTTTTGGATCGTCTTTCCGTAAATCTCCCCATTAATTGTGGACCTGCTTTTCATACATTCAATAAGTAAAATTTGTTCGCAGTTCCAAAAAACCGTCAATAGTTTATAAGAAAACGGCTGAATTTTTGCCTTATTTGAAGGAGAACCCTTATGAACGCCTTGTGTGAAAGTCTCATCGTCTATGAGAATTCACGAAAAGTTATATATATGGAATCTATATATATATATATATATATATATATATATATATATATATATATATATATATATATATATATATATATATACATATATATATATATATATATATATATATATATATATATATATATATATATATATATATATGAGGCTGGTTTGAAAAGTCCGTGCAAAAATAAAAACTACTTATGTGTTTGGGGTAAACCTTTTTTATTTTTCGACATAGTCTCCTTTTAGGCTTATACACTTCGTCCAACGATGTTCTAGTTTGTTGATCCCTTCCGAATAATAGGATTTGTCCAAGTCTGCAAAATATACATTAGTGTCTGCAATCACCTCCTCGTTTGAATAAAATCTTTGTCCCGCCAGCCATTTCTTCAAATTGGGGAACAAATAGTAGTCCGAGGGAGTCAAGTCTGGAGAATAGGGGGGATGTGAAACGAGTTGGAATCCTATTTCCATTAATTTTGCGACCACAACTGCTGAGGTGTGTGCTGGTGCGTTGTCGTGATGGAAAAGGACTTTCTTGTGGACCAATCGCGGGCGTTTTTCTTGCAGCTCGGTTTTCAAACGGTCCAATAACGATGAATAATATTCACCTGTAATAGTTTTAACCTTTTCCAGATAGTCGATGAGGATTATCCATTGCGAATCCCAAAAGACAGTCGCCATAACCTTTCCGGCCGAAGGAACGGTCTTCGCCTTTTTTGGTGCAGATTCCCCCTTGGTAACCCATTGTTTAGATTGTTGTTTGGTCTCAGGAGTATAGTAATGTATCCATGTTTCATCCATAGTGACGAAACGACGCTTAAAGTCCTCCGGATTCTTCTGGAACAGCTGCAAACCATCCTTGCAACACTTCACACGATTCCGTTTTTGATCAAGCGTGAGTAATCGCGGCACCCATCTTGCGGATAGCTTTCTCATGTCCAAATGTTCATGCAAAATATTATGTACCCGTTCAGTCGAGATGCCCACAGCACTAGCAATCTCACGCACCTTAACTCTTCTGTCATCCATCACCATATCATGGATTTGATCAATGATTTCTGGAGTCGTAACCTCCACAGGCCGTCCAGAACGTTCAGCGTCACTTGTGCCCATATGGCCAGTCCGAAAATTTTGAAACCACTTATAAACTGTTCTAATCGAAGGTGCAGAGTCACCATAATGTTTATCAAGCTTCTCTTTAGTCTCCTGAGGCGTTTTGCCTTTCATAAAGTAATGTTTAATCACCACACGAAATTCTTTTTCGTCCATTTCTTGAAAATCACTAGACTTCCTTGATTCACACGAATGCCAAACACAAAGAAATAGACCAATATGGCTGAAACTTGGTGTGCGTTCATTCAAGAGATGCTACTAACTAAACATGACCTCGATACGCGCCGGTGGTGCCATCTCTCGGACTTTGCACGGACTTTTCAAACCAGCCTCGTATATATATATATATATATAATATATATATATATATATATATATATATATATATACATATATACATATATACATATATACATACATACATATATAGATATATACATATACATATATATATATATATATATATATATATATATATATATATATATATATATATATATATATATATATATATATATATATCATCCTCAAGTTTACTAACATGAATGCTATAAAAGCCCAATATATATATATATATACATATATATATATATATATATATATATATATATATATATATATATATATATATATATATATAATATATATATATATATATATATATCATCCTCAAGTTTACTAACATGAATGCTATAAAAGCCCAATATATATATATATATATATATATATATATATATATATATATATATATATATATATATATATATATATATATATATATATATATATATATATATATTGGGCTTTTATAGCATTCATGTTAGTAATCTTGAGGATGATGCTCTGGAAGTGGACTCTATAAAATATTTAGGAGTAATTATAGGTAGTAACCTTAAGTGGGATCGTCATGTTCTCAGACTTGTGAGGAACATAAGGGTGTTGATTCATAGGTTCTATATCCTGAGAGAGATAGTGAGTAGGAAGCTAGTAATCAGTGTGTATGGGGCTCTTGTGGAGTCTCTGTTGAGGTACGGTATAGTTGTGTAGGGTGCGTACTTTGTTCTGTCTTATAACTTGCTCCTCTATTCATAAAGCTAAGAAATTAAAACAATTTGTGATGCTCATGCTCATGATACCAGATGTATGGTCAGTAGATACTTAGGAATTCCTATAAATAGGACGTCAAAGAAAATTTAATTTTTAATTTTTTTTATTTGGCTTCTAAAACGTATAACCTGCTCCTTCTTGAAATTAACAGTGTATGTAGGGTATTTAGTTGCAAAAATTTAGCTAAATTCAAAGAGATATTCTGATTTTCCATTGGCTAATAGGATTATTTTGTGAAAGTGTAATGATGTCTATGTACATATTGTGGGCACTCTTTAAGGAGGTTGAGGTGGGATAGTTCCAACCAAAAGCTTTAAATGTTATCATTTAGGAAGGCCTTGTATTAAATAATTAAAAAAATTTATAAGACTAACGATGGTTATTGTTATGATAATATATTCGATATCGAAAGATTTTGTTTATTTAATTTTATTAAATAATTTAACATGAATGGATTAACTTTTGTATGTTTTGTACAAACTTATAGAAAATGGAAAATAAAAATTAGTTATATTTTATAATTTTTTAAAAATTATCAAAGCAAATAATATGAAATAAAGGAAAGAATAAAAAAAATATTTTAATAGTTAAAAAAATAGGTAATTAATAAAAAATGATAATTAAAAATCTTAAAATTCGGGTGTCTCGAAGCGGCAACATTATAAAGTAATTTAATGTTGGCTCTCCTGATATATTTGTATATACCATAGATATATTGAATTTTCGTTTTTTGTGATCAGCTGTTGTAAAAAAGTAAAAAAAATGGATAATAATAAAAAATCAACAAATATTGATAAAAATGGTAAAAAGAAAGTATGTGGAAGCGAAAACGTGTTACTGAGGGCTGTGTAAAATCAAAGAATAAGCCAACAAAGTGTTGGTAAACGCAACAGAAAATCAAGGGTCTCCTAACCTCTGTGACAGTGGTCGTCGATTTGTTGACATGCGATCACTTAAAATGTTCTTCATGCAATGAAATACTTTCATTACGTTATATTACTAATGAAAAATGCTGTGGTCTAGCATCAACAGATAGTACACATATATCGAAGGACAATAAGGAACATTATAATGTTAACACTGAATCTGAACTAGGTAATTATAAATTAATTAAATAATTAAAACAAATGCTTTAATTTATTTATTTTTATTTTATTTATAAAAACTAATACCCATTGCAAATTTATTATTAGTTAAACTTAATATTACTTACTTGCACCATATGTTTTAATTATATAATCTTGTACTATACAATTTAAAATATTTAAATTTCCTTTCATTACTACTAAATGCAACAACTCAATTCGTTCGAGAATTGTGCTAAAAGACCAACAGACAGACAGATCACCAGATCGACAAAATCGCAAACCTGCAGACCGACAGACTGATGAAAATGAATGACTATATTTTTCGTGATCTAGAGACCCTAAACCGTAAAGAGAAGCAAAAATCTCGGACTGTGTGAATGAAGCTAAATGTTGCTAAAAAAGTGTGAAATTTTAAACTGTTTAGAACCAAAACTATTAAATATTGACCTTCCAATTATATTGTAATATTTCTTTGGTCTAAATATATATATTTTCACGGGACATTTCCTGCCTATTCTGTAATTTAACATTAAAATATTTCAGTAATATTTCTAAGGAATCCGACTATACCTTATTGTTCACACGTTATATTTGGTTTACACGTTTGTGAGTTAATAATCTAATCAACGCTATTTTCAAATTAAAGTAGCTAGAAACTTAATACACTATGCTTATTATGTTTATAAGTTTCATACGCCAACTGTATAATAACCTAAAGCATAACAAAAAGCTACGTCAAATTAAATTCAAAACTTTATCTTATACGTCAAATATATTGTATGTTCTCTTCATCCACGTTAACCACCAAGAGTATAAACTTTCCCTTGTTTACCAAGTAAGTCTTCAATTTAAATTTAATTAAAATTAAGTTTTAACTGAAAGTAATTGAAATAATGTAACTTCCAAAATCAGCGTACTGCAGACATTTTGCACCTCATCAACAATCTTCAATACATATTAAAAAAATATACAAAAAATTTTATCTGAAGAGTCAAGAAATCATAAAAACCTGTCCTTCACTCGCATAGAAGGTTCAGAAAATAAATGCTGATTTGCCGGTTTTTATATTAACAAATAACTTGTATATGTATATGTATATGTATATGTATATGTATATATATATATATATATATATATATATATATATATATATATATATATATATATATATATACAGGATGTTTCTAGAATTCCGTGTACATAAAGTTACTGGGGATTTCTGAGATAAAAATATGACCACTTAACCCTAACCCAACTTACTTTAGTCCAAAAATTTGTAATTTTTGAGATACAGGGTGTCTAAGTTACACCATGTATCTCAAAGTATTTTAGTTTTTCTTAAGTAGTTTTCTTAATAATTGTACTATTTGTACAAGATTCGGTGCTAAGAGTTTTTCTGAGATGAGAAATTGAAATCAGCTCATAGTTTTGTTGTAAATTGTAGGGGCCGCCACTTATAGCACAGTGTATACTTTTAAATTGTCATAACTTTTTTATATCACTCTGTATGATATTTTTAATTAAATGCTCGTATTCGTCCGCCTTCTCCTGTCTAAAAAAGCTCTCTTGGTAAATGTTGCTCTGAGTAACAGTTTCTAAGATAGTGGATGTTTCTTTCCATTTTTTAATTCCATTGTCAAATTCGCAAATGCGTTCCTTCTTATATATATCTTATTATTGTTGTTAGCTTTATATATATCTTATTATTGTTGTTAGCATGTTCGCCTTTAAGCATGCTCCAAATTTAAAGACTATTCTTTTGGACCTGTTCAAAGCCTGGATGAAGTGTGAAGGAACGCATTTGCGAATTTGACAATGGAATTAAAAAATGGAAACAAATATTTCATTATCTCAGAAACTGTTGCTCGGAGCACCATTTACCAAGAGAGCTTTTTTAGACAGGGGAAGGCGGAGAATACGAATATTTAATTAAAAATATCATACAGAGTGGTATAAAAAAGTTATGACAATTTAAAAGTATACACAGTGCAATAAGTGGCGGCCCCTATAATTTACAACAAAACTGTGAGCTGATTTCGATTTCTCATCTCAGAAAACCCCTTAGCACCGAATTTTGTACAGATAGTACAATTATTAAGAAAGCTACTTAAAGAAAAACTAAAATAAGAGTATAACTTTGACACCCTGTATCTCAAAAATTACGAATTTTTGGACTAAGGTAAGTTGGGTTAAATGGTCATATTTTTCATCCCAGAAATCCACAGTAACTCTATGTACATGGAATACTGGGACGGCCCTGTATACTGAGTAGTGTCATATTGCCAAGGATTCTACATTCCCAACATAGCTACTATAGCTTGTTCGCTTATACAAATATCACATTCCACCATTTAACCATCCATGGAATGAATACAAGCTGCTTTAACTGGATTCGATTCAGAAGAGACCTGCAAACCTTATTTGGCTGGTTAGGTACCCCAAACTCACTAGAATCTTTAATACTTTGAAACAACGAAGAAAAGTTGGTGACTTTCGCGTATTCTATAAATAGTTTCAAGGAAAGGTGCTAGGAGTACATGCCCCGCGAATAATATCCGTGTGACGTTAAGTTTAAGACACCTCGTACCACCCTCTTAGAGAGCCCCCTCATACAGAATCTCACCACTGCTGAATGAACTATCCAAAATTGTGTTTCCTACCGAGTATATAATTTGCAGTGATTCAAACTAACGTGAAACGCTATCTTCACTTACTCGCCGCTCCTATAACAATTTAGAGATTTTTCTTGAATGTGTGTCCTATACTAAGAAAAAAATTATTTCGAATGCATAATAAATAATCATAGTTTTATAAACACAAAATTTAGGAAGCCAGCAGAGTCCGCAGAAAAAAACAGTTAACTTAACAACGCCTTATAACTTACAAGTTTGACATACGCTTCGAAAATTCTCAGTAAAATTTAATAAAACTGACGTTATGAACAACAACTTATCTTCTGTTAAATTCCAAGCTCTATTACGTACCTGCAGGCATTCTCTAATTGCCAAAATTTCACCGCAAACTTATGGGCCACGAGTTTCAACTGCTAAAGCGGGAAATTTATCATAATTTCGGAGACCTAGCACACTGTCTGCATAATTAGTTTTGAGCTTATTGTGTAAAGTAAGAGAATCAATTGATTTCATTCGGCAGTTCAATAAGTCGGGCGTGTACTTCCAGCTCGGATAACAATCAGGCTAGAGTAAGTCCGCAAATTTAAATAATAGCGGAACTTCAGGTCGTGATGAAATGAGTCACAAAAGAAGAGAAAAGGCCTAACTCGTACTCGTACATCTAGAAAAGGATGAATTTTAAACATGACGCTAAGACATGCATATGCATATAAAGTTTTTAATCAACCAATTTAAGTGGATCACGAAATTAATTGGATATGACCTGTCTTCTGGGCAGTATGTTAAGATATCTTTAAGGGGTTACATACTCCTTGAATTTTTAAAATTCGATTTTTTTACGGATTTTTATTCTCTATAACACATAGGCTGAAAAGTTTTTGGTCTAGCTACTTAAAACACATTTTTTCTTGAAAAATTCGACTTTATTCATCAATATGCTGCTTTAGATATTTTTTTAAAAGTACAGTGTGAATCCGAGAGTCATAAGCAAAAGAATTATTCAAACTGTTATAATTTCAAAAGAGGGAATTTAGTAAACCTATATCTTAACTTTTCATATATTAACCGGGACTTTCTGTCTCAATTTACAGATGTAAATAAAGCCTGCGAAAGATTTTATCAAACAATTTACACTACTTTAGATATACACGACAAATAAATATTATTCGCCTTGGTTTTCTAATGAAATTATACAAAATATCAGAACTAAATACAGCTCTTGGAAAAAATTTAAAAGAACGGGGAATTTATTCGAACTAGAAAAGTTTAAAACTCTGCGGCGAATCATTAAAAATGACACAAAAGCTGCCTACAAAACATACCCTTTAAATATTGAAAACAACATAAAAACTGATCCTAAAAAATTCTGGCGCTATACTAATGACAAAAAGAACTCTCATATTATACCAACCACTATGTCTTATAATAACAACATCCTTAATAATTCTATACATATAGCCGAAAGTTTTGCATCCTTGTTTCAAGACTCTTATGTAATGTCTTCTCAGAAACAAAGAAACGTGGAGAATAATTTATTCCCATCACAGAATCCGATTAACATGGAGAAAATAACGGAACAACTTGTTTTTAAAGTATTAAAAAAGTTAAAACCTACAGCTACTGTTGGTCCAGATAAAATTCCTGCCTTCTTATTAAAAGACTGCGCCTCTGTTTTTGCTCATCCTCTTACAATATTATTCAATTTATCGCTTGACACATCTCTGTTTCAAGACACATGGAAAACATCACGTATTACGCCTGTTTTCAAAAAAGGTGACAAGAGTTGTGTAACAAACTATAGACCGATAAACATTATTAATAACTTTTCAAAAGTCTTCGAAATCATATTATATGATTATTTATATAATTCAATTAGCACGCAGATATCACTGCAACAACACGGTTTTGTGAAGGGCCGTTCGACGGTTTCAAATTTATTTTGTCTTACGCAAGACCTTGCGGAATCACTTGATGGGGGTGAGCAGACCGATGTGATTTACACTGATTGCTCTAAGGCTTTTGATCGGCTGGATCATGGGATTCTGTTGGACAAGTTATTCGCAATTGGCTTTTCGGGTAAATTATTATTTTTTTTAAATCATACTTGATAAACCACTCACAGTTTGTACAGTGTCTTGGTCAGAATTCTTCTAGCTTTGTTGCAACATCGGGAGTGCCGCAGGGATCACATTTGGGGCCACTCCTTTTCAATATATTTATAAATGATCTAACTCAGAAAGCGGGTGTTGAATACCTACTTTATGCTGATGACGTAAAGCTATATTGCAGAATCAGAGACCTGAACGACTGCATAAGACTACAGGATGGCTTTAATCTTATAAACAATTGGTGTAGTAACAACAAACTCCTTTTGAATGTATCCAAGTGCAATGTAATCACCTTTACAAAAAAATGGAGTCCCATAAAATTCAATTACAGGTCAGGTCCTAGAGCGATGTCAGTCGGTGTCTGATTTGGGTGTTTTGCTGGATACTGCCTTGTCTTTTCGTGGCCATATTGTAAAAATTACGGAGAGGGTTTCATCATACGTAATAGTGCCGACTTTGTTGAATATGATACTATAAAATTGCTTTTTAATAGTTTCGTGAGATCATGGCTTGAATACTCTGTTGTTGTTTGGTGTCCCTTTTATCAGGCGCACATTCAAAATTGATAAAATTCAAAAGCGTTTTTTAAAGTACGTCAGTTTTAAACTCGATAGAGTATATCCCGAAATAGGTTATCCCTATGAAAGACTCTTGGATAGATTTTCGATGGAAAGTTTAGAGGCACGCCGAAACAAAGCCCAAATTATATTTTTACATAAGATAATATCACACAAAATTGATGCAAACAAAATCTTGCAGTGTCTGCCTTTTCATGTACCTAGACCCGCGGCACGTAGTCCGCAAACTTTTAATTTACCAATCCCAAGAACAAATGTCCTAAAATTCTCTCCCCTTTTTCAAATTTGCGAGAAATATAACCAAATGCAGAACCACCTTGATATTTTCAACTGCAGCGTGACAAAAATTAAAAATATGTTGTTAATAAGCTATTTAATTTTAATTAGGTTTAGTTATGTTCCCATTCTGTAATTGGAATACTGCAGACTGTGGTAAATAAATAAATAAATAAATAAATATAGTCTCCTCAACGCTTCTCTAACATTTCTATACCTTTCTTGAAGAAGGATTTGTCTTTGCCTTCAAAATAGGCCTCATTTTTGGCAATAACTTGTTCACTGGAGCTAAATCTCTTTCCAGCGAGTATTTTTTTGAGATCTGCGAATAGATAATAGTCGCTGGGGGCCAAATCTGGGAATACGGTGGATGAGGAAGCAATTCGAACTTCAATTCATGCAATTTTGCCGTCGTAACCATTGACTTGTGACACGGTACATTGTCTTGATGAAAGAGCACTTTTTCTTGTTCATTCGGAGCCGTTTCTGTGCCATTTCTGCCTTCAAACGCATCAATAATATAACTTTATATAATATTCGTTATTGATGGTTTTTCCCTTCTCAGCATAGTCGTTGAAAATTCTTCCATGCACATCCCAAAATACAGAGGCAAAAACCTTCCCAGCCGACTGTTGTGTCTTTGGTCGTTTCAGGCGACTTTTATCAGCTGCTGTCCACTCAGCAGACCGCCGATTTGATTCCGGTATGTACAGTGTTACTTACCTTGTTTTTTACAATACTTTTTAATCCGCCCTCGTATGTTTAATTCTCTTCAAAGTTATCTCCTCGTACAGCAACACAGTTATGTCAACGTTTTTTTTCAAATCTTGTTGTTTTCACCGCCATCAGCGATTTCTCTTTTATAGCTTTTGTAGATTCAAAACGGTGTCCACGAAGTGATAAGCTTAGGGAATAAAAAAAAGTCACACGGTACTATATCTGGTAAATACAGTGAGACCGTCAACGTTTCATTTCTACTTAAAATATTATGAATAATATATTAATGATTCTCTCACAATTCAGGCTATTCTAACTCACATAAGCAACGTATAATCCTTAAATTATACTCCTTATTAACTGTTTGGCTAGTTCAATTTGTCAACATAATCTCCACTGAGTTCAATATCTTTGGTCGACTGAGATTCCAATTTTTTTATTCTCTCCGAAAAAAAATTGTTTCCAACGGTGCACAATACTCGTTTAGAAAAAGAAGAATCACACTTACCAACAGTTATGGCGCTTAAGAAATTTCTCGCAATTTCGTAGAAAATTTACCAGACTTATCAAACCACTCTCGTATTTAGATAAATACATTTATATTTTGTGTTTCACTTAAGGGGTTACCACACCTTGAGATTTTCAAAAAAAACGAGTTATTTTTTTTGGCTAGATATATTGTTTATATTTTTAACAATATTTTAAACGTTTAACCATTTTAAAATTCAAATTATTTCCGAAGTTATAGCAAGTGGAACTGAGCGCGGCAGAGAGACAGACGGCCCGAAACTCAGGTAGCGATCGGACCGGCACGAGCGGTCAAAGCCTTGACAGGCCGTATTGTTCTTTTAGTGAGTCCTTTATAAAAAGCTGTTTAGAAAGAAACACTAAGAAAAACAACGAAAGTCTAAACGCTGTTTATGGCTGCAAAAATGCATTACAGTGGCACGAAAATTGTTGAGATTATATCTTATACTGCAGCTGGTATATTTAATGATGGATATACTAGTATCACTGTCTTTATTGGATAATAAGATAGGCTAAGCCTCTTACTTACAATTTTGAAAGTATAATATTTCTAATAATGAATGTATGCTTATACTAACTTAACCTAAGCTCCTATACTAGTGATCCTATACTAACTTAACCTAGGAAATGTGTTTTGCTACAAGTGATTTCTTAATACTAAGTCTTAAGACTAAGACTAAAACTACCTTAGCCTAAGACTTGCGCTAACTTAGATTAGGACGTAACATTAACTTAAACTAGGACTGATTATAACTTAATCTAGATTAACAGTCTTCTTGTCACGGAGGGCGAGGGGGGTCCTCGTCTTCGTCCGAGAGCAGCGGGTCGGACAGTCTCGGGAATTGGCGGCTAGCGTGAGGTGGGAGTCGGAAGGCGTCTCTGATGCGTGGGTTAGGGTGCTAGGACGCCTTGATATACTAGTGTATTACAAATGATACAATTATTAAACCTTTTAATTGGCCCAAGCGCGCTGCGATTTACCGAGAACTTGGACTCTCAACGAATATCTATAACCAACATGAGAGCCCAACAGAAGACTAAAGAGGCCAGGAAATTAAAAAGAGCTGCTCAAAAGGAGTCGGAGGACATCGCGGCAACAATGGAAGACCTCATGTACGGTTAACGAATCGCAGATTGAAGGTAATTTAAAAAAAATATTCGGTTTTAAGACGCTGACGCCGTACTGTTTTTTCTTTTGCGTTTTTCTCGAAACTATTTTTTTTAAACTGGTGTAGAAGATATCTTAAGATCTACTTAACCGATTTTGATAAAATTTACAACACATATTCTTTATAATATTATCTAAGATGTAGGATTTTTTTGATTGGGTGCCAGGTTCATAAGTCATGAATTTTTTAAACACAAAATTTCGATAAAAACCAGAGTTTTTTTTTAAAGAGCTGTCATTTCTACAAAAAAAATTTAAAATTTTTTTTCCTATGCTACATCTTAGCTATTACCTTTCTAAATAAGAAAAAAATTATTTTTTATTTTTCAGACGATGCTTGACAAGAGAAAATAAGTAGACCATCAGCAAGGATTTTCAAAAGAGGGTCCTACCTGATGGCTCATATCTCAGTCATTTTTTAATTTTTGTTATTTGTTGTTATTTTAAATCATTCATAAAAGTACTGTGTATATGTGTAAAAGAAAAATTATTTTATATATTTAGTAGCTGCGTTAAAAAAAAAATTATTTTTATACCTATTTTTCCGAGCGCCAAGGTGATGAAACCCCTTAATCAGTTAGACTTTTATTTTCTACATACACATTCAAATTTGGCATCTTTCCTATATATACTGTATAACCAAAAATAATACCCAAGACTTTTTCGTGTAGTTTAGAAACTGTCTGAGCAAATGGTGAGCATCCTCCGCTTGTCATATTATGGGATACCATCGTATAAGAGAGGAAGAACTACATTTTTATCTATTATTTGAACAAAATATTTTATGATAAATGTATTTTTTGTAGTTTTGGTAGGAATTTCATCCACATGATATAGCCGTTTTAAAGCAGAGTCATAATCAGAAAATTCGAGAATCCAGGATCAGGTCCCCCTGGAATATTGGATCTAGAAAAAACACATGAGTTGTTTTGACAGTATTCAGACATAGACTATTATAAAAGAACTATTTTTAACTTTTTCCCTGTATATCCTCCGTTGCCTCTACTAAAGTTTAAAAATTGCTGTTTTTTGGAAAAATAAAGAGCACCAGGCTTTCGTCTACACCACCAGCAGATCATTTATATAAATTAATAGGAGAACTGGTCCAAAGACACCCTGCAGACAACATTTTTCATTTTAGAGTTACAATCGTTAATGTACACAAATTTTGAGCGATGTTTCTAGTAATTTAATGCAGTTTATTAAGAAATTATATACCACACTAATCCAAAAAAACAGTTGACATGATCTTGAAGTTTTGACCGATTGTGACATAATATTTTCAATTTTGGTTTGTTTTTGCACGATATTTACTTGATTGTGTATGAATAGATTCGTGTCGCATCATGTATTTTAAAGCGAAATTGTCTAAGAAAGCAAAACAAACGTTTTTCAAGAAAATTTAGTTGTTTGGAAACAAAACGAGATAACCTCAAATCATTCTTTAAAATCGATCGTATCGATCCGATTGATAATTCTGTAAGATCTATAAGATCCCTGATACTTAAATGGTGATTATAAAGTACAAGATCCTTGATTTTGAATGTATCGGTATAAGAAATTTCGTTTTTAGGACAAAATGTAATGGAAATTTTTTGCTTAATAAATTTGTTATTTGAAAAATTGCCACGAAAAAATTTTCGCAAATACAAAATAGGTTTTTATTATTAATCTAATAAAGCGAATTTTTGTTAGATATTAATAACCGGTATACCAACCTAAAAAAATGCTGTAATGAGAGTAATAGCTTGTATATTTTTTAGAAAGTTAGTCCTCTAATTTTTGAATATAAAATACAGTGTGACAATTTAAGTCCGCATCATATGAGATTTTTTTTTAAATAATCACTCTAGCCCAGATTTGGTTATGGCATCCATTTGTGCTTCAAATAATATCAAAAATAAAGTATAGTAAGTCATTTTTACGCATGACGTCACCTGAATGACATTTTCGTAAACATTTTTGAAAAAAACGTATAATTTGGCGAAATTTTAAAAAGTTAGTTAGGCAAAATGGTTTATTTTGTGATTCTAGATCTGTTTGTCAGATTTCAACGGCCTACTACAATTTTGAATTTTTGGCAGTTTTTTGACATTTCGGCAATTGTTTTTCATCTTGATTTATTGCAACCTTATTTAAATTATTTCATTTGTCAAAAACTAGGCACCTATAATCTATTTAAGAACAAAATGAAGTCGTGTCCATAATTTTTTTATAGAATATTAAAATTCACACATTATGATGAATCATATTTAATGCAAAGTTCGATTACCTTTTGTTTTTAAATAGAAAAATAATTCTCGCTTACGTAGTTTGATAGTGAACACACTTAAACGTTTGTAAATTAACACAAATCTTACATTTTGATCTTTTTAGTAATGTATTTAAAGTTTCAACAATGTAATGTTTCTTTCTATAAACGCTAAATTAACAATTGGCTATTTTAACCTATTTAATAAATACTTTGTATCAAATACACGCATATTGCAATATTCTACATTTCAGTGTGTCCATCGTTTCGTTCAATGCAACGAATGGTTCTTCTAGAAATTTCTTTGACGGAATTTTTCACAAACTCGGGAGGTATCTCCCGAACACACTGCCTAATTATAGATGATCGATATCTCTAAATGGTCTAAACTTGTATACTTTTTGTTTGAGATAATCCCATAAATAGAAATCCAATAGGGTGATGTCCGGCGATCGAGGTGGCCAACAATTATCCTGATCCGGCCAATGACCCTGCCATGAAATAGTTCATTTAAAGTGTTTCGTACTTGCAAAGTATTGTGTATTGGTGCATCATCTAACTGATACCATAGAGCATATCTTAGATCCACGGCCATGTTATCCAGAACTTCTAAAATTTCATTATTTAAAAAATCTAAATATCGTTGTGAGTTTAAATTATGTCTAAAAAAATATGGCCCTATTATTTGGTCTTTTACAATGCCACACCAAACGTTAGTTTTAAACGAGTATTGGTCACGACACTCAATTATGAAGCTCGGATTTTCTTGGGTCCACCATCGACTATTCTGTTGACTTACTATTCCGTTAGAAGTAAACGTGGCTTCATCAGTCCATAAACCATTGTACGGAAATTTGGAGTCCTCTTCTATTTTTCCTTGGTACCAGAATGAAAATTTATTTTATTATATCGGTGTCACAACGTTCTCCGACGTCTTCCGATACCCAGTCTCCATTCGGTGCGGTCATTTTACTGGCCTTCCTCCAGTCCTCTTTCTTGCATTTCTTTGTCAATGCCCTCTCTCCAGCTCATTCTTGGTCTACCTCTTCTTCTTCTTCCTGTAGGTGTCCAATCTAATATTTGTTTTGGGAGCCTCTCTGGTGTCATTCTTTGGACGTGTCCATACCATTTAAGTTGTTTCACCCTTATTTCTTCGACTATGGTCTTTTTTACACCCATAATTTCACGAATTCTCTCGTTCCTTATTCTTTCCAACTTAGATCTTCCGGCTGCCCGTCTCCAGTAGTCCATTTCTGTGGCCTCTAGGGATTTAACGGATTTTTCTTTTAACTGCCATACCTCACTACCATATGTTACAATGCTTTTAACTATTGTGTTGTATATTCGGTGTTTGTTCTCTTTGTTTATTTTCTGGTCCCATAAAATACTGTTCAGAGACCTGATAGCTTTCCTGCCCTGAATATTCCTTTCTTTGATGGCGTCATCGAGAGTTCCGTTGTTGGTTATATTTAGACCCAAGTATTTATAGCTACTGCATGATTTAAGATTGTGTCCGTCTTCTGTCACCAAATCCTGTTGCGTACCCCCTATGCACATATATTCTGTCTTTGATAGATTTACTTGTAGACCACATTTTTTGTATTCTTCAATAAGTTTCCTGGTCATATATTCCAAGTCTTCTTGTTCCTGGGCCACTACTATTTGGTCATCTGCAAAACTAAGAGTGTAGAGAACAGTATCGTTGAGCGGGATTCCCATATTTTTACATTTGAGTTTCCATCTAAGAAGCACCTTCTCAAGAAAAATCTTGAAAAGCGTTGGTGATAGGCAGCAGCCCTGTTTTAGACCTTTATTTGGGGAAAAACCCTTTGATATTTTATTGCCGATTTTTATTCGGATATGGCAATTTTGGTATAGATCTTGCACTGCTCTGATCAAATTAGTGTTTATGTTTGTTGTTTTTAATGATTCCCATAGTTTTGTAAGTGGGACGCTATCGTAAGCTTGTTTCAAGTCCACATAGAGAATATGTAACTCCTTGTTCATCGCTGTCATCTTTTCTATGAGCTGAGTTAGACAAAAAAGGTGGTCTACGGTTGATCTTCCTGCTCTGAACCCGGCTTGTTCTTCTGCCTCGCTGTCCACATATTCTCGCTCTATTCTTGTTTTTATCACTTTTCCGTAGATTCTACTTATTGTCCCCATGACTGCAATACCTCGATAGTTATCGCAGCTCTCTTTGTTGCCCTTTTTATGTAGGGGTGTCAGAAAAGATAGTTTCCATTCCTGTGGTATTTGCTCAGTGCTGAGGCATTTTTGGAACAAATTGGTTAGATGTTCAAACAACTTTGGTGTGCCATATTTTATCAATTCTGCTGGTATATTTCCAGGTCCAGGAGCTTTTCTGTTTTTGAGTTTTGTGTACACCTCCTTTACTTCTCTGACTGTAATACGGATCGGTGATGCGGTCACTTTTATGGCGTCAATTTCCTCAGGTGGATCTCTGTATAGTTCTCGGTTTTCCGTAAGTAAGGAGCTGAAGTATTTATCCCAATTTGTTAAAGTGATGGGCGATATAATTTCCTTTTTGGTATTTTGGCGCAGTGATTTTATAAGTCTCCAACTTTCTGTACTTTTGGCTCCTCCTATGTACGTGTTTACTCTGTTACAGCGTCTCTCCCAAGTTTCATTTTTCTTTTGTGTAATCATCCTACGTACATTAGCTTGAAGTTGTTTATACATTTCTTTGTTGTTTTCTGTTCGCATGCTGAGGTATCTTTTATGTGCTTGGTTCTTTTCTTTTATTTTTTCTTCTATATCCGAGTCCCACCAGTAAGGTTTTAGACGGCTTTCTCTTTCTTTGAATCCTAGTGACTCTTTTGCTGCTTCGTGTAGACAGTTTTTTATGTGGTTGTTGTGCTCTGATGTGGTCGAAAAGTCTCTGGGTTGTAGTTTCTCATCTAGTCTCCTTCTGTACAGATTTTTGGTACTTTCTTGGTCTAAGCTTTCTAGGTTGTATTTACTAAATTCTATCTCTTCATAGTCGTCACGTTTTTGAGTATGCGTGTGTGGCTTTTTACCAGTAAAGCTTATTTTTGCATTTAGGAGATGGTGGTCACTACCGCAAGTAGCTCCTCTATAAGCTCTGACGTCGTGGATTCTAAGGGTTGTTTTCTGACGGACAATCAGGTAATCAATTATGGATCGCTGGTTTCTAGATGGCTTAGTCCAGGTATATTTATGGATCCATTTGTGTGAGTAGAATCCATTAGTTATTCTTAACTCATTTTGTTCGCACACTGTTATTAGTCTTTGGCCGTTATCATTTCGAATTTCCTCTCCATGTCTACCTACTACTTCGTCTTGAACTTTTTTCCCTATTCTAGCGTTCAGGTCTCCTAAGATTATTACTTCTCTGGTATCTCCAACGTTTACTATTTCTCTATTTAGTAGCTCAAAGAATTCGTTTTTCTGATTTACTAGGGCGTCATCATTTATTGCATATACTCCAAAGATTGAATGAACCAGAATGAAAATAACAACCGAATATTAAAATCTCTATCCTGTAGAGTGTTTATCAATTTCGGTTTGTATGGTTTAAATTTATTTTTGTGTAAAATTTTACGTACACTTTCCCTGTCGATCTCCGGTTTAGACTTCGAAATAGTTCTAACACTGGTTTTGCCTTCTTCCACTACACTTAAGCACACATCTAACTCAGTATCTTCGGTATGTTTACGTGCAACACAATTTTTACAATTCGGCTCAGAGTAGATTGCTGCAAGTTTTTTTCAGGATGACGCTCGTTAAAAACATTTGCAACAGTGCGATGAGATGTATTTTCCCCGCATAATAAAACAATTTCAATTTTTTCTTGAAGAGAAAGCATGTTATGGCACCATCTGTTTCTTTCCATTCTAGTTTGAATTGCTAACTAAATATTTGACAGCTTACGACATTATATTGGGAACTCTAGTTCTCAATTGTTTCCAGGGCCTACTATTAATAAACGCATAGAAATATCGAGTTTGGCTTAGCGTGTTAATTTCTCTGTTTAGCTCTTTTTTCTGCAGCAGGTAAGTTTTCAGGAAGAAATCGGCGCAACCATAAAGGGTCTTTCTAATTTTGAGAACGTTAATTTTGATAGCCATGACTAAAATATGGCTGGATTTATTTTAAATTAGCAGTTACGTCAACAATGACACCGAAAGCTTAATGTAATTTTTCGGTGGTATTATTAACGCGTAACTGCCAAATTAATAACTAGAATATGTCTAATATTTTTATTACAGTTGCTAATTAGAATCTAAAATGTATTGTTGATCTAAAAAGTGGTTTTAGCTGAAGTATAAAAAAAAGCAAATAGGATAAAGCAGCAAGTTGTTAATTTGGTGTTTATAGTAAGAAACATTACATTGTTAAAAATTTAAATGCATTACTAAAAAGAACAAAATGTAAGATTTGTGTTAATTTACAAACGTTTAAGTGTGTTCACTATCAAATTACGTAAGCGAGAAACATTTTTCTATTTAAAAACAAAAGCTAATCGAACGAATCAAATATGATTCATGATAATGTGTGAATTTTAATATTCTATAAAAAAATTATGGACACGACTTCATTTTGTTCTTAAATAGATTATAGGTGCCTAGTTTTTGACAAATTAAATAATTTAAATAAGGTTGCAATAAATCAAGATGAAAAACAATTTGCCGAAATATCAAAAAACTGCCAAAAATTCAAAATCGTAGTAGGCCGTTAAAATTTGACAGACAGATCTAGAATCACAAAATAAACCATTTTGCCTAATAACTTTTTTTAAAAAATTTGAACAAATTATACGTTTTTTTCAAAATTTTTTACGAAAATGTCATTTTTGACAGGTGACGTCATGCGTAAAAATGACTTACTATACTTTATTTCTGATATTATTTGAAGAACAAATGGATGCAATTTAAAAAAAATCCCATATGATGCGGACTTAAATTGTCAGACTGTATATTATACCATATTACACCTTGATACTAGCCTACGAAACCTTTACCAACTATCTAGAGCAAAGAGATTTACATAGTTATAACAGACAATGTGAATACTTAAGAATTGGCTTGGTTAAAGCCCGTCGCTACACTCTAAATTACTATGGACCCAGGTTTTTTAATAAAGGACCTTTTTAAAAAGTTAGTCCTCTAATTTTTGAATATAAAATATATTGTACCATATTACACTTTGATACTACCCTACGAAAAATTTACTAATTAACTTACACTACAGCACAGAGATTTACATAGTTATAACAATAGACAACGTGAATACCTAAGAATTGGATTGCTTAAAGCCCGTCGCTATTGTCTAAATTACTATGGACCCAAGTTTTTTAACAAAAGACCTTTACACCATCTAAATTGAAATCTAAATGCATTTGAAAAATTATTCAAACAAACTTTGGCTCGTAAAGCTTTTTATTCGATTAATGAATTTCTTGAGGTAGATGTGTTATCGTTTAGATAATATAATTGGGAATCATTGTCCACTACTAATCAGATCTATGCTTAATTTGTCTAGTATCTAGTAGCAAATTTAAGAGATTTAAGATTATAAATAAGGCTGTTATCAAAGAAAGAATGTAAATAAAAAATGCATTTTCTGTATTATTTTTTATGGTGAAAGTAAGTACAAACTATAAACTTTTACTAATTTAAGAGAGTTTATTTTTACGTGAGCTATCTAGGTAATGGTTAAGAAAACCGCTCCACTTCCGGTGGGGATGGAGGGTGGGTGAAGATGATAGGGAATTTCGCGACGGTCATCCCCTATAAAAAAGAAGTACTCCCCATAAACATTGTGTACTTAGAGTAAAAATTACCCTTATTGTAATGATTAAAAGTTACCCCTATCCCTAGAGGAGGTGGGGAGTGGGTGGAGGTGGTCAAGGTCGATCTTCTCTACACGGGGATGGAAACTGAACTAACCTGAACTCTCTAAGATGTCCGATGGGGTACATCTTCTTTATGGGGCGCCGCAAAATCTATGGGGCTGAAAATGTTCCTTATATAATTAGTTGAAAGTCGCCGAAGCGTTGTTTGAGGCACACCTAAAAGATTGGACGAGAAACGCGGGACTAAGTGTAGGCACCTTTGTAAAAAGAACCTGAATCGACTTAAGATCAACGGGAACTGCTACTTCTCCGCAAACGCCGCTCATATAGGAATTTACGAGGGTAGATCGCTAAGATTATTAAGTAAGATTGATAAGTAAATAAGTAGATTGTTAAGATTAACAATTTCTATGAAATAGCGGATAATTTTGTAGCATGACTGTTTGTAAGAGTAATGATTGTCATCAAAATTTCAAACATATGCAACGCGCAGTTGTTTGTTGGCAGCTATTGTAAGTGATCGGTGTTACACGTTAAAATCGACAAACATTTTCATTTAAAAAAATAGACAGTGGCCCAGATGGAAATTGAACTAAATAAAATTCACGGGGACTCTGTACTAGCATTAAAGATTATTTATTACTAGATAAATATAACACGTAAGCTGAGAAGTTTTTGTTCTTACACATACATGTCGCCCTTTTCAAAAAATACATATGATTTTTAGGAAGTACCAACCTTCAAACGGTATGTGTCAAAATTTCATGACATTTCGACGATTAGTTTACAAGTTATAGTGGTTCTAGTGACGCTACTTTTCAAACAATGGAAAAAATTGAATTTCGTGTGTTGATTAGTCATTGTATTTTGATGGAAAAAAATACGGTTCAATCAAAGCAATACCCATTTGTTTCCGTCATTTCTCAAAGTCTGTAACTGTCAGATGTACGCTGATGATACTCAGTTGTTTTACTCTTTTTCTGAGAATGCAGTGCTTGACGGTTGTCGACTGATAAATGGTGATTTGGAGGTTATACAGAGAGTTTCGGAGGAACATCATTTGAAACTTAATCCCAACAAATGTGTCATGATGTTGTTCGGTAGACCAATTGTTGTAAAGAGACTCACTTCACCAGTTGAAGTTAATATTTCTAATGAAAGGATACCTGTTAAAGCTGAGGCTAAAAATCTTGGCTTAATTTTGGATTCAACTTTAAGATTTAAAAAACACGTTTCGGCTTGCATTAAGAGGGCAGTGAGTCTACTTAGGTGTCTTTATAACTCAAGACCTTTATTAAATACTCAATTAAACTCATGCTTTGCGATTCTATCATTTTATCCATATTTAATCATTGTGATGTTGTTTACGGCTCTTGTTTGACTGCAGAAGATACAAAAAGAATTCAAAAAATTCAGAAATATTGTTTACGGTTTAGCTACGATATAAAAAAACGAAATCCAGTTACTTAAAAACTGAAGGAAGCTAAATGGATTGACATGAAGTCAAGATAATATTTGCATTTTGTACCGTGTATCATAAAATTATCTGCACAAAGTCATCTACGTATCTTTTTAAAAAAATTCCGTTCAAGACTGACGTTCATAACATAAATATAAGAAGTAGAGGCTTACTTACGCCCCCACTTCATAAAACAGGCATATTTGAAAGGTCCTTCACTTACAATTTAGTTAAAACTTATAACAACCTACCGGACATTCTGAAATCTAAATCAGTCAAATGTTTCAAAAAGTACCTAAAGCATTTGTTATTGCAGAATAATTGAAGAATTTACTTGTTCCTAAGAATGTAAGTTTTCTAATTTTAAATCATGGCTTTCTGTAACTGACATAACATTTTTTTTTGTTTGTTATTTGGCTGTGCATCATATAATTTGGTAGTGCATTATTATTATTTTTGGTTGTGCATGTGTTAGTGTGTTGCTGCCTAGGGGCAAGTGTAAAGACAGATGGACATATATTTTGCTTCAGTTAAATTAAGTTTTTTTTTTCTCTCTTTTATCTTTGTTCTGCTGCACTCTGTCTTATTCACTGTATATTGCATACTTTGAATAAAATTGTTTATTAATATTATTATTATTATTATTATAGCTGACATCCTAAAGATATCAAAAGAACGTGTTGATCACAACAGTCGGCTGGGAAGGTTTTGGCCTCTGTATTTCGGACGACACAACAGTCGGCTGGGAAGGTTTTGGCCCCTGTATTTTGGGATGTGCATAGAATAATTTTCATCGATTATGCTGAGAAGGGAAAAACTATCAATAACGAATATTATATAAAGTTATTGGTGCGTTTGAAGGCAGAAATCGCAAAGAAACGGCCCCAAATGAACAAGAAAAAAGTGCTCTTTCATCAAGACAATGCATCGTGTTACAAGTCAATGGTTACGACGGCAAAATTGCATGAATTGAAGTTCGAATTACCTCCTCATCCATCGTATTCTCCAGATTTGGTCCTCAGCGATTATTATCTATGCGCAGACCTCAAAAAATGCTCGCGGGAAAGAGATTGGGCTCCAGTGAAGAACTTAGGCCTATTTTGAAGGCAAAGACAAATCCTTCCACAAGAAACGTATAAAAATGTTAGAAAAGCGTTGGACTATATTCATGAATAAAGGCGAATTATGCAAAAGAAAAAAGTGTGTTTTAAGTAGCTAGACAGAAAACTTTTCAGCCTACGTGTTATTTAAACCTGGCCGTACGAGCACTGCTGGACATTCATGACGTCCGATTGAGGTTCCTTCTGAAGAAATGGTCGATAAAATTCATTGTATCTTGATAAAAGATCCCAGCATCAGATTACTGAGATGGTGGGCATGTCAGATGAATGGGTATATAATATCCTGCATAAAGTTTGTTGTCTCCAGACCAAAAATGCACTAGGAAAGATTTTTTAAAATCGTATTTGGAAAAGTTGCAGGATAATTCGAACACCCCGGAAACAAAACGGCAGTAACAACAGAAGATTGGAAAAAATGAAAGTGAACCGAAAAAAGCGAAATAGTTTTGTTAGCGGATGTTTTTTAGACCTCAAAGAGTATCATTATTAAGTTGGGAATGTGGAATCTTTGGCACAATGATACTACTCAGTACATATCACCACTACACCAAACGCTTTATTTTTGCACTCGACGCGCGTTTCGCTAACCATGTTAGCTTCATCAGGAGGGATGATTGACTAAAGCTAAACTACAAACCTACCCTATTTATACTTAGCCTAACCCTTGAGATACACAGGCGGGACTAATGGCATAGGCAAGGCCATCAGTTCCGGTCAAGTAATCAGTAGAGGGGACTATAAGGAATAGGCCCTCTGTCTTTATTTAAACTACTTTTACATTTTATAATTTCCATACTTTCGTATGCGTTTAACAATCTCCTATCAGTTACATTTTTAATTAATCTTAGATTTTCTAATGTTACAATATGATCAGCTTCAAGGGCATGTTCGGCAATGCTAGACTTTTCTGTTCTACTGTATTTGAAGTGTGCTAAATGTTCTTTAAATCGTGTTTTAATTGACCTTTTAGTTTGCCCAACATTTTTGTCACAATCATTACAACTAATTTCATAAATTCCACTTTTCTCACAATTAGGAATCTTATCTTTGGGATTTCCTAAGATATTCCTCAGATTGTCTGATGACTTATAGACTAAGGTGAGGCCTACCTTATTAAATACCTTATTGAGTACCTTGCTCTATTTCGGATTATATGTTATGGAGACATACTTGGTGTTATTTATTTTCTTCGCGTGTAAAAAAGGTGGAATTCTGAATATTCAACCTGAACTTATGTCTATTTATTAGCTTATTTACCAAGTCATCGTCATAACCATTAACTCTAGTTATATTTCTTTCTTTATTAAAGTTTACTCTATTCAGAGGGAAAGTGACCAAACGATGAACTAAAAAATGTAATGAGGCTAATGTGTGTTGTTTGCAATGAAATGAATCATTAGGAATATATATATCTGTTACTGTGTCCTTCCTATAGATATCAAATTCTAATCTATTATTATTTTTAATAATTAAAATATCTAGAAAAGGCAATTATCCTTTGTTCTCGACTTCGTAAGTGAATTTAATGTAACTTGAACCGTCAACATCTCTGCTATACATCCTAACTAATTACGTCATCGGAAAATGGATACCACCACGGAAGAACCGGCACAAGTTATTGCTCTATTGCAAGAAGGGCATAGCCAACGAGTAGTCGCTGCGTAACTGCACCAGAGCCAGTCAGCTAGCTCCAAATTCTACAGACGTTACTAAGAGACTGGCGCCTTTACACGGAGACCAGGATCGGAAAGAAGAAGATGTACCTCGCATTAAGACGACCTCTTCATTGTCAACACAATTCTAAGAAATCGTCACTTGACCGGCGTTCAGGTCCAGCAGGAGCTCCGACAAGTACGTGGTCGGGCTGTCAGTCGTTGGACAGTCACAAGAAAACTTAAGAAAGCTAACTTAACTCCGAAGAGATTAGCAAATGGACCCAAATTGACAGCAGCCCATCGACAAGCGCAACTCAGATTTGCCCGAGAACATGTCGACTGGACCTTAGAGCAATGGCGCTCCGTTTTATTCTCCGACGAGTCCCGAATGTCCCTACATGGCGATGAACGAAGAAGACGAGTCTATAGGAGGCCTGGGAAGGGCTATGAGCAGTGCTGCATTACTGAAACGATCGCCTAAGGAGGAGGTTCTGTCATGGTGTTTTTCGTGACTGATGAGACTCGTAGCGGTGGATTAACCACTCACCGGTACATCCAGGACATACTGCAGGAACATGTCGTTCCTCACGCTGGATTTAATGGCGATAGCTTCGTGCTAATGTACGACAATGCGAGACTACATGCCGTTGCGGTGGGAGTAACCACATTAGACTGGCCTGCGCAGAGTCCTGACCTTAATCGAATCGAGCACATGTGTGATGAGTTCAAAAGAAGGGTTCGAGCCAGAAATCGCGCTCTTGCATAGCTGAGGGCCTTAAAGGTTGCGATGGCGGAAGAGTGGGGAAATATCCTACAGACAGTGGTGAAAAAGTACACCCGCTTCATGAAAACCCGGCTGGAAGCAGTAATACAAAATATTGATTTTGGTTTTTATCAATAAACTTAATTGTTACTTTTTCCTTTTTCTTACCTCTATTTTCAATCCTTGTTCTCCTTGTTTCCTCTTTCAATCATTTTAATCAGTAAAAAGCATGAGGTATGTTATGGAATTAGAAAGAGAATATAATGAGCTTTCAAATGATACTCAAATCCGCAAAAATATATGAACACTAAATCTAAGATCCGTGTCAAATGTAGCTAAATAGTTGAGTGTAAATTGAGTAAAATAGAGAGTCGATTTTTTTGCTCACCAGTGTATATTCCCATTTAACTGCTGTTAGGGCCTTCTAGTCTTTACTGTATTCATAATACGGCCTTTATTTTAATTTGATTTGTAATAAACTCGCAAATGCAGCAGAAGCAATCTTAAAGTAATTTCCATTTTACAATACGGCGTAATAAAATTACTTTACAGATGACAGAAGTTAGAACAAAGGCTTAACATTATTGCCGGCTAAGTCAATTTTAATTTGTTTACCGACAAATAATACAGAGTATTTTGTTCAAGAAGGACTAGAGATGGAGTGCAAAGCAACGTTAACTAATATTTCAATGACTGTTTCTGGAATGACAACTGTTTTATAGTGTCGATGTTCAGCGCTAGAATTGTTTATTTTGTTATAAAGTTGTTAATTATTTATCAGTTGTCAGAGTTACAAGATTGTAGACAATATATATTGTCAACCCGGCAATGGGGCGTGTTAGTTAATGTGGGTCATCGTCAATTAAATGTATATGTATTGTGTTAAAGTTAGTTCAGGTAAGTCAGTTAGTTGAACTTCATTCTCGGCCCCGTGTTATTGTGAATATTCCTATCTAACTATGTTGGCACATGATAACAGTTACATGTGTTGTTATAACATCATTGTTTCAGCAATCGATGTGCTGTAGAGCATATTACGTGTATTTGAGCATTGATTCAAAATACGAGGCGCGTTTGACAAGTAAATGCCGTTTTCAAACATGGCCGCTGCAGCCTTGCGGTCGCGCATTGTATCTGCATTAGCCACAGACGCCGTTATGGAAGCATTCGTCCGAGTTTATGTTTGTTTGTGCGTGTTTAAAATGTCTCAGACCATTACGCTCTGTAAATCGGCAGATTAGTGTAGTGTATGGCGAAAATGCTATAAGCGATGAAATAGTAAGAAAATAGGTAAGAGCATTTAAAAATGACCGGAAAAACGTACAAGATGAGGGACGAAGTAGGTGGCGGCCGTCCGTCATTATTGATGACTTGATGCAGAAGGTTGCTGAAAAAGTTCAAGAAAAGGGACGCTTTACGATTTCATTATTATCTAACGTATTTCCTCAAGTTTTAAGAAGCGTTCTCTATGAAATTGTGGTAGAACGGAAGTTGTGTTTATACAGCCTAAAATGCTGACTGAAGTGAACAAAACCAATCGTTTAGCCTGTGTTTTATCCTTCCTCCAAGTTGTCAATGATGACAAAACCTGGGTTGGTTACGTTACACCGGAATCAAAACAACAGTCCACAGTCCTCATTAAAAATTTTATAGACGGTTCATGTCGAAGTTTCTCTTTGCCCGTGCAAGAGTATTTTGAAAATTATCAACTGCACTTCTGGTAAATGTTGCTTCGAATCCACCTAATATTTTTGTGTATATTAATCATTTAATAATAACAAATAAAAAAGTAAATCCGACTTAACTAAGTAACATGTCCAATGGGGTGACAAGCCAATTTTGTTTTAATTTTCTTTGGTCCTACCCCGCAAAATGTTCAGTCCTATGAAAAAATAAAGCTCCTAAATTTTTAGAAAAAAATATAAATATTTAGAGGTTGCATCCATCGATTGAAAATAATTTTTTTTCTCAAACGTTTTTTTCCTCTTCAACAGCCTCCCGTTAGACTTCTGATTCGAATTTAAGAAATATGAAGGTGTGTCTCTGTACATTTTTTTTAATGCTAAATCCGTTCCCAAGGGTCGTTTTCCCCTAAAATCATTCAGTTTTCCGCAATGCTCAGGTTAACTGTGCATTATAGCTGAAAAAATGGGTTTTCCTTTCAAAAAAGTTCCGTAAAATTTACAGGAAGCATTGTAGAACAAGTTTTATGAAGCAAAATCATGGATATTGTACAGACCTTTGAGAAATTGTCATGGAGCATGAATAATATTGGACAAAGACAGCGAGAACGAAACGCTTTACTGATTGACACACCTTAAAAAAAAACTCGACAGGAAGGCAACTTCAGAAAAAATATTTTAGACAAAAGTTTTAGTATTTTTCCCTGGGAATTGGATGGGCCTATTAGATTTTGGGCCCAATGCTCTATTGTGACTTTGTGAGACCCAAAATTGAAAATTTAAATGGAAACCCAATACCTTTAGCATATATTTGAATTCAGCGAGAATTTTACGTCCAGCTAAACGTTGAATTTTGATTGGGCCTCACTGGAACTGCAATAAAATGCGACACTTGAAAATAATTATATCCGTGTTAAAAGCTAATAACTAAATTAAAAAATCGAGTAACAAGCCAATATTTTGCGTCGTTCCAGACGCATTTTGAAAACATAATAATTATCGGCGTTTAAGTAATATTTGCTTCCGTGATTAAAAATGGCGTTTAGAAATCATAAAAGCCGTAACGTGAACAAGGAAAAGATTACTGATTTTTGGTTGGTGGAATCGTATTTGGAGGATTTTTCCGACTGCGCCTGCATTTTTGCAAATACCTTGCCGTCGAATAATCATATTTTAAGATTGATTCTTCATAATCACTGAAGAGTACTGCTGCCATTGCATCTATGGAAACTGCAAAATAAAATATGGACATATTTTGAACTACCTGTCAGAGATAAAAGAAATATTATCCCGAAGACTGAAAAAACATATTCGGAATAATTATCTCATAAGAAATAGGAGAATGTTCATTCTATTTTTGTAATTGCGAAAAAAAACTAATTTTACAGACAAATTATACGAACTGTTATGTGCAGTGAGAATAGTGTGCAATTTTTTATCTATGCGAAAGCGAGGGAAAGTCGAAGAAACCTCAGTAGGATGAGTGAAGATTTCGTCAACAACTTCATACAACGAAAGCGATATCGCAGAAGAGAAAGATGGCAATTAAGAAACCGAGGAAATCTCGTTCGTCCAGTGTAAATGCAATGCCCGTTTTATCCGTAAAATTATCGCTGAATTCAAATATGTATTAAAAGCATTGGGTTTCCATTTAAATTTTCAATTTTGGAACTCATAGAGTCCCAACAGAGCATTGGGTCTAAATCTAATAGGCCCATTCAATTTCCAGGAAAAAATGTTAATACTTTTATCTGAAACAATTTTTTCTGCAGTTGCCTTCCTGTCGAGTTGTTTTAGGTGTCTCAATCTTTTTTCCAACAAAACGCGTCGTTCTCGCTGTCTTTGTCCCATATTACTCGTGCGCCATGAAATTTCTCAAAGATCTATGTCATATCTAGTATTTTCGGCGTTAGTAAATTTCACACCAAGACTACCTGTGCCCTTAATACAACAGGTAAATTCCACACTAACCTTATAAGGGTCCTTAAATCTTACAGGTAATTTCCACACCAAGCAAATATAATTATGCTTTATTCATCTAAATAAAATTGGACGGATTTTTTTAAAATCAGTTTTTATTGAAAATTTTAGATATTTATAAAAATATGTTTTTATTTCATAGTAGAATAATATTGATAAAATATGAAGTTTTTGCTAAATACATAAAATACAATTGGACAAATTTCCTTACATATACTAGATAATGCTACAAACCTATACATATCTATTTATATATATTTACAAAACAGGTTGAGAAAAATAGGAGACATATTTTAAAAAATGGAAACGATTAATATTTCCTAATTGTCTTTGTTCATAAAGATTTTTAAATGTTTTAATTTTTGATTATTATGATTATTACTTATTTTAGACTCGTTGACACTTTGTATTTTTATATATACGTTAATCTGAAATTATTTCAGCCTATCGATAAAAGTATACAGAGACGGATATGTAGAATAAAAAGAATTATTTAGATGGGAATGGAAGGACTCACAACAGTTAGTCGTTCGAGTTAAAGATGGACTCGATTCTGCCCATATTTCAACTGGAAAATCGGCTCCTTCCTCTATATACGTTTCTAGTAGGTAATCACAAAATTTATTTAAACGTTCATCCTCAGGTTTTATAGAATATAAATCGTATGCAAAACTGTCACCTAATTCTTCGGGTGCTAAATAGGACAAGCCGAAACAATACTTTCACCAACGACCAATTTCAGAATTGTTGTCGCAATATTCTTTAGCTAGACTTAGATTCTGTATCTTGCGAAACCAAGATTGGTGTAAATGAAATCTACATCCTAACACTTTAGCATTTGGCCAATCTTCAGATACTGCCTTATGAATAGATTTTTCGAAGTCAATAGTAATTTTCTCTGGATTGAAATACAGTGTATCTGTTGAATAAATCTTACATTTTAATAATGTGAAGAGGTTTTTGTATGTTTCAGCTCTCTTATCACGCAATAAGCAAAATAATAATGGAATGTAATGACCGTTTACAAAACCATGTACTGTAAATAACTGTGTAAAATATTTAGTGCAGTATGAAATGGTGCCGTCCATATATATATTGGATATTTTACACAACATATTGACATTTGTAGTGCAAGAAAAAACAATAATGCCACTTTCGACTTCATTGATATATAGAAAATTCTCACCCTTGCTAGTTTTTATTTCAAATGCCTCTAAAACACTATGCACCTCCTCAGCACTTCTTGGATTACGTCCTGGCAAAAATTTTCGTCTATTGTTATAAATGTTTTTTCTAATATATTCGACATCTTTTTCTGTTACTGTTTCAGGCAGCGTGTTTTGTAGTTCTTGCCGGATAATTTTAGATGGCCTTTCACTCATATGCTCTCCGGCTTTTCTTTTGCAGGAATTACTAATTATTTGCCGATTCAGCTTCTTGGTGTCGGCTTCGTGTGTACGGAGTCCTTCACTTCTGGTAACTAAATTCTCGGGCCCAACGGTGAAGACTTTTGATTTGCAATCTTTTTTTGAACATCTCCAAAATGTTTCTCCACATTTTAGCACCTTTTGTCGAAAGTACGAGGCTGGTTTGAAAAGTCCACCGGCGCGTATCGAGGTCATGTTTAGTTAGTAGCATCTCTTGAATGAACGCACACCAAGTTTCAGCCATATTGGTCTAGTTCTTTGTGTTTAGCATTCGTGTGAATCAAGGAAGTCGAGTGATTTTCAAGAAATGGACGAAAAAGAATTTCGTGTGGTGATTAACATTACTTTATGAAAGGCAAAATGCCTCAGGAGACTAAAGAGAAGCTTGATAAAGATTATGGTGACTCTGCACCTTCGATTAGAACAGTTTATAAGTGGTTTCAAAATTTTCGGACTGGCCATATGGGCACAAGTGACGCTGAACGTTCTGGACGGCCTGTGGAGGTTACGACTCCAGAAATCATTGATCAAATCCATGATATGGTGATGGATGACAGAAGGGTTAAGGTGCGTGAGATTGCTAGTGTTGTGGGCATCTCGACTGAACGGGTACATAATATTTTGCATAAACATTTGGACATGAGAAAGCTATCCGCAAGATGGGTGCCGCGATTGCTCACGCTTGACCAAAAACGGAATCGTGTAAGTGTTGCAAGGATGGTTTGCAGCTGTTCCAGAAGAATCCGGAGGATTTTAAGCGTCAATTCGTCACTGTGGATGAAACATGGATACATTACTATACTCCTGAGACCAAACAACAATCTAAACAATGGGTTACCAAGGGGGAATCTGCACCAAAAAAGGCGGAGACCGTTCCTTCGGCCGGAAAGGTTATGGCGACTGTCTTTTGGGATTCGCAAGGGATAATCCTCATCGACTATCTGGAAAAGGGTAAAACTATTACAGGTGAATATTATTCATCGTTATTGGACCGTTTGAAAACCGAGCTGCAAGAAAAACGCCCGCGATTGGCCCACAAGAAAGTCCTTTTCCATCACGACAACGCACCAGCACACACCTCAGCAGTTGTGGTCGCAAAATTAATGAAAATAGGATTCCAACTCGTTTCACATCCCCCCTATTCTCCAGACTTGGCTCCCTCGGACTACTATTTGTTCCCCAATTTGAAGAAATGGCTGGCGGGACAAAGATTTTATTCAAACGAGGAGGTGATTGCAGACACTAATGGATATTTTGCAGACTTGGACAAATCCTATTATTCGGAAGGGATCAACAAACTAGAATATCGTTGGACGAAGTGTATAAGCCTAAAAGGAGACTATGTCGAAAAATAAAAAAGGTTTACCCCAAACACATAAGTAGTTTTTATTTTTGCACGGACTTTTCAAACCAGCATCGTAAGTGTAGTAATTCACACATAACATGTCCTTTCCTCGATTACTTTTTATTAACTTTGCTTCCATATTAGCAACAGTTTAAAAAATATACGCACAACCAAGTAATAATTACAAATTAATAATATGTACTAAACTGATATGTAGAAGGGTTTAATAATGATTTAATTGAACAGGCCGGTGCGTACCACCACCCATTTATCAACCCTCATCCTCTACCTGAAAGTACACGGTGTGGAATTTACTTCTGCAATTACAATCCCTTAAATATGTCTAGGTCATAAACGGATTAGTGGTGTGAAAATGACCTGCGCCCATGATTTTGGGTCATAAAACTTGATATAAAATGCTTCCCGTAAATTTTGCGGAATTTTTTTGAAAGAAAAACGCATTTTTTAACCTTAATGCGCTCTTAAACATGAGCATTGCGGAAAACTGAAGGATTTTAGGGGGAAACGGTCCTTGGGAACGGATTTAGCATCAAAAAATGTACAAGAAAACACCTTCATATTCCTTAAATTCAAATCAGAAGTCTAACGGAGGGCTGTTGAAGGGGAAAAAAAAAAACGATTGAGAAGAAAAAAATATATTTTCAGTCGATGGACGCGACCTCTAAATGTTAATATTTTTCTCTAAAAATTTAGGGGCTTCATTTTTTTCATAGTATTGAATATTTCGCGGGGATAGGACCAAAGAAAATAAAAAAAAAATTTGGCTTATTACTCTACTGTATAAACATCTGACAATTTGAAGATACTGAAACAACTATTGAACATTTTAAAATATAAGTAAGAATAAGACAGGACGAACATATGAATTAATATACCATCATTGAATCGATTAAATTTTGACCAGGAGGGGGCGATTTTCCTTTCGTTCCATTAAATTCACCGTTGTAGTTTATTTGTATTATTTCATTTTATCCGCAAAATTCTCACTGAATTCAAATATGTATTAAAAGTATTGGGTTTCCATTTAAATTTCCAATTTTGGGACTCATAGAGTCCTAACAGAGCAGTGGGCCCAAAATCTAATAGGCCCATTCAATTTCCAGGAAAAAATGCTAAAACTTTTGTCTGAAACATTTTTTCTGAAGTTGCCTTCCTGTCGAGTTTTCTTTATTCTAACAAAACGCTTCGTTCTCGCTGTCTTTTTCCCATATTACTCGTGCGCCATGAAATTTCTCAAAGATCTATATCATATCTATGATTTTGCATCATAAAACTTGATATACAATGCTTCCCGTAAATTTTGCGGAACTTTTTTGAAAGAAAAACGCACTTTTTTTAACCTTAATGCGTACTTAACATGAGTATTGCGGAAAATTGAAGGATTTTAGGGGGAAACGGTCCTTGGGAACGGATTCAGCATCAAAAAATGTACAAGAAAACACCTTCATATTACTTAAATTCAAATTAGAAGTCTAACGGGTGGCTGTTGAAGGGGGAAAAACGATTGAGAAGAAAAAATATATTTTTAGTCGAAGGATGCGACCTGTAAATGTTAATATTTTTTTCTAAAAATTTAGGGGCTTCATTTTTTCATAGTATTGAACTTTTTGCGGGGGTAGGACCAAACAAAATAAAAAAAAAAAAAATTGGCTTATTACCCTACTGTATAAACATCTGACAATTTGAAAATACTGAAATAGCTACTGAACATTTGAAAATATAATTAAAAATAAAACAGGACGAACATACGAATTAATATGCCATCATTGAATCGATTAAATTTTGACCAGGAAGGGGCGATTTTCCTTTCGTTCCCTTAAATTCGCCGTTGTAGTTTATTTGTATTATTTCATTAGCACAAATAGGAAATAGCAAATTATTGAATAATCATTAGGCTCTTCATAATATTTTAGCAATTTTGGATAGAAGGGATCAAATTAAGCAATTATAATACATGGAATTATGCATTGTCGACATACGTAATAACGCGTCCTGATACACTCCCAACGGAGATATATGCAGTAAATTATTTTGAAATTACTGCTTGTATTTAATAATTATGCAGGTAGGTATGAAATACTGCAGGATTTTAATTAGTTATTCTGTTTTTGGCAAATGGAATGTATTTTCTTTTTAATAATTGTTTGCATGCAGTTATAGCAGACCTTTAATAAAGTGGTTATTGCAGAGCATACTAGTGTATAGTGAAAGTTTTGGAGTTTTATTATCTAACCTCAAAGATCTATTATAGTGGCTATATCTTTCTCTTACATGTTTTCTTTTCTTTATAAAAAAGGCAAAAGTGTCATTTCAATATAAAAGTAACCGGTCAAGTGCAAGTTGAACTTGCGCAATTAGTGTTCCGTACGTTGATTGCTTTTAAAGTAAAAAATTTTGTTACGGAGGTATAAAATGATCAGTGACTTTACAAAACACACCCCAAATGAGTTTCCAATAAGGTTTGTTTCCAATCTTTACTGAAAACTGATGACCTTGATTTTTTTTTATATATACCAGATAAATTATTAAAGGTAATGTAGTCGTGATAATTTTCGTTGAATCTACACCCCGTGGAGAATATTCTAGAATTTTTTCAAAACTTTTCGAGATAAGGGGCGAGGACAGCGATTTTCCGCGATTTTTTAAAAACAATACAAGGAAAAGTGTGCGCAAGTATTACATTATAAATATATTTTTTACTCGTGTTTTCACATTTGACACCACACTCGATGATCTAGTAAAAAAATTTTTTTTCACTTCCAATTGCACCCCCAAAACTAACACGTTAAATTAAAATTTAACTCTCAAAACTAAATGGCTCTGATGAGGCCATCAAATCCTAAATTAGTACCAAATTTCAACTTTCTATGATAAATAGTTTCGGAGAAAATCGGGTGTGACGGACGGACAGACAGGCAGACAGACGGACAGACAGACTGACAGACACCGAAGTGATCTTATAAGTGTTCCGTACGGAACACTAAAAATACAAAAAACCGATGCGATGAGGATAGTATTTACTAAAATACGTCATATTTCTGGTCAATTTATGCATGACTAATCTAAAATCGAGATCAGTCAAGAATTTAAGTACTTTTCAAAGATACGGATGATGTATACGTGATTCTTGGTACAAAAACTAATCAAAAGTAGATGATTTTGCGGTAAGACTTCATTAAATTTATTTAGGAAATTGAGAACAAAAAACATTAATATTCATGGATATTTTAGTTATTAAAAATAATAATAAATTAGAATTTGGCATACACTCAACTGGGGCACTTTGCCCGAATTTCAGATTAATTTCAAAATTTAGCAAACATTCCATATTTTTAATTAAAAAAGAAAAACACCTACATGTGGAAAATAAGCTATATATGGGATTTTTAATTTGTTTGGTTTTTTATCTCACTTTTTTATGTATGTTTTGTAAAAAAAAGATGTTCGGCAAAGTCACCTCCTAACTAGGCCTGGCACTGCCCACACCTTGTTTTCTCTACTAAATAAGCTAGAAACACGTCCTCTGGGTAAAGTCAGCCTAAACTGGGGTGAAAATGACAACACATCCCATGAAAAAACTAGTTTAATTACAAAAATATGCAAGAAAATACTGACTAAAATATTAAACAGAATTAAAAATACTGACTGATCATAAACATTGCAAAATAAAATTAGAAAATAACTGAAAGATTGTCCTTAAGACTATACACACCTCTTCCTCTTTGAATGGTAGGAATCGAGAACCACATTAGATGGTGAACTGCTTGCTTCATCTTTTAGACTTTTAATTTCAATCATTTCTTTTATTGCAAGTTTTCCAATACTAATGTCTCTGTTTAAAATCTTTATTTCATTAAAGTTGAAATCATGTCCAAGTTCCGTTGTGTCCTTGTGAAGAGCCGTTGTTGCATTTTTTGTATATTTGTGTCCATTGAGTCTGTTTTTTAATAATTGGGTCGTCATACCAATATAATGCATTGGGCAATCTGCACAAGGTACTGAATAAACTATGTTGGATTGATTCATGGTTGATACCTGGCTTTTTAAGTTTGTAAATAGTGCGCTTAGTTTGTTTTGTGTTTTGTGACAAACAGTTATGTTATAGTTTTTTAGAGTGCTTTTTAGTTTTTCTGATAAATCGCGTGTATAAGGTAGTGAGAGAAATTTGTTCTGATTTTGTTCTTTGGTTTCATCTTTTTTGATTTTTTTATTATAGAATTTGTATGTTCTTGTTTTTATTGTTTGGTTGATGTCTTTTTCTCTAAATCCATTTTGTATTAAAGCTAATTTCATTTGATTCAGTGCTTTCGGTCTTAAATTTGGTGAGGTCAGCGCTATTGCACGGTCTGTTAAACCGACAATAACACTTACCTTTTGTGCCTTTGTGTGATTAGAGTAGAAATTTAAATACCTGCCAGACCACGTTGGTTTAGTATACCATTTAGTGATTATTTTGTTCTGTTTTCAAATTAAAGTTGTATACAAGAAATGTATTTCATTGTTATTTTCGATTTCTGAAGTAAATTGTAATTTTTGATGGAAACTGTTGAAATCATGAAGGACTTTATCAGTATTATCATTTGTAACTGCCAATAAACAATCATTCACAAATCTTTTGAAAAATAGTATGTTGTACCCTAAATTATTTATAACACATTCTTCTAAATGTTCTATAACTAACTAAGCTATTACTGAGGATATAGGAGAGCCCATGGCACACCCTTCTATTTGTTGTATACCTGTATATCTAATCATACAGGTAAAAATAACTATTTTATCAAAGATTCATTCACATTTAAAGAGTTCATTGCCACGATAAACATACCACAAAACTACAAACTTCTTTCACTAGATATGGTGTTATTATACATAAATATACCTAAAGAACTCGTACAGACGGACATAAACAAAAAATGGGATCTATTGACAGAACACACAACAATATCAAAAGAAAACTTTATCGAAGCAGTTAACCTCACTTTACATACTAATTATTTCCAATATCAAGATAAATTCTATTAACACACAGTACACCATAGTTTTATTTAGCAAGAGAATTTTTTTTATGAAGACCCTTAAACATCACGTGACCTCTAAGAAATAAAGCATACAACAAAACATGTGTAGGCTAAAAATATATGGACCACAGTTGAGATAATATTTTTGGGGTCGTAAACAAACAGGCTTGTTCTTTGGAATTACCTGCGACTTTAAATTAAATGAATTCTTTTAGCAAGAAATTATGAGTTTTATATTATTTCGTTAAACTAGTCTTAGCTCATCAATTACAGTTCTTGATATTAAGTTAGTGTTACATATAGCAGGAAATGGTTCATAACATATTTGCAGTACAGCAAACTCTCAAATAGAAAATAAACTAAGTTTCCCGGAAAGCTGTTTCCATCGGGTTTATAAATTTTAGGAAGATATTAAACAACTTTAATTTTTATGTTTCTCCGTACCGGATGTTCGATTAAACTAAACTGTGGGTAACCTTAATAGCTCAAAGTTTGGAAGCGGCGAATTTTTACTTTACCTCAGGAAGCTACGTTAATCGCTAAAAAGGGGTGGGTGAATGTAATCGTCAAAGCAATTATTTAATTTTTTTTCTAATTAAGATTAAATATGCAGTTTTGGATACTTTTTACGTTTACTTACGTTATAAAGTGATGCTTGGCTGAAGACAAAATTTTAAAGCCTATATTCTTTCGTATACAGGCCTGTTAAGGGGGTAGGTCTAGTCTAGTAGTAGTACTAGTAAATTTAAGGGATTTGTAGGGCTGAATAAAAAACCAAGCTGTACGCTAATGACAATATTACCGTTAAGACATGTTTAGGGTAAGTCCGGGGTGGTTGGCCATAAGGGGGACATGGTCCATCGAAATAATTTATAGAACTGTTGATTAGATGTCGTTAGTTACTATTCAGTTCAGTTTGCGTCGTGCGTGGAAGCTAAGGTATGACCAACATTTTGGCAAAAAAAAGTAAGTAAAATCCTTGTTTATTGTTTTGTCTAGTGTAAATATTTTTTAGAGGTTTCATGTTTTACATGGTTGTGATGTTAGTTTGTTAAAATAACGGTTATATCGGTATTTGTTGCAAAGTATACAAGCAACGTTTCGTTCTAATTTCAAAATTACGCGTGTCGTTTTTTTTTATATGTTGGAATCAGTATGTGGTGGCCATATGGCCATCATATACCGACGGTATATTAATGATGTTTTATTAAAATAATTGATTTTTTCTCATACTTGTTTTCGATACCCAATAAGTACAAGAGAAAGGCAGTAGCTCTGAGAGGAAATTGGTCTGAAGAAGCACTAAAAGCAGCTATCAGTGCTGTGAAAAATGACGGATTATCTGTATGTGGGGCAGCTATTCAGAACCAAATATCGAGAAAAACATTAGAAAGAAGATTAAAGAAGAATAATGGCACAAAAACGGGCCTATGGGACCATCTTCTTTATTTGGAGAAGAAAATGAGAAGAAAATGGCTGATCATATCAAATCAATGCAAACCAAAAGTTTTCCATTGACGATGGATGATGTCAGACGAATAGCTTACGATTTTGCAGAGCAGTTAAAATTAAAACAGAGATTTAACACAGAAACTCAGAAAGCAGGATATGACTGGTTGCAAATGTTCTTAAGCAGAAACACAGATATTAGACTAAGAAAGTCAAAAGATGTCTCCTTGGCTAGAGTCAAGGCCATGAATAAATCAGAAGTAAATGCATATTTTCAACTTCTTGAAAGCGTCCTTTTGCAAGACATTGAGGTTTTAGTACCAAATTGCGTATTCAACATGGATGAGTCAGGTTTGTAGTTAAACAGGCTCGCTCAAAAAGGTTCTAAAGCTGTTTCCACAGTAACATAAACTGAAAAAGGGGAGACGATAACCATTATAGCCTGCTGCAATGCTGACGGCACTTTTTTGCCACCTGCTTGTATCATGAAGGGGATAAATAAAAACCCGAGTTTGAAGATGGGGTGCCTCCAGGAACAAAACTGTTCATGTCTCAAAAATCAGCTTACATAACTTCAGAGATACTCTTAGAATGGTTAAAAACACGCTTTGTTCCAAGAAAACCAGCAGGAAAAGTTGTTCTTCTGCTCGACGGCCACTCAACACATTGCAATTCAGTGGAAATGTTAGAATACGCTAATCAGAACGACACTTCTATGAACAGTGTAGATTTTGGTTAAAACAAAACCCAGGACGTCGTATATCAAGACTTTCTTTCGGAGATTTACTTAACAAAGCTTGGGGAAAAGCAGCGATAGCGTAAAATGCTATTTCTGGCTTTAAAGCAACGGGAGTGTATCCTTTCAATCCAGAAGCGGTGCCAGACTACGCGTTTATTCAAGAATCCGTAAGTATCTCGTCTAATACTCCTATTGAGCAAAGAAGAGATACAGATTATAGCCCTGAATGCGTTCCCAAAAAATCGAAAACCTCTTGAACACTGCCACTGTGTCTAATGTTTCAGAACCAAGCATTCCGAAAGAACTTCCATCCAATAACGTTCCAGATTACACCCCCTCGCGGATTCTACAGGAAATATCTCCTATTCCACAAAAACTTATTGAAGTTCGTAAACGAGCAAAGCAAGTTGGCACGCTATTAACATCTGAAGAACATATCAAAGCCAGAAAATTTGCTGCTGAAAAAAGTGTAAAAAAGGAGAACATAAAAAAAAGCCGAAAAATCAAAGAAGAAAAAAAGAAGAAGAGCCAAAAAAAGTACTGTTTGATGTGCAAACAAAAGAAAAGCTATCCAAAGACTATTTGATAGTAGTGAGGATGTCCCATTAATAACGTTAGCGGATAAATATAAGAAAAAAAAAAAGCGAAACGAAAAGGACAACTGTCGCGGGGAAAACTACTACGAAACAATTTTCATCGAAGAGTGGCTTCAATGTACAATGTGCCAGTTTTGGGTACATGAAAATTGTACAGAATTTGATGTGTTCCAAATGTGGTCAAGAGAAAGAGAGAGTTAAAAAATAGAAAATAAAACCAAAAAATTATGTTAGAAGCTAGAATTAAGTTATGGCCATCTTTCCTAGAATATTATGGCCATCACACCCGGACACCTCAGGAGAGATGGCCAATTGTGATTTAAAAAAAAACTTTTTTTTTTTAAGACGATCTCATTAGAAATTGTTACTATTTTGTTTTATATCCTAAAGTTGATTGTTTAAAGTTTAATTGCAAATAAAGATTTTTATAATAATGTGTAAGTTTTTTTTTAACAGCGTTTAAAAAAAATTATGGCCAACTACCCCGGACTTACCCTACAGTTTTATTTTTCGTCTGGTTAAACTAACGAAGAAATTTTTGCGTATATTAATTATTCATTAATAACAAATAAATAAGTAAAATTTAACTTAAATAAATAACCAGTATAAATATCTGAACACCTGAAAATACTGAGACAACTACTGAAAATTTTAAAAAATGAGTAAAAATAAAACAGGGCGAATATATAAATTAAAATATCATTCCAGAATCGAGTCAATTTTGAGCAGGAGGGTGGTAATGTCCCTTTCGCTTACTTAAGCGTATATACTGAAATTATTGATAATATCTGTGAAAATGGTACTTTCCACGTAAAAATTAACTTCTTGTTGGCTTTTTTTAAACAACTAAAAACCGGTTAAAAAGTGGAATTCGACAGGGCGACACGATCTCGTCAAAACTCCTCACCTTGGCTATGGAACATGATTTTAAGGAACTCTCGTGGGAAGGTAAGGGCATAAATGTTGATGGAACTTACTTTAACGGTCTGCGTTTTGCAGACGACATAGTTTCAATCTCCTCGGACCTCAAGAAAGTAAAGCAGATGCTAATAGAACTAAACTCAGCATCGTGGAAGGTTGGTCTTAGGATGAACTTTAATAAGACAAAGATAATGAGCAAGGACAGTCCCCAGATCAAGATAGATGGTAACAACATAGAAAACGTAAACGAATATACATACTTGGGACATAATATTACAATCGGAAAAGAAAGCCAAACATTAGAAAATTAACGCAGAATTGGACTATATATTAAAGGAAGGAGAAATTGCTATAAATCTAAAAAGACGAGTGTCTTATTCTTGCATTTTGCCTGTGACCACCTATGGACTCGAAACTATGGCTCTGACACAGAAAAATGCAAATAGGTTGAGAATAATGCAAAGAGGCATAAAGAGAACAATGCTGGGAGTTTCTCTTAGAGATAAGATCAGAAACGAAGAGATAAGACATGATGGGTACAAAAGATATTATCGAACGAATTACAAAAATGAAATGGAGATGGGTAGGACATATTGCAAGGGATTATGGTAATAAATGGACATCAAGAATACCTTTTTGGAGGCCGAGGCAAACAACATGAGGACGAGGAAGACTGCCAACGAGATGGGTAGACGACGTGCGCAGAATAGATGGAAAATATTGGTGTCGGAGAGCTTAGAATAGGGACGAGTGAAGGAGCTTGGGAGAGGCCTAACACGTAGGCTGAAAACTTTTTGGCCTGACACATAGATATAGCTCTTTTCAAAAAATCCATATGATTTTTAGGAAGTACCAACCTTCAAACGATATGTGCCAAAATTTCATATCTCGACGACCAGTTTACAAGTTACAGTGATTTTAGTGACGCTACTTTTGATATTTTCAAAACAATGGAAAAAAATCGAATTTCGTGTATTGATTAAACACTGTTTTTTGATGGAAAAAAATACAAGCAAAACATTGGCTTGATAAGTGTTACGGGGACTCTGACTCTAAAAAATCGCTAATTATTTACTGGTATGCTGAATTTAAATGCGGTCGTATAGACACAAATGATGCTGAACTCTCTGGACGCCCAAATGAGGTGGTTACACCGGAAAACATAAAAAAATATACAAAATCGTTTTGGATGACTATAAAGTGAAAATGCGTGATACAGCTGACACCCTAAAGATATCAAAATAATGTTTTGGTAATATTTTGCCCGAACGTTTGGGCATGAGAAAGATCTGTTCGAAACGGGTACCGCGTTTGCTCACAGTGCACCAAAAACAACATGTCGATGATTCTGAGCGCTGTTTAGACCTGTTTAAACGCAATAAAAAGGATTTTTTCATGCGATATGTGACAATGAATGAAACATACACACCGGAATCAAATCGGCAGTCACCTCAATCGACAGCAGCCGCTGAAAGTCGCCCGAAGCGACCAAAGACACAACGGTTGGTTGGGAAGGTTTTGGCCTCTGTATTTTAGGATGCGCATGAAATACCTAATTTTTATCGACTATGCTGAGAAGGGCAAAACCATTAATAGCGAATATTATATAGAGTTATTGGTGCGTTTGAAGGCAGAAATCACAAAGAAACGGCCCCAAATGAACAAGAAAAAAGTGCTCTTTCATCAAGACAATGCACCGTGTCACAAGTCAATGGTTACGATGGCAAAATTGCATGAATTGAAGTTCGAATTGCTTCCTCATCCACTCTATTCTCCAGATTTGGCCCCCAGTGACTATTATCTATTCGCAGACCTCAAAAAATGCTCGCGGGAAAGAGATTTGGCTCCAATGAAGAAGTTATCGTCAAAACTGAGGCCTATTTTGAAGGCAAAGACATATCCTTCTACAAGAAAGGTATAGAAACGTTAGAAAAGCGTTGGACTGATGGAGACTATGTTGATGAATAAAGTCTAATTTTGCAGAAAAATATGTTTTAAGTAGCTAGACCAAAAACTTTTCAGACTACAAGTTATGTCCAGGAGTCGACGAGAAGTGGCTGATGATGATGACTTAAGCGTAGTATGTTCTTGATGTGAGTCAATTCAAACCCTAAATTACGGCTGACTAATTTATGAATTTTGTATCGCAGAATTCAATAATTATCTATATTTGATGTAAAAATAAAACGATGACCGTTCGACAAACACCGTATTCACCAGATATGTTGCAGTGTAAAATCTTGCTACAATCCAAGCTGAAATTATCACTTCGTGGACACCCTTTTGAATCTATAGAACCTATAAAAGAGAAGTTACTAGCCACATTGAAAACAATACCAGAAATTGAGTATAAAAAGTGCCTTGAAATTCGAAAAAATGTTTGAATAAGCGTATTGCAGAAGGAGGAGATTACTTTGAAGAGAATTAAATAGATTTGGATTCATAAATTAATCGTGAACACTACTGTAGAGGTCAAAAAAAATATGAACTTTAAGAATTTTTTTACGAAGAACTATACAAGATATCGACTTGCGATTAAAAATTTTTTATTATACAAATATCAAAGAACATATATAGTTTATTTCAGAATTTTTTAGTACAAAATGGCGGCTGTAGTCCTCGGTGAACACTACCGTAAAGATTTCTCACAAAGAGATGAACCTAGAATGAAAAAACAAAAATATTTTTATTTTATAAGTGAAAATCTAGAGAATGACTGAGGGAAATGAAAATATATTGATTTTTGTTAATTTAGTAGGCAAATGAACAAAACAAAAAAAAAATAACGACAAATTTTGCACTAAATTGTTAATAAAAAAGAAAAAATGCATTAATCGTAAAATCCGTACATCATTCCCTGAGTTATTACCTCTTAAAGCTGTGTACAAAATTTTCCGATCGATTCATTGAAAACTCTATGAGTTATGTTTCCGGTAAAGTGAAAAAACGTGGTTTCGACAAAATCGCGTTTAAAGTTTTAGTTGTAATTTAACGTAAAAAAATTTGTATGTACTTTTACTCTACGATACCTGCACCATAGATTTGGCCTTCTATTCTGATATTTTTCTCCTCTTCTTCCTTTCGACTTGATTTTAGGTCCAACCTGGCCTTTTGTGCAGCTTCGCTTATCGATTTTTCGCATCTCTCTATTCGCTGAGCGTCAGCTTCGAGACAAAACTTATAGCATTTTTCTCCGATTACCATGTCCAAAGCTTTCATAACTTGCATTATACTTGATAAACCATCATTGTATGTACAAACAGCCAAGTGTGTGACAATATCAAGGATATTGACCTCTGACTTTTTTTTAAGTTAGGTAATCTCGTACCCATACATTTTTGCACATGATCTATGCATTCCTTTCTCATGACATTTATATCATCATAATGCTTTACAACTGTAATACCTTTATAGGTCTTGAGTGTCCATAACCGATATAATTTTGTTATTTTAAATTGTATAAAGTTGTAGATCATTTAAACATTTCAATCACGGCATCGACTTCCATCTTACCTTCGTAATTTATCTGACACTTTTTCTCGTGGTTCCGTTTCTATTCTGTATATTCTTCAGTGTCAGTATTTTTTTCCAAAACTTGGTAAGATCGTTAGGAGCTTGCGCAGTAGTAAAGGAAAGAATTAGATTGTAATATACATAGATAACTTATTTTATATAGTTAAAATAAATGCAACAGCTTGTCATCAAGCATCTCAGTAAATCAGAAAGTGTACCGTGCTCCGCACTGCAGGCGGTCCTGTTCTACGTCGAAAAAAACGTGTTACCGATTTTTCCCTGTTATAAAACTTTTTTCCCACCATTTAGACAACATAAAGAATCATTTAAGCCAAGAAAAAAAATTTTACAGTGGTGTTCACCCTTAACCAGTCCCTTTAATTTATGAGTGTAGGGGTATATTCAATTTGTTTTCAAAATCACTATGCAGAGTATCGAATTTATAACATCCTGTATAACCTATCATATAATGAAAGATCTCTTTCTAATCAAATTACTTTAATATCCGCGAGGCTATGAACGAGGAAGCCATAAAAGGTGATTCATAACACCCGTATAACTTTAAGCGGTTTGCTTGCTGATTTAATATCTGATGTTTACAAGCATCACGGTTGGACATACCGTCCTTATTATTCATTATTCCACCATCGTGCAATGGCAGTGGTGCTAACGAATAGGTCAAAGTTTAACACAATTCAGTGGCACATTTAAATGGAGTTTCGCGAACTTTAAAACCGCTGTATAACAAAGTTTATACTTCATTATTCAGTATTTTATTGGAATAATAGCATGTGCCCGGGACTTTGTCTGCGTGGACTACACGATTTGCATCACTGAATTAATAAAGGAAATAAAAAAAGTGACGGAATTTCCTTTAGCACCTATTTTGCTGCGAGCGCCTTCGCTAAAGAGGTATTTGCAATAAGATTTGTATAATAATACGAGTACAAAATCCAAGGTTGTGTCGGTTAAATATTTGTCACTATGAGGGTGGATTGATAATTCTGGAAATTTTGTTAAGCTTGGTAAGCGTGATTTTTGTAACATGTTTCGTCGAAATTGATAAAACCAAGGTTCGTGCAATCAGAAAACATTTTTACTTAAAAGAGTGGACTGCGGCCCAGATAGAAACTTAACTGGGAGAAGTTCATGGGGACGCTGCACAGTACTCTTCTTCTTCTTCTTTCTTATATGGTGTTTCATATAAGTAGGCATACTGCCTGTTTTATCTCCATTAGGCCTTTTCCGATGTAGACGACCAGCATTCCTTCCATCTTTTCGGAAGTCTGCCCCTAGTTCTTCTACCGCAGGGTGTATTGAGTTTGGCCCTTTTCACCAATCTGCTGTCGTCCATCCGAGCTACGTGTCTATTCCATTATTTTCTTCTAGTTCTGGTCCATTAGGATATTTCTTGAATCTTACTTAGTTCTTGCAGATCTTTGTTGCGGATTCTGTCGTTTTTTTTTTTATGGGTCTAGCACACGTGCTACAGGGAAGTCCCTAAAGCGCTACAGGAGCGACACGTGTGCGGAGAAAGCGATTCACGTTGTTCTTGAATCGCTGTAGATTGTACTCCCATTGTATTCCCAACTTTTGAGAAGCTCTCCTTGCTATGCCTGCAACATGTTCATGCCAGGGCATATTTGCTTCCAAATTAACGCCCAACAAATTGAGTGACGATGTTAGAGGGATGGAGTGCCCCGACATAACTATGTCGGGTTCAGCAACGTGAACTTTTTTAGAGAAAACTGCCGCCTGGGTTTTTGTAGCGTTAAATTCCACTTGGTTACTGTCACCCCAAGATAGAATTTCTTCCAGGTCTTTGTTAAGTTGAATGACTTCCTGCTGTCTACGGATATTCGTCTGAGTAGCGGATGTCCGAGCGTTCAAAGTGAATGAAGACATAAGTGTACTGTCATCTGCAAAGCTGTAGATTGAATTCTCGGTCTTTTTCTAGCAGATCGTTAATGTAAATGAGAAAAGAGAGTAGGAGACAGTATGGAGCCTTGGGGTACACCGGCGTTGATAGTGAAGGTGTTAGAAAGAAATCCGTCGACTGCCACTCGTAAAGAACGCTCTTTGAGGAAACATGAGAGCCACAAACAGAACTTTTCAGATATACCATAAGAACGTAGCTTAGCCAACAGCCCATCGTGCCAAACACGGTCGAATGCCTTGGATATGTCAAGAGCAACCGCTCGAGATTCTCCAAAGTGTTCAATTGCGTTGTTCCAGACATGTGTTACATAAGTCAGAAGATCTCCTGTTGATCTATTTTTACGAAAGCCATATTGGTGATCGCTAATAATATTGAATTCTGAAGATGCTGATTGATAGTCTTTTCCATGACTTTCGATATTACTGAAAGCAGTGCGAATGGTCGGTAGTTATTTGGCAAGGTCTTCTTGCCTTTTTTAGGTATCGGCTAAACTGTAGCACATTTCCAGCAGGAAGGAACTATTCCCTTCCTGTAGGATAGGTTGAAAAGTCTACAGAAAACTGCTGTTAGTTTCCTCGCACAGTTTTTAAGAACTATGGCAGGTATCCTTGACTGCACTATGGGAATAGTAGGTGGTGTTTTTCCTTGGAAATCGACAGTAGAATGTGAGGCAAAGAGTTCAGCCAACAAATTCGCTTTCTCAACAGGTGTCGTTGCAATAGAATCATCTGGCCGTGTGAGTGGTGGTATGGTGGATTTGGTGAAATTTTGACTAACTGCTTTAGCGACCGACCAAAAGGACCTGGAATTTTCGGGACAAGCCAGAAGTTTGTTTCTAATCCGTTGATTGTGTACCTCCTTGGTTTCGTTGATAACCTCTTTGCATCTGTTCCTGGCACGAACAAATGTGTTACGATTTATGGTGTTAGGATTTTGTCGGTATGCAAGGTGTTTAGAAGCAACAGTTTCTTTGCATTTTCGGTCAAACCAAGGCTTGCCGTTGGGAGGGCATTTCTTCGAAAAAGGGATGTAAGCCTCCATACCGGCCAAAATAACATCGGAAACCTCCCTGGCGCAGTCAGATGGGTCGTCGGATCGAAAACAACCACCAAGGGAAAGTTCGAAAATATTCCATGAGATCTCCCCATTTAGCAGACTTGTAGTGCCAAATCTTGCGCGGTTTAAGCGTCTCTCTGTCACTGATTGGTAGAATACTCGATGTCGAAAGTAGTTTATGGTCGGAAGAACCTAACGTAGATAGTTTTTCCATGTCCGTAATCACCTTCATTTCTGTTGTCTTTATCATTTGTATTATTTTACATGTATCAGCTCTTGTTTCTACAGCTTATGTAAGGATCGGTCTCACTATTATCTTGTATATTCTTTCCACTGGGAGGTATTTATTTTCCATACTATATCCGTTAAACAACCTGCTATTAGTGATGCCTTCATAGACTGTTTTTTTACTTCCCTGTTTAAGTCTCCGTAGCTTGTTATCATTGTTCCCAGGTATTTAAAATTATTGACCTGTTCAATAATACTTCCTTAGCTCTCCAGCTTGCATCTTAATAATTCTTTTGAAGCTGCCGTACATTTTTTCTTGGTTGTGTTGATAATCATTTTTCGTTTTCTTGCTTCTAAATTGAAGGCATGAAAGATCTTCTGAAGGCCTCAGAATCAGAGATGAGGATTGCATCATCGGCGTAGCAGATTGTGTGGAAATGTGTGTTGCAAATTTTGTATCCTCTAGTTTTTTGAAAGATTCTCAACTATTCTGTCCATGACGAGGTTGAAGATAAAGGGACTAAATAAATCGCCTTGTCTTATTCCGGCGTTTATTTTTACTTCCTTGCTCAGTAGATGTCCCACTTTTATATTACATTCTGTGTTAATGTCATGTATGATTTTTATTAGCTTCTGGCTTGTCTACTTTTCCTGTAATAATTTTATAGTTTTTGTTAATTACACTCTATCGACGGCTTGAGTCATGTCGAGGAAACACACATATGCAGGTTTGTTCTTTTTCTTTAGCTTTTTCCATTATCTGCCTCACTGTAAATATTCTTGCGGAATCCCTGTTGTTGCTCTCGTATTTAAATATCCCTGCTCATTTCTTCTGGTATATCCTTGCTCATTTCTTCCAGATCAAGTATTACTGGATAAATAAATTTAAACATGGCCGTACGAGTACTGTAGATGCCGCACGTTCAGGATGCCTGATTGAAGTTTCTTCAGCAGAACTGGTCGATAAAACTCATGATATTGTGATGTCGTATTAACCTTCATGATATTGCTGAGATCATAGGCATTACAGTTGCATCATAATTCGAATGACTTCTGGAATCGTTTCATGATTGTAGACGAAACATGGATACACTACTTTAACCCGGAGACAAAACGACAGTCAAAACAATGGGTTGGTGAAGGTGAAAGTGCACTAAAAAAATGAAAACAGTGATGATGGCAACTGTTCTTTGGGACCTACGATTGACTATTTGGAAAAAATGACTGGCTCTTATTATCCAACGTTATTCGACCATTTGCATAGTTCCACATTGGCCATTGCAATGGCAAAAGTGCACAAGCTGGGCTTGGAAATACTTCTCCATTCACCCTATTTCTCAAATTTGACCCCAAGCGACCTTTTTGGGTTCCCTAACCTCAAAAATTGGCTTGAGAAAGAAATATTCATTTAATGAAGAGGTTACCCGTGCTATAAATAAATGGAACTTAAACCTTCGATGTCTTTTTTGTGGTTAAAAATATTCTGGTAGTTATTTACATAGCTTTATAAAGAACTGCCAGAATAGTTTTAGCCACAAAAAAACCGGTCAAGTGCAAGTTGAACTTGCACAATTAGTGTTCCGTACGTTGATTGTTTTAAAATATAAATTTTTGTTAAGGTGGTATAAAATGATCAGTGACTTCACAAAACACACCCCAAATGAGTTTTCAACAAAGTTTGTTTCCAATCTTTACTGAAAATTGGTGAGCTTGAAATTTTGTTTTTTTTTATATATACCAAATAAATTATTAAAGGTAATGCACTCGTGATAATTTTCGTTCAATCTATACCCCGTGGAGAATATTCCAGAATTTTTTCAAAATTTTTTGATCGGTACTTTTCGAGATAAGGTAGGGGAGAGAGATTTTTCGCGATTTTTTAAAAGTAATACGAAGAAAAGTGTGCGCAAGTATTACATTATATATATATTTTTTACTCGTGTTTTCACAAGCTTTCATTTGACACCACACTCGATGACCTAGTAAAAAAATTTTTTTTTTCACTTCCGATTTCACTCCTCAAAACGAACCCCTTAAGTCAAAATTTATGTTACGATGGTATAAAATGATCAGTGACTTCACAAAACACACTCCAAATGAGTTTTCAACAAAGTTTGTTTCCAATCTTTACTGAAATCTGATGACCTTGAAATTCTTGTTTTTTTTCAATACCAGATAAATTATTAAAGGTAATGCACTCGTGATAATTTTCGTTCAATCTACCCCCCGTGGAGAATATTCTAGGATTTTTTCAAAATTTTTTGATAAGTAATTTTCGAGATAAGGCTCGGGACAGCGATTTTTCGCGATTTTTTGAAAATAATACAAAGAAAAGTGCGCGCAAGTATTACATTATATATATATTTTTTACTCGTGTTTTCATAACCTTTTATTTGACACCACACTCGATGACCTAGTAAAAAATTTTTTTTTTCACTTCCGATTTCATCCCCCAAAATTAACCCCTTAAGTAAAAATTTAACTTTCAAAACTACATGGCTCTGATGAGGCCATCAATTCCTATATTATTACCAAATTTCAAGTTTCTATGACAAATAGTTTCGGAGAAAATCGGGTGTGACAGACAGACAGACACCGAAGTGATCTTATAAGTGTTCCGTACGGAACACTAAAAAGACGTTGAAGGTTTAAGTTCCATTTACATTCCATAATTCGTTTCATTTAGAAATTTAAAATGTACTGTTACAAAGTAACGGACACCTCAATTATATAAGTTTATATAAACTGTCAAGTAAGAACGTGTCCGCATTAATTCATTTTTGGTAGATATGATTCTAGCGATTCAACAAAAAGTCGGTAGAGGGAACCTTTGCCTACAACGTATTTTACTAAAAGTATCAGTCGATTCCGAACTTTCGTCGAAATTACGTAAAATCCAAAATGAGTCACTTCTTTGCGCGTCGGTTCGAGGCAGTCTTTCTCTGTTTCCATTCAAAGGGACCTAAAATGACACATTCCGCGGCCGTTAAATATATTAAAAATTCGGTATCGTTGGTGAAGAAGTGGGTAAATCATTTTAAAGGGACGAAAAATCTCGACGACCTGCCAAAACGTGGCTCGGTAGAAAAAGTCAGTCTGAAAGTTGAAAAACGAATCGTGTCTTTGTTTTCACGGAACCTGTAATTAATACTGCGTTTAGGTGGTGTCAAAATTAAGAAAATCGGGTTTGAATGTGTTCCACGAGACCATCCGACAGCATCTTCGTACTTATGGTGTCAGACAGTTGAAGAAACCTTTGCTGGGCGAAAATCGTATCGCGAAGCGGCTCGCTTGTGCCAACCTTATTGAAAATGTTTGGTCCCTTGTGAAGAAAAAGTTTAGGACTTTGACTTACTTATCTCGTGAGATTCGAAAAATGTACAGAGTATGCAGAAAATCTCATCAACAGCATGCCTCGAAGACGCCAGGCGATTATTGATACAGAAGGCGATTGGACAACTTACTAAGGTAATTGCGCCGTTGTTAGCACAGCAAAGAATACATTGATGACCAAAAATGTTCTCGAAACACATTTTTCAAGAATACGAGCGGTCACGTTCTTACTGGACAGACTGCAAGAATTCTTCCTGGTTTTTGGTTATATATTGAACGCAATTTGTGCATCATTATTTAAAATTAAATATTTATTAGGTTTTGGGAGAGGGTTGGAGAGATGGTTGCGCATATATTTTAATTTACGTCTCTTTCAGGATTCTTAGAGTCGATGAGTTTGAAAATTCTCCTATTTTTCGTTAATTTCAGCTTTATTAAAATTTAGTATACAGAAAGTCCACTCACACGGATAGATATCAAGTCATCAACTCCTTCGTTCATACAGCTGTAGCACTCTGTCAGCCACAATCTCTCCAATCAGAATAAAACATTTCCAGTGTCGAGATAAGAAATCCATCCAAAACATATATTTCTCTAGGTGTCCCCGAAGACTAGAAGTCAAGCAGATCAGTTTCTTGGGATTGTAGTCCTTCCATACATTCAGAGTGTCATAAATGTTTAGAAAATTCTACGGAAAAATAAAATAATAATATCATTCTCTACGTGCCTTAAACTCTTACAGCTTAAAAATATCACAGATTGGATTCCCCTTGAAAATTCAGGAGTCTACAGTATCCAATGTAGTTGTGGTAAAACCTACATTGGCACAATGAGCCGTTAGGAACTAGAATTAAACAATATTAAAGAATAGTGCGTCTTTGTAACACAAGCATGAAACAGGCCACCAGATTCTCTTTGAAAAATAACAGATCCTTGCAACACATTCGTTTCTCTATCTTAGGAAAATTCGGGAGTCCATCAAAATACCTGCACATCCCGACATCCTGAATCGTAGCAGTGGTCTTCATTTATCATCGGTTTGGGAACAGATTATCTATGAAGCTTCCTCCACCTCACCTGGACCTCTAAGGTAAACGGCTTATGCCAGCAGAATTAAACCAGTTTCTTGCTAAATTCAGAGGAAGTCAGTTCTCTGAATAAGCTCTGCAGATGCAGGATAATAGGCGAAAAGTCAGCTTTTAATCGACAGAGCAGAAATGTACAATAAATTTATTAGAAGTACTTCCACTGCTTATTTTTTTTATTAATTCTTCCAAATAACGTTCTAATTGTGTAAAATACAGAGTTGTAATGTTTGGACTAAGTTATATTAAGAAAGTCAAAAAAAGAACTGCGTGTTGCACTTTATCAAATTTTTGATTGTAAATTGGAGACTTGTCTAAATCACGCAGCCACATCTTGGATTTTTCGCTTTTATGTAAAATCTTCCAGTTCTTATATCTTGTGCTGGTTGCGCCCGACTTTTGGTTTCTACTAGTCAAATGAAAACAGTCTTGTCAAAATATATAGGTAAAATTCTTTGGGTAAATATCCATTAATGGATAGTAGGCAGAATGTCCACAACTTGTTGGCTGTCGTTCTAGCTGTTTTAAAGTTCTGTAATGGAGATGTTTGTTTTTTCTAAATTGCATATCTAATTATAAAGACCACTCTCTGTATATTCTAATTTTGTATGAAGCTCATCTCCCTTACTCTCCCACATCCATTCTTATAACCCGAATCGAATGTGTGAACTAAATAGATACTTTATTTCTTTGTTTTAAACTATATGCTTTGTTCCCCCAAAGCACAGAAAATATAGCTATCGCTACAGAAAGTTAAATACGTCGCAAAACGATGCCGGTAGGCTACCATCGGATCGTTAAAATGTACCTCGTCTAGTTTTTGAGATATGCCTCGTATATTTTTCCCGATTGATACATATAATACTTGTACGACATCTCTGAGAAACTCGACTAGGCATATTATAAAGTGCTGGCGGCGGCCAGCTAGCTTGGGTTTGGGGAAACGTTTTGTCTATCTGTAGTGATAGCTATATTTACTGTGCTAAAACTTTTGGAAAAAAGAAAACTATTGACTAAGATTTTGTTGTTCCTTACATTAGTGTAGTGTGAAAAATGAGTTCGGATTGACTTTTGTGTTCAACTTGGCTACCAAAAGGTACCAAATGCTTCCAAAAATGTTCAGGGATGAATGTTTATTCTGTTCTTCAATACATGAGTGGCTTAAGCGATTTTAAAGTAATTTTGAGGACGAAGAAAAGTCGGGATATCTAAAAACTAATCTGAGCTAAGTTACCAATCAAAAGTTGTGTAATTTGATTTTAAAAAATCCAAATGATAGAATTGATTAAAGATTCCATTCTTATCGTTAGGCAATTGTAAGCAAAAATCACATTTTTATATTAGATTACTCGCTGTATTTATCTAAATTAGCACCCTGTGACTTTTTTCACTTCTTGTAATTTAATTTTTAGATGTAAAAACAGCGATACGATACCTTCGAGAATGTTTAAGTAGTAGCTAATGCGACCCTCAACGCTGTCCCAAAAACGGATATAATAAGAGGTTGTGTTTTATGTTCTATTCAAAGTTCGGTTTCGTTTTAGACAAGGATGTACAAAGATAACATTTTCCTGGCCTATATAAAGTAAAATTATTTTAAACCCCAAATTTTATATGCATAGTGTTTTCTGTATGCATACCCTAGGAGAAAATATTTTCTGTGTTGCCAAAGCGAAAACAATTTGCATATGTTAATCTTCTAAAGATGAGTTTTATTAGTTTAATATTTAATAGTTCAACTTAAATTACTTTGTTGTTACCACCGGTGTCAATTTCCCATATCTCGAGAAGACTAAATTAACAACATAGCATAGACGAATGAAACCAACATGTTGGCTTCAATACAATAGTTTGGACGCTCCTAATCAGGATGATAACTTCTGATATGGTATGAGTTATGACCAACGTAATTAATTAATGATTAATAAAAAGAGACAACTTGCTGGCTTAATGTATCTGGTTGACAACAAAGTCAAACCGACAAATTAAAATATGTTCTTTTGACTTTAATGATCTACCGGTATTGCTGGAGTCGATTAAAGCAACAAAAAATGAAAAAAAAAAACACATTTTAATGTTTTGTCTTGATTTTATCGCTTTAATTCTTCGGCTTGCGGCAGTCGCCCACGTAGGACACAGCGTTAATCAATTTGCAGCCCAAGCGGGGCCCTGGCTGTTTTTCCATTAAGCGTGTTGGTTTTATTCGTTAAAGAACACAGTAACATAAAACTAATTACTTTATTATTTCCCTAAACCCTCCTACAACTCTCACTTTTTAACAGTTTCTACGCCCACCATTTTTCACAGCATAATTTTGATTTCTAAATGATATGGAATGGAAGCTTTTTACGGTTTTGGCTAGGTAAGAAATCATGGCTTTTGGAATTATAGTATTGAATTCAAGTAAATTCCGTCGTACCGCTTACGATTCATTATGGAGCCTCTTCGGAGATTGTAATACTAAAAACAGTTAATGCTCTAATCTCGAAGTGTAAAGATACTTGAAGATACCTAGGGTAATAGTAGATGATACACCGGAAAGTAACTCGAATATGATAAAGTATAATCCCAGGAAATGTAATTTTCATCTAAGAGATATTTTTATATTATCTTCTGTCCCATTATCATATTGACTAATTAAATGGATAATTATACTTAATTTACTTAATCCTTAAGCCTTTCTACCCCTTTAGGGGTGTAAGGCCCGTGGAATTGATTATTTGTGTTTGTCTTTTCCATATTTCCTTCCACCTCTTTTTATCCTGTGTGGCTCGTCTTGCGTGTTCCCACTCTATTTCTCTTCTGGCTACTGCCTCTCTAACATCCCCCAACCATGCCCTTCTAGGTCGACCTCTTGTTCTTTTCTCGCTCACTTTCGCTTCAAACACTTGTCTAACTATTCTTTGTTCAGGCATCCTTTCGACGTGACCATACCATCTTAGTTGTGCTTCCTCAATCTTTTCCACCATTGGTTTCAGGTTCAAATTCTTTCTGAGTTGTATATTCCTATCCTTGTTTTGTCCTCTATTTTCCCTATGAATCTCATTTCTGTAGCCGTTATCTCTCCTTTCTGTCTCTCTGTCATTGTCCATGTATCTCCTCCATATAAAAGTATTGGTGTTGCAACCTTCTCGAATACTTGGGCTTTAATATTTTTTGGTATCTGTTTCTTTCCTAGGAATGTATTCTTTATACTATTAAATAATCTTCCTCCTGTCATTATTCTCTCCTTGATCTCCTCTTCCATCCTTCGTTATTGCTGATCCTAAATATTTAAACTTCTTCACTTGGTCGGCTTTCCTCTCCTATCTTTATTTCATGTGGTCGCTTTGCTTTTTCTATTATCATAGTCTTTGTCTTTTATTTATTAATTTTCATGTTTATTTTTTCCAATGCTTCTTTATATCTCCGTATGTTCTTATTAAGCGTTTCCTCATCATTTGCTATAATAACCATATCATCTGCATAGCATAGTTCTAAAATTTCTATCTTTTTTATCTTCCAATATCCTATCTGGTATGATCTTACCCCTTTCTTCGTTGCTTCTTTTATTGCTTCATCCAGAACCCAAGCGGGGCCCTGGCTGTTTTTCCATTAAGCGTGTTGGTTTTATTCGTTAAAGAGCACAGTAATATAAAACTAATTACTTTATTATTTCCCTAAACCCTCCTACAACTCTCACTTTTTAACAGTTTTTCCACCATAATTTTGATTTCTAAATGATATGGAATGGAAGCTTTTACGGTTTTGGCTAGGTAAAAAATCATGGCTCTTGGAATTATAGCATTGAATTGAAGTAAATTTCCGCTATACCGCTTACGATTCATTATGGAGCCTCTTCGGGAGACTGTAATACTAAAAACAGTCAATGCTCTAATCTCGAAGTGAAAAGATCCTTGAAGATACTTAGTATAATCGTAGGTGATACGCCGGAAAGTAACTCGAATATGATAAAGTCTAATCCTAGGAAATGTAATTTTTCATCTAAGAGATATTTTTATATTATCTTCCGTCCCATTATCATATTGGATAATCAGCTCAGCGATTCAAGAACAACGTGAATCGCTTTTTCTGCACTCGTGCCGCTCCTGGAGCGCTTTAGGGACTTCCCTGCAGCACGTGTGCTAGACCCATAAAAAAAAAAAAAAATATTGGCTAATTAAATGGATAATTATAATACTCTGAAATGTCTCTTTTTACAAGAATGCGTGAGTAAAGTACCTGATTTCCGCACGCATTGTGGTACGGTCACTAGCTTTTTAAAATTTTTGTATGTATTATCGTTACTGTCCTATATCCGACTAATTTGAGCAAACTTAGTTTGTGTAAATTGTTAGCAACACGTAACTCACGTGGGCGACTGCCGCGAATTACATGATTAGAGCGACAAAAAAAAGAAAGCTGCCAGGACCATTCGGCCAAGTGTCGGTTTATATTTCAAAACTCTTATTTTTCTGTTATATTAAATGTTTCCCAACAAAGTCCACAACAAAGTGAGTCTGGATTCTATGTTCATAATCTTGTTGAGATTTTATATTCTAAATACTTAGCTTAAGCTTTTCATATATTTCATGACCTCTAATAAAGGTTCTCCTCGGGAAACTGCTACTGGTTTTGGATATAACCGTTTTCTCTCACCCCGTCAGCCCGATTAAGCAACTTTCACAAAAAGCACGGCCACACGTGCTCGACCATCTACTCAAATCACATAACCTTAAACCGACGTTTTAGGAATCACTCCGCACAGCGCTTACAACCCTCTGCGATTAGAACCTTTACCAAGCAATTTGTGGACCACCGTTCCACACTCCGGAGCCCCAAAACACGTGAACTTAGCCTTTAGAAGCCCCAATCGGAAACACACGTCCTCGTGCTTCGAACTGTCAAACGGAAGTCCCATCAATTACAATAAAAATGTATTTTTTTTATTTTCTCAACAAAACAATATGGTAAAATGTGTTTTTAGTGTTCCGTACGGAACACTTATAAGATCACTTCGGTGTCTGTCTGTCTGTCTGTCCGTCTGTCAAACACCCGATTTTCTCCGAAACTATTTGTCATAGAAAGATGAAATTTGGTACTAATATAGGAATTGATGGCCTTATCAGAGCCACGTAGTTTTGAAAGTTAAATTTTGAAAGGGGTTGAATTCAGGCATTTTTTTATGAACCGACGGAATACTCTTCCACTGTTTAGCCAGTTGAAAGGAACGTATAACATGACGAAAATCTAAAAAAATACAGTTAACATGACCTTAGATTGGAGCACCTTTTTCAGGATATTTACTTGATTGTTGTGTTGTTTCCGGGTGATATGAATAGGTCTAGGTTTCAGTACTACTGGTTATGCAGTTCAAAGTGAAGTCAGCCAAAGAATGCATCCCCTTAGAAACCCCAACATTATGATCTTTTTGATGAAAATTCACATATTTCGGGACGAGATGAGATAACCCACAAGACAAGCCAAAACGATTGCCTTGATCTTCCAACGAGATCTACGAAATTTCTAATACTGGCGAGGGTCTAAAGTCTTGTAAAAAAACAATGTAAATAACATTTTTTTGCGAAAATAAAAGTTTATTTCTTAACATAATCTCCATTGAGCTCAAAATATTTGGTCCAGCGAAATTCCAATTTTTTTATTCCCTCAGAAAAAAATTATTATTTCGAATTGTGCATGTTTAACCTCTTTATTTGACAAAAATTTCTTCCTCCAAGTTAATTTTTGAGATAAGAAAACAATAGAAAGTCACTTGAGCTGGATAATAGGGTAGGTGGGGACGTATTTCGAAGCCCAGCTCGTGCACATGTGCCATTGTAATGGCCGACGTGTGAGTAGATGCATTGTCGTGGTGACGGAGCACATTTTTGGGTGCTACTCTTGGTCGCTTCTGCTTCATTTCACAATGTAAACGGCCCAATAATGTTGCATAATAAAAGCCAGTCACTGCTTTACCCTTTTCCAAAGAGTCAACCGTGATGTCACTCTGTGAACCTAAAAAATAGTTGCCATCACTTTTCCCACCAAGAAAACTGTTTTCACTTTTTTAGGTGCATTTTTACCTTCGCCACCGTTTTGTCTAAGAGATATAATGGTGGATCCACGGTTCGCCTACAGCTACAAAACAATGCTAGAAGTTTTTCGGATTACGCTGCAACATTTCCAAAAACATGATTCTGAAATATCCGTCCTCGTAAGTTTTTGGTCTAGGGTCAACAAACGCGACACCCATCGCGGACTCCGCTTTTCCATTTTTAGAACTTCCTGCAGGATATTAGGTACTCATTCATAAGAGATACCTACCATTTCAGCAATTTGAAGAATCTTAATGCGACGATCTTTCATCAGGATACCATAAATTTTATTGGCCATTTCTTCAGAAGAAAGCTCAATCGGGTGTTCTGAACGTGTAACCAGTAATAAATGGCCTTAAATGCAGGTGCAGAGTCACCATGAGCTTTCTGCAGTTCAGTTTCTAAGCCGCAACTCACTTTTCTAAATAAAAATATTTTATCACTGTACAATACTCAGTTTTATTTATATCTACGAAACATGTAAAGACCGATCACTTACAATAGCTGCCAACAAACAACTGCACGTTGCATCTCTGAAACTTTAAACACAATCGTAACAAGAATCACGCTTAGCAAAATTTTCCGTCACCTCGTAGAAATTTACCAGACTTATCAAACCACCCTCGTTAATGGCTGCGTACAAGAGCCCTGATTTTATGTTTTCGTCTGTGGTTGTGATGGATAGTCTTCTAGAACAGGATGTGCTATCAACTGCTTTTCTACCCTCTTTAAACGATTTGTACCTCTTAAAAGCTTTTGATTGTGCGAAACATTTATCACTGTAACAAAAGAAATTTCGTTTTTAAGACAAAATTTAATGTATATTATTTGTTCAGTGAATTTATACATTGTAAAAATAGCCAATAATAAGTTATACAATTACAAAACACCTTTTGACTGCCAACTGAATAAATTAAATTTCAAGAATTTGTTTCGTATGTTAATAACAGTTCTATCAACCTAAAAACAAAAACTGAATGAGCAGTGACGATAATAGTGAGTGAAGTCGCAAAAAAGTTTGCCGCAAGCGCGTTCCCTTGCAATACACAGCCTAAACCATTAAATATGGAACAATATTATGTAGCAGAGAATATCTATAATCTATAATATATATAAAATGTAATGTCTCTCTGTCTGTGTGTCTGTCCATTATTTATCAGGCGAGAACCACTTATCCGATTTACGTATCTTTTTTTTTAAATTCATACATATATTCTTTGGCCAGGTTATATAATAATAATAATCTATATCTATATATATATAAAATACAACGTCTCTCTGTCTGTCTGTCCGTTAGTATATCCCTCGACAACCACTTATCCGATTTACGTGATTTTTTAAATTCATACATATGTTCTCTGACCAGGTTATAGATATATATTTTATACATTTATAATATATATAAAATGCAAATATCTTTGTCTGTCTGTCTGCCCGTTAGTGCGTTTATCACTGCGAGAACCACTTATCCGATTCATGTACTTTTTTTTGAAACATACATGTTCTCTTTATAGACTAATTTATACGATAGGTTGCATAAGGAATGAGCAGTGACGATAATAGTGAATGAAGTCGGAAAAAAGTTTGCTATAATCTTGCAATCTATAATTTACGTGTTTTTTTTTTTAATTCATACAAATGACCAGGTTATCTATAATCTTCTATCCCTGTATAAATAAAATGGAACGTCTGCCTGTCTCTCTGTCTGCTTGTCTCTCTGCCTGTTTGTTCGTTTGTGTGCGCTTATCACTGGAGAACCACTTATCCAATTTACGTGCTTTTTTTAAAACATACATATGTTCTCTGGCCAGGTTATAGGATATATTTTATTGCGTTAGGTAACATAAAGAATAAGCAGTGACGATAATAATGAATCAAGTCGGAAAAAAGGTTACCATTAGCGCGTTCTCTTGCAATACACTACCTAAACCATTAAATATGGAACAATATCATGTCGTAAAGAATATAATATATGTAAAATGCAACGTCTCTCTGTCTGTCTGTCTGTCCATTAGTCTGTCCATTAGTATTACTTGAGAACCACTTATCCGATTTGCGTGTTTATATATATATATATATATATATATATATATATATATATATATATATATATATATATATATATATATATGTATATGTATATATATATAATTATATAAAAGCCATATATAATATATATATATATATATATATATGGGAGATAATATAAATATATGGGAGATAAGGTTCTAAATAATGGGAGATCGATAAAAGTCTAGATAATGGGAGTTATGATGAGATAATGGGAGATAAGGAGAAATAATGGGAGGTAAGGAGAAATATTGCGAGATAAGTCGAGATAATAATGGGAGATAAGGTGAAATAATGGGAGATAAGGGAAATAATGGGAATAAGGGGAAATAATGGCAGATATTTTATTACGATAGGTAACATAAGGAATAAGCAGTGACGATAGCAGTGAATCAAGTCCACGCGGGCGGAGCCGCGGGCACTGCTAGCGTATATATATATATATATATATATATATATATATATATATATATATATATATATATATATATATATATATATATATACGTATCTATTAGTATAAATTTTAACAAATAAGTGACTGCTTGTATAACAATACAGGGTGTCCCATAAATAAGTTTAAAGTTGTTTGGCCTATTGCTTCAATAATAAAATTACTTATTTACTTTGTTTAACTGACACTAAATATATTTTTTTAAAGATTTACAAATGCGTTATCGCGATTTCGTAGTACAACTACATTTTCAGACCCTTAAATAAGATTAAAACAGATTTTTTTGTATTTATTTTTATATAATGAAAGGATGTGGGTATCTTAGGTGCTATAAAAGTTGGTAAAGGACGAAATTTCCGACGTCTACTTGACTAAAGTGTATTTGTTTGGAGTTGATAGCAGAATTCTCTCATTGTAGATGCAAATCTATGTTGAGGTGCACCCCCAAAAAAAAAAAGAGATTTCTTATGCATTTTACTGGATGTTGCTACATTTTTTGAATTATTTTTAAGGGTTTACCCTATTTTAGGCAGAAAACATTTGCTGTACAATAGAGTCATAAAATGTAAATGAGGGTTCATCGGCAGCATAGCCGTCCGGGCGTAACTTGCTTTTTAGTGTTTAATAAATAAAATTATCTCAAAAATAAAGTTATAGAAATATAAGATTTATTACCAAAAATTTTTTAATCTATAGATCTATGTATATACACAAATTCACAATTCACGATATATAAGTACTTTAATTACAATCAAAAACAATCATCATCTTCAAAATCTGAAGACTCGACTTCTCTTAAATTAATAATTAAGGGTTCTATGTCCACAGTTTCTTCGATGTATTCGTCAAGTTTCCACATTTTATTTTCTTTTTCTGTAACATGTCGAATGGAATTTTTCCAATTATCTTCTTTAATCCTCGGTATTCCGGCGAGTAATAATTGCCTTACGTCTTGAAGTTTGAACGTGGGGTTTTCCCTTGCAACGAAACCTTTCATTTCTGCTCAAATTAGCTCTATGGGATTCATTCGCAATGATATAGAGGTAATCTAAGCACTGTGATATTCCGTTCCTTTGCCATCTAATCGACTGCGTATTTCTTGAACTGTGTCTTATTTTTTTCGCAATTTTGAGAAGTTCCGCTTTATGTTTGAGATTTTTTCTTTTATCCGTTGAAGAATATCTGCTTTCTTCCAAGAATTTGTCGGGAGTCGTTTTAATAATCGAGAATGGTATGGAGCATTGTCTAATACTATAACTGATTCTGCTGGTTTACATTCAATCATTTGTTGGAAGTACTCCTCAAAAACATCGGCCGTCATCTCCTGATAGTAATCTTTAGTTGACTTGATCCGAATTACAACAAGCCACCGTCGACAAATTCGTTTTCACTACCAATATGTGCTATAATTAGCCTGGCAGTCTTAATGTTTTTGTAAATCCAGAATTTTTTTTTATATATACATATATATATATATATATATATATATATATATATATATATATATATATATATATATATATATATATATAAATTTTTTTCACTGTGCCTTTGTCCCTCATTAACTCTGACTGCTCGTAGATATTCTCTTCAACCAAATTATTTTTCCGTTTTATCGACCGCGTTAATTTTGAACAGATTTTCTATTGTGTTTTTTTCCCAACGAAAAATTCAGGTTAATGAAAGATTTTCCATAAAATTTCTATTTTTCTTAAATCTGGTCCTGAGTCCTAGTCTTCTCTGATTTCTTGCAAAACTTTTATGTAGTGAAGGTATTTCTTTCTTAATAAAAAAAAGGTGTCCTTTTTCTTCTTACTTGCGCCTTTCTTATTTTTAAAGTTTTCATCGACCTCTAAGGGCTCCTTTCATAATATTTTTAATAATTTTTTGTGATTCTGAGGTTCGTTTCAAGGACCGCCGCGTTTTCTTTCTTTTAGAAATCTATAAATAGTTGCTGATCCAACTCCCGTGCATATTGGCACAGGTTTCATCACAATTTCACGGACTTCGTTTTAGAAATCTATTGTTGCTGTTGATGCACTAGGGCAACGTAGATGTTAAGTATCATTGTTTTTTCTCGCAGGGAAAATGCAGATTTACAGACTCCGCGAAGTTTGACGGGGCAAAACTGAAAGTTGAAGCTATCGCTGTTCTACTTTGAACTAAGCATATTATAGGTTTTTTGCTTTATTTTTATACTTACACAGAATATTTTTATTGCATACTTAGGTACTTAGGCATCTACCTACCGATAAGTACTTTGGTTAACTATATTCCAATCACCACTAAAATCCAAAATAATTTTATTGTACCTATTATCATTAAGCTTTATAACACTCTAGATTTCTAGTTCTTAAGAATTTTTAATTGTACTCGTTTAGGCCTTTATCATATAAACAAGATTTTTAGTTTCAACATTTACTCATTAAAATAAACTCCGAAATGCGTTGATTTACATAGCTTATTGTAAAGTTTAAGAGGCATGTAATAAAATATTTTTCAGAAAAAGGTCGCACTGTTGTATAGAGATAGAAAATAGAGGTGATTAAAGCTAAAAATGCCAATAATTGGTAGAAAAATTTCGGACGCTTATGGTTTATGACATTTTAATGTTCATAACCCATGTTGTGTGCTATCAACTCCAAACAAACGGACAATACTTAGTAAATTTATATTAGGGTTCTTTGAATGTCTGTAAATTTTATAGATTCTAAGAAATTAAGTTTTTACCCTTTAGGTGCCGTATAGAGTATTGATAAACAATCAATATTAGGAAATGGATGGTCCATTTCTAAGAAATGCTTAGCAAAGCGTGGTTTTTCATTTTTTAATTTATATGATGCATTATGTTCTGCGAATCTTTGTTTTGAAATTCCGTCCTGTTTGGCATACGTAACAGCTATTGCACTTGACACTTAAATTTATAAGCTCCTGATTTATTATGTTTATTAATATTTTATAATTTTTGAGCACTTCAAAGATATGCTTGATAATTTTTTTCGGGTTTAAAGTGTGAGAAATATTTTATCCGAGATGGGACCCAAATATGCCAGAGGTATGAATGTTTTTCTTTCTTGGTATTCTTTTACGGGATAAATTAAGCTGAAGGTGATTTGCTTTTATTTACGGTTATTAGGGTATTAATTATTTTAGGTTGGAAGCTGTTATTGAGTGCTATATTTTTGATTGTGTCCATTCTTTTTTTAAATTATTTTTACTAAAAGGGATATTGAAGGCTCTATGGATCATAGATCTATAAAATGCCAGTTTATGGGAGTTGAGTGTATTGAGTCTGCTGGGATGGTGACATCTGAAAAGGTTGGTTTACGGAAAATATCGAATTCTAATCTATTATCATTCTTTGAAATTGTAATATCTAAGAAATTTATTAAAATCTGCTTCCTTTTCTAATGTGAATTTTATGTTGGGGTGTATATTATTCAGTTAATTTAAAATAGAATTTAGTTCACTATCATTTCCATGAAAAATACTAAGATGTTGTCCACATATCTAAACCAAAAGAGAATATTTTTTGCGTGTTGAGTTTTCAGAAAATTATTTTCTGGTTCCGATATAAAAATTTCTGCTAGCAAAGGACTAAGTGGAAAACCCATGACCAGACCGTCTCTTTGTTTGAAAAATTGATTATTGAATTGGAAATAGTTTCCGGTTATGCAAAGTTCGAAGTTTCAATAAATCTTTCGTATTGATGTTGTTTTTAGTGTTCCATACGGAACACTTATAAGATCACTTCGGTGTCTGTCTGTCCGTCTGTTTGTCTGTCCGTCACACCCGATTTTCTCTGAAACTATTTATTACGGAAAGTTGAAATTTGGTAATAATATAGGAATTGATGGCCTCATCAAAGCCGTGTAGTTTTGAAAAGTCAAATTTTAACTTAGGGGTTAGATTTGGGGGGTGAAATCGGAAGTGAAAAAAAAAATTTTTTTAGTAGGTCATCGAGTATATATATGAAAGCTTGTAAATATAAATATATATATATATAATGTAATACTTGCGCACACTTTTCTTTGTATTATTTTTAAAAAATCGCGAAAAATCGCTGTCCCCCACCTTATCTCGAAAAGTACTGATCAAAAAATTTTAAAAAAATTCTGGAATATTCTCCAGGGGGTGTAGATTGAACGAAAATTATCACGAGTGCATTACCTTTAATAATTTATCTGGCATATAAAAAAAAAAACAAAAATTTCAAGCTCATCAATTTTCACTAAAGATTAGAAACAAACTTTGTTGAAAACTCATTTGGGGTGTGTTTTGTGAAGTCACTGATCATTTTATACCACCGTAACATTTTTTATTTGAAAAGCAATCAACGTACGGAACACTAATTGTGCAAGTTCAACTTGCACTTGACCGGTTATTTTGTTGCATAGTGTCAATAATTTCTACACAATCTTTATTTGGGATATTGGAGAACATGTTTGTTACATCGAATTAAATCAGAAGGGGGATGGAGATATTTTTAAGTTTATTTGTGAGGTCAAGAGAATTTTTTGTGTTGTGTTTTGGATTGAATGCCATTATTTCTCGAAAGATGGTGCTGAGATGTGTTGCTAGGTTTTATAAGAGGATGTTGCTGTACGATATTACTGGATCTTATTGGCGAATATTCTTTATGTATTTTTATCATGCCATAAAGCTTTGGTGATGAAGGATTTAATAAATAAATAAATATCGTCTTTATTAAGATGTAAATACATGTGATGTACGAGGCTGGTTTGAAAAGTCCGTGCAAAGTCCGAGAGATGGCACCACCGGCGCGTATCGAGGTCATGTTTAGTTAGTAGCATCTCTTGAATGAACGCACACCAAGTTTCAGCCATATCGGTCTATTTCTTTGTGTTTGGCATTCGTGTGAATCAAGGAAGTAGAGTGATTTTCAAGAAATGGACGAAAAAGAATTTCGTGTGGTGATTAAACATTACTTTATGAAAGGCAAAACGCCTCAGGAGACTAAAGAGAAGCTTGATAAACATTATGGTGACTCTGCACCTTCGATTAGAACAGTTTATAAGTGGTTTCAAAATTTTCGGACTGGCCATATGGTCACAAGTGACGCTGAACGTTCTGGACGGCCTGTGGAGGTTACGACTCCAGAAATCATTGATCAAATCCATGATATGGTGATGGATGACAGAAGAGTTAAGGTGCGTGAGATTGCTAGTGCTGTAGGCATCTCGACTGAACGGGCACATAATATTTTGCATAAACATTTGGACATGAGAAAGTTATCCGCAAGATGGGTGCCGCGATTGCTCACGCTTGACAAAAAAAGGAATCGTGTGAAGTGTTGCAAGGATGGTTTGCAGCTGTTCCAGAAGAATCCGGAGGACTTTAAGCGTCGTTTCGTCACTGTGGATGAAACATGGATACATTACTATACTCCTGAGACCAAACAACAATCTAAACAATGGGTTACCAAGGGGGAATCTGCACCAAAAAAGGCGAAGACCATTCCTTCGGCCGGAAAGGTTATAGCGACTGTCTTTTGGGATTCGCAAGGGATAATCCTCATCGACTATCTGGAAAAGGGTAAAACTATTACAGGTGAATATTATTCATCGTTATTGGACCGTTTGAAAACCGAGCTGCAAGAAAAACGCCCGCGATTGGCCCACAAGAAAGTCTTTTTCCATCACGACCACGCACCAGCACACACCTCAGCAGTTGTGGTCGCAAAATTAATGGAAATAGGATTCCAACTCGATTCACATCCCCCCTATTCTCCAGACTTGGCTCCCTCGGACTACTATTTGTTCCCCAATTTGAAGAAATGGCTGGCGGGACAAAGATTTTATTCAAACGAGGAGGTGATTGCAGACGCTAATGGATATTTTGCAGACTTGGACAAATCCTATTATTCGGAAGGGATCAACAAACTAGAACATCGTTGGACGAAGTGTATAAGCCTAAAAGGAGACTATGTCGAAAAATAAAAAAGGTTTACCCCAAACACATAAGTAGTTTTTATTTTTGCACGGACTTTTCAAACCAGCCTCGTAAGTACATATTACCCACACACATCGTGCGGTAGAAGAGGCCACATACAACACCCTTACAAATAAAAATTAAAGAACAATTATAAACTATCATAGTAAAACTTAATTAATAATCGAGAAGAGACATTAAAATGCACATAAACTACATCTGAGAACTCTGCTTATTTAACAGTTCTTTCCTATATAATCGACGAAGTTGGCCAATAGTACACGTTTTCAGATCTGGATTCATGGTATTGTATATATGCTATGCTGAGGCATAGTCAAGCGATTAGGCCGTTTAATATACCTATCATGCACAAAATTTCGGGATACTAGCTTCTCCCTTAAATAAATCGGGACTGAATTTTCAAACTTTTCTCTTTCATCTACAATGCTCAGGGATTCATTTAACCGGGTCTGGAGTTGTTTTTGAATTTTATCAGTTTTATCAGTTAGATCTTTTTTTAGTTTTATTGGATTTTCTTTTTCCAAAAAATCACTTACTTTTTGAATGTACTGGTTTTTATCGAGGGCTATAATGACGTTGTCTTTGTCTGCTTTTCTATTCTCTTTCTCTGCTTTTTGATTCTCTTTTATTTTAGACTGGATGAACGCCATAGTTAGTTGTTTCTTATTACTGCAGGGAATGCACATAAAATGAATCAATTCTATTACTTCAAAGTGATGGCGAGAGGGGTTAGACTTTGTGCAATGCACAAAGTGTAACCCCGTTTCTTCACAATTAAGTTGCTTTGACAAGTTTCACTGAAGCGTATTTCATGAGTAAAATTTTTAGCAAAAAATAACAATAACTTTAGAACTAGGGGTGATATTTTAAAACTTAAGTTTCGTAGAACAATAAATAAACGACATGCACAGCAGTGATTAATAATATAATTACTTGCTTAGAAGGGTGCCAAGAACGTAACTGTTCATGTCACTATTTTCAAGAAATAATTTTCCAGGGACTGTACTTTGATACGACATAAGTTTTTTTTTCGTGTACCAATTTGTTTTTACCATAAAATTAAACTTTTTTAGAGGAGTAATAATGGACGAAAAAGTTATTGTTGTAAGGTGGTGAGTACAACCTCGTAACGAAAATGATGTTTTTAATTGTCGCGAAAAAGAGATACTTTCGGCAATACTATCATACGACTTTTTTCACAACTGTACCATATTTATTTTGTTCAGTTTTGGACATGCTTCCCTCACTGGCCTTAATGAATCCAGTTGCCGTAATCCAAAAAGAATAGGAAATGGAAACGGGGAAAGAAAAATGCAATTATCCTGTTTCAGAAAAAGCGAACGAATTGAGTGACAAAAAATTTACCAAAAGGGGACCTAAACGCAAGATAAATGAACGTGGAACATTTATGTTGTGAAAAATTTGCACCTTGGAAATCCTAAAAGAGAAACTGGGGTAAAAAAAACAAATTTTATTTAAGTTTCTAACAGCGATTATTGCTGTGTCAGCGATATGATTAAGTGTTTTCGAGATTGTGTTTACCTAATCCATTGGTGGTTAAGCGAGGAAAACAGTTTGCTCCCTAATATCGAACTTTATAATTGTATTTTACATGCGCAAAATAATTTTAAGAGTTTTAAACTTACTTATCCCTAAAACTTTTATGATTTTCAAGGTAAACAGACTAACGAAAAGTTTTTACGAGATATATTTGAGAAGTTGTCGAACTTCAATATTAACGCGATATGATGTTGGGTTAAGGGAACTTTAGGGAATTTTTGAATTAGCTTCATATTAGGGGCGATGTGTTAAAAAAGCAGAATTATTTCCATCAGAATATCGAAAGCTTTTTACAAGATATATTTGAAAACTAGTAAACTTACTTATCCCTAAAACTTTTATGATTTTCAAGGTAAACAGATTAATGAAAAGTTTTTACGAGATATATTTGAAAATTTGTCGAACTTCAATATTAACGCAATATGATGTTTGGTTAGGGAAGCTTTAGGGAATTTTTGAATCAGCTTCATAATAGGGGCGATGTGTTAAAAAAGCAGAATTATTTCCATCAGAATATCGAAAGCTTTTTACAAGACATATTTGAAAACTAGTAAACTTACTTATCCCTAAAACTATTATGATTTTCAAGGTAAACAGACTAACGAAAAGATTTTACGAGATATATTTGAAAAGTTGTCGAACTTCAATATTAACGCGATATGATGTTGGGTTAGGGAAGCTTTAGGGAATTTTTGAATCAGCTTCATAATAGGGGCGATGTGTTAAAAAAGCAGAATTATTTCCATCAGAATATCGAAAGCTTTTTACAAGACATATTTGAAAACTAGTAAACTTACTTATCCCTAAAACTATTATGATTTTCAAGGTAAACAGACTAACGAAAAGATTTTACGAGATACATGTGAAAAGTTGTCGAACTTAACGCGATATGATGTTGGGATAGGGAAGCTTTAGGGAATTTTTGAATCAGCTTCATATTAGGGGGCGATGTGTTAAAAAAGCAGAATTATTTCCATCAGAATATCGAAAGCTTTTTACAAGACATATTTGAAAACTAGTAAACTTACTTATCCCTAAAACTATTATGATTTTCAAGGTAAACAGACTAACGAAAAGATTTCACGAGATACATTTGAAAAGTTGTCGAACTTAACGCGATATGATGTTGGGATAGGGAAGCTTTAGGGAATTTTTGAATCAGCTTCATATTAGGGGCGATGTGTTAAAAAAGCAGAACTATTTCCATCAGAATATCGAAAGCTTTTTACAAGACATATTTGAAAACTAGTAAACTTACTTATCCCTAAAACTATTATGATTTTCAAGGTAAACAGACTAACGAAAAGATTTTACGAGATATATTTGAAAAGTGGTCGAACTTCAATATTAACGCGATATGATGTTGGGTTAGGGAAGCTTTAGGGAATTTTTGAATCAGCTTCATATTAGGGGCGATGTGTTAAAAAAGCAGAATTATTTCCATCAGAATATCGAAAGCTTTTTACAAGACATATTTGAAAACTAGTAAACTTACTTATCCCTAAAACTTTTATGATTTTCAAGGTAAACAGACTAACGAAAAGTTTTTACGAGATATATTTGAAAAGTTGTCGAACTTCAATATTAACGCGATATGATGTTGGGTTAAGGGAACTTTAGGGAATTTTTGAATCAGCTTCATATTAGGGGCGATGTGTTAAAAAAGCAGAATTATTTCCATCAGAATATCGAAAGCTTTTTACAAGATATATTTGAAAACGAGTAAACTTACTTATCCCTAAAACTTTTATGATTTTCAAGGTAAACAGACTAACGAAAAGTTTTTACGAGATATATTTGAAAAGTTGTCGAACTTCAATATTAACGCGATATGATGTTTGGTTAAGGGACCTTTAGGGAATTTTTGAATCAGCTTCATATTAGGGGCGATGTGTTAAAAAAGCAGAATTATTTCCATCAGAATATCGAAAGCTTTTTACAAGACATATTTGAAAACTAGTAAACTTACTTATCCCTAAAACTTTTATGATTTTCAAGATAAACAGACTAACGAAAAGTTTTTACGAGATATATTTGAAAAGTTGTCGAACTTCAATATTAACGTGATATGATGTTGGGTTAAGGGAACTTTAGGGAATTTTTGAATCAGCTTCATATTAGGGGCGATGTGTTAAAAAAGCAGAATTATTTCCATCAGAATATCGAAAGCTTTTTACAAGACATTTTTGAAAACTAGTAAACTTACTTATCCCTAAAACTATTATGATTTTCAAGGTAAACAGACTAACGAAAAGATTTTACGAGATATATTTGAAAAGTTGTCGAACTTCAATATTAACGCGATATGATGTTGGGTTAGGAAAGCTTTAGGGAATTTTTGAATCAGCTTCATATTAGGGGCGATGTGTTAAAAAAGCAGAATTATTTCCATCAGAATATCGAAAGCTTTTTACAAGACATATTTGAAAACTAGTAAACTTAGTTATCCCTAAAACTTTTATGATTTTCAAGGTAAACAGACTAATGAAAAGTTTTTACGAGATCTATTTGAAAAGTTGTCGAACTTCAATATTAACGCGATATGATGTTGGGTTAAGGGAACTTTAGGGAATTTTTGAATCAGCTTCATATTAGGGGCGATGTGTTAAAAAAGCAGAATTATTTCCATCAGAATATCGAAAGCTTTTTACAAGATATATTTGAAAACTAGTAAACTTAGTTATCCCTAAAACTTTTATGATTTTCAAGGTAAACAGACTAACGAAAAGTTTTTACGAGATCTATTTGAAAAGTTGTCGAACTTCAATATTAACGCGATATGATGTTGGGTTAAGGGAACTTTAGGGAATTTTTAAATCAGCTTCATATTAGGGGCGATGTGTTAAAAAAGCAGAATTATTTCCATCAGAATATCGAAAGCTTTTTACAAGATATATTTGAAAACTAGTAAACTTACTTATCCCTAAAATTTTTATGATTTTCGAGGTAAATAGACTAACGAAAAGTTTTTACGAGATCTATTCGAAAAGTTGTCGAACTTCAATATTAATATTCAATATTAACGCGATATGATGTTGAGTTAGGGAAGCTTTAGGGAATTTTTGAATCAGTTTCATATTAGGGACGATGTGTTAAAAAAGCAGAATTATTTCCATCAGAATATCGAAAGCTTTTTACAAGACATATTTGAAAACTAGTAAACTTACTTATCCCTAAAACTATTATGATTTTCAAGGTAAACAGACTAACGAAAAGATTTTTACGAGATATATTTGAAAAGTTGTCGAACTTCAATATTAACGCAATATGATGTTGGGTTAGGGAAGCTTTAGGGAATTTTTGAATCAGCTTCATATTAGGGGCGATGTGTTAAAAAAGCAGAATTATTTCCATCAGAATATCGAAAGCTTTTTACAAGACATATTTGAAAACTAGTAAACTTACTTATCCCTAAAACTATTATGATTTTTAAGGTAAACAGACTAACGAAAAGTTTTTATGAGATATATTTGAAAAATTGTCGAACTTCAATATTAACGCGTTATGATGTAGGGTTAGGGGAGCTTTAGGGAATTTTTGAATCAGCTTCATATTAGGGGCGATGTGTTAAAAAAGCAGAATTATTTCTATCAGAATATCGAAAGCTTTTTACAAGACATATTTGAAAACTAGGAAACTTACCTAGCCCTAAAACTATTATGATGTTCAAGGTAAACAGACTAACGAAAAGTTTTTACGAGATGTATTTGAAAAGTGGTCGAACTTCAATATTAACGCGATATGATGTTGGGTTAGGGAAGCTTTAGGGAATTTTTGAATCAGCTTCATATTAGGGGCGATGTGTTAAAAAAGCAGAATTATTTCCATCAGAATATCGAAAGCTTTTTACAAGATATATTTGAAAACTAGTAAACTTACTTATCCCTAAAACTTTTATGATTTTCAACGTAAACAGACTTACGAAAAGTTTTTACGAGATATATTTGAAATGTTGTCGAATTTCAATATTAACGCGTTATGATGTAGGGTTAGAGGAGCTTTAGGGAATTTTTGAATCAGCTTCATATCAGGGGCGATGTGTTAAAAAAGCAGAATTAACACGTAGGCTGAAAGTTTTTGGTCTGACATATAGATGTCGCCTTTTTCAAAAAAAAAAAATCAATATAATTTTTAGGAAGTACCAACCTTCAAATGATATGTGTCAAAATTTCATTACATTTAGATGATTAGTTTACAAGTTACAGTGGTTTTAGTGACGCTACTTTTGATATTTTCAAAACAATGGAAAAAATAGAATTTTGTGTGTTGATTAAACACTGTTTTTGATGGGAAAAAATACCGTTCAAGTTAAGCAATGGCTTGATAAGTGTTACGGTATATTTACCCCTGGAAAATCACTTATCATTTACTGGTATGCCGAATTTAAATGCGGTTGTACAGATACAAATGATGTTGAACGCTCTGGCCACCCAAATGAGGTGGTTACACGGGAAAACATAAAAAAAATCCACAAAATTGTTTTGGATGACCGTAAAGTGAAATTGCGTAAGATAGCTGACATCCTAAAGTCATTAAAAGAACATGTTGGTCATATTTTGCATGAACATTTGGACATGAGAAAGCTATGTTCGAAATGGGTATCACGTTTGCTCACAGTGGACCAAAAACAATAACGTGTTGATAATTCTGAGTGCTATTTAGACTTGTTTAAGCGTAATAAAAAGGTTTTTTTCATGCAATGTGTGACAATGGATGCAACATGGATCCACCAGTACACACCGGAATTAAATCGGCAGTCAGCTGAGTGGACAGCAATCGGTGAAAGCCGCCCGAAGTGACCAAAGGCACAACAGTCGGCTGGGAAGGTTACGGCCTCTGTATTTTGGAATGCGCAAGGAATAATTTTCATTGACTATGATGAGGAGGGAAAAACTATCAAAAGTGAATATTATATGAAGTTATTGGTGCGTCTGAAGGCTGAAATCGCAAAGAAACGGCCGCAAATGAACAAGAAAAAAATACTCTTTTATCAAGACATTGCACCATGTCACAAGTCAATAGTTACGATGGAAAAATTCCTCATTAACCGTATCCTCCAGATTCGGCCCCCAGCGACTATTACCTATTCACAGACCTCAAAGAAATGCTCGCGGGAAAGAGATTTGGCTCCAACGAAGAAGTTATCTCCGAAACTCAGGCCTATTGTGAAAGACAAATCCTTCTACAAGAAAGGTATAGAGATGTTAGAAAAGCATTGGACTGATTGTATCACTCTTGAAGGAGACTATATTGTGGAATAAAGTCGAATTTTGCAAAAAAAAAATGAGTTTGTAGTAGCAGCCTAGGTGTTAGTCTAATAAAGTGGTAATAATAGTCGCAAAAGATAAGTAGAAATTGTGGACGGAACTGTCTTATATGGTATTAATTACAGATGTGTTTATCAAACGATTCCAAAATTATATTTTTTATACAAGCAATGCATATTAGAGGAAACTTTATATCAAAATAAACTTGATCTCCCAAAAAGCACAAATAGTTATTTTTCTTTAAAATATGTTCTGTGGCAATTGGCAATCGAGTAAGTCCTTTAAATATTTTTCTTTCTTGCAGTTGTAATTTTTTAAAAATGTTTAATTACCTTCGTCAATGTTTAAATTCTTAAACGAGAATTTTAAAACCTGTATTGCAATCAAATTATATGAGCAGCTGTTCATTATTGCTTCATCGGAAATGTTTTGCAATTACCATTTAGAAGTTCCTAAAAAACAATAGAAATGTGTTTTTCAAAGCTCACTACAGCAAGCATTGTACATTCAAAATAAACAAAAGCACGTTTAAATTTCCTACAATTGCACTGGAAAAATACGGCTAAAAATGTACAATGTTTATCCATGTAGAGTGTGAATTATGGTATCAACGCGAACAATAGTAAATTTTGGATCATTTGTTTTGTACTAAATTAAAGAGTCGTGTAATCGAATTTTGTATCTTAATAACTGAGTTTTTTTAGTCAGCAATAAAAGAAATCGTTAGCTTGGAGGCAATACTAAAACTGTTTGTAAAAAAAACTTCTTATTACAGCGCATAATATAAAAATAAGATGTCACTTTATGACCAATAGTCGGATGATTATTATATACAGTCGAACCAGGTTATAGAGTTTCTCGAATTTATCTTCGATATAACAGTTTACTTTAGAGACCCTTGGTCAAAGTCGCTTATATTGTAAACTAGCAGGGCCCGCGGCTCCGCTCGCGCGGACTTGATTCACTACTATCGTCACTGTTTATTCCTTATGTCACCCGACGTAATAAAATATTTCCCATTATTTCCCCTTATCTCCCAATATTTCTCCTTATCTCCCATTATCTCTACATAATTTCCATTATCTAGGTTTATCTCTGCTCATCTCCCATTATTTCTCCTTATCTCCCATTATCTCACCAAAACTCCCATTATCTAGACTTATCTCTGCTCATCTCCCATTATCTCACCTTATTTCTCATTATCTAGGCTTATCTCTCAATATTTCTCCTTATCTCCCATTATTTCTCCTTATCTCCCATTATCTCACCATAACTCCCATTATCTCACCATAACTCCCATTATCTAGACTTATCTCTGCTTATCTCCCATTATTTCTCCTTATCTCCCATTATTTATACTTATCTCCCATTATCTCACCTTATCTCCCATTATCGAGGCTTATCTCCCATCCCATTATTTCTCTTTATCTCCCATTATCTCACCTTATCTCCCATTATCTAGGCTTATATCGAATTATATAGAACATATGTATAAATTTATAAAAACACGTAAATCGGATAAGTGGTTCTCGAGTGATAAGCGTACTAATGGGCAGACAGACAGACAGAGAGACGTTGCATTTTATATATATATTATATTCTTTGCTACATGATATTGTTCCATATTTAATGCTTTAGGCAGTGTCTTGCAAGAGAACGCGCTAGCGGCAAACTTTTCTTCGACTTGATTCACTATTATCGTCACTGCTTATTCCTTATGTCACCTAACGTAATAAAATATATCCTATAACCTGGCCAGAGAACATACGTATGTTTAAAAAAAAAAAAGCACGTAAATCAGATAAGTGGCTCTCCAGTGATAAGCGCACTAACGGACAGACAGACAGACAGAGAGACGTTGCATTTTTTATATATTATATATATTCTTTGATCTGCTATTGTTCCATATTTAATGGTTTAGCATGTTTAAAAAAAACACGTAAATCGGATAAGTGGTTTTCCAGTGATAATCGCACAAACGGACAAACAGACAGAGATACTTAGCATTTTATATTTATTATAGGTGTAATAAAAAATATATATCTATAACCTGGTCAGAGAACATATGTACGAATTTAAAAAATCACGTAAATCGGATAAGTGGATCTCGAGGGATAAGCGCACTAACGGACAGACAGACAGACAGAGAGACGTTGCATTTTATATATTATATATATATATATATATATATATATATATATATATATATATATATATATATATATATATATATAGATTATTATTATTATTATATAACCTGGCCAAAGAAATATGTATGAATATATTATGAAAAAAAAAGACACATAAATCGGATAAGTGGTTTTCGCGTGATAAACGCACTAATGGACAGACAGACAGACAGAGAGACATTGCATTTATATATATAGATTATAGATTATAGATATTCTCTACTACATAATATTGTTCCATATTGAATGGTTTAGGCTGTATATTGCAATGGAACGCGCTAGCGGCAAACTTTTTTCCGACTTCATTCACTATATTACGTCACTACTCATTTCTTATGCTACCTATCGGAATAAAATATAGCCTATAACCTGGCCAGAGAACATATATATGTTTTTTAAAAAAAAGTACGTAAATCGGGTAAGTGGTTCTCCAGTGATAAGCGCACTAAGGGACAGACAGACAGACAGACAGAGAGACGTTGCATTTTATATATATTATGGAAGATAATCTACAATAATACGAGGGCTACCTTTTAAGTTTTTACAAAAACAATGAAAGGAAAATTTTTTTTGGTACTAATCGTTTTATTGTTTCTCAAAATATTACACTTTTGAATGCGTTCGAACCAATTCTCGAAACATTTTTTCCACTCAAATTGGTACCTCAAAAACATGGTTTTGGAAGGATTCAACAGCTTCTTGAGGTGATGAAAATGTCCACGCATTTTTTTTTAACATTCGGAAACAAAAAGAAGTCGTTAGGCGATAAATCAGGTGAATACGGGTAATGAGATATTAATTCGATGTTTTTCTCAGTCAAATAATCAATTGTTTGAGGTGCTGCGTGAGAGCTGGCACTGTCATGATGAAGAATGATGCGATGTTTTTGGTTGTTTTTCCTAATTTTATCGATGACTTCTGGCAAACAAATTGTTGTATATCATTCAGCATTAACTGACCTTCGATTCTTTAAAACAATGGTTGTAACATGTTCAATATAACCAAAGAAATCAACGATCATTTTTTTGAAAGTGCTTCGCGAAAGAACCACTTTTGTTGGATTCGGTTCATCTTGGAACACCTAAACAGTTGATGGTTACTTAGTGTCCGGTTCGTACGAAAATACCCAAGTTTCGTCTTCTATTAAGATATTGTACACGGATTTTGCATGTCTTCGGTCGAAGTTTTCGAGCATTTCCTTATACCAATTAACACGAGCCTGTTTTTGAGTTTCGGTCAAATTATGCGTAATCTATCGGGAACAGGTCTTTTTCACAGCTAAATATTCACGCAAAATCGAATGTACTGCAGTCTCCGATATGCCTAAGGAAGCCTCTACTTCACGGTAAGTCACATGCCGATTTTCTTCAATCATGTTGCGCCTAGTATCGATTTGTTTTGGAACAACAGCTGATTTTGATCGACCTTCACGAAATTCATCGCTGAGGGAAACACGACCATGACGAAATTCTGCAAACAGCCTTTTCTGATGGTAATTCATTACCAAAAGTTGAACGAAGCGATTCGGGGCATTGTTGTTGAGTTAGGCCTTTCCTAAAATCGTAAAAAATAACTTAAAAAACAAAAATGCTCTGAATCGCTTGATTTATCCGTTGAAACTAAATTCATGTGTGTGTCAAATGTTCACAAGGAGAGTGATAAGTGTTCCAAAAACTGTAACCAAATTTCTCTACTTGCTATAGTACCAAAAATACGATGTAGAATACAACGTTGTATTCTACCACCGTTCCCGTAACTACTTGCATAAGTACCAGTAAATTCTGTTCTCTTATTTGTCAATAGTAACCCGACGGACGAGCCATGATATGGCGAAACGCGTCTCGGCATGGATTTAACGAAGAAAAGAACAGTGGGTAAACTGCTGAAATTTGGGCCCTGTCCGTTTTCGTTGAAGGACATGAGACTGTCAGCAGTAGCATTCTGCACTTTATAAAAAGCTTTCGAATGTGAAAGTCACGCAATGTTATTAAAAACTGGAAAATTGGTAGTTATTTGGCAAGGTCTCCTTGCCTTTTTTAGGTATCGGCTGAACTGTGGTACATTTCCAGCAGGAAGGAAATATTCCCTTTCTGTAGGACTGTTACTGTATTATCTGCAAACGATGTTTCTTTAATGAGTAAACACAGATTAAAATGAGGTAATTGCAAATACGTTAACATATGCAAACATTCTGATTAGTAACATGTCAAAATTAGTAGACTCTAAAATATTAATTACTAATTATCTTTGCCTATTTAAACCTCACGTTACCTAACAATTCTGTAAAGTACCTTGTGTTATGTAATGTTTAAGATACAGAGACGATTAAATAGATATGTACGAGTATTATACAATTCAACATTTTAACCTTGTCTTGTCTATCTATTTTAGTTATTGTTGTCTACTTAATGCTTACGACAACAAATATAACCTTAATACACAGACTAACATACGTGACTATAATACAGGAAGACAAACTGACATAATGTTGACTTTCTACGACAAAAGACAAGTAGAAATGGTCCTAATTATTATTAAAAATTATTTTTTAATAAGGACTAGCAAATGAAATTGGTACCAGATTAGGTTTTAAAAAAAAATCAAATAGTTTCTCATTGTAAGAGATATTAGTATAGAGTATAGAGTATTATAATATGTATGAATATACAGGAACCAAAGATCTAATATGTCATGATCATCCATTTTTTAACTCTCGAATATTTTCAGTTTATATTGCTTTCTCGTTGTTTGTAACGTTTGTATTATTTTTAGTGTTCCGTACGGAACACTTATAGGATCACTTCAGTGTCCGTCATATCCGATTTTCTAAGAAACTATTTCCCATTCAAAGTTGAAATTTAGCACAAATATAGGAATTGATGGTTGTTTAGTTTTAAAAGTTAAATTTTGACTTAAGGGTAGTTTGTAGGTGGAAGTGAAAAAAAAAATTTCTAAGGTTATCGAATGGGGTATCAAATGAAAGTTCGTGAAAATAAGAGTTCAAAAATATATATTCTTTGAATTATTTTTAAAAAATTGCCAAAAATCGCTGCCCCCCTATCTCGAAAAGTACTGATTAAAAAATTTTCAAAACATTCTGGAATATTCTCCATAAAGTGTAGATTGGTGGTATAAAAAAAATATGTGGCTTGACAATATGGTGGAGGTTTTCCTACTATACTTTTTAGTATACACAGTGGTGACAAACGAATAGGTACCGAGAGAAAATAGTTTTATTTTATGCGTTTATAAACAAAGATTTAGGTAGTAAAGAATTGTTTTACACTTTTATTACTACATTCTAGACTGAGCTAGATTGATTTATTGGCAATTAGGTAGCTAAGATATTATAACGATTATACATTATTGACTAAGAAAAAACGTGAAAATACATATTGGATCTTAGGATATCGCACTGTTGCTTCAAAGGTGACACAACATAAAAAACTTATATTTTCAGGAAAAGGAAAAAACAGTTGTTTCTAGTATCACAAAATTTTTAAGAGAAATAAGAACAGAAGCAATAGAGAGAATATTATCTCTAAAATGGTTCTGTAAATAATCATAAAATCATTGTTTTTTGCTTCAAGATAACAACCCTTAAAAAAAGCCATTCTTTTGATTTTTTTTTATAGGTTTAGCACACGTGCTGCAGGGAAGTCCCTAAAGCGCTACAGGAGCGACATGTGTGCGAGTTGCGACGTTTTTTAATTTGTTCGAACTCCCTACGAACTGAATTATTTTGAATTGTCACGTTTGATGAATTAATTAGAGTAACAAAATTTATATTATTTCTAGTCTTGTGACTTTTTCCTTAGTTACAAAAACATAAATTTTTATGCTCTGACCTGGTTTCAGGAAGGTAAAGAAAGTCGGTAATAAAAATTAACAATTATTTTTAATAAAAGTAGCAATGGAAAAGTACAAAGAAATAAGTAAAGAATACAAACAAAAAAGTAAGTAAAATCGATCGCAATAGGTTACCTACTGTAAAAATATTTTTATAGGTTTCTAAAAAATATTTTTATAAAATTGATCATAATATTTTTTAAGAATGTTCTTCTCGTATAAAGATTTTAGATTTTTCTTCTTCGTTTCAGTTTTAGTTTACACTGATCAACTGAAGTGACACAACACGAAATATTTTCAATGAAAGACTGCCTCTTTATCACCAAAAGTGACACAACTCCAAATAATACACTGTACAGGGTGCTCCAAATTGGACACTTTAAAAGGTAAACTCCTTTGTCTAAAGGAGATAGACGAAAACTGATGTCTGTGTCTGAGGCTCAATTTTTATGATAAACTCAACGGTGAAAACAGCATGTCGATATCTAGTACCTATTCAGATATACAGGGTGTTCTTCAAAAATCTGCATTTTGGAAAAATGTTTGTAATTCTTTTCCTATTGAAAAATTTTGGTTTCTGTAAAAACATTCTCAAAGCACTTTTTCACGTGGATTTCAACAGTGTTACATTTTTTTACAACTAATATTTTAATAGTTATTAACACAAAAATATATTTTTCAATGGGATACCCTGTATATTTTCCCTTAGCTGAATAGAGCTTTAAAAATACCATTCTAAAAATATAGCACACTTTATATTTTGCTTAAATTTTCTTCAAAATATAAAGGTTTTCAGTTTTTAAGCTAGTTTTAAATGCACATTTTGTGAAGTAGGCTTTGGACGGAGCGGCAATATCAATTGTTTACCGATAGCAGTCAAATCGTAAAAAAAAATCCCAGAAGTAACTCTAACAGTCATAACTACAACGAAATTTACTAATGCTATAGTACTTTAAACTATGTAGAAAATAAAATAAAACAACAATAAAACAATTTATTCCGAGTAGAGCAAACTAAAACAAAACAATTTTCTATAAGAGATGTTCGAACTGTCGACCAGTTTCATTAACATATAGGCGGCACATTTTCTGGACACTTCTTACTGAGTTGGTTAGTTCAAGAGGAGTGAGAGCTGCAAAACTTTGTATCACTGCGATTTTTAACTCTTGCCTGGTGTTTGTCGGCAATTTAAAATTAGGTTTTTCAATCTTCCCCAGAGATAGAAGTGCATGGGTGTTAAATCCGGTGACCTTGCCGGCCAACGGTTCGGACCTTGGTTGGCTATCCAGTTATTGTCGAAATTGGCCGATAAAAAAATTACTGATAACTGCAGCGTTATGTGGGGGTGCCCCGTCGTGTTGAAAAAATATATTTCTAAGGTCCATTAACGGCAGTTCATCAACAAGAGGTTTTATTTGCTGCCTTAAAATTTTTAAATATCTTTGAGAGGTGAGTGTTCCTTCGTAAATAAATGGACCTATAACCCTGCCTCTAAAAATTCCTGCCCACACATTAAATCCAAATCTGCCTTGATTTCTTAGCTCCAGAACTAAATAAGGATTTTCTTGTGCCCACGTATAAGAATTGTAACGGTTAAAAATACCTGTATTGCTCACATAAGCTTCACCTATCCAAATGCAATTTAATGAAAAATTCGGATCATGGTTACAATTCTTCAGAAACCATTGGCAAAAAATCCATACACCGTTGAAAATCTCCGTCTCTAAGGTGATGAACTTTTCTTGTCCTATATGGCCTGAATTTGTGCTTCTTCAAAGTACGACTTACGTTAGTTCTTGGTAGTCCAAGTAGATTCTTTTAACTGTCGGGTTGAAGTGTTGAGATTATTTCCGATAGTTCCTAAAACTACTATTTCTTCTAACTCCTTATCCCTGTTTGATGCATAATTTTTGGGTCGCTTCTTTTCAAATTAGTCACTATTAACTAGGTTATGTCGCAATCGAGCGAATAATAACTGATCCTGAAGTGAAATTTGACAACTACGAGTAAACAATTGAATTAAACCATATGGCCGCTCCGTCCACAGCCTACTTCACAAAATGTGCATTTAAAACTCGCGTAAAAACTGAAAACCTTTATATTTTGAAGTAGATTTAAGCAAAATATAAAGTGTGATATATTTTCAGAATGGTAATTGTATTCGGATAGGAAACACTAATTATGCAAGTCCGACTTGTACTTGGCCGGTTTTTTAAATTTTATTTGTATTATTGATTCGTATGTTTTAATATTGGTTTGCAGTATGTTATGGTGTGTTTGGTGACTTATATTATTTCTATATTGTTTATTTTGTCTAAACTATTTTACTAAAGAACAAAGTTTACTTGTTTTAAACAATTTTACATATTACTTGACAGATTATATACTAAACTGTTTACTAATCTTGCACTGTGTAGAAAAACACATATTGAGTCTCAAAAGAATCCCTTTACACATGATAAATTATTGTAGTTCAAACAGTTTCATGTGTCAGAACAGGCTTTTTAACTGAACTTCTGCTCGTATTTGCCGTAAAGCATGTTTTATCCCTTTTTGACAAACTGTAAAAAACTTCTTAAACTTTCCCGATTAATGGTTTCAGTAAAAATATTAAGATATCCGACAAACACTAATCTTAAAACTGACATAGCACCAAAGTAAACGGGGATACAAACTCAAATAAAACTTGTTTTTACTCGAAGCTACCTCTTTCCCTTTATGTCAGAAGCGGCAGTATAAATTTTTGATATATAAATTTTGCATACCATAACCGTTCTTCGTTCATTTATCATGCTTTCAGATCCTTTTTAGAAAATTTATTTGCCACAAATTTTGTCTTGTTCCAAAGGGGAAGCATTTTTTTATATATACCTATCCGCTAGGGAACGTTAACCACGGAACAGAAAATAACATAAAAACTTTTCCTTATCAGTTATCCAACAAATTAGAAAAGTAATTTCTGATAAATCCAATAGTACTAGGGTCTAGGTTATTTGTGTTTACTTGAACTGATAGGGTGTGAAAAATCAGTAACATATAATCAGGTATCTAAAACATTTAAAGACTAATCAATGCATTTAAAAACTGATAACTATAAAGTTAAACACTCTCTGTCCAAGAAGAGATCAAACTTTTTAAAAATAAAAGAACACACTAGCGCCCCTTATTGTATTTTTTAGTGTTCCGTATGGAACACTTATAAGATCACTTCGGTGTCCGTGTATCTGTCTGTCCGTCTGTCTGTCTGTCACACCCAATTTTCTCTGAAACTATTTGATATAGAAAGTTGAAATTTGGTACTAATATAGGAATTGATGGCCTCATCAGAGCCGTGTAGTTTTGAAAGTTAAATTTTGACTTAAGGGGTTAGTTTTGGGGGGTGTGAAATCGGAGGTGAAAAAAAAATTTTTTACTAGGTCATCGAGTGTGGTGTCAAATGAAAGCTTGTGAAAACACGAGTAAAAAAATATATATATAATGTAATACTTGCGCACACTTTTCTTTGTATTATTTTTAAAAAATGGCGTAAAAATCGCTGTCCTCGAAAAGTACTGATCAAAAAATTTTGAAAAAAATTCCAGAATATTCTCCAAGGGATGTAGATTGAACGAAAATTATCACGAGTGCATTATCTCTAATAATTTATCTGGTATATAAAAAAAACAAAAATTTCAAGGTTATCAGTTTTCAGTAAAGCTTGGAAACAAACTTTGTTGAAAACTCATTTGGGGTGTGTTTTGTGAAGTCACTGATCATTTTATACCACCGTAACAATTTTTTTTATTTTAAAAGCAATCAACCTACGGAACATTAATTGTGTGAGTTCAACTTGCACGTGATCGGTTATTTATTATCGAAAGCTGCAACCTTGATTAGAGTTGTCAGAACTTTTATGACATTTGTTCCATTATATATCTAGTTATAGTGGTAAGAGTGACAGTGTGTTTTAATGGGAGGTCAGAGTTTGTGATTTCATCAAAGAAAACCTGGAATTATCCATAAGGTAAATTGAAGTTAAATTACTAATTTACTATGTACTATGCATAACATTTTACCCGCTTGTGAAAGCTCAATTTTTTTTGAAAGGGTCGTTGCTGGTGATGGAAGAACGGATTCGTTCGGACATTGCGCAACAATTTTTGGGACAAATACTAGGTTGGTGCGGCTTTCAGCGGATTTAGCATTACCTGATTTGTATTTCATTCCTCAACTTTATTTGCCGGTGAAAAGAGAGCGATACAACACCATTGAAAATACCCATCACGAATATCCACAGTAACCCAAAAATGGTTATAAAAAACTCATTTAGCTGGAGTATATATAAAACATGAGGAAATACTCGAATACACATAAACACAATTTTGTGAATAATAACAAAATACTGGCGTAATTATAATAAAAAGTATTGTTATGTCCTAAATGTTAACTGTATCTTTTTGGTGTCCCATACCGAACACTTATAGGATCACTACGGTGTCTGGTCTGTCTGTCGGTCCGCCTGTCTGTCCGTTTGTGTGATATATATATATATATATATATATATATATATATATATATATATATATATATATGTATATATATATATATATATATATATATATATATATATAAATATATAAATATATATATGGAGAACCGCCCGCCTAATTATAATAATAATAATAAAATGTCTTTGTTGTAATTAAATGGTAGGATTACAATCGGCGGAGTTGAAGTTACACTTCCTATCTCAACCATGAAATGCGAATACATATTGTATACAGCAACATTTAGAAACTAGTATTGTATATAAAATACAAAATATAATAATCAATACACAATATACTATCATGATAGAAGTTAATATTAATATTGTGGGTGGCTAAGGGTATGGCTACTGCTATATATGTAACATTAGAGAGGTCGATTGCATATAAAATACAAAATATAGTAATCAATTCCCAATGTTCCACTATGATAGAAGTTAATATTAATATTGTGGGTGGCTAAAGGTATGGCTACTGCTATATATGTAACATTAGAGAGGTCGAGTGAGGTAACCATTGTACGAGCTGCCGGAGGAAGGAGTCAGCATACGCTATGAACAATGGTTTTTACTGCTCTTTTAAATCTGTGACCTGACGCATCCCTCCGATCAACAGGCAGTTTATTGTACAATTTAGCTATTTGGTAACAGAAAGAACGCTCATACAATGAAGTCAAGTGCATGGGCGGAGTCAAGGTGAATTTATGGCTTAGATCCAGGTTATGTGTATCGTATCTAAGGACACTTATTACAAATAATCCTATTGTATAGTACCAAATTGTGTAGCACCCGTCTTTCATTCATTCTGAACCATTTTATGTTACGCAATTTTGCATTAACACCTCTCTCGCGGCCTCGAATACCGCCAATAAAACGCACGCACGAATTTTGCATAAGTTGGATCCTCTTAGCGTCACAGTCTAAAAGGCAGGGCCCGTACACCACATCACAGTAGTTAAAGTGCGATAGAACAATCATCGACAACATCTTTCTAAGATTCTCGGTAAAAAGAGCGCGTTGATTGAAAATTAATTTAAGGTTAGCGAATGCTCTTTTAATAGATAAATTTATATGTCCCGTGAATTTCAGATTGGAGTCCATTACTAGGCCCAAGTTTTTGGTATCAGTACATGCACTTAGCACTACATTATTTAAGCTAATTTGTAGTAGATTCTGGTGCCGGATTCGAGACTGAGTCCGTTCAATAACAGAATCCGTGATTTAGTTGGATTTATTTCCAAGCAGCGTGCCTTCATAAGGGCATCCAGATCAAGCGTCAGTTTATCATTAGCCTCCAGTATTTGGCCTGACTTAAAAGAAATGTATAATTGCGTGTCATCAGCGTAGAAATGCGCTCAGGAATATTTTAAGTATGAAATAAGTTGTGACGTATAAATGGTGAAAAATAGCGGGCCCACGATCGATCCTTGACGCACACCGCAGGACATTTTCAGAGGGCTCGACAGCGCATCACCAGCTCTGACCGTGTGCTTCCTACCAGTATGGTATGCATCAACAAGATGCCGTGCGCTGTCATCAAAGCCGATATAATTCAGAATGCTCAGAAAAAGATCATGATTTAGCCGGTCAAAGGCCTTTGAATAGTCCAAAAGAACCAATGCTGTCAATTCGTCACGATCCGCAGCCTCCAGGATATCGTCCATTAGCCCCCCGGATACCGGGCGCGCCCTCCGGGAGTAAGTAGCCTTGCTGTGGCATCCAGGCTCTGCACGCAGTGGACCATTCTTTCCTAGGATACTCGTGGGAACACTATGTCAAATAATAATAATTATACTAGTGATAATGGCAGGTGCTGTGGAGGCGGACCCCTGTCGTACAAACAGCTACAGCACCACCACAACAACAACAACAACGACAAACGATCCAACCAACCGCCTCAGCTGAAACTACTCCCGATAGTTTTACCAGATCCGACATTGTAGGTGATGGAAATTGCCTTTTCCGTGCAGTTAGCTTACACTTATATGGCCACCAAAACCATCATGAAAGACTCCGAGAGGCTGCTCTAAGATATATACAACAAAACTGGTCGGAACTTAACACATTTTCACTAATTGAGGACGACGATATGAAAGACTTCAATAACTACTATAACTATATGAGGAAAAAATGGCACCTATGGAACGAGCCTAGAGATACTTGCCCTCTCGGAAACCCAGAATAGCAACTTTCATATCTTCTCAAAACAACGAAGAACAAGTGATACAAAAATAACTTTTAGGGACAAGCCAACAATAATAAGCACAAGAAAAACACACCGAAACTATTTACCTTCTACTAACAGGCAACCCAATGTCGGGACACTTTGAGCTTCTGACACCACAAAACACTAAAAAACATCCCAAACAACAGTAGACCAATAAAAGAAGCATCGGGCGAGCGACGTAACGGTCGAGGACCGTCGCGGGAAATGGCAGCTCGACCAACACGATGAAGACCGGGCAACTGACAATGGACCTGCCAAAGTGTTGTGCCGGCGAGTAAGCCGACACCCACCAAGGCAGGAAAATCAAGGCAAAGCATGAGTTATACTACAGGAACAAACGAAACACACCATGCGTTGCTCTGATAAAAGCACAAGTCCTGACAAAGAAACCACTGAGAAGGGAATCACTCGCCGCCTAGACCCACCACCATCAATCCCAAACGTAACAGACGAAGTATTTAATCAAAAAACTCCCGCAACGACAAAGAAATCCCAACAGCACAAAACCAAA